>OY288276.1:29679291-30879291 GCA_958450335.1 Hibiscus tridactylites
ATATATTCTTAAGCGAAGTCTCTTGGAATCCTTTGCCTCTTGCTGCCTCCAAAAACCTCAAATATCTACATTGATGGACAAATGAGAACTTAAGCACACAAGGCTTAGTGAGGAGGCTCAAAAGCAAAACACCATAAATGCATTAAATCAATTTTCATGTCCACATTGAAATCTCATTTTAATTTGCTAAAACATCATTTAAAGCCATAATGCCCTTTTCAAAACCATGCACTTTCCTTATTCAAAATCAGCATGTTAAACATCATGCAACACTGATTATGAATCCAACAGCAAATCCATTGCTAACACTCCATTTAAGCCTTCTCATGCATAGCTACCATATGCAAAGCTTAGAGAGTAAAACATGCATTTACATAATATGCATCATACACCATTTCATAATGCATCATCAATTATATTGGCTCACAAGTGATTATCAACATGCTTATTTCTCAAAACCACATCGGATAAGAGGATTCGCAAGTATTGTCCCAAAACTTCATACATTCTCACTGGCATCTCAAGGTTCACACACGAGAGCTACCCTCTACTGTTGTGACACCCATGGTGGAGTATTCGGTACACCGTATAAACCCCTCAACACCACTCATCGATAGATGTATAACCCCACTAACGAGAGACTGGACACCATACCTTTTCCTCAATCTTTAGGGTACTTGGATAGAGTATTCGGTATACCATATAAACCCTCAACATCCAAGAGGGCTTGTTTACAGTGCACTCAATCCTATAGCCGGCTAACTATATCTGATTTCATTTATAAACCATTTCGAAACATCACTTGCCAATATAATTCACATTTAATACATACCTCACTGTTTTTAAAGCATCATCAATAAAACACATTTCCAAGCATTAAACCATGCTTCAAATCACTGTTTTTACAGTGCACTCAATCCTATAACCGGCTTGTTTTTAAAGGATCACTTACCTTGTGCATCCTTCAACATTTCATCATTAAAAACAGTAACCACACTCATATAAACATGCTTTAACAGTAGGTAAATGTAACACTCCAAAATCTGATCTAGTCGGAATTTGGTTCCGGTGATCGGAAATTCTACATTGATGAAGTTTGAATATAGTATTGGCTAGTTAATTATTGATATCTGACTCTAATTGAGTTAAATAATTACCATAGGATCTTATTGAATAGTATCGAACACATTATAGTGACTAAATTGAAGAAAACGCAAGTTAGAGAGCAAAACTATAGTATGGTGTGAGTTGAGGGACTAATGTTGTGGTTAGCCCCTCTTCAAATAAATGTTGCCTACGTAGGATGGTCAGAAAGCTTTCCTTCCATTGAAAGAAAGCTTAATAGCTTAAATTATAGAAAATAAAAAGAAAATGAACTCACCGAGATATCTCTAAGCAAACACATCTAATCCTCATCTTCCTCCTTGAAGCATACACCTCCTTTGGGGATAATCTTAAGCTTTGATTTTTCTTCGTTCTATTGGTATTGAATCGTTATTATCGACCGGGCAAGCTATATTCCTCAATTGGTTAATGGATTCCATGGATAAATCAAGTTTAATCTCAAGCTAGGGTTTTGACCATCCATGGATATTTCATCGTTATTGTTTATATTGAAATCGAATATCGATTTTTATGTTGTTATATTGATTTTGATATCGTAATATCGATCCTAACAATCTCCATATTGATTTCCTAGCTCAAGAAATTGATAACGAACGTCTATCGTCTCCAACCAAATCTAGGAATAAGGGGATTGTTATCCGAGCGCCTTGAAAGCTTCGGATTGTCAAGGTGAGTGTAGTTGGAGTCTCGGGATTAGGCGAAAAGCCTTCCCAAACCTATTGTTGTTGTCTTTGATCATTTTACTCACATTGCTATTGAAAAAATTTACATCGGATAATTGAACGGACACCTTGGTAAGTTTCGGTAAGTTTGTCATTGAATATCGGTCATAGCTATCAGTATCGTCATTGAGCATTGTCATGGTTATAGATATTGTTATTGAACCATTGAAAGAAGCCATTGATTATTGTTATTAACATCAAATCATGAAACATTGATTATGAGACATATTGGTTATTGATAATATTGAAATCCTTGGTCATTGGAACACTCGTTGATTATTGAAATGGACATGAACATTGGAACCTTGGATTTGAATAGACATTGGATACAATTGGCATGCCATAGAATTCAAGAGCTCAGTGTACGGGTGGACTATAGACCTAAGGCTACGACCTATATTGATTTGGCGAGGCAGAGGGATGTGTATTGATATTGGTCATATTGGCGAGGCAAAGGGACTAGACCATTCATTAACTTGGTGAGGCGTAGGAATTCGGGTATTCACTATCTTGATTCAATCTAAGGATTAATGATGAAAAGAATATGTTAAACATTGTATATTGTTGCATAGCATTGACATTGTTAAGCATGAGATCATATATATTGATATTTGACATATTGTTATTCATATTGCTTATGGCTACCTCACTAGGCATCGTATGCCTAACGTGTCTCATCTCATGCATTTTTAGGTTGAAAAGATCGTGTGTCGAAGGATCGGATTGGCAAAACAAGACAAGTCACTACAAGCCTTAAAGTAATGTATTTTGATCTTAAGAACTCCTAGGAAGGTGGAAAAGTAGTTGAACTAGTCATTTATGCCCATTTTGTTATGTTTGTGACATCTATATGTTGTAATATGGTTAATGGCCCTAATTGGCTTTTTTGGTTGGCTTAAAATGGCTTAAAAGTGCATACTTGGCACATAAAGTTAAAAACATAGTAAATGTATTCGTATGATCATGAAACTTGGCATGCTAGTAGACTATACCATTGAAATATTGTGTGTGAAATTTTGTTGCATTTGGACATCGTTCAGTAGGTCAAATTGAATAAAAACTAGAAAAATTTGTTATTATAGGTCAGGCCGTATCGATACGGGTCATGGCGTATCAATACGGGTATGCATTATTGAACCTAAGGAAAGGGGCTTATAGAATTTAGCCGTTTCGAAACATTTTGTCTCTTGAATCTAACATTTCGATACGAGTTCATAGCGTATCAAAACGGGTCAAAGGTCAAAGTCAAAGGAAGTCAACCCATATTGATATCGGTGCTTCCGTATCGATACGGACTGAAGGGAAAGGTCAACTCGTATCGATACAGTCTAAAGAGTTAAGTCAACAAGGGTTGAACAATGTTTACCCATTTCGAAACAGCACTAGGGTATTTCGATACGGGGTTAGTTAAGCTGGTTAATGGCATATTAAACAGAATGCAATGTTCACAGTTTAGTCACTGATTATTGAAAGATAAAATTGAATGAGCTAATGGACTCCAAATTGGAAGAAATTTTACAGGCATGTTGTTATTGTAGTGAATTTCATTGTAGCATGTTTAGTTGCATCATAGGACCCTTAATTTATTGAATTTATAGATTGGTCCCTAAAACTTGTAATAATTGGTAATTAGCCCTGAATGATTAATGATTGCTCTGTAAGAATTTATTTGGACTAAAATATATTGAGGTATTGTGTTAATATATTATATTAGTTTTAAAGGTTAATATTAAAAAAAGAATTTTGTTACACTGTTTATTGTATTGAACATCGATCTCACCTTTCGACCCGGTTCTCGACTAGACCAGGAAGGGGGTGTTATAGTAAAACCATTAATTCAAAACATTGCATAAATCATCACATAATAGCACAACCGAGAGAGGAAAATCCTTTCACTTACTTTTGAACTTAGTTAAGTGTTTCAAGTTTACCACTAAGTTCCCAAATCACCATTTTAAGCTTTCAAAACTGAAAATCACGTTCTCACTCACTGACACGCGCAAACTCGACTTGCCGACACTAATCCATGCAACTGAAACTCATGAACCTTCGTCGATTGCTTCCGATAAGTTCTCCTCTGTTTATACCACACAAGAACAGAGGATTAATGCATCATCATGAATTAAAATCTCTAGCAAGCAAAGCTACCCTGCTGCTCTGGCCCAAAACACCAAAACGCCTATCCGAAACAACCGAAAACACCTTCGATTATACTACAAACTCAGCCCAGCCAAAACCTATCACTTTCATCCATTTTTAATAATAAACCAACATCCAAAATAAACCTAATTACATCCTTATACCTCCAGCAACTCAGATTCCGCCCAAACACCACAAAACCCCAAATCTAACAATCTAACAATTAGAGATCCAACTCTTTTCGGGATTACCATTATAAAACCTTTATTTTAACATCATTTAACATCCAAATCATGATTAAAATCAATCAAAATAGTACCATTATGAAAATCTGGAGAAAACATCTTCCAAAGCTTGATTTAGCTGTTATCATCAATTAAAATGAAATCTTGTTAAGAAAACATAATTAGAGAGCCAAAGACTTGGGAATTTCAATAAAGAACCTTGATTATAGGAGATAAAAGAAAGATCACCTCTAACACAAGCTTTCCACTTTATTTGCAATGATTTTGAAGAAATCCTTCAAGAAAACTTTAGCTAGTTGATGTAGAAATCCGTGAGCATCATTTAGAAATCAAAAGTAGATTAAATGAGATAAATCTCTGGAGATTTTAGTGATGAAAAGGTAGTTTGGCTGCTGGGAAAGTTGAGAGAAAAATTTAGGAGAAAAGTAATTACGTAAGAAAATGTTTTAGCATTATAAAATCTCTTTTATTAAAACTGATTTAATAAATCAATTTTTAAAATTTTTTAAAAATACAAAACAATGGAAGAGGCTGATAACACCTTTGTTTAATAGTTCCATAAAGATTCTAAGTTTTAGCCCCCTTTCAAAATAGTCCTTAAAAATAGATTTTGCATTCTTTACAAATTAGTCACGACATCTAGAACTTCCAGGAACTGCATAACACTACACTCGGTACACTTTGGTTTCGGTACACTAGAGGATGGAGTTAAACTCTTCGATTTTGAGGAGTCTCTCATAATCCATGTGATGGTTGCATGTGTGATCTTTGTGCTTTCAATTGTTTCCTCAATAGCATGTTGTGGTACATTGTACTTTGAACTCAAAGTAGATATCTGAGTAGGGAAGTAAAAACTACTGATTGGCTTAAGAGTACATGAATATATATCATCAAGAATTAATTTCACTACATTGATTTCTCTACCATGAGTAACAAATTGTAGCAAAGGCATTTTGTCCATAGTAATTGTTGTACCATGTATAATAGGCATCAATCTAGTTTTAACAAAGTGGTATCATACCTTTGCAATAGGGTTGAGATACATACTATCCATGATATAATAATTGTGAAACTAAAATTGATTTTGATATAACACTTAGACTTATGGACTAAATTGCAAAAAAAATAATTTTTTAAGTACTTTTCAAAGTCTCACTTTTTGACAAGTCATTTTGAACTAAACTACATTTCAAGTCAAAACATACTCAAAGGTTCAAATTTCAATAAGTCTTTTTATGAGTTTTCAGGCCTAACTTCAACAAAACGCCCAGGCATATCGATACCCTTATGCGATCGATACAGTTTTTCAACACTGAAAATTTAATTGTTCATAGCGTATCGATACGGTATAACCCTGTATCAATACGACATTCATCTGGGAAAGACTTTAAGCTATAGCATATCGATACGCATTTAAATTGTATCGATACAGGTTTCTTATCAAAACATCATTTTGCTATAGCGTACCGATACGAAATGTCACCGTATCGATACGGAATGTCACCGTATCGATACGATATGTTGCCCTTTGCAAAATCCTTGCATTTAATTTTCGAACGTTGGTTTGTCAGTTAGTTGGTATCCCAAATTTTAAATGATCGTTGAACCGTACCGTTATGCTTTTTATCAAAACCAAAATTGGGATTTTTGTGAGAAAAATCCATATCGATACGGCTTATCGTATCGATACAGCCTTAATAACGTATCGATACGCACTCGAAGCGTATCGATACGCATTGTTGAGCAGCATTTATTGCAGGAAATTGCAGCTCAACGGCTCTATTGATGATCTCAACCACCCAAACGTCTAGAAATCAATAGAAGGGTATAAAAACAAGTCTCAAATGCACCAGCAACAACCATTGAACCTACAAGCAACAACAAAGCACTCAAATCCAAACTTTGTACTTCTAGAGTCAAATCTTTGTACCCCCAACTCTTTGTGTTCTTCATTGCAATTCTTATTGTGAGTTTGGGAAGTGTGATATTGTAATTGGGTAAACATTATCCTTTGAGAGGAATTTGTAGAGTTTACCAAATACTCTTCTTTGTAAAAGTGAGTGGATTAAGTTTTGGGTAGAAAGCTTAATCAAATTGTAAGGTTTCCTTCTTATCCAAGAAAAGGGAAAGAATTCAAGTGGTGAATTGTTTGAAAATCCTTAGTGGGAGCTAAGGTAGTGGTTGTAGAGTTTATTGGAGAACTTGAACCACTCTAATTTCTTTGTGAAACAATTTTTGTTCTTCCAATTTTTCACCCTTCAAATTTTTATCGTCAATTCACCCCCCTCTTGGTCATTTGCAATTTTGTTATCAACTCAACAATTGGTATCAGAGCTACACTCATTGGAAGGATTACAACCCTCTTGAGTCGATTCTAGGAGAGTTTTATCAACAACTAGTCAAGCAATGGCATCCACCTCTACTTCCAACCTCTACGAGTCCTAATCTACCACCATTCTTCAATGGGGATAACTACCCATATTGGAAGAATAGGATGAGACTCTTCATCAAGTCTACCGACTACATGGTGTGGGATGTAGTTGAAGAAGGGCCATACATACCGATGGAGAGAGACAATGAAGGAAGACTTGTCCCAAAGGTCAAAGCCGAAATGACCGAAGATAATAGATGAAGGATGCAAGTCAACGATAAAGCTCTACATGTCATCTTTTGTGCTCTTGGTCCGGATAGCTACTCCAAGGTGTCCTCGATCGAGAATGCCAAGGAAGTTTAGGACACCCTCGAGACAACATATGAGGGAACTAGCGATATCAAGGAAACAAAAATTGGGCTACTCAATCTAAGCTACGAAAACTTCAAAGTGGATCCCGATGAGAGTGTTTCCAGTATGTTTGATTGATTCTCGATCATCATAAATGGATTACAGGACTTCAATGAGATCATCCTTGAAGACAAGCTAGTGAGGAAGTTGTTGTATTCCCTTCCGTAATCATTGGATAGAAAGAGAACGACCATTATTGAAGCTCAAGATTTGAAGACTCTCAAGCTAGATGCTCTTGTTGGATCTCTACTCACCCATGAGATCATGAAGAAAGGAAGAGAAGAAGAAAAGAAATGGAGGAGAAGAAGGTTGAGAATAAGGACGTTAAGAAGAAGAAGATTGGAATCGCTCTTAAAGCTTCATATCATGAAAGCGATTCTAGTGAAGATGAAGATGAGGAGAAGGCCATGTTAGCCAAACGATTCACTCGCTTCATGAAGTCCAACCGAGGAAGAAAGTTCAATAGAAAAGAGGACTTCAAGAGCAAGAGTAAAGAAGAGGAGAATGACCAAATCATTTGTTATGAGTGCAAAAAATCCGGCTACATTCGTTCTGAGTGTCCTCAATTCAAGAGGAAGAGTTTTGGGAAGAAGAACAAGCTCAAAGCTCAAGTAGCAACTTGGAGTGACGATGAGTCATCCGAGGAGGAGGAGGAAGTGGCTAACCTTTGTCTCATGGCCATTGATGATGATCCAAAGGTGTTGTCACTAAATTTTCACCCATAGCTTTAATAATAAAAAAAACAAAAAATGAAAGAAGTCAAAAAAATATAAATAATAAAAATCCTTTTAAAGCCCACCTTTTAAAATAAAAACCCATTTTCAAAAAAAAAACCACTTTTAAATAAAGAAAATAAAACCCATTTTGTTGTAGCCCACTTTTAAAGTAAAAGAAAAAAAGAAAGAAAAGAAATAAAATATAATTATGGTGTTTAATAATTATGGAAAAAAAGAAATGAATTGAGGTAATAATTATGAAATGTGATAAAAATAGAAAAAATAGCAAAAAAGGGGGTCAAAATAGTCAAAAAAAGAAATGAAAAAGGGAGCCAGCCCGCGTGTAACGCGCCGAAGCGTGCAATCCACGCGCGCGGGGCTGGGCTCTCCAAACCTTGTCACGCAGCTGGTGGCCACCGTTCTCCGTCCACTAGTCGCGGCAGTCGGCGTGGTTGGTGCCGATCAGACCGTCTGGCTACCGTCGTCCCTTTGTCGCCGATGCCCCTTGCCGCCGTTGCCTATAAACGCTGGAATCTGCAAAAAATTGAAACTAAATAATAAGCCCTAGATTCGAATTAAAGGGGAAATTATATCCCGAATTTGGAACAAAATAGATGATTTCTTGGGGGTTTTACCGGGTATCAAGTTGTTTGTCTGATTTAGGCTCCAATTTGGGGATTGAATTTGGAAATTAGCTTGATTTTGAAACTCAAATTTTAGTATAAAACCCCCCCTTCACCCATTTGTTGAACACACACCATTTTGAGAGAGAAATCACTGAAAAGTGTTCAAGAAAAATCCAAAAAATTCTCTGAATTTTTCTTGAGTTTGCTGAAAATTTTCGGAGTGGAAGTTCTAGTTTGGAGCAATTTTCCGGAGGTGGTTTGGAGCATTTCAAGAAGCTTGAATTCCAGTTCGTCGTTCCGTCGATTTCTCGGTAAAATGTCTAACTTTTCTTTGTTTATTTTTATGATAATTACATGTTTGTTCTCGGTTGAATTTTGGTGTTTTTGCTTGTGTTGTTTGTGATTTTCTAGGTTGCTTTCTCGAAGTCGGAAAATTGTTCACGATTCCGGTAACTTTTTTTGTTTTAAATTTCATTTTAATTCCTAGCTTGATCTTTAAATTTTTGCATGCTTTTGAAAATGTTGTTAGGGTGATTTTAATCTTTAGAAATGTAGGAATTAATTTGAAAGATGTTTAGATTTCAAAATGCAAGAAATAAAAATGAATAAATGTGGTTAATTTGAAAAGCTTGAATTTAGGGATTTAATTAGAAGAAATAATAATGTGAGGTGTTAAATAATAAAAGGACTTTATTTTAAGAAAAATATTAAAAAATATTTTTTTATTAAGTTTGTTTTAAATAATTAAAGGGCAAAATGATTTTAAAAGAAAAAAACTAATAAAGATGTTTTTGTAGAAAAAAAAGGAAAAGAAATAAATTTTCAAAACAAGAAAATAAAAAACTTTTAAATAAAAGTTTAGGGTCTATGATAAAAAATAAATTTTGAAAACGGAAAAAACATAAAAAAAAAAGAAGTTTCTTTAGTGAGAAATAAAGTTTATATTTAAGTGGGTTCTTTTAAAAGAAAAAACTTTAAAATGGAAAAATAAAAATGAATTTAGAAAAAAGGGTGAAAATACTTTTGAAAAAGAGAAAACATAAATTGGTAGGGGAAAACATAAAACATGGAAAAAGTATAAAATGCAAAAAAAATTAAAAAAAAAGTAAAAACGTAAAAAAAGGGTTTTAGCTTAGAAAATAAAAAGAAATAAAAAGAAATTAAGACTTTTAAAAGGAAGAAGAAAAGGGTAAAAACTCAAAAGAATAAAAGTTTGCTTGCTTGTTTTAGAAATAGGTGAAAACTTAGGATTGTGGACTAAAGCTTAGATAGAGACTTGTTTGTTGAAAAATGTTCTTCAAAAAATAAAATACACTTAAACAAACTTAAACCTTAAACTATGAATAAAAGACTTGGACGTTTTTTAGAGCATTTAAAAAATCGAACTTAGAATTAAATAAAATGCTCAATACACCTAAATTTCTTTGTTGTTTGAAAAGTGAAAACTTAATTTAATGTGGTGTCTTATCAAACGGGAATGACGAGTTAGCGCCATTGATATTGGCGGTGATTAAAGTTCATCTCCCGTGCGATAAGGTCGTTAAAATAGACTAAAATTCATTAAATGGACAAGTAAAGTCGAACCTTTTTGAACTTGCAAATTCCAGTTTTGAAACAATTTTAAAACCAATTAGGCACTGTAACGCCCCGTGTTTAGGGCTGGGAGATATCGAATTAGTTAAACCGAGTCGGGTTAAAAAAATTAAATTGGAGAAAAAATATTTTTAACACACCAAAAAGTGTTTTAAAGGAAAAAGGGGCAAAAAGAGGATTTTTAATAAAAAGAAATAAGAAAAAGGGAATTTTTGAAAAAGCCATCATCTTCTCTAATTTCCTTTTCACGTTTAAAAAACCTCTCAAAAACCCTATTCACTATTCCATTGGTTTCAAGCTCCAAACCAAGAGATTTCTTCAAGGTAAATGGTTCCTTAACTTAGTTTTATCTTCCTTAAGTCATAAATGTAAAGATTTTTGCAAAACTCATAGATTTAACTTGGTTTGATTTTTAAAGTTTAGTTTGAAATGAAAGGCAATTTATAGGTTTTCATTTCGTTTGATTATGGTTGAGTTGAGAGTGTTTTTAACTTTGTTTTAACACTAAAATAACATGAAAATAGTGTGTTGTTATGGGAAACTCGAAATGGGTATTGTGGGTAGTTTTGGGAGTTGAAAATCTTGAGTTTTTGGATGAGTTTTGAGTCTAAATGACAGCTGGAGGTTTGATAGTTGTGGATTGATGTTTATGAGTGTTAAAAGGTAGATTTTTTATGGTAAATTCGTTGGGCATGGCTGCAAGTAGTTTGGGACTAAAATTGTTATGTTTCGGGTGAAATTTGGACTTGAATCGATGTGTGTTGTTGCAAGATTTTTGAGTTCCGGGTCTTTGCTATGTTTGTGAGTGTATTTGTGTTCTAATGTTCGATTTTGGGTTGCTCAAAATAGAAGAATTGGATTCGGGAATTGTGGACGGAAATCTAGGTAGTTCGGAGGCTTGATTCGGCATCTTGAACATCGTTTGTGTGTTGGCTGGTGAGTGGATCGAATTTTAAAGCCTTAACGTGGTTAAGGGAGTGTTTTGGAGTTTGGATTGAGCTTGAAAAGCCAATCCAAGCTCAAGCACAAGTTTTAAAGGTTTTATGCAATTAAATTGTGTTTTACGATTCTTGAATGCAAGTTGAACATGCTATGTTGTTATGTGTTGAATTGCATTGTTATGCATGTTGAGATGTGGGCCTTGTGTTTATCTTTGCATTGTGAGTACATGCTTTGCATGGAAGTTTGGACTTGGTAAGTGGTTCAAGCATCGGTAATGCTTGTGGTTGTAATTGAGTATATTGACACGTGTTGGGTTGTTACCGAATATAATTGATCGATCAATAGGATTAGAGTGCACTCGAGGTCAAATTCACGTGTGGCTTTAGTGATGTTATATTCTACTAAGAAGGAGTACGGTGATGTGAGAATCCACTGGAAATTGTGTTTTTACTAGACATGTGAGTACGGTGATGTGAGATTCCACCGGATGTGTCTAGTGGGTTTGAGAAACTATCCGCATATCCGAGTAAAAACGATGAATGTGAATATACCCATGATGCTTTAATTCTCATGTTAAGCATGTTGTTGATTCCTTCTATTATGTTTATGCATTGTTGTTTACTTTGCTTGTGTTATGACAATGAGCATGTGATAAGCCTATGGCTTGTGGTTGCATTCGGTAAATGCACATGAAGGTAAATGCATGTGGTTATGTATTCTAGCATGTGGAAATGATTTGGAAATGGTTTTGGTTTCAAACAAACTATGTTTTAAAACTTCATTGTTTTAGCTACCGTTTTGAGAACCGCTCACTAAGCCTAAACACTTACGCTCTCTTCTCCAACAATGCAGGCCCTTAGACCTTCGGAGCAGCTCGGGGAACAAGGAAGAATCCAAGGGAGTTGGGCATGCTCAAGTATGGTTTAGAGTTCGATAATTAGTACTAAGAAATGAGATAGGACCTTTATGTTTGAAGTGTTGTTGGCATGTCCTTTTTGCTTAGACAAGTTTGCTTAGATGTTTTGGACTTGTATTGCCTTATGCTTTTGTCTAGCTTTTGGCTATGTTGGTGAATGCTATGTATGCATGTTTCCTTTTAGAATCTTATCACGATGAATGTTGTATCGTTATGTGTTTGACTTGCCTTATATGTTTATCCATGGATGCTTTGTGTTGTATTAGAGTTTGTATGTGGCCTAAATGCATGTTGTATGCCTCTAGTGTTTAGTCCTTGTGTTTTTAGCAGCTAAAATCTGTTTTGCAGTGAAGGGCGTATCGATACGCTCAAGGGCGGTATCGATGTGGTCCTTTGTTTTGGGCTTGTCTTGCGCAAGGCATACCGGTACGTGGGGGCGTATCAATACGCAAAATGCTCTTTGGAAATCTGAGAACTTGACGAGATTTTGGCGTATCGGTACGGGTCCTAAGGGTATCGGTACGGTTTTCATAGTTGATCATGGGAAAGTTGACCGTTGAGGGCGTATCGATATGCACCTTGTGGCTATCGATACGGTTTCCCTAAGTTTGACTTGAGGTGTTGACCAAGTCCAGACGTATCGATACGGTCCTCTAGCTTACCGATATGGTCTGTTGTAAAATTTAAAAAGGGTATGTTAATGGTTTGTTGTGCGTGTTTTGTATTCATGTGTGTTTTCCGCTGCGTGTCCTCTCACATAGGATATGATCAATGCATCTAGACAAGATAACTTTAAAAGAAATTTTCTAGGGTTGCTAATCGGAGTGGAGCCTTAACGGGTTTCGCTTCGGTTTACCCTGCGTAACTCATTCGATGCGGTCTGGAGGCTAGGCCGGGTCGAGGGGGTTACATGTACCAATTTTTGGCGTCGTGGGGGTGCTAACCCTTCCCCACGCATAACCGACCCTGAACATGTTTTCTGATTTTTGCAGACCAAAACCATTGTTTTATTAAAACCAAAACGTTTTATTAAAATAACCCTATTTTAAAAGTGATCCAATCACACTTTTTTTTCAAAAAAAAATGATTGGTCGCGACTCCGTTAATTTTAAAAGTTTTTTCCAAAAATAGTCGAAGCCTCCTCCTCTCCCTAAAAGGCGGTTGCGACAGCTTGGCGACATCGCTGGGGACGTGTTTTTGTTTTTTTAAAATAAAAAGAAAAGAGGGTCATGCCACAAATTGGTTTTAAATGGTTTTCAAAAAATATGGAATTAGCAAGTTCATCATAGGTTCTATTTATTTGTCCGTTTAAATGAATATAATTCTATTTTATGCATTTAAGACTTAATTCCAAGCTCTATTCTCGAGCTTTGTCTCGTTCGTTTAAGTGGGGGAACACGCTTTGCTCATGTAAGAATATTGATTCTTCGTATGACCATTGCAAAGTACCTTCGGGACTCAATCCCTTTGCCTTCGTAAGAATATTGATTCTTCGAGAAGGCTTCAGTGGTGAGTCCTCCTAAGTTGAACTCGATTCGTTTGTAGCCTATAATGGGTGAGAATCGAGGGCCTTGCTACTCTTAGCAGAGGACAACATGGACAGCTCGAGTACCTTTTTAGAACCAAACCAAGTTTAAGAATTTAGAGCCTACCCCTAATAGAGCCATGCAGAAAGCCAAGGGTGTTGAGTCACATGAATATCGTGCATTGTTTTTGATTGTTTATTATCTTGTTTATCTTGCATATGCATCATTTCATATCAGAAGGTGTTGATTTTGGAAAGTTGTTCAATTATGGATGGAAAGCTCTTACAGAAGGAAGAGGAAAATGCGAAAGTGCGTCACTGGGCTGAGGTTAATTAGAAAAAGTATGGAGACAGTTATAGTGTGGGTCACGAAACAGAAACTTCAGAGTATGCCCACGTTGGTGTTAAGCAAAACGACGTGCAGGAGTTACGTGAGATATGGGATCATTTTGACTATAAGACCAAGTAGTTGTTCTGTGAATCCTATGGTGACATAGCATATCTTCTGTTTGTGAAGGTCAATGAGCCTTTTCTGACGGCCTTAATTCTGTTCTGGAACCCTTGGTATTGTTGCTTCACTTTCAACGGAGAAGACATGATGCCAACTTTCAAGGAGTACTTGGCATTGTTCAATATGCCTGAAGTAAAGGAGAATTGGGTGTATACAAAGCCGCCTAAGAACAAGAATTCACACTAAAAACTTGTTTCATTTGCCGGAATGAGTGATGAATGGGTCGAGGGGTTGATACGGAAGAGAGGAGGAAGTTTCAATTTTCCTTGGTCACACATTCGAAACATTGTTCTAGTTCACCCAAATATCACAAAAAGTGTAGACCTTTTGGCCATCGCAATTTACGGTTTAGTGATTTTTCCAAGGGTGTTGGGAATCATCGATGTGGCCCTATTAGACTTCTTTGAGCAGTTGAAGAGGAATGTCAATCCAGTGCCTGCAGTGTTAGCAGAAACCTTCATTTCTTTGAACGCTTGTCGGAAAGTGGAAGGCGTGCATTTTGGAGGATGTGCTCCGTTACTTCAAGTTTGGGCCCTTAGTCATTTATGGGAGTGTCCAACTTTGGCCTTACCAAATATGTTCTCCCCGAACTTTTCCCCACTTCAGGAGTTTTCGGCAAGATTGGCCGAGTATGAAGAGAGGAAAATGGGTAGATATCTTCAGAGATCGTCGCGGCGAGGACATCAAATGGAGAGTTCCATGGATGGGTCGTGCAACAATAAGGTATAGATGTGGAGATTACAATTATCTGATGTTTTTAGGCATATGGGGAGGAATTGGATGTGCACCTCTACTAGTATCACGCCAATATGGATTACGAAAATTTATTCCCTTCACTTTCAAGCTTGGTACATCAGAATTTGAGTTCCAAGGGGAGTTTAGGCGAAAGGTACAAGAAATCAGCGATTCATGGAAGATGTGTTATTTTATGAAGACAGAGTCTGACAGGCATTGCATGTATACTCCCGATTATGATGTTTGGAGACATACGAGGATGAATGACAAGGTTATGTTACCTACCCTTGGGCCCGTCAAGTCAATAGAGGAACATTTGAAGGTGGTTCCTTTAGAGGTTGACATTTTCAGGGATG
Source organism: Hibiscus tridactylites (assembly GCA_958450335.1). Taxonomy (NCBI): domain Eukaryota; kingdom Viridiplantae; phylum Streptophyta; class Magnoliopsida; order Malvales; family Malvaceae; genus Hibiscus; species Hibiscus tridactylites. The sequence goes on from OY288276.1 coordinate 29,694,225, forward strand.
AGCTAAGATGGGCTAAGTTAGGAATCGAAGCACTTAAAGAACAAAATTTACGAGACAAGTTTGAAGTTAGCCTTGATGTAGAAAAACACAAGGGAGAAGCCAATCGCGTGTGGAAAGTTATAAGAATCTAGAAGAAAGGTATGAGGTCCAGAGGGTTGCTTTCCTTAAACTTCAAGCTACAGTTCGATATGCGGACCTTCGAAAAAGCCCAGAACAATGGAGACAATAGATAGAATAAGCTATCGTGAAAGAGAAGGAACATGGTGAGAAAGAGATAGAAAAATTTTGATGGGCCTTGGCTGAAGAAAGAAAGAAGGTGAAACAAGCAGTAGAAAATGAGATAGGGAAAAGATCTCGAGAGGAGTCAAAGGAAGATTCGACTACATGGAAAAGGTAAGCCCACGAAAACAAAGTTCGTTTGCTAAAGCTACAATCAGTCTATGACGAAGCCTCTAAGAAGTTGAAGCAAAGTCAGGCCTTCATCATAGAGTTAGAAGCCAAAGTAGAGAATTTGAATCAAACGGTTCAAAGGATGCAAAGGGACCGTACCTATGAAGAGCTCCAGGCTCGTTTGAATGAGAATGGCTTCTTGAAAGAACAAGTTAAAGAGATAGACCATCTCCTTCAAGAGTACAGAATGAAGATCTTAGCTCTAGAAGATATCACTGAAGGAGGAAACGACTATTGGTTCACTCACCTCAGAGACAATGCTCGAAGGTTCCAAGAAATTGATGAATTTGACAGGATGGTGATGACACAAGTTCAAGATGTGGCCAAGCACGTAACAATATTAGCAACTGAAGCTACAACTCTTCGACAGTATGTCAAGCCCGTTGGAGAAGTGGGATCAAGACTCATGTGGCTAGTTGAAGAAATTAGGAAGTTAGGCGTTCGAGCGAAGAAATATTGTAATTTCAAAAGTTGTAATAAAACTTTCGTATTTAATAAAGAGCTTCCTTTCATGAACAGATTTTCAATGGAATTGATGGCCCTTCGTCTGTGTTCATGCATTTGCATTATCTTGTTTGCTTTGTTGTTTTCTTTTTGTGAATTCATTTGTGCATACATTTATCATTCATAAACTAACTTAATAATAAAAACGACGGAATATCCAAAATTGCTAAGACAACCCATAAATACGGTACGCGAGCCCAAAACTGAGCCATGAACTTTGAGGAAAGGTTGGAAACTTTCAAGGCGAATCAAAAGAACATTCAAGATAAGCTAGAGAAAATAGAGGTCGACATGAAACAACAAGTTGAGGCGGTCCATCAGAAAACGGTCAGTTCGATAGCTTCTATGCTTGGATTCAAGGACCCAGATGCGGTTGAAGAAGGAGGAAATACTTCTGCCATTCCATAATTCCCAGGGATGACCTTTAGGAAGGAGGCTGCTGCCAAGGCCAAAACACACATTCATATAGCTGAATCTTCCACTCGTGTGGAGGCCAACAATTACGAAGTGTCTGACCTCGATGAAGTCGTTGATAAGGCTCGAACTGAAAAGAAGTTGGAAGAGAAGTATGAAAAGTTAGAAGGAATGTTTAAGTCCTTCCAAGATGGAGCTGCATATGGTGGAATGGATGCCAAGGATCTGAGCTTGGTAACTGATTTAGTTGCGCCACCAAAATTTAAGATCCTAGACTTCGAGAAATATAATGGGATCACATGCTCGCCATCACATCTTACCATGTACTACAGAAAGATGTCAATGTACCTCGACAATGAGAAGTTGCTCATTCACTGTTATCAAGATAGCCTAGTAGGGTCCGTTGCACGTTGGCACTCGTAGTTAAGTCGAGTGAACATCAAATCATGGAGAGACCTGTCCAGAGCCTTCATTGAGCAATACAAGCATGTTTCATACATGGTTCCAACTCGTCTTGTCCCGCAAGGGACTGAGCAAAAGCACCACGAGAGCTTCCGCCAATACGCTCAAAGGTGGAGGGATGTAGCGGCACAAGTGCAGCCACCATTGCTAGAAAACGAGATCAGCCCGATGTTTGTGGAAACGCTAAAGGGTCCCTTTTATAATCGTATGCTTAACCACACTACGAAGAATTTTTCAGACATGCTAATGAATGGTGAACTAATCATGGCAGCCATGAAGAGCGGAAGATTGGACATTGGGGAAACAAAGAAGACATATAGGAAGAAGGACAACAATGAGTTTAATGCAACGAATGTCTACAATCTCAATTACTCAACATGTGTGGTGTTAAACAAGCCTAATACTTTCAACGAGCCCAACACTTCAGCTTCGACGGTCGCAAATGCCTCAAAAGGAGAGCAAAGATATCAAGGAAACTCGAGGCCCTACTTTCCTCCTATCCCAATGACTTATGCAGAGTTGTTTGCCGAGCTAGTCAAGTCGCAGATGGTGCTACCCAGACATGTTCCTCTATTCTCACCTCTCTACCCACCGTGGTATGACGAGAAGGCTCAATGCGAATATCATGCATGAGTAAGGGGGCATACCATCGAAAACTGCACCACATTCAAAAGGGTGGTAGATGATTTAAGAAAATCGGGCATGTTGGGATTTGAAACTTCTGAGGAAAAAGGAAACCCATTGCCAAATCACTAAAAGACGGAGGTGAATGCAGTGCTCGAGGAAGAGAAGAGGATGATCAAAGAGAATGTTGAAGAAATTAAAGCGCCCAAGACTTGGGTATGGGATCAATTAGTAGCAGCTGGGATATTGAAAGAGGAGAACCCGAAGATGAAGGATGATGAAAAACCATACTGTAAGTATCATGGAACTGAAGGACATGAGATCCAGTGTTACCGAGAGTTTAAACTGATGATTCAAGCCAAGATGAATAGCAATGAACTTGTGTTCTTTGAGAAGGGAGATGTAGAGCACGAAACAAATGTGTGTGCTATGAGGAAATCTCCTTCGGTAAACTAGGAGAGGAAGTTAAAGAAGAAAGACGAGGAATGCCTTATCATGTGGTGATCCCAGCGAAGTGGGATCGATTCGGTTTGGGCTTTAGGATCGATAAGTGGCAAAAGAAAGTGGAAAAGCAGCAAGCAAGCATGAAAATGAAGAAGAAAGAAGAAGAAGTTGAGTGGGAGCCCAAGACGTACCCACTCTTAAGTGCTATCTTCAAGACTGGTGGGCTCTTAGACCCTAATGCCCGCTTTTACGATGAGGAAAAAGGAAAGAATGAAATATGCAAAGTTTTTGAGAATTTGAGCATTAACACCATCACTGACAAAGAGGAAGAAGAAAACAAATTTCTGTCCAGGATTCGCCCCTGCACTGAATTGAAGAACTAGACTCCGGAAATGGTTCCCGAAGTTTTTAAGACTGCCTCAAAGTAATTCTTAAAACCAACTCTTTTACCCTTAGACCCTCGGGTAATTAGAGATCTTATGTAAAAGGGTATATTGTCAAAATCGTGATTCAAGTTTCAATAAAAGATGCATTTTTTCCAATTATATCTTGTGGCAAACTTTCTTTCACAACGCAAAACCAACAAAACCAAAAGTTCATAAAAACCCAAAAAGAGAAAACCTTTAAAAACATAACAAATCATATCATTTCATTTATTCTTTCTTTCTTGGTATATATATATATATGCCTCCTTTTATTTGCAGGTTTTTAGATATCAATGATCCAAATAACTTCGAATCAGATTTCGAGGTTAATTTTGAGTTACCATTATGTTTAGAGGAAATTGAGAGTATTAGTGATGAAGAAGGGCATGACTTGTCAGATGATTTGCTTAGAATGGTAGAAGGGGCAGAAAAGCAAATTCTGCCCCACAAAGGAGAGTTAGAGGTTTTAAATCTTGGAACTGAAGAAGAAAAGCGTGAAGTAAAGATTGGAACCACCATCTCAGTTAAGACACGACAGCATTTGATTGAGCTTCTACAAGAGTATAAAGACATTTTCGCCTGGTCATACCAAGATATGCCTCGTCTCGACACAGATATTACCATGCATAGGCTTCCTCTAAGAGAAGTATAAGAGCCCGTGAAACAAAAACTTAGAAGAATGAAGGTTGATACGCTCTTGAAAATTAGAGATGAGGTCAAGAAACAGTACAATGCAGGATTCCTCGAAGTAGCTAAATATCTAGAATGGGTGGAAAACATCGCTCCAGTGCCTAAGAAAGATGGAAAAGTAAGAATGTGCCTAACAAAGCAAGCCTTAAAGACAATTTTCCGCTTCCACATATCGACACCTTTGTCGACAATACAACTGGTCATTCCCTTTACTCGTTTGTGGACGGATTTTCTGGTTACAATCAAATCAATATGTGCCCAGAGGACATGGAAAGACTACATTTGTAACGCTTTGGGAACCTTTTGCTATAAAATAATGCCCTTTGGATTGAAGAACGTAGGGGTGACGTATCAGAGAGCTATGGTTACTCTTTTCCATGATATGATACACAAAGAAATAGAAGTTTATCTGGATGATATGATTGCTAAGTCCAGAACTGAAGAAGAGCATTTCATGAACTTGAGTAAGTTTTTTCAAAGATTAAGAAAATTCCACCTAAAGCTTAATCCTGCCGAGTGCACATTTGGGGTTACATCTAGGAAATTGTTAGGCTTCGTAGTAAGCAGTAGAGGAATTGAAATTGACCCAGACAAGATAAAGGCCATACAAGAGCTCCCACCTCCTTAGACACAGAAGCAAGTTCGAGGGTTCTTGGGAAGATAGAATTACATAACCCGATTCATCTCTCAACGTACAAATAAGTGCAACCCAATATTAGGTTGCTCAGAAAGAACAACCTAGGAACCTGGAATGAAGAATGCCAAGCAGCTTTAGAAAAGATCAAGGAGCAACTAACTAATCTTCCAGTGTTAATGCCACCTATTTCAGGGAAACTGTTAATACTCTATTTTGAGGTGTTTGAAAACTCAATGGGTTGCGTATTAGGACAACATGAAGAAACTGGAAGGAAGGAGCGGGTGATATATTATGTGAGCAAAAAGTTTACTGACTGTGAAGCAATATATACGCTAATTTAAAAGGTATGTTGTGCTTTTGTGTTGGTCACTAAAAGGCTTAGGCAGTATTAGTTGTATCACACCACATGGTTGATCTCACGGTTAGACCCATTGAAGTTTATGATGGAAGCTCCAACCTTATCAGGAAGAATAGCACGATGGCAAATGTTGCTCTCAGAATACAACATCCAGTATGTAAACCAAAAAGTAGTAAAAAGAAGTGCCATGGCATATTTTCTTGCAAGTCGTGCAAAAGACGATTATGAGGCCTTAGATTTCAGTTTCCCTGATGAAGACTTGATGTGTATCACAGAAGATGAAGAGTCACCAACAGAATCCTGAGTCATGCATTTCGATGGCGTTGTAAATGCTCTAGGATGAGGTATTGGGGAAGTTTTGATTTCGCCAGAAGGAGATCATTATCCTTTTACTTGCAGTTTAAAATTATTCTACACCAATAATATGGCAGAATACGAGGAATGTATATTGGGCCTAAGGGAAGCCATCGACAGAAAAATCCAAAAGTTGAGAGTCTATGGGGATTCAGCTTTAATCAACTACCAAACACGTGGTGAATGGGAAACAAAAGATGCAAAACTTATAGAATATCACAATTTGGTCCTCGAGTTAGCTAAAGAGTTCGAGGCGATTACTTTTAAGCATTTCCCAAGAAAAGATAACCATATGGCTGACGTGTTAGCTACTTTGGTTGCCACGTTTAAAGCAAGTGAGGGTTCAGAGATGATACCCATTAAGTTACAAATGATGAAGTCCCCAACATATTTTTATAATGTAGAAGAAGAAGAAGATGGTTTACCGTGGTTCCACGACATCTTACAGTACTTAAAGCTGCAACAATACCCAGCACATGCTTCAAAAAATGAAAAAAATGATCAGGAAAATGGCATCGGGATATATCCTTGATGGGGAGATCCTCTACAAACAAAGTCGAGACCAGGTATTGCTAAGATGCGTAGATGCAAAAGAAGTGCAGTTGATCTTGGAAGAAGTTCATGAAGGAATTTATGGAACCCACCCTAGTGGTTTCACTATGGCAAGAAGAATTATGTGTTTAGGGTATTATTGGTCGACAATGGAAGGGGATTGCATTAATTATTCCCGTAAATGTCATAAGTGCCAAGTTTATGCTGACAAGGTCCATTCACCTCCTCAGTCTCTTCACGTCATGTCGTCTCCATAGTCGTTCTCTATGTGGGGCATAGATTTTTTTGGGCAAATTCATCCAAAAGCGTCAAATGGTCATCGTTTTATCTTGGTAGCTATTGATTATTTCACAAAGTGGGTGGAAGCGGCCTCATATGCAAATGTAACTAGATCTAGTGTGTGCAAGTTTTTAAAGAAGGAAATCATTTGTCGATATGGTCTACCAGAAAGCATAATCACAGACAATGCCTCTAATCTTAACAACCAAACGATTGATGGGGTTTGTGAGCAGTTCGACATCAAGCATCATAATTCAGTAGTATACTGCTCAAAGATGAATGGAGCAGTAGAAGCAGCTATTAAGAAGATAATTGCAAAGATGACTGGTACGTATAAAGATTGGCATGAAAAGTTACCATTTTCTCTATATGCATATCGAACAGCAATACAAACATCTATTGGGGAAACTTTGTTTTCACCCGTGTATGGAGTTGAAGTTGTGCTACCAATCGAGGTAGAGATACCATTGTTGCATGTCTTGATGGAAGCCAAGTTAGATGAGGCAAAATGGGCTCAAGCAAGGTATGACCAGTTGAACTTAATCGAGGAAGAGAGGCTGAAAGCTGTATGTCATGGTCAAATGTACTAAAGAAGGATGATTAGGGCTTATGAAAAGAAGGTTCGCCATAGAGAATTCCAAGAAGGCGATCTGGTCTTAAAGAAGAAATTGCCAATTCAATGTGATCCTTGAGGAAAATGGGCGCCTAATTGGGAAGGATCGTACATCATGACCAAGGTTCTTTCAGGTGGAACATTGGTCTTAGCTGAGATGGATGGAAACGAGTTCCAAAACCCGTTAAACTCTAATAATGTCAAGAAGTACTATGTCTGAAGAAGAAAAAAAGAGAAAAAATAAAGAAAGAAAAAAGAAAAGGATGGTTCAAAATGAAAACCCACAAAGGACGTTTTGAAACCAAAGGAGGATCTGAGTTAAAAACCCGAAAAGGGAGGCTCAGATAATATAATAGATTCCGGGGCTTTGTAAATCATGCACTGTACTCAAGGCTTCTTCGACACTGACGGAATTCAAGATTACTTCTGGCGTTTGAAAGGAGAATTTCGGACTATTGATATTTGAATACTTGTTTCTCTTCCTTTTTATAAACCTTCTTGTGTTTGCCACAACATTAATAAATTCGATCCATGAATTTTTCTTGCATTCTTGTTTCTTTCCCTATCTTTGTTAGCATCTTGCTTTGAAATAAGGATTAATGGATTTGACAATCATTTATATATGCAAAAGATTTATGAGCATTACTTTGAGAATGTTTTGAAAAGTTCAGGGACTATAAAGTGTTCCATAATTATTATTTGGGGCGTATGGTGTTAAAATGTTTAAAGAAGGAAAAAGTAAAGCCTTGTTGCGAAAAATTTTTTAAAAGTAAAAAAATCCATATGAATGTCTGGGTGCTTAAACAATATTTCTTAGCCACCAACTTTCCTTACATGACGATAGGAGTAGCCTTACAAGGTCAAAACTTGACTTAGGGTGTGCGTCCCTGAGTACGAAAATATTGATTGAGAAGATAGATAAGGTTTAAATGTTTCCAATGGAGTAAGAATGGGATTGAACCAATCAGCAGATGACCAGAAAACGAGGAAGAGTCATAGTAGTTCATAACTCATGAGTGATTTCCAAAGAAAAGAAAATGGCATTATCTCAGAGAATGGTGAATTCAAAACCAAAAAAGAAAATAAGGGTTGAAAGAAGAGTGAAGCAAATTGTTTTGACCTGTACAAGTTTAGGAGGGAGAGTTCATGATTAATCGGGTTCGCCTCAATAACCAGAATTTCATCAAAATTAAGAAAATGGTTTAAGCAAAAGGAGTTTTTTTTTAAAAAAAGGAAAACTTGACATGCATTCATGTTTTAGACATCTCTAGGAGTATGCACATCATATTGCATGTTGCATTTTGTTTTTTCTAGGTACATGGAAGACATGTTCAAATGAGAGTTTGCTTATTCATCCAAGCATAAGGAGGGTGAAGTGCTTAAGAAGATTCGCCTATCCGTTCAGGCAAAGGAGAATGGAGTTTGCTTATTCATCCAAGCATAAGGAGGATGAAGTGCTTAAGAAGATTTGCTTATTTATTCAAGCAAAAGAAGAAGAGAGACTGCTTATTCATCCAAGCATAAGGAGGATGAAAGTTTTTAGAATACTTAGCCTAATTGAGTGTTTGGGAGGACAAATTCCAACTCGGTTTCTTAGGCATTTTGGGAGAATAGAACCCAGCTTAACTATTCCAGCATAAGGAGAATAGAACCAGCCTATCCGTTCGGGAAATTTGGAGAATGGAACCCAGCTCAGCTATTCGAGCATAAGGATAATAGAGCCAGCCTATTCGTTCGGGCATTTGAAGAATGGAACTCAGATCAGCTATTCGAGCATAAGGAGAATAGAGCCAGCCTATCCGTTCAGGCATTTGGAGAATGGAACCCAGCTTAGCTATTCGAGCATAAGGAGAATAGAGCACGCCTATCCGTTTGGGCATTCGGAGAATAGAGCCAATCAGTAAATCATGTGAAAATTTGTGTCTTTTTGTCTTTGCTTTATCTTTCTTTCACAGAGATAAGCAAAGAGGGACAGCTGTTGTCACTAAATTTTCATCCTAGCTTTAATAATAAAAAATAGAAAATGAAAGAAGTCAAAAAATTATAAATAATAAAAATACTTTTAAAGCCCACATTTTAAAATAAAAACCCATTTAAAAAAAATCCACTTTTCAATAAAGAAAATAAAGCCCATTTTGTTGTAGCCCACTTTTAAAGTAAAAGGAAAAAAGAAAGAAAAGAAAAAATATAATTATGGTGTTTAATAAGTATGGAAAAAAAGAAGTGAAATGAGGTAATGATTATGAAATGTGATAAAAAAGAAAAAAATAGCAAAAAAGGGGTCAAATAGTAAAAACAGTAAAAAAAGAAAGAAAAGAAAAAAAGAAAAAGGGAGCCAGTCCGCATGTCACGCGCCGGCACGTGCAATCCACGCGCGCGGAGTTGGGCTCTCCAAGCCCTTGTCGCGCAACTGGTGGCCACCGTTCTCCGTCCACCGGTCGTGGCACCCGGCGTGGTTGGTGTCGATCGGACCGCCTAGCTGCCGTCGTCCCTTTGTCGTCGATGTCGCTTGCCATCGTTGCCTATAACCGCCGAAATCTACAAAAAAACCGAAACTAAATAATAACCCCTAGATTCGAATTAAAGGGGAAATTATATCCCGAATTTGGATCAAAATGGATGATTTCTTGGGGGTTTTACCGGGTATCAAGTTGTTTGTCAGATTTAGGCTCCAATTTGAGGATTGAATTCTGAAATTAAATTAATTTTGAATCTCAAAGTTTAGTATAAAAACCCTCCTTCACCCATTTGTTGAACACACACCATTTTGAGAGAAAATCACTAAAAAGAGTTCAAGAAAAATCTGAAAAATTCTCTGAATTTTTCTTGAGTTGGCTGAAAATTTTCGGAGTGGAAGTTCGAGCTTGGAGAAATTTTCCGGAGGTGATTTGGAGCATTTCAAGAAGCGTGAATTCAAGATCGTCGTTTGTCGATTTCTCGGTAAAATGTCTAACTTTTTTTGTTTATTTTTATGATAATTACATGTTTGTTCTTTGTTGAATTTTGGTGTTTTTGCTTGTGATGTTTGTGATTTTCTAGGTTGCTTTCTCGAAGTCGAAAAATCGTTCACGATTCCGGTAACATTTTTTGTTTTAAATTTCATTTAAATTCCTAGCTTGATCTTAAAATTTTTGCATGCTTTTAAAAATGTTGTTAGGGTGATTTTGATCTTTAGAAATGTAGGAATTAATTTGAAAGATGTTTAGATTTAAAAATGCAAGAAATAAAAATAAATAAATGTGGTTAATTTGAAAAACTTGAATTTAAGGATTTAATTAGAAGAAATAATAATGTGAGGTGTTAAATAATAAAAGGGCTTGATTTTAAGAAAATATTAAAAAAGATTTTTTATTAAGTTTGTTTTAAAAAATTGATGGGCAAAATGATTTTAAAAGAAAAAATAATGAAAATGTTTTTGTAGAAAAAAAAGAAAAGAAATAAGTTTTCAAAAAAAGAAAATAAAAAGAGTTTTAAATAAAAGTTTAGGGTCTAGGATAAAAAATGAATTTTGAAAAGGTAAAAACTTAAAAAAGAAGTTTCTTTAGTGAGAAATAATGTTTATTTTTAAGTTGGTTGTTTTAAAAGAAAAAACTTAAAATGGAAAAATAAAAATGAATTTAGAAAAAAAGGGTGAAATGCTTTTGAAAAAGAGAAAACAAAAAAAATACAAAAAGTAAAAAACGTAAAAAAAGGGTTTAGGCTTAGAAAATAAAAAGAAAAAAAAGAAAATAAGGCTTTTAAAAGGAAGAATAAAATGGTAAAAACTCAAAATAATAAAAGTTTGCTTGCTTGTTTTAGAAATAGGTGAAAACATAGGATTATGGACTAAAGCTTAGATAGAGACTTGTTTGTTGAAAAATGTTCTTCAAAAAATAAAATACACTTAAACAAACTTAAACCTTAAACTAGGAATAAAAGACTTAGATGTTTTTAGGGCTTTTTAATAATCGAACTTAGAATTAAATAAAATGCTCAACACACCTAAATTTCTTTGTTGTTTGAAAAGTAAAAACTTAATTTAATGTGGTTTCTTATCAAACAGGAATGATGGGTTAGCGCCAAAGATGTTGGCGGTGATTAAAGTTCATCTCCCGGGCGATATGGCCATTAAAATAGACTAATATTCATTAAACGAACAAGTAAACCGAACATTTTGAACTTGCAAATTCCAGTTTTGAAACCATTTTAAAACCAATTAGGCACCAATTTTGGGCGTCGTGGGGGTGCTAACCCTTCCCCACGCGTAACCGACCCCCGAACCTATTTTCTGATTTTCGCATACCAAAATCGTTGTTTTATTAAAACCAAAATGTTTTATTAAAATAACCATATTTTTAAAAGTGATCCAATCACACTTTTTTTCAAAAAAAAAGATTGGTGGCGACTCTGTTGATTTTAAAAGTGTTTTCCAAAAATAGTCGAAGCCTCCTCCTCTCCCTAAAAGGCGGTTGCGAAAAAAGGTAAACCTTAACTCATCTAATTTTGATTTTACCTATGATAAATTTTAAGATGCATATGATGAGTTGCAAGAGGTATATGATGAGTTAGTTGAAAAATATAAGTAGTCAATTTTGAGAAACAACAAAAATATTTCCGATTTAAAATTTTAAAATGAGTCTCTTTCAAAATCTAACTCGGAATTGGAAAAGAAGGTTTTATCCTTAGTAAATCTTTCAAATGATCTTAAGAAGAAAAATCTTGATCTTAAAAAACTTCTCTCCGATTTTCAAGATTATCACACAATGGAGGTAATAATCTTAAAACTTCTATTACTATTGGGAGAAACAATTTTGAAAAGGAAAATTCTTCTAAAACAAAATATGCAATAGGAAAACATTTTCATCATAAATAAAAAAAAATTCCTAAGCAATCTAAAAGTCATAGAATTAGGAGTGTTTGGGTTCCTAAGGAACTCATTATTTCTAATAATATGAATGTTATTGCTTCTTGGATTCTTAAGGGAACCAAGGTTTTGAGGGCTAACACGCATGAACCCAAAATGATTTGGGTACCAAAACTAAAGCCTAATTTTTTTGTTTGTAGGGGGACCATTGCTACAAGGCCAAAGCCTCATGTTAAAACTCATGGTACCTTGATAGTGGATGCTCAAGATACATGATCGGTGAAAAGAGTAGATTCTTGGAACTAAAGTCAAAGAGTGGCTCCATTGGTAAACCTCTAACTAGATCAAGGGAATTGGCTCCATTGGTAATCACTCTTCTATTTTCATTGAAAATGTCTTATATGTCAACGATCTTAAACATAATTTGTTGAGCATTAGTCAATTATGTGATAAATATTTTAATGTTCTATTTGATAAAAATGGTTGCAAAATAGTGAACATTAAAACAAATCAATTGATGCTCATAGGCATAGAATATGAAATATTTACATGGTGCATTTAGATGACATTCATACATATCATGCATGTTTAGTTGCACATGATGAACATGACTCATGGCTTTGGCATAGAAAATTAGGACATGCTAGCATGAGTATTTTAGAAAAATTAATTTCCCTTGATCTAGTTAGAGGTTTACCCAAACTTAAGTTCTCTAATGATAAAATATGTGATGCATGCTCTAAGGGTAAACAACATAGAACCTCATTTAAATCCATTAATGATGTCTCTACTAGTAGATGTTTACAATTGATTCATATGGATCTTTTTGGGCCTATTAGGACTATGAGCTTGGGTGGTAAATTGTATGCTTTTGTACTTGTTGATGACTATTCTAGGTTTCCTTGGGTTCTATTCTTAAGTATAAAAGATGAGGCTTTAGAAAAAATCATCACATTTTCTAAAATAACTCAAAATGATCTTGAGCTTAAAATTTCTCATATTATAAGTGATCATGGAACTGAGTTTCAAAATCTAGGTTTCGAAGAGTTTTGAAATGAAAATGGGATTAGCTACAATTTTCCGCACCTCGCACTCCTCAACAAAATGGGGTAGTGGAGAGGAAAAAACGAACTTTAGAAGAAATGGCTAGAACCATGTTTTGTGAAAATAATTTATCTTAATATTTTTGGGCGGAAGCCACAAATACCGCTTGGTATATTATAAATCAAGAAATGATTAGGCCAATTTTAAAGAAAACACCATAAGAGATTTTAAAATCTAAGAAGCCTAACATTAGCTATTTCATCCATTTGGTTAAAAGTGTTTTGTTTTAAACAATGGAAAAGACAACTTAGGTAAATTTGATGCTAAAAGTGATGAAGCTATTTTCTTAGGGTATTCTTTAAACTCTAAAGCATATCGTGTATTTAATAAAATAACTTTAGTAGTAGAAGAGTCTACACATGTTGTTTTCGATGATAACCTCCTTCCGAGGAAGGATTCTTGTGATGATGATGATGTAGGGATCCTTGAAGCCGTTGATGGAGGACAAACGTCAAAGGTGGATGAGATTCCAACCAAAGAAGAAGATGCACAAGATCCACCTCTTGAAGGCTTGAACGACTTGGCTTTTGAGAAAAATGAGGTATCTTACACAAGGGAGTTCAACTATGTCAAAGGTGGTGAAATCTTGGGTGATCCATCCAAGGGGGTAACTACTAGATCCTCTCTCAAATTAATGAACCATGTTGCATTTCTTTCATGCATTGAGCCTAAAAATATCAAAGAAGCATTAGAAGATGATTTTTGGATTTTGGCCATGCAAGAAGAATTAAATCAATTTGAGAGAAGTAAAGTGTGGACATTAGTTGAAAGGCCTAGTAATCAATCGACTCTAGGAACTAAATGGGTCTTTAGGAATAAACTAGATGAGAGTGGTAACATAGTGAGAAACAAGGTTAGGCTTGTTGCTCAAGGTTGCACTCAATAAGAGGGAATTGATTTTGATGAAACATATGCACCTATAGCTAGGATGGAAGCTATTAGGATGCTTCTAGCATTTTCATGTTACCATGATTTCAAGATTTTTCAAATGGATGTAAAAAGTGCTTTTCTAAATGGTTTTATAAATGAAGAAGTGTATGTTGAACAACCACCGGGTTTTAAAGATTCAAAATTTCCAAATCATGTTTTTAAACTAACAAAAGCCCTTTATGGTTTAAAACAAGCTCCTCGAGCTTGGTATGAAAGACTTTCAAACTTTTTAATTGAAAAAGGTTTTGAAAAAGGTAAGGTGGACACTACAATTTTCATAAAAAGATATAGTAATGACATCTTAGTAGTACAAATTTATGTTGATATCATTTTTGGTTCTACTAATGAATGTTATTGCAAAGAATTTTCTAAGCTAATGCAAGGTGAGTTCGAGATGAGTATGATGGGGGAGCTCTCATTCTTTTTGGGGCTCCAAATCAAACAAATGAAGGATGTCACCTTCATAAATCAAGTTAAGTACGTGAATGATATGCTCAAAAAGTTCGGCTTGGAGAATGTAAAGCCTCAAGCCACACATATGAGCTCTTCGATAAAGCTTGACAAAGATGAAGGAGGTAAGTGTGTTGACTCTAAGCTTTATAGATCCATGATAGGTTCCTTGCTTTATCTTACTACAAGTAGACTGGATATCATGTTTAGTGTTTGCTTGTGTGCTAGGTTTCAAGCTAGTCCTAGAGAATCACACTTAGTTTCCATTAAGAGAATTTTTAGATACCATAGAGACACACCTAACTTAGGCCTTTGGTATCCTAAGGATTCTTCCTTTAGGCTTCATGCTTATTCAGATGCGGATTATGGGGGATGCAAGATAGATAAAAAAAGTACCTTCGAGACATGCCAATTATTAGGTAGTATGCTCATATCTTGGTTCTCTAAGAAACAAAATAGCGTAGCCTTATCTACCACCGAAGCGAAGTACATATCCTTAGTGAGTTGTTGTGCTCAAGTCCTTTGGATGAAACAACAACTCTTAGATTATGGTGTTCAAGTAGAAACCATACCTCTTAGGTGTGACAACACTAGTGTCATTTGTCTCACTAAAAATCTCATCCAACACTCTAGAACCAAACATATAGAAATTAAACATCATTTCATTAGGGACCATGTGTTGAAAAATGATGTTGTTCTAGAATATGTTGATACCTTGAACCAATTAGCCGATATATTTACAAAACTCTTAGATAAAGAGCGTTTTGGACCCTTAGGAGAGAGTTAAATTTAACTAGCCTTTCTTGACCATTTTAGGTCCCAAATGGTCAAAAATTTGCTTGAAATTGGTTAATATTCATGTTTGTGTTAATTTGTTTCTTTTTGCTTCTATGCATGTTGCTAAGGGAGTTTACATTAATTTTAGCCATTAAAACTTGTTCATATGTCATTCAAAATTATTTAGGGACGTCTGAAGTTGGCTTTTTGAACTTAAAATCTATCAAAAATGCCTTATCTAGTAAATGCGTATCGATACGGCTAAAAGCGTATCGATACAGGTTCATAAAGAGAAATGATACAAGTCAAATTGTATCAATACGGTCACGCGTACCGATACAGTATTAAAGTTGAATTAAAAATTAGGGCAAACGCGTATCGATAAACTCTACAATCGTATCGATACGGTCTCGACGGAGAGTTTAAATTGGGCTGGTATTTGACAAAAACACTTCAAACTTAAAAACCCCTCCTTTCTCTCTACAAACCCTAGCCGCACTTTCCTATAAACCCCCCCTCAATTCCTCAAATTTTTCACATCAAACTTAAAATTAGTTGAAGGTTTTGATCTACACATCAAAGCAAAGCTTTGTCAACAATCTTGTGCATTCACATCAACCGATTCATCTATTCTAACAAATCAAGGTATAAACTCTTTTTTCTTCTATTTTTTATTTTTCGTTTGTTTTTAGTAATTGTTTTAACTTATTTTTTGTATAAATCATGTATATGTGATATGTGTTTTCAAATTTTTGCAAAAAAAATTCAAAATCCATATTTTTTCATTCGAATATAATTTTGCATCGTATATTTTTGTAAACTATTTTTCAAAATTTTTAACCAATCTTTTCTCGTATACATGTATATATTTTTTAACATTAAAATTGATCTCCAAAATACCTTGAATTATTGGAACTTATTAGATTGAATGAGATGTTAATTGCATACATATTAGAATTGTTTTGATGTTTTCAGGGTTATGGCACCGAAAAGGAAAGCGAGACATTACCGTGCTACTTCAATGTTGTTTTCCCTATATAATTCAATGTTGTTTTCCAACCCCTTCGGATATGTCACGTTATAAGCTTTTTCAAGGTTTCACTCTTAGGGAAGAACATGTCGTGTCTATTCCGTTTTTAAGCTCCGAACTTTTTAAATTTCAATATCTTCCTTTGATTCGACAATGGAAATTCATAAGTTTTTTTGAGCCTTCCTCCCATTGTCTATCGAAACTAACAATTTTCTTTTCTAATGTCATATGCATTCACTTGACTAACAATGCCAAATTACGCATCTTCAAATCCACTACACCCAAACCTGTCAAATTCTTTGGTTATCAAGCTAAACTCCAATTCACTCTACTAATCTTTCGTTTAAGATCCACACACTTGAAGAAATACACATCTAATACGATCAATCTTTTAAAAATAACAAAAATTTCCATATAAAACAACGGCACGGATGACAATACAAAGTTAATAATGTCACTCGAGCAGCTATCAATAACGATTTCTTCTTCCAACCTGCGCTCCAAGCGCAATCTGAACCTTTAAAACAAAGGATCCCACATTTGGACACTATTTGGCTTAACACCAATTGATAAACTGAGATATTGGAAGGGAAACTAACCATATTCGCAACCCAATACAACAACCATTTCAATTTATATATCCTAGTCAACATTCACATCAAATAAGCATGATTTCAAATAATTTATCTTTAATCCGGAACAAAACTCAAAGCACGTTTGAATTCTCTTCAAGTTTTGTGCCAAAGCCACTTCGCGTTTCACAAAAACTACCATATCATCGGCCAACTAAAAATGTAATATCACAAATCGGGTGCCACCTTTTACCCCTTTGAATAATCTCCAAATTTTCAGCTATGGCCAAAAACCAGTATAGAACCTCCACTACCACAGCAAACAACGGTGACAACGGGTCCCCTTGTACTAACCCATGTTGCATGCCAAATTCATTGGTTGGACTGCCATAAACTAAAAGGGACAAACTTTTCGTGTTCACACACTCCCAAATTCAGCCTCGCCACTTCTCACCGCAACCCATTCGACTTAACACTTGATCCAGAATTTCTCAATTTACGCAATTGGAATCTTTAAAAAAGTCGAGCTTCAAAATAATTCCCCTCACCAAATCTTCAATTTCGCATGGAGAGTACAATCTCATTATCCAAAAAAAAAATTATCAACAATTTGATGGCTCTTACCAAAAGTTGTCTGAACGTCACTAATCAGGCTTCCCAACACCTTTTGGAAACGTGAAGCCAAAACTTTTGCTAAGATCTTATATATAGAATTCAAAAGATAAACTGGATAGAAATTCTCAAACACCACAGGATTTTCTTTTTTCAGAATTAACGCTACGAAGGTCGAATTCATACCTTTTGGTAATCGTCCGGAACTATAAAAACCATGAAGAATCTTCATTATTGGAGCTACTCCGATGAAGGTAGCGTGATCGGAAAAAGAAAGAACGATGAACGGAAAGAAGAGAAAAGAAAAAAAAAACAGATGACCTAGACTCTCTATGAAAGATGAGCCAAACAGAAAAGAGAGAGTGGGTTTACAGTGTAGGCCAAAGATTAATTTGGGCCAGTACCCATTCCGGGTTTATATAGCCCAACTGTTAAACCAACAACTAAACAGTAGTTGGTTATAAAACCAGTTAGGGCCTTGTTAAATTTGTTATTGAATATGTTATATTTGTTGAAGAAATAAACCAGGCTGGCCGACTGAAAGCCCATCTAGAACCCAAGAACCTCTTTTTTACTTAACATTCACCCCACTTTCTGACTTTTCTGACCTCCCTTGAATATGATGAACATCCCAGACATGAAGTAGATCACGTAGATCACGAAACTGTGTCACAGGCAATGGTTTGGTTAAGATATCAGCAACTTGACTATGAGCTGGAATATAGTTAACCTCAAGCTGACGTCGAAGAACTTTCTCACGAACAAAGTGTAAATCAAGTTCTACATGCTTGGTTTTAGCATGTAAAACTGGGTTAGCTGCCATGGCTACGGTACTTGTGTTGTCACACCATACTTTAGCAATATTTGACAATTCAACTCCAATGTCAGTCAGCACAGCTTGAACCCATAGAAGCTTGACTCCAATATTCGGCTTCAGCAGTCGAGCTTGAGACAGATCGTTGCTTTCTTGACTCCAGCAGATGATGTGTGAACCAAGACAAACACAGTGACCCGAGATAGACCGTCGATCATCAACATCTCCAGCCCAGTCAGAATCAGTAAACACTTGAAGAGATTGTGGTCGTGATTGTGGAGAAAACCACACTCTATAATCAACAGTAGCTTTTAGATAGCGAAGAATGCGCTTTACTGCTGCCCAATGAGAATCAGTTGGTCGTTGCATGTATTGTGAGACTTTGTTAACAGCAAAGGACACGTCAGGTCGTGTATGACAGATATAAAGCAAGGCTCCAACAGTACTTCTGTACAATTGAGGGTCCTGAAACAGGACACCCTCATCTTTACTTAGCTTAAGCAGTGGTACCATAGGTGTATCAACCACCCTAGTATTGAACATGTTTGTTTTACATAAGAGCTCTTCAATAAACTTCTTCTGACTAAGAAAGATCCCATTATCACAATGAATTGCTTCAATACCCATAAAATATTGAATGACCCCAAGATCTTTAAGAGAGAATTTTGTATCAAGTTCTTGTATGATGTGTCTAATGTACTCCTCGGAAGCACCCGTAATTAGAATATCATCAACATACACTACGATATATGTCACAGTAGATGAATCGCACTTAATAAAGAGAGAATTATCTGCACTAGAGCAGTGAAAACCAATGGCACACAAGAAATCTCTAAGTTTGCTGAACCAGTTCCTAGGAGCCTGCCTAAGACCATACAAGGCTTTCTTGAGTTTGCAAACTAAAGGACTACCATCAACAGCATTCTGAACAAATCAATCTGGTTGAGTCATGTAGACATCTTCCATAAGATCTCCCTTCAAGAAGGCATTGTTGACATCAACTTGATGCACATGCCAACAATTTGAGACTGCCAGAGACAAAAGAATATTGACAGTAAAGAACTTGACAACTGGGCTATATGTCTCCCCAAAATCATAACCTGGTATTTGAGAATAACCTTTTGCTACGAGACAAGCTTTGTACCTACTGATAGTACCATCAGAGTTGAGTTTGATTTTAAAGAGCCACTTGGAACCAATTGGTTTTCGACCAGATGGTAAAGATACCAGATCCTAAGTCTGATTTTCCAGCAAGGCATTAAATTATGAATAAACAGCTTCTCTCCATTTGGGGTGGGCAAGGGCTTGGTGAATTGTGGTAGGTGTAAAGTGAAGTTCAGTGGTGTACACCTTAGGTTTAAATATGACAGCCTTGCTGCGAGTAGTCATATGGTGAGTATTAGTAGTAGCAGGTGCACAAGAAGAATTAGAGACCAAGGAATGGATTGTACTCTTAGTAGCAGCAGTATCAGTAACAATATCCATAGCAGACAAATCCCTCATAGCATACACATCTTCCATAGCATTGGATCCATCAGAACCAGTAGTAGAATCAGTATGTTGATGAAACTCAAAAGTATGTGGCACTACAACAACTTCATCTCCATTTCCACCTGCAGTAGGTCCTATAGCAACCTCACCTGAAGCACCAGAACTATCATCTTGTTGCAACACAAGGTCCTGATGCTGAGACACTGCAACATCTTCATTTTCAACACGAGCTGTTGTAGGTCTCATAACATCTCCTCTTGAAACAGCAGAACCAACATCTTGCTGTAACGTAAAATTCAGAGGTACTGCAGCAGCTCCATTTCCATTACTAGCTGCAGCAGAACTCATAGTAATATCTCTTAACTCAGCAGGACTAGCTTCTTGTGGAGGACCAACATCCTGAGGTACTGCAGCATCTTCAATTCCATTACCAGCTGCAGTACACCTCATAGCATCATCTTCTAGACCATCAGATTCCATATCATATTGCAGATCAACATTAGAAGATGTATAGGCAACATCATTTCCACTACCAGGTGCACTTGACCTCTCTGCACCTTGAGAAGCTGAGGTACCTGCCTCTGCAGCTGACTCCAAAGGTCCTGGGGAACCAGCAACATGCTCCTGCTCATCTTGATTGTTGTTAGCAACAGAAGATGGATGCAGAGGATGAGAGACAGAAGATATAGGCTGAGTTGGATTAGCAGGACAACAGAAGGAATCACTAGATGATTCTGATGGAACATAAGGAATCACTTCATGTTGTTTGAGAGGACATGTAGTTGGTACATTGAGAGGGGCTGAGGATTGAAAGTTTGAAGTAGAAGATCCAGGTGTAGCAGAACTAGTATGAATTGAACTATGGGAAAAAAACACTTGCTCGTTGAACTTGACATGTCTTGAAACATAGATACGACCAGTGGAATCCATACATTGATAACCTCTATGTTTGGGAGAATAGCCCAAGAAGACACGAGGTTTAGAACGATAATCAAATTTATGTTTATTGTAGTCCCTGAGACATGAGAAACATTGAGAACCAAAAACCCTAAGAAACTGATAATCAGGTTTCTTCCCATATAATTTCTCATGAGGAGATAGACCCCCTAAACTATCTGAGGGTAACCTATTGATCAGATGCACAACACTCAACACAACAAATGACCAATATTGAAAAGGTACATAGGCAGTAGCTAACAGAGTGAGAGTCATATCTATGATATGCCTGTGTTTCCTTTCTATAGTTCCATTTTGAGATGAGGTATAAGGACAAGTAAAACGATGCTGAATACCTCTTTTAGCTAACTTACTAGACAAAGCCACAAACTCACCTCCACCATCAGTTTGAAGAGCTAAGATTTTTGCAGAAAATTGATTTTCAACTATATCGGCAAACAAATTAAAAGCAGTACGAATTTCAGGCTTATTCTTCAACAAAAAACAACCAGCAATTACGTGTATACATGTCAACAAAGGAAACATAGTATTGATACCCTAAAGATTTTGCAGGTGAAGGCCCCCAAACATCTTCCTCAACCAATTCAAAAGGCCTAGTGTAAACAGTATCAGACAAGGTAAAAGGAAGTCTAGTACTCTTTCCTAACTGACATGCATGACAAAGCAGATTTTTATCAACAACAAAAGTCTTATTCAAAGCACTACTAACAATATGCTGAGCAGGATGTCCCAACCTTTGATGCCACAACCAATAAGCAGATTGAACAACAGGATTATTAACAGAAATATGTTGAGCAGAAACATTATTGCAAACAGAATCATGAGCATGTGTAGAAGGTGTAAGAGAGAAACTATAAAGACCCTCATCAAGAGTACCTTGTAGCAACACAACACCAGTCACTTCATCCTTGACAAAACATCTGTCAGCATGGAACTCAAGAAAGAAATCATTATCACCAGTGAATCGAGAGACAGACAAAAGATTTCTTGTAATTTTAGGCACACATAACAGTCGTTCAAGAACTAAAGATCTAGCAGGTGTATCAATAGAACATGAACCAATATGAGAAATAGCAAGGGTAGAACCATCACCTAAATAAACCTTACCATTGCCTGAATACTGTTGACCATTCTGAGTCAGATTGTAGCTCCTGGTGACATGGTGCGTTGCCCCTGAGCCTGGGAACCACTTGTCATCAAGGGTAAGCACTCCTTTTGCTATCAGAGAGTTGACTTGAGTCGTATCATTAGTGTCTTCTAATTTATCATCACTGGAGCTAGATGCAACTCCCACAAATGGATTGTAACAGACATCATCAGTAGTGTGTTCATATCGACATAAGTTGGCTTAAGTATCACCAGAATCCTTCAAATGCTGAGACGACACTCCCTTGAAACTCTGGTCGAATCGGTGCCAGCAACGGTCAACTAGGTGTCCTAGTTTGCCACACAATTGGCACTGAGGTCTAGGGCGTCCACCTCTGAAACGACCTCCTGATTGAAAATTATTCCGAGGCTGTTTGGGCGTATACTGAGGACGGCCTCCATCTCTGCCAGCTCCATAAGTGTCACGAGGACGATCTTCATCAGCTTGTGTGAGATTGATACCAATAGGTACACGGATTGTATCAATTAGCCTTGACTCCGCGTCTATCAGACCATAAACAACCGACTTCAGGCTGTATGGCTCTCGACTCATAATAATGGTTGCCACGAACGGATCGAACTCAGATGTGAGGCCATTCAGCACTGTTGCAATCTGCTCGACTTCAGCAACAGGGCTTCCACTCATAGCCAACAGATCACAAATCTCCTTGATTTGTGTCGTATGTTCGCGAATCGATAAGGTGCCCTTCTTCAACGCTCTCAATCGACAGTGCAGGTTCATGACCTTTGTGGTTGAGAACTTCGAATACAAGTTCAAAACTTAAGACCAGATGGTGGCGGACGTTTCAGCTCCAACAAGCTGAGGTAAAACACGGGGACTTATGGTTGAAAGATGCCAAGAGGCTAATGCATTATCTTCCTTTTTAAAACGTCCAAAATCAGGGTTCAAGATTAACTTGCCAGCCGAATCCTTGACTAGCTTTGGTGGAACAGGAGTCTCCGAATCAAGATAGTGCTCAAGTTCATTACCTTGAATCATAAGAATGGCATGTTGTTTCCACAACAGAAAGTTCGTGTCGTCAAGCTTGACACTCACTTGCTTATTTGCAAACGTCGGACTGTTGGAGTCGGTGCCAATCAGAATCACGTCAATCTGATCTGCCAGATTCGAGCAATCAACAACCTCCGGTGCCATTCAGAAGCAATAGCAAGATCTCAAGATAAAAAACGACGAACCACAGTGGAGATAAGCACACAATCACAGTGAAACAAACTCTGCAACAGATCTGAAATCTTCGAACCGCCGCAAGACAACACAAAAGGAACCTATCAAATCGACCGGACCACAAGAATCCATGGCTCTAATACCATATTGGAGCTACTCCGATGAAGGTAGCGTGATCGGAAAAAGAAAGAACGATGAACGGAAAGAAGAGAAAGGGAAAAAACAGATGACCTAGACTCTCTGTGAAAGATGAGCCAAACAGAAAAGAGAGAGTGGGTTTACAGTGTAGGCCAAAGATTAATTTGGGCCAGTACCCATTCCGGGTTTATATAGCCCAACTGTTAAACCAGCAACTAAACAGTAGTTGGTTATAAAATCAGTTAAGGCCTTGTTAAATTTGTTATTAAATCTGTTATATTTGTTGAAGAAATAAATCAGGCTGGCCGGCTGAAAGCCCATCTAGAACCCAAAAACCTCTTCTTTACTTAACATTCATTGCATCCACTCTCAAAAATGTTGAACAACTCTTAAAAACTCAAAATTAAATTCATCTGGACTTGGCGCCTTTGATCCCTCACAACTTCAATTTGCATTACGAACTTATGATTTTATGATTTATTAATTGGAGATTGAAAAATAAACTTATTAAAACGTACAGTTATCAAAATCTGGTTTTATGATTTATTATTTTGTGATCAGTCTCTAATTTATAGTTTTATGTACTGCTAATACGTTCCATATATCAACCCATGATTGCTGAAACAAGCATTTTCCCCCTTATGTTGCCCATTTTTATTTATTGCTAAAGATGGTATCAATGAATCTTATAATCAAAATATTCATGTCAATTGTAACTTGCAACGAACGAAATAATAATAATAATAATAATAATAATAATAATAATAATAATAATAATAATAATAATTCCCTGAAGATGGTGGAGAAAACAATGGCATTTGTAATGCAATTGCCATGCATGATATATAATCAAATGCGAAAATCCCCACCTACTGTCGTCATGTAAATTTGTTACTAGTGAACCTCCACGTCAACGACATTAAACTATACAAACGCAAATTCTAATCATCTTTTATATACAAAAGAAAAAAAAAGTGTGTCGCGTATATCTTTGTGAAGAAAATAAAAATAATTGAGCTTGAAAATATTTTTAAAATAAATAAATGTTTCAGTCACTTTCACGTGACTGCTGCGACGACCTTAATATCAAGTTTCTTGTGCTTCCAAGTATAACATATTTTATTTAAGAAATTCTAATTTGATTTGAATTGTAATTAATTGATTAATGATTAAATGTAATTAGGGTCTGATTAATCAAAGTCCTAACAGTAGTAGTTGTTATTTTCCCCCTCCTAAGCAACAAGAAGTTGCAGCATAGGCTTCGGCCGTCTCTCTTTTTTCCTTGGGAGAGCCGGCAAAGGGTCACCATCATCGAGCAGCAGCTGAACAAGAAAAAGAGCCGCGTGTGGTCCGGCTGACGTCTAGGCTTAGACCAAGCTGATATGGCAGGACACGTAGGACCCACATGTCGGAGACTTTTATGACCAAAATTACGTGTCAAGGCTCACGTGCCCCCTCCCCATGCTACACCTAGGGGACACTCTTAAATATTTTTTGTAAACGCATATTTCCATCGACTTCCCTCCAAAAAAAAAAAAAAACTATTCCTTCGGCTCAACAAGTTATTGACGCGGCACTAAAACCTAAAGGACTCATCGCTTGCCTCCTCTATATAAGCATCCCTCACATCCTGCAGCTTCTCCCACACCTTTCCCCTTAATTAGCAATACTCGATCCATTTGCTTTGTTCAATGGCTGTTGATTCAATTCTCCCCTCTGCAGTTAGTGAAAATGATGCCAAAGCTCTTGGATTCATCGAAGAGATGACCGCGAATGTTGATTCGGTTCAAGAAAGGATCTTAGGTGAGATCTTAAGTAGAAATGCCCAGACTGAGTACCTCAAACGGTTCAACCTCAATGGAGCTACGGACCGGGAAACATTCAAGTCCAAAGTCCCTGTTGTCACTTACGAGGATCTTCAGCCTGAGATCCAACGTATAGCCAATGGTGACAAGTCTCCCATCCTATCTTCTCACCCCATATCTGAGTTTCTCACCAGGTACCATTAATTATGGCTATGGGGGTTTTCATATATATATATATATCATTCTAGTCCTCGTATTAAGTATTTTTGGGACTTGATTTGCAGTTCTGGGACTTCTGCTGGAGAAAGGAAGCTGATGCCAACAATTCATGAAGAGTTGGATCGTCGTCAACTCTTGTATAGCCTTCTTATGCCTGTAATGAACCTGTGAGTCATTTTTCTTTGGCTTTTTTGTTTTACAGGGGGAGATTAAATTAGCTTGATATTTTCATGTTTTGGTCATGACAGTTACGTGCCGGGATTGGACAAAGGGAAGGGTCTTTATTTCTTGTTTATAAAAGCTGAAACAAAGACCCCGGGTGGGCTTGTGGCACGCCCGGTTCTCACCAGCTACTACAAAAGCCAACACTTTAAGAACAGACCACATGATCCTTTCAACGTTTACACCAGCCCCAACCAGACCATCCTATGCCCCGACTCCATCCAGAGCATGTACGCCCAAATGCTCTGCGGCTTGATCATGAGGGAAGAGGTCCTTCGTGTCGGTGCCATCTTCGCATCCGGCCTTCTTAAGGCCATTCGTTTCCTTCAAGTCAACTGGAAACAATTTGCTCATGACATCGAAACCGGAACGTTAAACCCTAAAGTAACTGACCCTTCCGTTCGGGAATGCATGAGCAAAGTCTTGAAACCTAACCCTGAACTTGCTGCGTTTATTACCAAGGAATGCTCGGAGGAGAAGTGGGAGAGTATCATCACTAGGATTTGGCCCAACACCAAGTACCTTGATGTGATTGTAACCGGTGCCATGGCTCAATATATTCCCACCCTTGAATATTACAGTGGTGGCTTGCCAATGGCTTGTACTATGTACGCTTCCTCAGAGTGTTATTTCGGTCTTAATCTCAAGCCAATGTGTGAACCATCTGAGGTTTCATACACTATCATGCCAAATATGGCCTACTTTGAATTCTTGCCTCATGAATCATCCGCTCCGGAACTGTCTCGTGACTCACCCCCACGCCTCGTTGATCTTGCTGATTTAGAAATCGGCAAGGAATACGAGCTCATCGTCACTACTTATGCCGGGCTGTGCCGTTACAGAGTCGGAGATATCCTCCGAGTCACCGGTTTTCACAACGCGGCTCCGCAGTTCCGTTTCATTAGGAGGAAGAACGTATTGTTGAGCATTGATTTCGACAAAACCGATGAGTCCGAGTTGCAACAGGCCATAGAGAATGCTTCAGTTTTGCTCAAGGAATACAACACCAGCGTTGTTGAATACACGAGCTACGCGGACACCGAAGATATACCAGGCCACTACGTGATATACTGGGAACTATTCGTCAAAGACGCTGCTAATGCCCCGACAGAGGAAGTTTTGAGCCGCTGCTGCTTTGAAATGGAGGAATCATTGAATGTAGTCTACCGTCAATGCCGAGTTGCAGACTCGATCGGTCCACTGGAGATACGTGTGGTGATAAACGGCACATTTGAGGAGTTAATGGACTATGCAATTTCAAGGGGAGCTTCCATAAATCAATACAAAGTTCCAAGATGTGTCAGCTTCACTCCGATTATGGAACTTCTCGACTCAAGGGTGGTTTCAAAGCATTTCAGTCCAGCTTTACCACACTGGTCCCCGGAACCACGTTCACATGATGCCATAATCGCCTAGTGTTGGAGAAAAAGAATAAAAGTTGAAGAAATAATCTGCCTTGCTACCTACCAAAGAACAACAGCATCTTTTCTGCAAAAGGAAAAAAAATAATAGTAATCAGATAGACAAGTAACAGTGGTCTCCTTATGTTGTAGTAAAATTTTTAATATAATTATGTTTTAAAGGTGTCTTTTCTGTTTTTACCATGTTTGTGTAAAAAAGACAAGTTGATATGTAAACGTTTTTCGGTTATCTTGCCCACTGCATGTTTCTCTGTCACTTGCAATAGGTTCTTATATCTGTCTTTTTCTTCCTTATCATAACGATGATCAAGAAAAGAAACCAAAGATCATGAACATGTTGATGAAATGATGTCCAACATTGGTAAATTCAAGAATAATTGTTCTTATATAATTTGCTCATCAAGATTCAATTGTGTTGACGTTTTCGATGTTTTCTTTTATTATGCCTATTCTTTTTTTTATAATACTTTTATTATGTCTATTCATTTCAATCTCTAGCCATTTTCTGCATGGATTTTAGCTCACATGCTACATATTCCAATATCGGCCAGTTCTTATTTATTTATTAAAAAACTCTTTTGAGGATAGAATTCGTTTTCATGACAGACTATGTTGCAGTTGTTCAAGCTATTTGTTTGGATGTAAGCACGGACGGATGTTAGGGTAGCGAATTTTATGAAATATATTAAAATTTAAAAAACTTCAACTATGTAAAATTAAATTATCAATGAAAATATAATATATAGGTATATTATAAAAATTTAAAATTTTCAGAACTGGAAGATTATGAATTGAGTGGGGAAGCCTACGGAGGATTGGGTTCCGTTGATAGATTCTGGCTTTTTGTTGTTTCTTTCTGTCTTATTCTGATTGTGGGCAGTACACAACTACTATTATTTTAATATTTTTAGCATTAACTAACGATTTTAATTTGTTTTTTTTTTCATTGTCATCATTCG
Source organism: Hibiscus tridactylites (assembly GCA_958450335.1). Taxonomy (NCBI): domain Eukaryota; kingdom Viridiplantae; phylum Streptophyta; class Magnoliopsida; order Malvales; family Malvaceae; genus Hibiscus; species Hibiscus tridactylites. The sequence goes on from OY288276.1 coordinate 29,721,707, forward strand.
TAAAGCAATATTCCATTTAAATCCGAGGGTCAGAATTTTAGAAAGCTTGTTAGTGTAATGAATATTTTTATTATGGTAGATATCATATATTAAATGAGACTTTAATGTACTTTATTATTTTATTTTTTTTGATGATAATATACTTTATTATTAAGGTTTAATACCTATTGAAATTAAGGTTTTTATTTTATGCCTATAAATATAGAGTTTGGTGATTATACTTTGAGAATAATACAAATCTTTCTCTTTGTCTCTCATCTTGTTCTCTTTTGTTCTTGTCCCTCTTTACTTTATCCACAACACATTATCAGCACGATCTCGCTCAATTACAGTGGTTCTTGTCGGCATTTCCCGAAAAAGATTTTAATATGATATTGGTGACTACATCTATCGTATATTTAACTTATCTTAGAAAGTGATATGTTTTTTTATTTATATATCGATATAGTGGTTGATTAATCACACTTATATTAAGGTCAGTGTATATTGATCTATTATTTGATTATTATTTTATTCTAATAATCATTGACGTTTTGTTGCACCGAGTTTATATATATAACTCTAGGAATAAATATCGAACCTTCAACGAAACCTACATAATCAACATAGTTTAAAAATTATGGTAATAGAATGACTAACCGCTACTTTAAGGAAAATAAAAAAAGCGATGGATTAAATATGTAACTTGACAATGGTGTGCTTCGAGTTTCGCATGCTATATGCATCTCAACAAAAATTTTCCATTTACTTTTGTTATATATATATATATATATATATATATATATATATATATATATATTTGAGTTTATTTTTTATTATTATTTGTCTGAATTTGGCGTTATGTTTTTTTAAGGTTCATATAACAACATGATGAAAACATGTGATTGTTTCATGGTTCACCGAGGATGAACAATGTTCGAGTGCAGTTTTTTATTGGATTGAAAACATCAGTTAAAAGAAAAAAAATTGAAGATAAATTCAATACCTCTAGGTTTTTTTATTTAGCGTCTTAATTTTTAAGTTCGGTACGTATTATATATATTGATTGATCAATTATTCTTTAATAGCATGCTTGTTATAAAGTCTATATTTTCTTGAAAGCAATAATTCTTCTGCGTCGAAAAACTCGACTATAGATTTCTCCTAATTTCAAGTTACGAAAATCCGTTTTGATCAAAAAATATTTATGGGAGGCATTCCTTGAAGTGAATGCAAGCGTGATGTTTATTCCATGTGATTATTGGATTTGTTTCATTCTTTGAAGTGAATGTAAACCTGATAATCCACTATATGGTTAGTGAATTCTCCACTTTCTACGCAAATAATATTGTCCAACATACACAATATCTTGAAAAGGGTTTTAAAGACCTATTGGCTCCCCTTCATTCTCCGAATTGAATGCGATATTTTATAGCGGAAAGAATATATATCACATTAGCAATTGTGGTCGCAATTGAGACCATGAACATAGACATGGACATGATGATCCTTTTAAGAATGCTTATACCCACCAGAAGTAAGATTATAAAGATGACAAAAGTATATTAAGAATGTGAAATTTTTATGTAATGGTACAAACCATTGGTCTCGTACTTGTCATGCGCTGAAACATAATGGACATTTATCCACTATCATGAATGATATAAAATATAAACAAAATTTGTTTACGAAAATGGCGAAAATAATTATGGTGTTATTAGTCAAACTCACTTTGGATGTTAATATCCTCAAAACCCTTGAAGGGAATAATTCACCTTTTTATTTTATTTCCTTTAAAGGGAATAATTGATCATTTAATTCATTATGCTTTATGTTTATTTACTTTACATAATAATTATTTACGTTTTATATTTATATATATTGTAACATTTATTTATTAACATGATTATCTATCAAATATAATCTATAATGGTGATATTTTGTCATTTAAATGCAAGGGAAAATGTGAGTACTATATATCAAAGTACTAAAAATATCAATGCCCTAAAAGAGAAATAAGCTCTTGAGAAATTATCATTGATAGATAATCGATTTGATATATACTATATTTTATATTTTTCATTCCCCATTGAGAATGGAACAACGCACATATGAAAGGTGCATAATTGGGCATATTTTTCTATTTAAAAAGTAAGGGAATAATGTGAGCACTATATCCAGAAGTACTAATATCATAGAAGGCTCCAAAAGAGTAAATATGTTATTTCCAAATAAAACTCAATTTCATATTCACAATATGTTATACTCGTCAAAGTCGCAAAAAGACTTATTGAATTTTAAACATATTCGCAGAAATGAATATCATATTGAGACTTTAGTAAAGGGGATGCTGAATATCTTCAAATTACTAGTATAACTCAAGACAATAAGAAAATTTTAGATAAATTACATGCACTGTTATCCGGATTGTACTACACAAGAATTAGTACAAATTGAAGATCATGCTATTGTAAACAAGAAGTTTATCGATAACTTTATTATTTGGCATGATCGGTTAGGCCATCTTGGTTCAATTATGATGCGAAAAATTATTGACACTTCATGTGATCATTCATTGAAGAATTGACAAATTCTTCAAAGTAATGTTTTTATGTGATGTTTGATCTCAAAGAAAACTAATTATTCGACCATCACTGGCTAAGATAGATTATGAATCTATTATTTTCTAGAACGTATTACAGGGTGATAAATATGGGCCCGTACACCCTCCTTACATACCATCTAGATATTTTATGGTTATAATTGATGCATCAACTAGATGGTCACATGTATCCTTGTTATCAACCTGCAACTTGGGGTTTGCGAGGTTACTTGCTTAGTTGATAAAATTATAAGCACATTTTATAGATTACCATATAAAAACAGTTCGTCTTGATAATGCTGGTGACATGCCATTTTACATGCAGCATTACGAATTCGCATCAGGCCAACAAATTATCATAAGTTCTCCCAATTACAAATGGTATTTGGTCAGGAACCAAATATTTCCATCTTATAAATTTTTGTTGTGCGATATATGTTCTAATTGCTCCACCACACACACAAAGATGGTCCTAAAACAAGGTTAAGAATATATGTCTGATTTGAATCTCCCTCGATAATTAAATATCTCGAGCTTCTGATGGAGAATTTATTTACATCTTGATTTGTTGATTGTCATTTTAATGAGTCAGCTTTTCCAACATTATGAGGAGAAGATAAATAGTTGGGAAAAGAAATAAGTCGAAACGAATTATCATTATCTCATTTTGATCCACGTACTCAACAATGTGAACTAGAAGTTCAAAGGATAATTCATTTACAAAACTTAGCAAATCAATTGTCAAATGCTTTTGGTGACCTTAAAAGAGTGATTAAGTCGCATATACCAGCTATGAATGCTCCGATAAAATTTGATGTCCCAGAAAGAAGAAATCTAGTTTCTAATGAGTCTAACTCACACCTGAAGCGTGGCAGATAAGTAGGTTCCGGAGATAAAAATCCTAAAAAAAAGAAAAGGAGCTATATCTTATGATGGTCGGATCGAGGAATCAACGAATTATGAAAATCTCCAGAAGAGTTTCAAAGGTCTCCATCAGAGATATTAGACATGACTCAACCACCTGATAAATAAAGAGATCTCAACAAATTATATCATGTCTGGTAATATGTGGGACCGAAATCAAATCGAAGTCGATAATGCATTTGCATGCAATATAGCACTAGAGATTTTCGATGATGATGTGTATCACGATTCATTGTCAATTGGCCAATGTAAACAAAGAAATGATTAGCCATAATGGAAAGAGGCAATTGAGGCGGAACTAAAATCTCTTTCAAAAAAAGAAGTATTCGAGCCCATAGTCTGTACATTGGAAGGTGTAAAGCATGCGGATATAAATGAGTCTTTGTGAGAAAGAGAATTGAAAAAGGGGAAATCACAAGATCTAAAGCTCGTTTTATTGCACAAAGATTCTCACAAATACCTAGTACAACTTTTTTTAGAAATTTTTATTAGTCTGGAAATAAAAGAAAGGCTTGGTTTCCTCATAATGGATGTTGTTACAACCTATTTGTATAGGTATCTTGATAATAACATCTACATGAAACTTACGGAAGGATTTAGACTACCAGAAGCAGTTAATTCAAGTTCCCGAGAACATTATTCAATCAAATTGAACACATCTATTTATGGAATAAAACAAATTTGGCGCATGTTATATAATCGCCTCAATGAATACTTATTAGGGTAAGGCTATAAGAATGATTCAATTTCTCCGAGCATTTTTATTAAGAGGTTTATCATCGGATTTGTTATTGTTGTTGGGTATGTTGAAGATTTGAATATCATTGGGACTCATGAGGAGATCTCCCTAACAATGAAATCCTTGTGCATCAATCGACATACATAGAAAAATGTTTGAAAAGACTTTACATGCATAACGCACATCCATTGAGAACGTATATGGTTGCTAGGTATGAATATTCTTGGTTCAAAAGCACCATATATATTAATTGATCTAGAAACATCAGATCTTAGTTAGTCCAGAAATACTTTCTAAGTGCTACGGGACCATTACCTTTAGATCTTTCAAAACTCGATGTCTTTTCAAATCATGTAAATAATTTCTATGCACGAGGAAAAGCTAAAATATGTGTTTGGCTAAACATATCCAAAAGATATGTGAATTGCTTTCACAAGATGAGATGCAAGCTATCTTGTGAAGAGATAATGTACAATTTATATCTCAATCGAAAGGTGAATACATCAAAAGTGATTAAAACAAAACATATTTCTTCAAAGTTTTGTCCCTCGTGATCTTCAGAAAAATAGTATTCGATGAATCCTTTCAAAGGGTAATTTGAAAGATCTATTCACCAGTGTATAGTCTACTTCAAACATTTGAAGATTATATTCAAGACTGAATTATGAAGATTCAAGGATATTATGTAATGTTTTCATGAGGGGGAGTAAATACGCGTTGCTCTCTTTTTCCCTTAACCGAGGTTTTGTCTGTAACGCCCTGGTTTTGGGCCTAGATGTTTTAGATATCGGATCGGACCGGTCGAGAACGATTCGAATCGCATAAGGTGATTTAAGTAAATCAAGGATCGAGATAGGATAAAATTGTGATAAAAATTGCTAAAATCCTCTAAAAATATGTTTAAGAGGTTGGTCAAATCAATTTTACAGAAAGGGTTATGGCAACTGGACATTTTGAGTAGTGACCAAATTGTAAAGTTTTAAAACTATGGAAAATGCTATTTTCAAGAAGAGAGTCAAAATCTTAGAATCTTTAGGGAGCTTTTTTGCAATTTAGCCTTCCTTCAATTTGACATGTGTTTTTATAGGGTTTTAATAAAGGAATTAAAATGGTTTTAATTAAGGGTAATCTTCACCCGTGATCCTTTTCGTTTGGGGTTTGTTCTATTTTGGTCACCAGAATTCAAAAAAGGTCCCTTAGCCGTTAGTCTCTGTTACTTAAAAAATTAATTTTTAATTTAAGCCCTAAACTTTCAAAACTTTATTTTCACCATCTTTTCAACCACAACGTCACCCCGTGTTTGCCACTTCGTGGCACAATTACTGCATCTTGTGATTTGGTCCCTCTTTCCTACATTACTGGATTGCTAACTGGCAAACCTAATTCCAAAGCAGTTGGACCAAATAGGGAAATCATAGATGCCCTTGAAGCCTTTCGTGTCGCCGCTATTGATCTCGGATTCTTTGTGTTGTAGCCTAAAGAAGGTCTTGCTCTAGTCAATGGCAATGTAGTTGGTTCATGCATTGCTTCCATGGTTCTATTTGAGGTAAACATATTGGTTGTTTTGTCAGAAATTTTATCTGCAATTTTTGCTGAAGTCATGAATGGTGAACCCGAGTTCACCGACCACTTGATACATAAATTGAAGCACTCTCCAGGACAAATTGAGGCTGCTGCTATAATGGAACACATACTTGAGGGGAGCTCTTATGTTAAAGTGACTAAGAAGTTGCATGAAATGGACCCTTTGTAGAAACTCAAAAAAAACCGATATGGTCTGAAGACATCTCCATAGTGGCTTGGTACACAGATTGAAGTGATCAGATTCGCAACTAAATCTATTGAAATATAGATTAACTCTATCAATGATAACCCTTGATCAATGTCTCAAGGAACAAGGCATTACATGGTGGCTTCCAGGGCACCGTAATTGGTGTCTCGATGGACAATGCCTGTTTAGCTATCGCCGCTATCGAAAAACTTATGTTTGTTCAATTCTCTGAACTTGTTAGTGATTTCTGGGCTAGAATTAAGTTTTGAATTAATTTTCTGGGGTTTTAGTTTTATAATTTTTGAGAAAGATGGTGAAAAATAAAATTTTGAAAGTTTAGGGGTTAAATTAGAAACTATTTTTTTAAGTAACGGAGACTAACGGCCAAGGGACCAAAATAGAAATGATTCTAAACGTAAGTGACCAGAATAATCTTTTTTGAATTCTGGTGACCAAAATAGAACACACCGTAAACAAAAGAGACCACTGGTGAAGATTACCCTTTAATTAAATATTAAATAAATGAGAAATTAGAGAGGTTTTAATCACGTAACTACTTTTCCCTCTCTCATTTCAGCCAAACACATTTGTCAAACAACTTTTCATCAGATTTCTTTTCTCTCAAATTCCTCTCTTCTTCTCTAAACTCTTTTTCAAAGATTCACTTCTTTTTCTTCAAGATTTTTGGAAGGAAAACTTGCCAAATTGTCAAGGGAGCAAGGATTGAAGGTAAATCCCGTTCTTAACCTTCAATCTAGGTTCTTTATTGAAATTCCCAAGATTATTGACTCTGATTTATGATTTTTAACTGAATTTGTTTGATTATAGTTTTGAATTAAGAGCAAAATCTTGCAAAATGGTGATGTGATTCTTGATTTTCGGACTTGATGAGTTGGGCTCTATTTTGTGTTGATTTTAATTGAGTTCTAAGTTGATTTATATGTTAAAATGATGTGTTGATAACATAGATCCCGAAATCATTGAGATCCTTCAGTTTCTTGGTTGTTTTAGGTGAGATATTGGGGGTAAAATGATGGAATCTTGTTTGATGGAGGTGTAAGGATGAATTAGGTTGTTTATTAGATGTGTTTTGATGTTGATAATTGTTTGGAAGTGATGTATGTTGACTTGGCTTGGTTTAGGAAGCAATCGATTGAGTTTTCGGTTGCTTTGGATGGGTATTTTAGTGTAGTTTGAGTGGGCAACGAGTTTGTGAATTGTTGCTGGGGTTAGAATGCATTTTAATGCGTTTAGATCTCTGTTTTGATGATGTGAAAATAGGGGATCTTGGTCCGGAAGCAAACGAGGTGATTTTGGAGGCTCTGGAGTGGTAATTTCCGTGTCGGCGAACAAGGCTTCGCGTATCAGTGAGTAGAAATGTGATTTCATACTTGTAACACTTTGAGCGTGGTTTTGGGAGCTTAGTGTAAGTTTGATACACTTAGCTAAGCTTAAGAGTAAGTGATTCGGAAATCTCTCTCTTGGAAATGTGCTATGTTTGATGAGATTGCACTTGAAGTAAATGTGGATTTGTTTAATGTTTTAAGCATGTGTTAAGCATGGTTTAATGCTGGATTTTAATGTCATTATGTTAAGGATGCACTAGGTAAGTGATCCTTGGTTTGCATGTGTTGAATGCACATGATATTAAGCATGCGATGCTTGTGGAAATGGCATTGTGGTTATGCTTGTAAAACAATGGATTAATGTGGTTAAATGATTATATTGGCAAGTGATGAAAATGGTTTTTGGTTACTTTAATCGGATATAGTTAGCCGGCTATAGGATTGGGTGCACCGTGAATAAAGTCGCCTTGGATGTCGAGGGGTTGTGATTGTACCATATACTCCATCCAAGTACCCTAACGATTGAGGTTAAGATCACAACGATGGTGTTAATTCCGTGTGTGAATCTTGTGTTATGTGTCTCGTTCTCTCGTTAGTGGGATTATACAACTACCGGTGAGTGGTGTTGAGGGGTTGAGATTGTACCGTTATACTCCACCAAGAGTGTCACAACGATAGGCGGTTGCTCTCGTGTGTGAGCCTTGTGTAGTTCGGTAGTGTGTATGAAGCGTGTGGGACAACACTTGTAATCCGCGTATCCGATTGTGTCTTGTGTTGAAATGGTTTATGGATTATCACTTGTGAGCCAATATAATGTAAATGTATAATGTGAAGCATGAGATGCTTGTAATTGATTCAAGAATGCATGAGATGCTTGGTAAAGCATGAACAATGGTTTAATTGCTGTTTTTAAGTGATGCATATGAGCATGTAATTATGAAATGCAAGTCGTCTTGAATAGACATGGTTTATGAAAGAGTATGTGATAAAAATGATGGTTTTGCAAATTATGTTAAATGCATTCATGAATGTGGTTTAGCGATCCTCATTAAGCTATATGCTTACGCTCATTTGTTTCATCAATGCACAGAATTGAACATTTCGAGGCAGCCCAAAAGCAAGAGAAATCCAAGGCTTTGTTAAAGAGATGTATGTGGTTCATCCTTAGTGTAATAAGTTGCAATGGGTAGAACTTCTACTTTCTGATTGAGGATTTGAATTTGGCCTTTATATTGTTCTATGGTTTGTTGGTGGTGTTTTACCCCTTTAATAGCTTGATATCTTTAGCATGATAGAATAGCTAAATGCCATCATGGTTTGAAGTGGTTGGTAAGTATGAATTGCTGTTTGATAAGAGTCCATTAGATTGAGTATATCATGTATGCATGATTTGAGCATGTTTGATTGTGATTTAGTATGTTTAAATGAAGTATGTTGAAGCCAATCTGGTATGCGTATCGATACACGAGGAAGTGTATCGATACGCTAAGGCAAAATGTGGCATTTCTGTACAGGGGTATCGAAACGGATGACCCGCATATCGATACGCCTAGGCCAAATTTGAAGGCCGTACCGATACGCGAGGAAGCATTTCGATACGCTTAAACCTTGTTTAGATATTATCTTCCGGCGTATTGATATAGGGCCAGATGTATCGATACAGGTAGTTAAATTTCAGTTAAAAGTATCTTTTAAGGTTTGGAAATGTTGCATTTTGGTCCCTGAATATTATATGTGCAATTGAATGTTTTTGGATGATCCGTTTGAGCTGAGTTTTGACATGTTGGCTTGTTACATGACTAATTGAAGTTTGGTAACTTTAAAACCATGAAAGTCCCTGTATTTACTGTATTCACAATTTTGTCCCTAAAAGTCAAATGTATGCAATTGAACCCATAAACAAACTCTGATCGCTGCGCCGTTTTCACCTAATCGCTTCGTTGAACTCAGAGGTTTATAATATGCATCTAGAGAAGCTAAAAAGAAAAAAGGGTCGTAAATCAAGGTTGACTTTGGTTTTCCCCGTGTAATGTTTGTAGTTCGGGTTAAACGTCTAGACTGGGCTAAGAGGGTTACATTTGTTGGTATCAAAGCACGGTTACGAAAGAATTAGGAATGTTGGTACGTGAAATTGATATGTATCGTTGTATGTTGTTTGAAAAGCATGCAATTTGTTGAATTTTGAAGCTTATGCCATGCTTGATTTAGGTGAAATGCATGTGAAATGGATGTAAGTGCGTGGTGAGGATGTAATGTTGTTGTATGCTGAATTTGAATGATGAAAAGCATGTTGAGCTTGATGTGTCATTGTATGCTATGCCATGTTAGGGGAAGTCGGGGTGCCCATTTCCTTATTACACTAATCAAATATTTTGTAAACTTGGATTCTTGCTTGCAGCTGACCTAAATGGTTTGATTTGTTTTAGTTGTTGTGTTTTGTTTAAAAGAGATCACAATTGGGCCTAGAAGGGAGTTGAGGTCCAATATGATTATACCTGCGGTTGAGTAGGGTGACCAGGGTGAGCAAGGAGCTGATGTCCCTCCTGGTGGAAATCTACCTCCTCCGCCACCACCTGGAGGTGTGGAGCAGGTGCAGCAAGAACCTGCTGGTCCTGGTTTGGGTGATTTGGCGTCATTGGTTCAAGCGATCACCGCAGTGTTTCAGGCTGTTGTTGTCGGAGCGCATGTACAGGCCCCTGCAGCTGGGTAGGCGGGCCTACCGTTGGAAAGATTGTAGAGCTTAGGAGCTGTAGAGTTCTTTGGTACGTCTCCCAAGGCGTCTGAGGCCTGGTTAGCGAGTACGATCAACATTATGGATCAGATGGGTTGTAATGATGTGCGTAAGCTGGGATGCGCAATATCTTTGCTGCAAGGCGACACCTATAGTTGGTGGATGACTACCACGGCTGGAATGGAACCCAACGAGATTGATTGGGAGTTTTTCGGAGGTGACTTCAGGAGGAAGTATCTAGAGGTGAGATACTTGGATGAAAAGAAACATGAGTTTATGTCGCTTGTTCAGGGAAACCTATCTGTGGCTAAGTACGAGGTCCAGTTCGTACGCTTGGTCCAGTATGCTTCTGATTTGGTACCTAGTGAGAGGCATCGATGTGATCGCTTCCGGTAAGGTTTGGTACAAGAAGTTAAGACCTACATGCTAACTGCAGATTACACGGATTTTGACGTGCTTGTTTGTCGGGCAAAGGACATTGAGCAGAATTTGGGTTTGTCCTCTCAAGGTGTTGGTTCTAGCTCTGGGAAGAGAGCATCTGAGTCTAGTTCCGGTGGTGGACGGAACAAAAGTGGATGAGATAGGAGGTACCAGCCTGCTGCTAGGCGGGGTAATGGTGGACATGGTGCACCTGCTCAGGGAGATAGGACGAGGGATGAACAGAACACATGTTGGACGTGTGGTTCTCGTGGTCATTTGAGGTGAGATTGTCCTCGAGCAGCTAGAGAGGTTCAGGCTCATGTTGTGGTGACAGAGAACTCTTGTTGGAATTGTGGTTTGGCTGATCATTTGAGGATGGAGTGTCCTTTGTTGGCTGGTGGTGGCCAAGGACGTGCTCCTGTGGTAGCTGCACCTCAGCGAGGCTGTGGGCGTGGCCGTGGGAACTTTCAGAGGAGGGATGAGGGGTAGCGAGGTATTGCTCATGTTGTAGTTGTTCAACCTAAGGGAGGTGGACCAACGAGGGTATATGCTCAGCGCGAGGAGCGCAATGATACCGATGTTATCGCAGGTACCTTTGCTCTCCAGCCTTTATCTTTGGTGGCTTTGATTGTTTCTGGATCCACGCATTCTTATATCTTGAGTGAGCATGCACATTTGCTTGATATACCTGTTGAGTTTCATGAGGTAGGAATGCAAGTGACTAGTTCTTTTGGTGAGACTATAGCCACTAGGATGATGTATAGGAGATTCCCTTTGTCTGTGCATGGTCATGTTTTCCTTGTGGATCTGATGAAGTTACCTTTCTATGGATTTGATGTAATCCTTGGCATAGATTTGTTGTCAGAGCATAGGGCGGTGGTTGACTTTGAGGTCAAGCGAGTCACCTTAAAGTTGGCCGATGATTATGAAGTAGTGATAGTAGGCGAGAATGTGAAATTCTTGTCGAATGTGATTTCGGCTTTAGAAGCAAACCGTATGATGAGGTTGGGTTGCGAGGCTTACCTTGCCTATGTGATGAATCCTGACACCAAGGATGTGTGTGTGCAGAACATCCGAACTGTTCGCGATTTTCTGGGTTTCTTTCTGGAAGAATTGCCTGGATTGCCACCAAACAAGAAGGTTGAGTTTGGTATAGAGTTGTACGAGAATACAACTCCGGTGTCCATTGGTCCTTATCGTATGGAACCGAAAGAGTTAAAAGAATTGAAAACGCAATTGCAGGAGTTGTTGGATCGAGGCTTCATTCGGCCGAGTGTGTCACCTTGGGGTGCATCAGTCTTGTTTGTGAAGAAGAAATATGGGACGATAAGAATGTGCATAGATTATCGGCAGCTGAACAAGTTGACGATTAAGAACAAGTATCCCTTGCCTAGAATTGATGATCTCTTTGATCAGTTCCGGGGAGCCTGAGTGTTTTCTAAGATAGACTTGAGATCTAGGTATTATCAGCTGAAGGTGAAGGATGTGGACGTACCTAAGCCAACTTTTCACACGAGGTATGGGCATTATAAATTCTTGGTGATACCGTTCGGTTTGACCAATGCATCTGCTGCTTTCAAGGACATGATGAATCGTGTATTCATGAATTCTTGGATCAGTTTGTAGTGGTGTTCATCGATGATATCCTTGTGTATTCACGTACTGAGGGGGATCATGATAGGCACTTGAGAATTGTTTTGCAAGCGTTGTTGGAGAATCAGTTGTATGCCAAGCTGAGTAAGTGTGAGTTTTGGCTTAGGGAAGTGGTCTTCCTTGGACATGTTGTGTCGGCTGAGGGTATCCGCATTGATCCGCACAAGGTAGAAGCTGTGATGAGTTGGAAAGTGCCTAAGTCAATGACAGAGGTACGGAGTTTCCTCGGATTGGCTGGGTACTATCGTAGGTTTGTCGAGGGTTTCTCGAAGATAGCAGCGTCTTTGACCAAGTTGGTGCAAAAGAATGTTCGCTTTGAGTGGACGGATGCGAGACAACAAGCTTTTGAGAAGCTAAAAGAAGCGTTGACGCAAGCTCCTGTTTTGATTCAACCTGAGTCTGGTAAGGAGTTTGTGGTCTATAGTGATGTGTCCATTGTTGGTTTGGGCTGCGCACTGATGCAGGAGGGTAAGGTAGTGGCCTATGCATCTAGGCAGTTGAAGGTGCATGAGCGCAACTACCCTACTCATGATCTTGAGCTTGCGGCTGTGGTGATTGCCTTGAAAATTTGGAGGCATTACTTGTACGGTGAAAAGTGTGTTGTGTTTACAGACCATAAGAGCTTGAAGTATCTCATGTCTCAAAAGGAGTTAAATCTTAGGCATCGTCGTTGGGTGGAGTTGTTTAAAGATTATGACTTGACGATTGAGTAACACCTGGGTAAGGCTAATGTTGTAGCCAATGCTTTGAGCAGGAAAGTAGCTGTGGAGTTGAGAGTGATGTTTGCTCGTTTGAGCATATCACGTGATGGTGGTCTTATTGCGGAATTGCAAGTGAAGCCATCCCTGATACAATTGATCAAAGATAAGCAGTTGCTTGATGATTCTCTTTTTTCGCATGTTCAGGATATTGCGGAAGGTAGACCTTCGAATATCAGCTTTAGTGATGATGGTGTTCTGTGCTTTGAGAGTCGAATAGTGGTGCCAGATGATTCTGAGTTAAGGCACACTATTCTGACTGAAGCTCATAATAGTCGTTTTGCTATGCATCTTGGTAGTACAATGATGTATCGTGATCTGAAAGATGAGTACTACTGGGTAGGGTTGAAAAAGGATGTGGCTGAGTTTGTTAGTAAGTGCATGGTGTGTCAGCGAGTGAAGGCTAAGCATCAGGTTCCTTCTGGGTTGTTGCAGCCTTTGAGAATCCCAAAATAGAAGTGGGAGAGAATCACCATGGATTTTGTGTTTGGTTTGCCTTTGTCACCGACAAAGAAGAATTCAGTTTGGGTGATCGTTGATCGGCTTACCAAGTGTGCACATTTTCTGCCTGTGCAAACTACATATACCTTGGATAAGTTGGTTGAGCTGTATATAGCTGAGATTGTACGGTTGCACGGTGTGCCAAAGTCCATTGTGTCGGATAGAGATCCGAGGTTTACAACACGATTTTGGGAATGTTTGCATCAAGCTTTTGGTACACGGTTGAATTTCAGTACTTCTTATCATCCTCAGACGGATGGACAGTCGGAGCTTGTGATCCAAGTGCTTGAGGACATGTTGAGATGCTGTGTGATAGATTTTCAGGGTTCTTGGGAGAAGCACTTGCCGTTGGTTGAGTTTGCGTATAATAACAGTTACCAGGAAAGTATCCAAATGGCTCCATACGAGGCTTTGTATGGGAGAAGATGTAGAACTCCTCTCTGTTAGGAAGAAGCTGGGCAAAAGTTGATTCCGATGCTAGCTATGCTTAAGGGAACCACCGAGAAGGTGAAGCTCATTTGTGAGTGTTTAAAGGTAGCTTCGGATAGGCAAAAGTCTTACGCAGACCTGATGCATAAGGAAATTGAGTTCGCGATTGGCGAACGTGTGTTCTTGAATGTATCGCCTTGGAAGAAGGTGATGAGATTTAGGCGTAAGGGTAAGTTTAGCCCAAGGTTCATTGGACCTTATGAGATTGTGGAGCGTATTGGTCCTGTGGCATATCGGTTGAGATTGCCTGCAGAGTTGGAGAAGATACATGATGTGTTTCATGTCTCCATGTTAGGGAAATACAGATCGGATCCTTCGCATGTGATGCCTGTTGAGGAGATAGAGTTGAATCTGAATCTGTCATATGATGAGGAACCAGTGAAGGTTCTGGACGTGAGTAGCAAAGTTCATCGTGGCAAGACGATAGAACTTGTGAAGGTGTTGTGGCGACATCGAGGAGTTGAGGAGGCCACGTGAGAAAGCAAGGCGAACATGTTGAGGCAGTTTCCGCATCTCTTTCCACCAGGTAAGAATTTCGGGGACGAAATTTCCTAAATGGGGGAGAGTTGTAACGCCCTAGTTTTGGGCCTAGATGTTTTAGATATCGGATCAGACCGGTCGAGAACGGTTCGAATCGCGTAAGGTGATTTAAGGAAATCAAGGATTGAGATAGGATAAAATTGTGATAAAAATTGCTAAAATCCTCTAAAAATATGTTTTATAGGTTGGTCATATCAATTTTACAAAAAGAGTTTTGGAAAATGAACATTTTGAGTAGTGACCAAATTGTAAAGTTTTAAAACTGTGGAAAAAATGCTATTTTCATGAAGAGAGTCAAAATCTTAGAATCTTTAGGGAGCTTTTTTGAAATTTAGCCTTCCTTGAATTTGACTTGTGTTTCTAAAGGGTTTTAATAAAGGAATTAAAATGGTTTTAATTAAATATTAAATAAATGAGAAATTAGAGAGGTTTTAATCACGTAACTACTTTTCCCTCTCTCATTTCAGCCAAACACATTTGTCAAACAACTTTTCATCAGATTTCTTTTCTCTCAAATTCCTCTCTTCTTCTCTAAACTCTTTTTCAAAGATTCACTTCTTTTTCTTCAAGATTTTTGGAAGGAAAACTTACCAAATTGTCAAGGGAGCAAGGATTGGAGGTAAATCCCGTTCTTAACCTTCAATCTAGGTTCTTTATTGAAATTCCAAAGATTATTGACTCTCATTTACGATTTTAACTGAATTTTGATTATAGTTTTGAATTAAGAGAAAAATCTTGCAAAATGGTGATGTGATTCTTGATTTTCAGACTTGATAAGTTGGAGTCTATTTTGTGTTGATTTTAATTGAGTTCTAAGTTGATTTATATGTTAAAATGATGCGTTGATAACATAGATCCCGAAATCCTTGAGATACATGAGTTTTTTAGTTGTTTTAGGTGAGATTTTGGGGTAAAATGATGGAATCTTGTTTGATGGAGGTGTAAGGATGAATTAGGTTGTTTATTAGATGTGTTTTGATGTTGATAATTGTTTGGAAATGATGTATGTTGGTTGGGCATGGTTTAGGAAGCAATCAATTGAGTTTTCGGTTGATTTGGAGGGGTATTTTGGTGTAGTTTGAATGGGCAACGAGTTTGTGAATTGTTGCTGGACTGCTCCTTCAAAGCCTAGTTTTCTGCATTGATAAAACAAAAGAGCGTAAGCATAAAGCTTAGTGAGGGTCGCTAAAAAACATTCATCAATGCATGTCTCATATTTTGCAAAACCAACACTTTACGTCTCATGCCATTTTATAAAACATGTCTTCTCAAGACCCCAATGCACTTTTTAACCATACGCTCATATGCGTCATTTTAAAACAGTAAATAAACGTTTGCTCATGCTTTAACAAGCATCACATGCATTCTTGCATCATACACAAATATCTCATGCATCCTTGCATCCTATACAAGCATCCCATGCTTCACATTATTCATTTACATTATATTGGCTCACATGTGATAATCCATAAACCATTTCAACACAAGACTCAATCGGATACGCGGATTACAATCGTTGTCCCTCACGCTTCATACAAACTACCGGACTACACAAGGTGGAGATTAATGGCACAATCACAACCCCTCAACACCCGTGATGAATATTAATGTCACAATCACAACCCCTCGACATCACTCATCGGTAGTTGTATAATTCCACTAACGAGAGTATGGGACACATACACAAGACTCACACACGAGACTAACCATTCACCGTTGTGATCTTAATCTCAATCGTAAGGGTACTTGGATAGAGATTACGACACAATCACAACCCCTCGACATCCAAGGCGACTTTATTCACGGTGCACCCAATCCTATAGCCGGCTAACTATATCCGATTAAAGTAATCAAAAAACATTTTCATCACTTGCCAATATAATCATTTATCATCAATAATACACTGGTTTACAAGCATAACCACAATGCCATTTCCATAAACATACCATGCTTAACATCATATGCATTCAACACACGAAAACCAAGGATCACTTACCTAGTGCATCCTTAACATTATGGCATTAATAACCAGCATTAAACCATGCTTAAAGATGCTTAAAAATAGTAAATAAATCCACTGTTACATCAAGTGCAAATTCAGCAACAAAACTCACATCCAAGAGAGGGATTTCCGAATCACTTACTCTTGAGCTTAGCTAAGTGTATCAAACTTACACTAAGCTCCCAAGACCACGCTCAAAGCATTACAAAGCAGGAAATTGCATTTCCACTTTTCGATACATGAAGCCTTGTTTGCCGACACGGAAATCACACCTCCAGAGTCTCCAAAATCACCTCGTTTGCTCCCGGATCAAGATCCCCTATTTTCACATCATCAAAACAGAGATCTAAATGCATCAAAATACATTCTAACACCAGCAACAATTCATAAACTCGTTGCCCACTCAAACTACACCAAAATACCCATCCAAAGCAACCGAAAACTCAATTGATTGCTTCCTAAACCAAGCCCAGCCAACACACTTTACTTCCAAAGCATTATCAACATCAAAATACATCTAACAAGCATCCTAACCCAACCTTATACCTCCAGCAAGAAAGATTCCACCATTTCACCCCAAAATCTCACCCAAAACAACTAAGAAACTCAAGGATCTCAAGGATTTTCGGGATCTATGATATCAACACATCATTTTAACATATAAATCAACTTAAAATTCAATTCAAATCAATACAAAACAGAGCTCAACTCATCAAGTCCGAAAATCAAGATTTCATCCACAATTTCACAAGATTTTAATCTTATATCAAAACTATATTGAAAACTCAATCAAAAATAGTATTTAGAAGCCAAATATATTGGGAATTTCAATAAAGAACTTATATTAGAGGTTGAGAATGTGATTTACCTCCAATCCTTGCTTCCTTCAATAGATGACAAGTTTTCCTTGCAAAAATCTTGAAGAATTAAGGAAGATCTCATGAAAATGATTTAGGAAATGTGGAGAGAGTTTTTGGGAAGAAGAATTCTGGAAAAAGATGAGAGAAAATTGTGTTTGGCTGAAAATGAGAGGGAATTGATAGTTACGTAAATGAAAATCCCATTAACTACCTTTTTATTAATTAATATAAAAATCAAATTAAAATCATTTAATTAAAAACCCTTTTAAATCACATGTCATATTGAAGAAAGGTCAAATTGACTTAAAGCCCCCTAAAGATTCTAAGATTTTGGCTTCCACCTTAAAAATCACATTTTCCAAGTTTTGAAATTTTACAATTTCGTCACTACTCAAAATGTCCATTTTCCAAAACCCTTTTTGTAAAATTGACTTGACCAACCTCTTAAATATATTTTTAAAGGATTATAGCAATTTTTATAACATTTTTATCCTATTCCGATCCTTGATTTCCTAAAATCACCTTACGCGATTCGAACCGTTCTCGATCGGTCCGATCCGCTGCCTAAAACATCTAGGCCCAGAACCAGGGCGTTACAACTCTCCCCCACTTAGGAAATTTCGTCCTCGAAATTCTTACCTAATGGAAAGAGATGTGGAAACAGCTTCAGCATGTCCGCCTTGCTTTCCCACGTGGCCTCCTCAACTCCTCGGTGTCGCCACAACACCTTCACAAGCTCTATCGTCTTACCACGAAGAACTTTACTACTTACATCCAGAACCTTCACTGGTTCCTCATCATACGACAGATCTGGATTCAACTCTATCTCCTTAACATGCATCACATGCGAAGGATTCGATCCGTACTTCCGTAACATAGAGACATGAAACACTTCATGTATATTCTCCAACTCTGCAGGAAATCTCAACCGATATGCCACAGGACCAATACGCTCCACAATCTCGTAAGGTCCAATAAACCTTGGGCTAAGTTTACCCTTACGCCCAAATCTCTTCACCTTCTTCCAAGGTGATACCTTCAAGAACACACGTTCACCAACCGCGAACTCAATTTCCTTACACTTCAAGTCCGCGTAAGACTTTTGCCTATCCGATGCTGCTTTTAACCGCTCACAAATGAGCTTCACCTTCTCGTTGGTTCGCTTAAGCATAGCTGGAATCGAAATCAACTTTTTCCCAGCCTCTTCTCAACAAAGAGGGGTTCTACATCTCCTCCCATACAAAGCCTCGTATGGAGCCATTTGAATACTTTTTTTTGGTAATTGTTGTTATACGCAAACTCAACCAACGACAAGTGCTTCTCCCAAGAACCCTGAAAATCTATCACACAACATCTCAACATGTCCTCAAGTACTTGGATCACACGTTCTGACTGTCCATCCGTCTGAGGATGATAAGAAGTACTGAAATTCAATCGTGTACCCAAAGCTTGATGCAAACATTCCCAAAATCGTGTTGTAAACCTCGGATCCCTATTCGACACAATAGACTTTGGCACACCGTGCAACCGTACAATCTCAGCTATGTACATTTCAGCCAACTTATCCAAGGTATACGTAGTATGCACATGTAGAAAATGCGCAAACTTCGTAAGCCGATCCACAATCACCCAAACTGAATTCTTCTTTATCGGTGACAAAGGCAAACCAGACACAAAATCCATGGTGATTCTCTCCCACTTCCATTCTGGGATTTTCAAAGGCTGTAACAACCCAGAAGGAACCTGATGCTCATCCTTCACTCGCTGACACACCATGCACTTACTAACAAACTCAGCCACATCCTTTTTAAACCCTACCAAGTAGTACTCATCTTTCGGGTCACGATACATCTTTGTGCTACCCGGATGCATAGCAAAAGGACTACTACGAGCTTCACTCAGAATAGTGTGCCTTAACTCAGCATCATCCGACTCCCATAACACAAAACACCATCATCACTAAAGCTATAATCCGAAGGTCTACCCTCAACAATGTCCTGAACATGCGAAACAAGAGAATTATCAAGCAACTGCTTATCTTTGATCAACTGTATCAAGGATTATTTCACTTGCAACTCCGCCAAAAGACCACCATCACGCGATATGCTCAAATGAGCAAACATCGCCCTAAATTCTACATCTACTTTCCGGCTCAAAGCATCGGCTACAACATTAGCCTTACTCGGGTGATACTTGATCGTCAGATCATAATCCTTAAGCAACTCCACCCAACGCCGTTGCCTAAGATCAACTTCTTCTGAGACATAAGGTACCTCAAACTCTTATGATCCGTGAACACAACACACTTTTCACCGTGCAGGTAATGCCTCCAAATTTTCAAGGCAAACACCACAGCCCCAAGCTCAAGATCATGAGTAGGGTAGTTGCGCTCATGCACCTTCAACTGCCTAGATGCATAGGCCACTACCTTACCCTCCTACATCAACACGCAACCCAAACCAACAATGGACGCATCACTATAGACCACAAACTCCTTATCAGACTCAAGTTGAATCAGAACAGGAGCTTGCGTCAAAGCCTCTTTCAGCTTCTCAAAAGCTTGTTGCCTCACATCCGTCCACTCAAAGCGAACATTCTTTTGCAACAACTTGGTCAAAGGTGTTGTTATCTATGAGAAACCCTCGACAAATCTACGATAGTACCCAGCCAATCCAAGGAAACTCCGTACCTCGGTCACTGACTTAGACACTTTCCAACTCATCACCGCTTCTACCTTGTGTGGATCAACGTAAATACACTCAGCTGACACAACATGTCCAAGGAAGACCACTTCCCTAAGCCAAAACTCACACTTACTCAGCTTCGCATACAACTAATTTTCCAACAACGCTTGCAAAACAATTCTCAAATGCCTATCATGATCCTCCTCGGTATGCGAATACACAAGGATATCATCGATGAACACCACCACAAACTGATCCAAGAATTCATGGAATAGACGATTCATCATGTCCATGAAAGCAACAGGCCCATTGGTCAAACCAAATGGCATTACTAGAAATTCATAATGTCCATACCTCGTGCAAAAAGTTGTCTTAGGTACGTCCACATCCTTCACCTTCAGCTGATAATACCCTGATCTCAAGTCTATCTTAGAAAACACTAAGGCTCCCCGGAACTGATCAAAGAGATAATCAATTCTAGGCAAGAGATACTTGTTCTTAATCGTCAACTTGTTCAGTTGCCGATAATCTATACACATTCTCATCATCCCATCTTTCTTCTTCACAAACAAGACCGATGCACCCCAACGTGACACACTCGGTCGAATGAAACCTCGATCCAACAACTCCTGCAATTGTGTTTTCAACTCTTTTAGCTCTTTGGGTGCCATGCGATAAGGAGCAATGGACACTGGAGTTGTATTCTCGTACAACTCTATACCAAACTCAACTTCTCTGTTTGGTAGCAACCCAGGCAATTCCTCCGGAAAGACTCCTGGAAAATCACGAACAGTTCGGATGTCCTGCACACGCACATCCTTGGTGCCAGGATTCATCACATAGGCAAGGTAAGCCTCGCAACCCAACCTCATCATACGGTTTGCTTCCAAAGCCGAAATCACATTCGACAAGAATTTCACATTCTCGCCTACTACTACAACCTTATAATCATCGGCCAACTTTAAGGTGACTCGCTTAACATCAAAGTCAACCACTGCCCTATGCTCCGTCAACCAATCCATGCCAAGGATTACATCAAATCCGTAGAAAGATAATTCCATCAAATCCACAAGAAAAGCATGACCTTGCACAGACAAAGGGAATCTCCTATATAACTTCCTAGTGACTACAGTCTCACCAAAAGAACTAGTCACTTGTATTCCTATTCCAAGCATCTCAGCAGGTATATCAAGCAAATGCGCATGCTCACTCAAGATATAAGAATGCATGGATCTAGAATCAATCAAAGCCAGCAAAGATAAAGACTGAAGAGCAAAGGTACCTGCGATGACATCAGTATCGTTGCGCTCCTCGCGCTGAGCATATACCCTCGCTGGTCCACCTCCCTTAGGTCGGACGGCCACAACATGAGCGATGCCTCGCTGCCCTTCATCTCTCCTATGAAAATTCCCACGGTCGCGCCCACGGCCTCTCTGAGGTACAGCTGCCACAAGAGCAAGTCCTTGGCCACCACCAGCCAACAAAGGACACTCCCTCCTCATATGATTTGCCAAACCACAATTCCAACAAGAGTTCCCTGTCACCACAACAGGAGCCTGATCCTCTCTAGCTACTCGAGGACAATCTCACCTCAAATTGTCCCTCGACCCACATGTCCAACATGTATGCTGCACAGATCTCACACGACCTCCTTGAGCCTGACCACCTCGACCCGGAACACCACGCCTTCCCTCAGGCTGATGTCTCCTATCACGACCTCTTTGTTCTGTCCACCACCGGAACTATACTCAGCGGCTCTCTTCCCAGAGCTAGAACCAACACCTCTAGAAGACAAACCCAGATTCTACTCGATGTCCTTTGCTCGACAAACAAGCACGTCAAAATCAGTATAATCCGCAACTAGCATATACGTCTTAACTTCTTGTATCAAACCGTACCGGAGGTGATCACATCGATGCCTCTCACTAGGTACCAGCTCAGGAGCATACTGGCTCAAGCGTACGAACTAAACCTCGTACTCAGCCACAGATAGGTTGCCCTGAACAAGCAGCATAAATTCCCATTTCTTCTCATCCAAGTATCTCACACCTAGATACTTTCTCCTGAAGGCACCTCTGAAGAACTCCCAATCAACTTCGTTGGGTTTCATACCAGCAGTGGCAGTTGTCCACCAGCTATAGGCATCGCCTTGCAGCAAAGATACTGCGCATCCCAGCTTGCGCCATTATTACAGCCCATTTGATCCATGATACGGATCTTACTTGCTAACCAGGCCTCAGACGCCTCCGGAGACATACCAAAGAACTCTACAGCTCCCCAACCTCTCCAAAGGTAAGCCCACATGCCCAGCTGCAGGGGCCTGCACATGCGCTCCAACAACATCAGCCTAAAACGCTCCGGTGATCGCCTGAACTAGTGGCGCCAAATCACCCAAACAAGGACCATCTTGTCCTTGTTGCACCTGCTCCCCACCTCCAGGTGGTGGCGGAGGAGGTAGAACTCCACCAAGAGGGACATCAGCCCTTTGCTCAGCCTGGTTACCATGCTTGTAACACCCTTAGCCCGGCCTAGGCAGTTGACTCGAACTACGAAGATTACACGGGGAAAACCAAAGTCAACCCGAAAGTCAACCCAAAAAACACAACCTAGGTTCCCATTGCCAAATATCAAAATCTAATAATGTTGTAAAATAGTCACATTACATGAGCTTAGCTTTCCCTTGGATTCTTAGCCTCCTTGCTGCCCTCAAACACCTCAATTATCTGCATTATTGGTTCAAGAGAGAGAGAGCATAAGCACAAATGCTTAGTGAGGCATGCTCTAAAGAAACAACTCAATAATGCATTTTGTAAAACACTTTTCACAAAACCTTTTAACACATAAACATCATCATTCATGCAACCTTGCATTCTTAAACAAGCATCTCATGTTTCATTAGTTCAACATGTCATATTGGCTTTCAAGTGATAATCCATAACCATTTACAACATAAAACACAATCGGATAAGCGGATTACAAGCGTTGTCCCATACGCTTCATACACACTACCAAACACACAAGGTGGAGTTTACCGGTACAATCACAACCCCTCAACACCCGTGATGGAGTTTAACGGTACAATCACAACCCCTCCACATCACTCATTGGTAGTTGTATAACTTCACTAACGAGAACACGGGACACACAACACAAGATCCACACATGGACTTTTAACCACCATTGTGATCTTAAACATCTCGTTAGTGTACTTGGATGGAGTTTACGGTACAATTACAACCCCTCAACATCCAAGGAAACTTTATTCACGGTGCACCCAATCCTATAGACGGCTAACTATATCTGATTCAAGTACTTTAAAACCATCACATCACTTGCCAATATACATCTTTAATCATCAACAATTCACTGTTTTAAAGCATTTAATCAAGCCATTTATCAACATGCATCACTATGCATCAAATCCACATTTTCAACATATTAAACCAAGGATCTCTTACCTTGAGTATCCTTCAATATATATGGCTTACATAACCAGCATTAACCATGCTAAACAAGCTTTCAAAAACAGAAATTAACTCATGCAATTCTCACAAATGCATCGAACCAATCCATGGCTCATCCAAGAGTGTTTTTCCGAAAACTTACTCTTGAGCTTAGTTAAGTTGATTAGACTTAAACTAAGCTCCCAAACCTTCAAACATTCGATACAAAGCTGGAAATCCAACTCCACTCACCAATTCCGTTACGCAAGCTTGCCGAAACGCCGTTCAAGCCTCCGGATCAACACCACAAGGATCCAAAGACGTCTCCCATGTTTTAAACACATCAAAGCAGAGGATTAATGCATCATCATGCATTAAAATCTTCAGCCATTACACCTAAACTCGCTGCTCTCACCAAATTTAACATTTCGGCTACCAAACACAACCGAAATCACTTCCAAACTCTTCCACAACATTACCCAGCCAAGATCCATCACTTCTAAACATTCTTAAACATCAATTAACATCCAAAAAGAACCTAAACTCGCCCTTATACCTCCAGCTATAACAAAACACCAAGATCACCCCCAAAACCACTATTTTTCACAAGTAAAAACTTAGGAAAATCAACCAATTCTGAATTGCATTGATTAAACTTCAATTACACATCTTTAAACATCCGAAATACATTTAAAATCCATCTCAAAACAGAGCCCAAACAATCACCACGAATTTCTTCAAGATTTGATCCAAATCTTGAGTTTTAAGCCAAAATCAAGATAACAACATTAAAACCTTTTATAAAACGTAATTTAAGGATTGAGAACTTGGAAATTTCAGTAAAGAACTGAGTATTTAGAGGAGAAGAACATTCTTACCTCTAAATGTTGATTTCTCCATGATTAGAGCCTAAATCCTTTAAAATTCAATAAGCAAATGAAAAGGATTTGATGTAGAAAGGATTAGGAATCAATTGATGATTGAAACCTCATCATTTAGTGTGGAAATCAATAGAAAAGTTGCTGTAGAAATGTGTTTGGCTGAGGGAATTTTGAGAGAAAATGAGATGAGAAAGTTTTCAAGAAAGTTAGTTATGAAATCTCAAAATTTGTTTTTCCCATCTTCCTTTAATTAATTAAACATTAAATGAATCATTAAAAACTAAGAAAAATCAGGAGAAATCAATCTTGGGTAAATTAGCTCCTTAAAGATTCAAAGTTTTAATCTTTACAAAACAGTCACCACTGAACTTTTCAAAAATTACATTTTAGTCACTAATTTGAAATGTCACACTTCCAAACCTTATTTTGTAAAATTGATTTCACCACTCTCTTATATATATTAACAGAGGATTTTTAGATATTTTTCCATATTTTTAATGCAACCTGGACTAGGCTTTCCCAAAAACCACCCTTTATATTCGAACCGAAAATCAGACCGGTCCGGTTCAGACCCTAAACTTACAAGCCCAAAATTGGGGTGTTACAACTCTTTCCCCCTTAAGAAATTTCGTCCTTGAAATTTACCTAGAGGAAAGAGGTACGGAAACTGCTTCATCATGTCATCCTTTCGTTCCCACGTGGCTTCCTCAACACCACGATGCTTCCACAACACCTTTACCAACTCAATGCTCTTGCCTCGAAGAACTTTACTATCTGAATCAAGAATTTCCACCGGTTCCTCATCATAGGTCAAGTCTGGATTCAACTCCACTTCCTCCACATGCATAACATGTGAAGGATCCGATCTATAACTCCGAAGCATAGAGACATGAAACATATCATGAATCTTTTCCAACTCTTGTGGCAATCTCAACTTGTACGCAACAGGACCCACACGCTCAATCACCTCGTATGGTCCAATGTACCTAGGGCTCAACTTACCCTTTCGGCCAAACCTCATCACCTTTTTCCAAGGCGAAACTTTCAAAAACACACGATCACCCACCGCATACTCAACCTCCTTACGCTTCAAATCCGCGTAAGACTTCTGTCGATCAGAAGCGGCCTTCAATCGCTCACAAATGAGCTTCACCTTCTCGGTGGTCCTTTTCAAAAAAAGCTGGCATCGAAACCAACTTCTGACCCGTTTCAGCCCAACAAAGAGGGATTATGCATTTCCTCCCGTACAAGGCTTCATAAGGTGCCATTTGAATACTTTCCTGGTAGCTATTGTTATAAGCAAACTCCACCAAAGGCAAATGCTTCTCCCAAGAGCCTTGAAACTCAATCACACAGCACCTCAACATATCCTCCAGCACTTGGATAACACGCTCAGATTGTCCATCCGACTGTGGATGATAAGAAGTACTGAAATTTAGTCGTGTACCCAAAGCATGATGAAAACATTCCCAGAAACGCGATGTAAACCTCGGATCTCTATCCGACACAATCGACTTTGGTACACCATGCAGCCGCACAATCTCAGCAATATACAGCTCTGCAAGCTTATCAAACGTGTACGTAGTATGCACAGGTAGGAAATGCGCACACTTCGTAAGGCGATCCACAATCACCCACACCGAATTCTTCTTCAATGGCGACAAGGGTAAACCAGACACAAAGTCCATGGTAATCCTTTCCCACTTCCACTCAGGAATCCTCAACGGTTGCAACAACCCAGAAGGAAACTAATGCTCAGCCTTAACTCGCTGGCAAACCATGCACTTGCTCACATACTCAGCAACATCTTTCTTCAAACCCACCCAATAGTACTCATCTCGAAGATCACGATACATCTTAGTACTACCAGGGTGTATAGCAAAAGGACTACTATGAGCTTCAGTCAGAATAGCACGCCTCAACTCATCATCGTTTGGCACTACTATCCGACTCCCAAAACATAAAATTCCATCATCATTAAAGCAGAAATCTGATGGCCTATTCTCAACAATATCCTGAACATGTGGCACCAAGGAATCATCCAACAACTGCTTATCTTTTATCAACTGAACCAAGGATGGTTTCACTTGCAACTCACCCACAAGACCGCCATCTCGCGAAATGCGCAAGCTGGCAAACATAGCCCTCAACTCCACTGCTACCTTCCTACTCAAGGCATCCGCTACAACATTAGCTTTTCCCGGATGATACTCGATCGTCAGATCGTAATCTTTAAGCAACTCCACCCAACGTCGTTGCCTAAGATTCAACTCTTTCTGAGACATCAGATACTTCAAACTTTTATGATCCGTGTACATCGTACACTTCTCACCATACAGGTAATGTCTCCAAATTTTCAAAGCAAAAACCACCGCAGCTAACTCAATGTCATGCGTATGATAATTGCGCTCATGCATCTTCAACTGTCGCGATGCATAAGCCACCACCTTACCCTCTTGCATCAACACACACCCCAAACCAACGTAGGAAGCATCACTATACACCACAAACTCTTTCCCTAATTCAGGCTGAACCAAGATAAGAGCTTGCGTCAAAGCTGCCTTCAGCTTCTCAAAAGCTTGTTGTCTCGCTTCTGTCCACTCATACTTAACATCCTTCTACAACAACTTCGTCAAAGGTGCAGCAATCTTCGAAAATCCATCCACAAACCTTCGGTAGTATCCCGCCAAACCAAGAAAACTACGGACTTCATGAACAGACTTAGGAGGCTTCCAATTCATCACTGCCTCAATCTTTTGAGGATCAATATGAATCCCCTCAGCAGAAACCACATGACCAAGAAACACAACCTCCCTGAGCCAGAACTCACACTTGCTTAACTTAGCATAAAGCTGATTTTCCAACAAAGCCTGCAACACAATCCTCAAATGTCCCTCATGCTATTCCTCAGTACGAGAGTACACGAGGATATCATCAATGAACACCACCACAAATTTGTCCAAATATTCATGGAACACTCTATTCATCATGTCCATAAAAGCGACATGAGCATTCGTCAAACCAAACGGCATCACAAGGAACTCATAATGCCCATACCTTGTTCTGAAGGCACATCCACATCCTTCACCTTGAGCTGGTAATACCCTGACCTTAAGTTAATCTTAGAGAACACAACCGCTCCCCGAAATTGATCAAAAAGATCATCAATCCTCAGCAAAGGATACCGATTCTTGATAGTCAACTTATTCAGCTGACGGTAATCAATGCATATTCTCATAGTGCCATCCTTTTTCTTCACAAACAAGACCGGTGCACCCCAAGGTGACACGCTCGGCCGAATAAAACCACGATCAAGCAACTCCTAAAGTTGCGTCTTCAGCTCCTTCAACTCCTTAGGTGCCATTCGATAAGGAGTAATGGACACTGGATTGTGTTTTCATACAGCTCAATTCCAAACTCCACTTCTCGATTAGGAGGCAACCCAGGCAACTCCTCCGGAAACACACCAGGAAACTCTCGTACCGTCCTGATATCTTGAACCCGCAACTCCTTAGAGCTAGGATTCATCACAAAAGCTACGTAGCCTTCACAACCTTGCCTTAGCATTCGGCTCGCCTCCAAGGAAGACACCACATTGGCAAGAAACTTCACATTCTCACCAACCACCACTACTTCATAATCATCCGCAAGCTTCAACGAAACTCGCTTGTTCTCAAAATCCACCACAACTCGATGTTCAACAAGCCAATCCATACCAAGGATTACATCGAAACCATAGAATGGCAATTCCATGAGATCAACATGACAAACATGATTTTGCACAACCAGAGGACATCTTCTATACAACTTCCGTGTCACAACGGTCTCACTAAAGGAACTAGTTACACGCATACCAACATCCAAAGACTCAACAGGCAAACCAAGCAATTAAGCATGTTCACGCAATATGTATGATTGTGTAGATCCATAATCAATCAAGGAAAGTAATGACAAGGATTGCAAAGTGAAGGTACCTGCGATCACATCTGTGTCATTCCTCCCCTCTCGCTACGCATACACTCGAGCCTGGCCTCCACCCTCAGGTTGGACAACCACCACATGTGCCACATTCCTTCCACCATCATCTCTGCGCTGGAAGTTACCACGACCGCGCCCACGACCTCTCTGTGGTGGAACAACTCCAGGAGCACGTCCCTGACCACCACTGACCAACAACGGACACTCCCTCCTCATGTGGTATATCGAACCACAATTCCAGCACGAATTTCCAGTCACCGTAACAGGAGCCTGCACCTCTTTCGCTGCCCGAGGATAATCACGTCTCAAATGACCACATGATCCACATGCCTAGCACGTGTTCTGATCAGCTCTCGCCCTGTCTCCCTGAACAGGCGCACCATGCCCTCCACCACCATGCCTAGCAGAAGACTGATACCTCCTATCTCGTCCTCTCTTGTTCCGTCCACCACCGGAACTATACTCAGCAGCTCTCTTGCCCAAGCTAGAACCAACACCTCTAGAAGATAAACCTAGGTTCTGCTCAATGCCTTTCGCCCTACTAACCATCACATCAAAATCAGTGTACTCGGGGGCAAGCATAAATGTCTTTACATCCGTCACCAAACCATAACGGAAACGCTCACACCTCTCCCGCTCATCAGGGATAAGCTCAAGTGCGTACTGACTGAGACGTGAACTCTCTTTTCTTTTATCTAGGTATCGTACACCCAGATACTTCCGCTTGAACGCGTTCAGAAAGAACGTCTAAGTCATATCAACATCCTCCATTCTGGAGACAATGGTCATCCACCAGGTATACGCATCATCATGCAACAGCGATACCACGCAACCCAACTTCTGCACATCATTGCAGTTCATCTGTCCCAATATCCTCTTGGTGCTTTCCAACCAAGATTCGGAACCCTCAGCAGACAAACCTCTGAACTCAGCCCCTCCCAGACTGCGCAAACGTTCCAAAGGTAATCTAGCATTAGCATCACCCTGATGCCCAGCTCCATGAGCTCCAGCTACTGCTGCCTGAAAGGCTCTGGCAATAGCCTGTATCAAAACTGTCATGTCAGGAGCAGCTTGCCCCTGCCCAGCTTCAGGTCCAGCAACCCCAGCACCAGCACCAACACCAGCTCCATCACCTCCAGCACCACCACCACCGGGTGATCCACCACCAGGAGGAGGAGGTATATCCACAACATTATCAGCATTGTTCTCATTCTCATTCTGAGCCATAACTCGCGTATTAATTCTCGTCTCTCTACAAGGTCCCATTCACTAAACAATGCACTAACACAAATGCAATAAACATAATTAGGCCCAACAAAGTAAGAAATCCAAGCACTCAAGCTCATTTTTAAAAAACAATTCATTTCATTAGTTTTGACATGGCAATGGGTCCTTCTAACATGCTTCAACACAGCATAACATCACAATTGCAACATATTTACAATTCACTCATCAAACTTTCATTCAAAAAGGCACATCATGCAATCATACATACATCACCCACATAACCATTCACATTTACTCGAGAACTCAGCTCTGATACCACCAAATGTAACCCCCTTAGCCCGGCCTAGGCGGTTGACCCGAACTACAAAGATTACACGAGGAAAACCAAAGTCAACCCGAAAGTCATCCTTGATTAACGACCTTTTTTTCCTTTTTAATCTTATCTAGATGCATATTAACCTTAAGCGTACCCTTGAGGAAAGCATACTTGAAAATCACAGCGATCAGAAAGCAATAAGGGACTCAATTGCACAACATACGAAAGTTAGGGACCAAATTGTAAATTCTGAAAAGATGAAGGACTTAGCTGATTTTTAAGTTACCAAAAATAAATTAGTCATATTACATGCTTCCCAGTCAAATTTCACTTCAAACGGACATCTCTAACTCAAGCAATTGAAGATACAAAATTTCGGGACTAAAACGTAAAGCTTGCAAACCTTAAACCATTCAAATCAGTGCCCAACGGTCATCTGTTTCGGAACGGGGGTTGACCGTTCCGAAACGTGGGTTCGTTTCGAGACCTGTATCGGAACAAGGCTTGGCAGTGGCAAAAGCGTTTCGGAACGACCTCTACCCGTTTCGATACACGAAGGCCATTATAAGCCGCTGTTTCGGAACGGTAGTGCCCGTTCCGATACGGACTGCCCAGAAAATACAGATTTTGCTGGTTTAACAAACAATTAACCACTCAAGCACATCCTAATGACTTCCTAATCATACCAACTAGTCATCACACATATAAGGCACATGTTTGCAACATCAAAACACATTCATGGGATCAAATAGGAAAATTCACAAGTCTAAAGGCATGCTTCCTAATATCCAAAGCAAATAACCATCAAAACATCAAAGCAAGCACCAAAATGGCCATTTACAAATCCGAGTCATTTAAGGCATCATGCCACAAATAGGGAGTCCAAAACATCTCCCAAAAAACACAACCTAGGTTCCCATTGCCAAATATCAAAATCTAATAATGTTGTAAAATAGTCACCAGACATGAGCTTAGCTTTCCCTTGGATTCTTAGCTTCCTTGCTGCCCTCAAACACCTCAATTATCTGCATTATTGGTTCAAGAGAGAGAGCGTAAGCACAAATGCTTAGTGAGGCATGCTCTAAAGAAACAACTCAATAATGCATTTTGTAAAACACTTTTCACAAAACCTTTTAACACATAAACATCATCATTCATGCAACCTTGCATTCTTAAACAAGCATCTCATGCTTCATTAGTTCAACATGTCATATTGGCTTTCAAGTGATAATCCAAAACCATTTACAACATAAAACACAATCGGATACGCGGATTACAAGCGTTGTCCCATACACTTCATACACACTACCAAACACACAAGGTGGAGTTTACCGGTACAATCACAACCCCTCAACACCCGTGATGGAGTTTAACGGTACAATCACAACCCCTCCACATCACTTATTGGTAGTTGTATAACATCACTAACGAGAACACGAGACTCATAACACAAGATCCACACATGGACTTTTAACCACCATTGTGATCTTAAACATCATTAGTGTACTTGGATGGAGTTTACGGTACAATTACAACCCCTCAACATCCAAGGCGACTTTATTCACGGTGCACCCAATCCTATAGCCGGCTAACTATATCCTATTCAAGTACTTTAAAACCCACGCATCACTTGCCAATATACATCTTTAATCATCAACAATTCACTGTTTTAAAGCATTTAATCAAGCCATTTATCAACATGCATCACTATGCATCAAATCCACATTTTCAACATATTAAACCAAGGATCTCTTACCTTGAGTATCATTCAATATATATGGCTTACATAACCAACATTAACCATGCTAAACATGCTTTCAAAAACAAAAATTAACTCATGCTTCTCACAAATGCATCGAACCAATCCATGGCTCATCCAAGAGAGTTTTTCCGAAAACTTACTCTTGAGCTTATTTAAGTTGATTAGACTTAAACTAAGCACCCGAACCTTCAAACATTCGATACAAAGCTGGAAATCCAACTCCACTCACCAATTCCGTTATGCAAGCTTGTCGAAACGCCGTTCAAGCCTCCAGATCAACACCACAAGGATCCGAAGATGTCTCCTCTGTTTTAAACACATCAAAGCATAGGATTAATGCATCATCATGCA
Organism: Hibiscus tridactylites; assembly: GCA_958450335.1. Lineage (NCBI taxonomy): Eukaryota > Viridiplantae > Streptophyta > Magnoliopsida > Malvales > Malvaceae > Hibiscus > Hibiscus tridactylites. Next base: position 29,753,664 of record OY288276.1, read on the forward strand.
TTAAAATCTTCAGCCATTACACCTAAATTGCTACTCTCACCAAATTTAACATTTCAGCTACCAAACACAACCGAAATCACTTCCAAACTCTTCCACAACATTACCCAGCCAAGATCCATCACTTCTAAACATTCTTAAACATCAATTAACATCCAAAAAGAACCTAAACTCGCCCTTATACCTCCAGCTATAACAAAACACCAAGATCACCCCAAAAACAACCATTTTCACAAGTAAAAACTTAGGAAAATCAACCTATTCGGGATTGCATTGATTAAACCTCAATTACACATCATTAAACATCCAAAATACATTTAAAATCCATCTCAAAACAGAGCCCAAACAATCACCATGAATTTCTTCAAGATTTGATATAAATCTTGAGTTTTAAGCCAAAATCAAGATCATAACATTAAAACCTTTTATAAAACTTAATTTAAGGATTGAGAACTTGGGAATTTCAGTAAAGAACTGAGTATTTAGAGGAGAATAACATTCTTACCTCTAAATGTAGATTTCTCCTTGATTAGAGCCAAAATCCTTGAAAATTCAATAAGCAAATGAAGAGGATTTGATGTAGAAAGGATTCGGAATCAATTGATGATTGAAACCTCATCATTTAGTGTGGAAATCAACAGAAAAGTTGTTGTAGAAATGTGTTTGGCTGAGGGAATTTTGAGAGAAAATGAGATGAGAAAGTTTTCAAGAAAGTTAGTTATGAAATCTCAAAATTGGTTTTTCCCATCTTCCTTTAATTAATTAAACATTAAATGAATCATTAAAACTAAGAAAAATCAGGAGAAATCAATCTTGGGTAAATTAGCTCCTTAAAGATTCAAAGTTTCAATCCTTACAAAATAGTCACCACTGAACTTTTCAAAAATTACATTTTAGTCACTAATTCGAAATGTCATAGTTCCAAACCTTATTTTGTAAAATTGATTTCACCACTCTCTTATATATATTAACAAAGGATTTTTAGATATTTTTCCATATTTTTAATGCAACCCGAACTAGGCTTTCCCTAAAACCACCCTTTATATTCGAACCGAAAATCAGACCGGTCCAGTTCAAACCCTAAACTTCCAAGCCCAAAATTGGGGTGTTACAATGCTCAGCCGCAGGCACTATCGTATTGGACCTCAACTCCCTTCTAGGTCCCATTGTGCTATTTTAACCAACACAACAACAAAAAACAAATCAAACCATTTAGGCCAGCTGCAAGCAAGAATCCAAGTTTACAAAAACATTTGATTAGTGTAATAAGGCAATGAGCACCCAATTTCCCCCACAGAGCATAGCATACATGAAACATCATGCTCACACACTTTTCATCATCCCAAAATCAGCACACAACCACTTAACAACATCACCACACAAACATATTCATTCCACATGCAATTCACATAAATCAAGCGTGTCATAGAGTGCAAAATTCAACCAATAGCATGCTTTTCAAACTTTATATTTCAACAAATATCAATTTCACATACCAACATTCCCAATTCTTATGTAACCTAGCTCTAATACCAACAAATGTAACCCCCTTAGCCCGGTATAGACGTTTAACCTGAACTACGAAGATTACACGGGGAAAACCAAAGTCAACCCAAAATTCAACCTTGATTTATGGCCCTTTTTTTTCTTTTTATCTTCTCTAAAAGCATATTATTAACTTATGAGTTCAACAAAGCGATTAGGTGGAAACGGCACATCGACCGGAGTTCGATTAGGGGTTAAATTGCATACATTTGACTTTTAGGGACTAAACTATAAATTTCATAAATTACAAGAACTTTCATGATTTTAAAGTTATCAATCTTCAATTAATCATATAACATGTCAGCATGTCAAAAATCAACTCAAACAGATCATTCTAACACAATCAATTGCATACACAAAGATCAAGGACCAAAATGAAAGACATGAGAACTTGAAACAATTCAAAAACACAGACCAACGGTCAAGTGTTTCGAAACGCTGACCTTCGTATCGAAACGCCCATTTCGAAACTGGGCTGGTCGTTTCGGTACTCGGGCTCGTTCCAAAACTCGTATCAGAACAGGGATCTCTAGTAGCTAAAGTGTTCCGAAACACCTTCTCCTGTTCCGAAACGCTATGGCCATTTCAGGCCCATGTTTCGAAACAGGTAAGGGTGTTTCGATACACCCTGCCCTGCAACTGTAGAGTTTGCTGGTTTTTCATGCATTTCACACTCAAATCATTTCCGACACTAGCCATAACATACATACAACATGGATACGAATCAACAATCATCATTTTGAGGCATTAACTACGATATGGCATCCAACATGAAAATATAAATTCTAAAGGCATTCTCCTTTGTCCACCAAAACCACAACGAGCTATAACAACATACAAACCAAAATCCAATCATCAAAGGCCATTTAAAACTCAAGTATAAGCAATCTAACATGCTCAAAGTAAAGGGAAACATCCTCAAACATTGCAAAGTATAAATCCCACCCATTGCCTTTTATTACACCGAAAGAAAACCACATACTTTGCAAGATTAAAAGCTTGGATTCCTCTTGCCTACCTGCTGCCTTCAAAGTCTAGTTTTCTGCATTGATGAAAGAAAAGAGCGTAAGCACAAAGCTTAGTGAGGGTAGCTAAACAACATTCATCAATGCATGTCTAATATTTTGCAAAACCAACACTTTACGTCTCATGCCATTTTATAAAACATGTCTTCTCAAGACCCCAATGCACTTTTTAACCACATGCTCACATGCATCATTTTAAAACAGTAAATAAACCTTTGCTCATGCTTTAACAAGCATCACATTCATTCTTGCATCATACACAAATATCTCATGCATCCTAGCATCATATACAAGCATCTCATGCTTCACATTATTCATTTACATTATATTGGTTCACAAGTGATAATTCATAAACCATTTCAACACAAGACACAATCGAATACACGAATTACAAGCGTTGTCCCTCACGCTTCATACAAACTACCGGAATACACAAGGTGGAGATTAATGGCACAATCACAACCCCTCAACACCCGTGATAGATATTAATGGCACAATCACAACCCCTTGACATCACTCATCGGTAGTTGTATAATTCCACTAACGAGAGTATGGGACACATACACAAGACTCACACAAGGGACTAACCATTCATCGTTGTGATCTTAACCTCAATCGTTAGGGTACTTGGATGGAGATTACGGTACAATCACAACCCCTCGACATCCAAGGCGACTTTATTCACGGTGCACCCAATCCTATAGCCGGCTAACTATATCCGATTAAAGTAACCAAAAACCATTTTCATCACTTGCCAATATAATCATTTATCATCAATAATCCACTGCTTTACAAGCATAACCACAATGCCATTTCCACAAGCATAACATGCTTAACATCATATGCATTCAACACATGAAAACCAATGATCACTTACCTAGTGCATCCTTAACATTATGGCATTAATAACCAGTATTAAACCATGCTTAAACTTGCTTAAAAACAGTAAACAAATCCACTCTTACATCAAGTGCAAATTCATCAACAAAACTCACATCCAAGAGAGGGATTTCCGAATCACTTACTCTTGAGCTTAGCTAAGTTTATCAAACTTACACTAATCTCCCAAGACCACGCTCAAAGCGTTACAAAGCAGGAAATTGCATTTCCACTCTTCGATATGCGAAGCCTTGTTCACCGACACGAAAATCACACCTCCGGAGTCTCCAAAATCACCTCGTTTGCTCCCAGATCAAGATCCACTGTTTTCACATCATCAAAACATAGATCTAAATGCATTAAAATGCATTCTAAAACCAGCAACAATTCATAAACTCGTTACCCAATCAAACTACACCAAAATACCCATCCAAAGCAACCGAAAACTCAATCCATTGCTTCCTAAACCAAGCCCAGCCAACACACATCACTTCCAAAGCATTATCAACATCAAAATACATCTAAAAAACATCCTAACCCTACCTTATACCTCTAGCAAGCAAGATTCCACCATTTCACCCCAAAATCTCACCCAAAACAACCAAGAAACTCAAGATCTCAAGAATTTCGGGATCTATGATATCAACACATCATTTTAACATATAAATCAACTTAAAACTCAATTAAAATCAATACAAAACAGAGCCGAACTCATCAAGTCCAAAAATCAAGATTTCATCCACAATTTCACAAGATTTTAATCTCAAATCAAAACTATATTGAAAACTCAATCAAAAATAGTATTTAGAAGCCAAATATCTTGTGAATTTCAATAAAGAACTTAGATTAGAGGTTGAGAACGGGATTTACCTCCAATCTTTGCTTCCTTCAATAGATGACAAGTTTTCCTTGTAAAAATCTTGAAGAATTAAGGAAGATCTCATGAAAATGATTTAGGAAATGTGGAGAGAGTTTTTGGGAAGAAGAATTCTGGAAAAATATGAGAGAAAATTGTGTTTGGCTGAAAATGATAGGGAATTGGTGTTACATAAATGAAAATCCCATTAACTACCTTTTATTAATTAATATAAAAATCCAAATAAAATAATTTAATTAAAAACACTTTTAAATCACATGTCATATTCAAGAAAGGTCAAATTGACTTAAAGCCCCCTAAAGATTCTAAGATTTTGGCCTCCACCTTCAAAATCACATTTTCCCAGTTTTGAAACTTTACAATTTGGTCACTACTCAAAATCTCCATTTTCCAAAACCCTTTTTGTAAAATTGACTTGACCAACCTCTTAAATATATTTTTAGAGGATTTTAGCAATTTTTATAAAATTTTTATCCTATCCCAATCCTTGATTTCCTTAAATCACCTTACGCGATTAGAATCATTCTCGACCGGTCCGATCCTTTGCCTAAAACATCTAGGCCCGAAACCATGGCGTTACAAAACATTAAGAATCAAGGAGCCTTATTGCAAATCTATAGTTCTTCTCTTAGAGCCTTAGAGACACAAGTTGGTCAGATAGCTCAAACCTTACATGCGTGACCTCAAGGAAGTCTGCCTAGTGACACTGAAGCCACTAAGCACCATAGCAAGGAGCAATGCAACACACTCACATTAAGGAGAGGAAAGGAAATTAACAATGAAGAAGATAACTAAATATTCCCCGTGTGGCCCGTTCGGTTCAGTCTTTCGCCCAGACTGGGTCGAGGGGGTGACATTTGGTGGTATCAGAGCCAGGTTTCAAAAGAATGGGATGTTGGAAAGTCATTGGTAAGTTGATGTGATTTGATTCCAAGTGAATGATGATATTTGCTTTGCACGGTGATTGTTATAATCATGTTGTTGATGAATAAATGATATTAATGACATGCATTATGGTTGTGACGTATGTGTCTGCTATATACATGATGATGTTATGAGCTGAATCTCATTGATTATTGTGCATGATGTTTGTGATACATTTGTTTTTTGCCTTATGCTATATTTGGGGGAAATTGAGATACCCATTTCCTTATTACTATAGTTAAATGTTTTAAATTGAATTGGTAGTCTTGGATACTTGCTTGAATCTAGTCTAATTTCTTTGTTTTGTTTTACTATCATGCCTTAATTATAATAGCACAATGAGACCGAGGAGAGAGTTACGGCCGAGTACGATCGCTACTGCTTGAGGGTAGGGAAATCAGGAGAACTAGGTTCCTCCTGGTGGGAATTTACCTCCTCCATCGCCTTCACCCTGGGGTGAGGAGCAAGGATGGCGTGAGCAAGCTGGGCCTATGTTGGGTGATTTGACGCCTCTAGTTCAGGCGATGACTGGAGCATTCCAGGCTGTTGTTGCCAGAGTGCAAGTGCAAGCACCTGCTGTTGGGAAAACGAGGTTATTGTTAGAACACTTGTATAGTTTGGGCGTTGTTGAGTATCGAGGCTTGTCGCCCGATGCATCTGAGGCCTGGATGGCTAGTACGATCCAAATTTTGGATCAAATGGGGTGCAATGATGCACGTAAGCTGGGATGCACTTTTTCGTTGTTGTAAGCTGATGCTTAAAGTTGGTGGACCACACACTTCTCACCATAAAGGTAATGCCTCAAAATCTTTAAAGCAAATACAACCGCAGCAAGCTCTAGATCATGAGTAGGATAGCTGCGTTCATGCACCTTCAATTTCCTAGATGCATACGCCACAACCTTCCCACCTTGCATCAACACACAACCTAGAGGAACATACGATGCATCACTGTAAACCACAAACTCCTTACCCGATTTAGGTTTAAACAAGATAGGAGCTTGCATCAAAACTTTCTTCAACTTCTCGAAAGCTTGTTGTCTACCATTCATCCACTCAAAGCGAACATTATTTTGCAACAACTTGGTTAACGAAGCAACAATCTTAGAGAAACCCTCCACAAACCTTCGATAGTATCCTGCCAAACCAAGGAAACTACGCACTTCTGTCACTAATTTAGTTGTATTCCAATTTATCACCCTTTGATCTTGTGTGGGTCAACTCGGATACCCTCGGCCGACACCGTGTGTCCAAGGAAGATGACTTTCTTGAGCCAAAACTCGAACTTGCTCAACTTAGCATAAAGCTGGTTCTCCAACAACACTTGCAACACATTTCCCAAATGCTTATCATGATCCTTCTCGGTACGAGAGTACATGAGAATATCAACAATAAACACTACCACGAACTGATCCAAAAACTCATGGAACACACGATTCATCATGTTCATGAACACAGTCGGTTCATTCATCAAACCAAACGGCATCAGCAAGAACTCATAATGCCCGTACCTTGTACGAAAAATTGTCTTAGGCATATCAACATCCTTTACCTTCAATTGATAAAATCTAGACCTCAAATCAATCTTAGAAAACACTAAAGAACCTCGAAACTGGTCAAACAAATCATCAATCCTTGGCAAAGGATACTTGTTCTTAATCGTCAACTTGTTCAGTTGCCGATAATTTATACACATACACATCATGCCATCTTTCTTCTTTACAAACAAGACTAATGCACCCCAAGGTGAAACACTTGGCCTTATGAACCCTCGATCTAGAAACTCCTGAAGTTGCGTCTTCAATTCCTTCAACTTCTTAGGTGCCATCCGATAAGGAGCGATAGACACTGGAGTCGTATTTTTATACAACTCAATGCTAAACTCAACTTCTCTATTTGGTGGCAAACTAGGTAACTCTTCCGAAAAGACACCTGGAAACTCACTTATTGTTTGTATGTCTTGTACTCGCACATCCTTTGTACCAGGATTCATTACATAAGCTAGGAATGCTTCACAACCCAACTCCATCATACGACTTGCTTCGAGAGCCAAAATTGTATTGGACAAGAATTTCACATTCTCACCTATGATTACTACTTCGTAATCATCAGCAAGTTTCAAGGTAACTCACTTAACATCAAAATCGACCACAACCCTATGGTCGGTCAACCAATCCATCCTATGGATTACATCAAAACTATAGAAAGGCAACTTCATCAAATCAACTACAAACATATTGCCTTGAACAGATAAAGGGCATCGCCTATACAACTTCCTCGTAACAATAGTTTCACCGAATGAACTAGTTACTTGCATTCCCACATCTAACATCTTAATAGTGATATCAAGCAAAAATGTATGCTCACTCAAGATGTATGAATGCATATATCAAGAATCAATTAAAGCTAAAAATGACAAGGATTGAAAAGTAAATGTACCTGCAATCACATCGGTATCATTACACCCCTTGCGATGTGCATACACCCCCGCAGGACCGCCACCCTCGGGTTGATCAGGCACAAAATGTGCTACAACTCTCTGTCCATCCTCCATATGCTGGAAATTACCACGACCACACATGCTACCTCTCTGTGGTGCAACAACAGATGCTTAACCCTGGCCACCTCCAGCCAACAAGGGGCAATCACGTCTCAAATGTTTAAGGGATCCACAGTTCCAAAATGAGTTAGCTGCCCTAGAAGCATGAGCTTGCGATTCTCGAACCATACGAGGTCAATCTCGACTCAAATGCTCACACGGTCTACATGCCCAACAAGAATTCTTTTCAGATCTCACCCTATTACCCTGAACTGGCGCACCACGTCAAAAATTACCCCGCTTTGCCTTAGGTCGGTACCTACGATCACGATGCCTCTTATATTGTCCACAACCAAGACCAGAATCTGTAGCTCTTTTACTCGAGCTAGAGCCACCCACGCAAGAGGACAAATCCAAACACTGCTCAATATCCTTAGCTTGCGTCACCAACACATCAAAATTGGTATAATCGGAGGCTAGCATGAAAGTCTTCACTTGTTGTACCAAACTCACGCTCCTTGTCGTCCAAGTATCTAACTCCTAGATACTTATTCTTAAAGGCAGCTTGGAAGAACTCTCAATCCACCTCATTGGGCTCCATAGCTGCAATCACAGTCGTCCACCAATTGTATGTGTCACCGTGCAACAATGAAACTTCACATCCCAACTTGCGTGCATCATTGCACCCTATTTGATCCAAAATTCAAGGCGTACTAGCCATCCAGGCCTCAGATGCCTCAGGAGACAAACCATGATACTCAACGCCTCATAAACTTCGCAAGCGTTCCAACGACAAACCTAATTGCCCAGCAATAGGTGCTTGCACTTGCACTACAGTAATAGTAGCCTGGGATCACCCAGTCATTGCCTGAACCAAAGGCGTCAAATCACCCAACACAGAACCAACTTGCCCATGCTGTCCTTGCACCTCACCTCCAAGTGGAGGCGGTGGAGTAGGTAAATTCCCAACCGGAAGAACCTCGTTCTCCTTATTTCGTTACTCACCAAAAAGAGAAATCGTACTCGAACGTAGCTCTCCCCTTGGTCCCGTTGTGCTATTAATAATTAAGGCATGATAATGAAACAAAACATGAAATCAGGCTAGCTTCAAGCAAGGATCCAAGACATCGAATTCAATTTAAAAACACTTTACTATAGTAATAAGGTAATGGGCATGCCAATTTCCCCCAAACACAACGTAAGGCATATAAAGAACATATCGCAAACATCGTGCATCACAATCAATCAAATTCAGCAAACAACTCACACATACATCACAACCTCATGCATGGGATCCATATCATTTGATCCTCACCAACATGATTATAACAACCACTGTGCAAAGCAAACATCATCAATCACTTGGAATCACATCACATCGACTTACCATAACTTACCATCATCCTATTCTTTCGAAACTTGGCTCTGATACCACCAAATGTAACCCCCTTGACCCGACCTAGGTGGTAGACCGAACCGAACGGGTCACATGGAAAATATTATAGTAAACTGGGAAGTCTACTTCAATAAATGACCCTAATTTTTTTCCATCTTATCTATATGCTCATTAGTGTCCTAAGTGTTTAACATCACAGTAGAACATACATAAATCAATCAGACATCGATTAAGACTCGATTGCATTCATTTACGATTTTAGGGACCATTTTGTAATTTTACAAATTCACAGGGACTTATGCCATTTTTATGTTACCATCCTTTAATTAGTCACATTACATGCATCTCGGTCAAAACTTAGCTCCAAATAATCATTCCTACTCATTTGATTGCATCCAAAACAATTAGGGACCAAAACGCAAAGGAGCAAAACTTTAGAATATTCCATCAACTAACATAACATCCATCCGTTTCAGTACAAGCTAGCTCTGTATCGAAACAGATGTATCAAAACAGGTCCTCACAGCTCGAAACATGGACTCGTATCGAAACACCCTTGAGGTGATTCAGAACAATGGTTTCTAGTAGCAAAACGTACCGAAATAGACCTCCCCTGTTTCGAAACTCTTAGGCCACTTGAGGCTCACTGTTTTTGGTATAGGCTTGAGTGTACCAAAATACATGGGCCTGTAATGACACTTTTTGCCTGTTTTTCACACTTGAATCCATCCTAAACCAATCCAACATGCTTCTAACATGTATACATCAAATTTAAACATCAATCCTGAACATTCATGGCATCACCAAGACCAAATCATGGCAAAATGCATCAAAGATAAACTATAGGCATGTAACCTAGCAAATAAGCTACTCAAGAGTCAAAACTCAAACCAATGCACAATCCATCAAATATAGGCCTTTTACAAGTATAAAACCATAAAGCAAACATGCTCAAAAGGGTGTTCAGACACATCACCCAAACAATCAAAAGTGAAGTATCCTACGACCGCCTCGCAAGTTACTGCCTTCAAACACTTAATTATCTACATTGATGGACAAAAGAGAGCGTAAGCATACAAGCTTAGAGAGGAGTGCTCAAAACTAAAATACCATCAATGCATTAAAATCATTTTCCATTGTTGAAAAACCATCACACCCTCTTTAAAAACCATGCACTTTCTTTAACAAATCAGTATGTTAAACATCATGCAACAAGCATTATAAACTCAACAGCAAATCCATTTGCTAACACTCAACTCAAGCCTTCCCATGCACAGCTACCATATGCAAAGCTTAAGGAGTAAAACATGCATTTACATAATAAACATCATTAATCACTTTATAACACTTTATCAATTATATTGGCTCACAGGTGATCATCAACATACTCATTTCTCAAAACCATATCAGATACATGGATTTACAAGTGTTGCCCCAACACTTCATACATTCTCACCGGTATCTCAAGGTTTACACACAAGAGCTATCCTCCACCGTTGTGACACCCGTGATGGAGTATTCGATACACCGTATAAACCTCTCAACACCACTCATCGGTAGATGTATAACCCCACTAACGAGAGATGGGAAACTATACACTTTCCTCAATCGTTAGGGTACTTGGATGGAGTATTCGATACACCGTATAACCCCTCAACATCCAAGGTGACTTGTTTATAGTGCATTCAATCCTATAGCCAGTTAACTATATCAAATTTTCATTTATAAACCAATTTCACAACATCACTTGTAACCCCCTTAACCCGGCCCAGACGGTTGAACCGAATTAAGAAGTTTACACGAGGAAAACCAAAGTCAACCCGAAAGTCAACCTTGATTAACGACCCTTTTTTTATTTTTAATCTTGTCTAAATGCACATTAACCCTAGATATGTTCACAAGATCAGCATACTCAAAGATCATAACAATCAAAGATCATTCAGGGACATAATTGCACAAATTATGACTTTAGGGACCAAAATGTAAATTCTGAAAAATATAAGGACTTAACCCAATTAAAAGTTACCAATATGAAATTAATTATATTTCATGCTTCTCTGCCAAATTTCAGCTCAAACGAACATCTCAAACTCATTCAATTGCAATAAAAAGGTTCAGGACTAAAACGCAAATATTTCAAAACATATAACTGTCAATATCAGTGCCCAACGGTCGAGTGTTCCGAAACAGGGAGGGCCTGTTCCAAAACGCGGGACCGTTCCGAAACGAGTATCGGAACAGGGCTTGGCAGTAGCATTTCCGTTCCGGAACGGTTCCTCCCGTTTCGAAACGCCTAGGCCATTACAGGCCCTGTATTCCGAAACGGTAGCGCCTGTTCCGAAACATGCTGCCCAGATTGCAGAAATTTTGCTGGTTTGTTACTCAATAGAGCCATCAAACATGTTCCAAAGGCAACCAAAACATACCAGCAAGTCATTCAACATTCAAGGAACATAAATGCATCAACCATACTCAAACATGGCATCAATTAAGCAAATCCCCAAATCTATAGGCATGCATCCTATCTAGAAAACCATTCAAGCATCATAATACCAAACCAACTTCACAAGGGCCAAATACATGTTCCATCATCAACAACAACATAAAACCAACTTAGGGAGTCCAAAACATCTCCCAAAACAACAACATAGGTCCCCCATTGCCAAATGCAAAAAGCTAATAGTGTTAAGAAACTTTCACCATACATGAGCTTAGTTCTTCACTTGGATTCTTGACCACTTGCTGCCCTTATAAGCACTTCAATGCTCTACATCATTGGTTTAAGAAAAGAGAGAGCGTAAGCAAATAGCTTAGTGAGGAATGCTCGTTTAAAACAACTCAATAATGCATTTATAAACACCTTTATAAACCTTAGTTCAAATCATCATTTGTACATGCACATAAACATTTAAAACAAGCATTTCATGCTTCAAGTTTATAACATGTCATATTGGCCACAAGTGATACAATCAATACAAGATCCACACATGGACTTTTAACCACCATTGTGATCTTACAATTCACAAGGACCACACATGGACTTTTAACCACCATTGTGTCCTTAGCACAAGAATGATCCATGGACTTTTAACCACCATGATGTTCTTACAATTCACAAGGACCACACAAGGACTTTTAACCACCTTTGTGTCCTTAACAAGAATCACCCATGGACTTTTAACCATCATGGTGTTCTTAAATACACAAGGCTCACACAAGGACTTTTAACCACCTTTGTGACCTGAACCAAGAACCAACCATGGACTTTTAACCACCATGTTGTTCTTAAAATACACAAGATTCACACAAGGACTTTTAACCACCTTTGTGATCTTAACCAAGAACCAACCATGGACTTTTAACCACCATAGTGTTCTTAACCATTCTCAAAACATCACTTGCCAATATGCATCATTAACAACAATATTCCACTGTTTTAAAGCATTTAACAAAGCCATAATCATCATGCATCATTAAGCATCAAAACCACATTTAGCAATATTCAAAACAAGGATCCCTTACCTTGAGCATCCTTCAACACATGGCTTATAAAATCAGCAAATAATCATGCTAAAATATGCTCTCAAAACAGGATTTAAAACATGCAAACAAAACACATTGCATTCAACCAACTCATGGTTCATCATCAAGAGAGTTTTACCGAAAACTTACTCTTGAGCTTAGCTAAGTTGCTTAGACTTAAACTAAACTCCCAAACCTTCAAAACATTGGTTTCAAAGCTAAAAACCAAAATCCACTCACCGATTCCGTTTCGCAACTTGCCGAAACACCGATCAAGCTTCCGGATCACCACCACAAAGATCCGAAGATGTCTCCCCTATTTTAAACACATCAAATCAGAGGATTAATGCATCATCATGCATTAATATCTTCAATGAAAGCACCTAAACTCGTTGCTCTCATCCACACTCCATTTTCGGCTACCAAACACAACCGAAAACACATCCAAACAACTCCACAACACTACCCAGCCAAGATCCATCAATTCTAAACATTCTTAAACCTCAATTAACATCCAAAAAGGATCTAACCACGTCCTTATACCTCCAGCTATAACAGATCATCAAGATCACTCCAAAAACAACAAAAAACTCAAGCAAAACTTAGGAAAATCAACCTATTCGGGATTGCATTGATTAAACCTCAATTTCTCATCAATTATACATTCATTTTTAATCAAAATGACATCTCAAAACAATGCCCAATCAGATCATACGAATTTCATCAAAATTAAAGCAAATCTTGCATTTTAAAGCCAAGATCAAGAACACAATTGTAAAACCTTTTATAAAACACAAATCAAGGACTGAGAACTTGGAAATTTCAGTAAAGAACTGAGAATTTAGAGGAGAAGGACGTTCATACCTCTAAACTTGAGTTTCTCCCTTTTTGGAACCAAGATTCTTGAAAATCCAATAAGCAAATGCTAAGGTTTTGTTGAAGAGATGATTATAGATCAAAAGAGGATTGAAATCTCATATTTGGATGTCAAAATCAGAGGGAAAATGTGATGGAGAAATGTGTTTGGGTTGAGAGAAAAGTTGAGAGAAAAGGAAAATGGAAATTTGGAAAAAGTTAGTTAAAAATGCCAAAATATCTTTTCCCTCCTTTTTACCTAATATTAAAACCATTAATTAATCCTTTAATATTTAAGAAAAATCTGGAGAAACTCCTATTGGGTAAATAGCTCCTTAAAGATTCAAAGTTTCAATCCTTTTTAAAACAGTCACCCAGTTTTCAAAAATTACATTTTAGTCACCATCCCAAAATGTCACTCTTCCAAACCCCATTTTGTAAAATTGATTTCACCATTCTATTATACATAATAAAAGAGGATTTTAAGACATTTTTTTCATATTTTTAATGAAACCCGAACTAGGCTTTCCTAAAATCACCTTTAAATATTCGAACCGCACTCCGACCGAACCGGTCCAAACCCAAAACTTCTAAGCCCAAAATTGGGGCGTTACAACTCTCCCCCTTAAGAAATTTTGTCCTCGAAATTTACCTGAAGGAAAGAGGTACGGAAACTGCTTCAGCATGTCATCCTTCAGTTCCCACGTGGCTTCTTCAACACCACGATGCTTCCACAACACCTTTACCAACTCAATGGTCTTGCCTCGAAGAACTTTAATATCCGAATCCAGAAACTTCACCGGTTCCTCATCATAGGTCAAATCCGGATTCAATTCCACTTCCTCAACAAGCATCACATGTAAAAGATCCGATCTATACTTCCGAAGCATAGAAACATGAAACACATCATGAATCTTTTCCAACTCTTGAGGTAACCTCAACTTGTACGCAACAGGACCCACACGCTCAATCACCTCGTATGGTCCAATGTACCTAGGGCTTAACTTACCCTTTCGACCAAACCTCATCACCTTTTTCCAAGGCGAAACCTTCAAAAACACACGGTCACCCACCGCATATTCAATTTCCTTACGCTTCAAATCCGCGTAAGACTTTTGCCGATCAGAAGCTGCCTTCAAACGCCCACAAATGAGCTTCACCTTCTCGGTGGTTCCTTTCAACAAAGCTGGCATCGAAACCAACTTCTGACCCGTTTCAGCCCAACAAAGAGGAGTCCTGCACTTTCTCCCGTACAAAGCCTCATAAGGTGCCATTTGAATACTTGCCTGATAGCTATTATTATAGGCAAACTCCACCAAAGGCAAATGTTTCTCCCAAGAGCCCTGAAACTCAATCACGCAGCACCTCAACATATCCTCCAAAACCTGGATAACACGTTCGGACTGACCATCCGACTGAGGATGATAAGATGTACTGAAATTCAACCGTGTAACCAAAGCCTGATGCAAACACTGCCAGAAACGCGATGTAAACCTCGGATCCCTATCCGACACAATCAACTTAGGTACACCATGCAGCCGCACAATCTCAGCAATGTACAGCTCCGTAAGCTTATCCAAAGAGTACGTAGTATGCACAGGCAAGAAATGCGCACACTTCGTCAGGCGATCCACAATCACCCACACCGAATTCTTCTTCGATGGCGACAAAGGCAAACCAGATACAAAATCCATGGTAAACCTTTCCCACTTCCATTCAGGAATTCTCAACGGTTGCAACAACCCTGAAGGAAATTAATGCTCAGCCTTAACTCGCTGACACACCATGCACTTGCTCACAAACTCAGCAACATCCTTCTTCAAACCCACCCAATAGTACTCATCACGAAGATCACGATACATCTTAGTACTACCAGGGTGCATAGCAAAAGGACTACTATGACCTTCAGTCAGAATAGCACGCCTCAACTCAGCATCATTGGGCACTACTATCCGACTCCCAAAACACAACATTCCATCATCATTAAAACAGAAATCCGAAGGCCTGTCCTCCGCAATATCCTGAACATGCGGTACCAAGGAATCATCCAACAACTGCTTTTCCTTGATCAACTGAACCAAAGATGGTTTCACTTGCAACTCAGACACAAGACCACCATCGCGCGAAATACTCAAACTGACAAACATAGCACTCAACTCAACAACTACCTTTCTGCTCAAGGCATCCGCCACAACATTAGCTTTCCCAGGGTGATACTCAATCGTCAAATCATAATCCTTGAGCAACTCCACCCAACGTCGCTGCCTAAGATTCAACTCCTTCTGAGACATCAGATACTTCAAACTCTTGTGATCAGTGTACACAGTACACTTCTCACCATACAGATAATATCTCCAGATCTTCAAAGCAAAAACCACCGCAGCCAACTCGATGTCATGCGTAGGATAATTGCGCTCATGCACCTTCAACTGCCGTGAAGCATAAGCCACCACCTTACCCTCTTGCATCAACACACATCCCAAACCAACATAGGACGCATCACTGTACACCACAAACTCTTTCCTCGATTCAGGTTGAACCAAGATCGGAGCTTGCGTCAAAGCTGCCTTAAGCTTCTAAAAAGCATGCTGTCTCGCTTCCGTCCTCTCATACTTAACATCCTTTTGCAACAACTTCGTCAAAGGTGCAGCAATCTTTGAAAACCCATCCAAAAACCTCCGGTAGTATCCCGCCAAACCAAGGAAACTACGGACCTCATGAACAGACTTAGGAACCTTCCAATTCATCACCGCCTCAATCTTCTGAGGATCAACACGAATCCCTTCAGCAGAAACCACATGACCAAGAAACACCACTTCTCTAAGCCAAAACTCACACTTGCTCAGCTTGGCATAAAGGTGATTCTCCAACAAAGCTTGCAACACAATTCTCAAATGCTCTTCATGCTCCTCCTCAGTACGCGAGTACACGAGGATATCATCAATGAACACCACAACAAATTTATCCAAGTATTCATGAAATACTCGGTTCATCATGTCCATGAAAGCTGCAAGAGCATTTGTCAAACCAAACGGCATCACAAGGAACTCATAATGCCCACACCTCGTCCTGAAAGCTGTCTTAGGCACATCCACATCCTTTACCTTCAACTGGTAATACCCTGACCTCAAGTCAATCTTAGAGAACACAGCTGCTCCCCGAAATTGATGAAAAAGATCATGGATTCTCGGCAATGGATACCGATTCTTGATAGTCAACTTGTTAAGCTGACGATAATCAATGCACATTCTCATAGTGCCATCCTTCTTCTTCACAAACAAGACCGGTGCACCCCAAGGTGAAACACTCGGCCGAATGAACCCACGATCGAGCAACTCTTGCAGTTGCGTCTTCAGCTCTTTCAACTCTTTAGGTGCCATTCTATAATGGGTAATGGACACTGGAGTTGTGTTCTCATACAGCTCAATCCCAAACTCCACTTCACGATTAGGAGGCAACCTAGGCAACTCCTCAGGAAACACACCAGGAAACTCTCGCACAGTCCTGATATCTTGCACGCGCAACTCCTTAGAGCTAGGATTCATCACAAAAGCTAGGCAAGCTTCACAACCTTGCCTCAGCATCCGGCTCGCCTCCAATGTAGACACCACATTGGCAAGAAACTTCACATTCTCACCAACCACAACTACCTCATAATCATCCGCAAGCTTCAACGAAACTCGCTTATTCTCACAATCCACTACAACTCGATGCTCAACAAGCCAATCCATACCAAGGATTACATCAAAACCATAGAAAGGCAACTCCATAAGATCAACAGGAAAAACATGATCTTGCACAACCAAAGGACATCTTCTATAAAGCTTTCGAGTCACAACAGTCTCACCAAAAGAACTAGTGACATGCATACCAACATCCAAAGACTCAACAGGTAAACCAAGCAATTCAGCATGCTCGCGCAAAATGTATGAGTGCGTAGATCCAGAATCAATCAAGGAAAGTAATGACAAGGATTGCAAAGTAAAAGTACCTGCGATCACATCCGTGTCATTCCTTCCCTCCCTCTAAGCATACACCCTGGCTTGGCCGCCACCCTCAGGCTGAACAGCTACAACATGGGCCACATTCCGACCACCTTCCTCTCTCCGCTGAAAGTTACCACGGCCGCGCCCACGACCTCTCTGTGGTGCAACAACAACAGGAGCACGTCCTTGGCAACCACCAGCCAACATAGGACACTCCCTCCTCATGTGATCCGTAGATCCACAGTTCCAGCATGAATTACCAGCCGCCACAACAGGAGCTTGCACCTCCCTCACAGCTCGAGGACAATCACGCTTCATATGGCCACGCGATCCACATGTCCAACACGCGCTAGGATCAACTCTATCCTTGCCTCCCTGAGCAGGCGCACCACCACCTCGCTTAGCTGAAGACTGATACTTCTGATCACGTCCCCTCTTGTTCCGTCCACCACCGAAACTATACTCAGCAGCTCGCTTACCAGCACTTCTAGAAGATAAACCCAAGTTCATCTCAATGTCCTTTGCTCGGCCAACCAGCACATCAAAATCATTATACTCAGCAGCCAGCATATATGTCTTTACTTCCGTCACCAAACCATAACGGAACCTTTCACACCTCTCCCGCTCATCCGGGATAAGCTCAGGTGCGTACTGACTGAGTCGGACAAACTGAACCTCATACTCAGCCACAGACATGCTCCCTTGGGTAAGAGACATGAATTCCCTTTTCTTTTCATCTAGGTACCTCACACCTAGATACCTTCTCTTGAACACATTCTGAAAGAACGTCCACGTCACATTAGCATCCGCCATCCCAGAGATAGTGGTTGTCCACCAAGTATACGCATCATCCTGTAGCAAGGATACTACACAGCCCAGCTTCTGCACATCAGTGCAACTCATTTGCCCCAAGATTCTCTTGGTACTTTCTAACCAAGACTCCGAACCTTCAGTAGACAAACCCCTGAACTTAGTCCCTCCCAGACTGCGCAAACGTTCCAAGGGTAGTCTAACTCCTGCATCTCCCTGATGCCCAGCTCCTTGAGCTCCAGCTACCGCTGCTCGAAAAGCACCAGCAATATCTTGAACCAACATTGTCATGTCAGGAACAGCTTGCCCCTGACCAGCTTCAGGTCCAGCGACCCCAGCACCAGCTGCAACACCAGCTCCTTCACCCTCAGCACCACCACCACCAGGCGGAGGAGGTAAATCCACAGCATTCTCAGCATTCTCTTCATTCTCATTTTGAGCCATAGCTCGCGTATTAACCCTCAATTCTCTACGAGGTGCCATTCACTAAACAATGCAATCACAATGCAATAAACAAAGTCAGGCTCAGCAAGGTAAGCAATCCAAGTACTCAAGCTCATTTCCACTTAAAAACAAATCATTACATTAGCTTTGATTTGGCAATGGGTCCCCCTAACATGCTTTCACCACAGCATACACCACAATTGTAACATGCTTACAATTCACACATCATGCTTTCACTCAACAAGCATACAAAGCATTCAAGCACTTAACACCCATTCATCAGTTCCCAATTACTCGAGAACTCAACTCTGATACCACCAATTGTAACCCCCTTAACCCGGCCCAGACGGTTGAACCGAATTAAGAAGTTTACACGGGGAAAACCAAAGTCAACCCGAAAGTCAACCTTGATTAAGACCCTTTTTTTTATTTTTAATCTTGTCTAAATGCACATTAACCCTAGATATGTTCACAAGATCAGCATACTCAAAGATCATAACAATCAAAGATCATTCAGGGACTCAATTGCACAAATTATGACTTTAGGGACCAAATTGTAAATTCTGAAAATATAAGGACTTAACCCAATTAAATGTTACCAATAAGAAATTAATCATCTTTTATGCTTCTCTGCCAAATTTCAGCTCAAACGGACATCTCAAACTCATTCAATTGCAATAACAAGGTTCAGGACTAAAACGCAAATATTTCAAAACATATAACCGTCAATATCAGTGCCCAACGGTCGAGTGTTCCGAAACAGGGAGGGCCTGTTCCGAAACGCGAGACCGTTCCGAAACGAGTATCGGAACATGGCTTGGCAGTAGCACCTCTATTCTGAAACGCCTAGGCCATTTCATGCCCTCTATTCTGAAACGGTAGCACCTGTTCCGAAACAGGCTACCCAGATTGCAGAAATTTTGCTGGTTTATTACTCAATAGACCCATCAAACATGTTCCAAAGGCAACCAAAACATACCAGCAAGTCATTCAACATTCAAGGAACATAAATGCATCAAACATACTCAAACATGGCATCAATTAAGCAAATCCCCAAATCTATAGGCATGCATCCTATCTAGAAAACCATTCAAGCATCATAATACCAAACCAACTTCACAAGGGCCAAATACATGTTCCATCATCAACAACAACATAAAACCAACTTAGGGAGTCCAAAACATCTCCCAAAACAACAACATAGGTCCCCCATTGCCAAATGCCAAAAGCTAATAGTGTTCAGAAACTTTCACCATACATGAGCTTAGTTCTTCACTTGGATTCTTGACCACTTGCTGTCCTTATAAGCACTTCAATGCTCTGCATCATTGGTTTAAGAAAAGAGAGAGCGTAAGCAAATAGCTTAGTGAGGAATGCTCGTTTAAAACAACTCAATAATGCATTTATAAACACCTTTATAAACCTTAGTTCAAATCATCATTTGTACATGCACATAAACATTTAAAACAAGCATTTCATGCTTCAAGTTTATAACATGTCATATTGGCCACAAGTGATACAATCAATACAAGATCCACACATGGACTTTTAACCACCATTGTGATCTTACAATTCACAAGGACCACACATGGACTTTTAACCACCATTGTGTCCTTAGCACAAGAATCATCCATGGACTTTTAACCACCATGATGTTCTTACAATTCACAATGACCACACAAGGACTTTTAACCACCTTTGTGTCCTTAACAAGAATCACCCATGGACTTTTAACCACCATGGTGTTCTTAAATACACAAGGCTCACACAAGGACTTTTAACCACCTTTGTGACCTTAACCAAGAACCAACCATGGACTTTTAACCACCATGTTGTTCTTAAAATACACAAGATTCACACAAGGACTTTTAACCACCTTTGTGATCTTAACCAAGAACCAACCATGGACTTTTAACCACCATAGTGTTCTTAACCATTCTCAAAACATCACTTGCCAATATGCATCATTAACAACAATATTCCACTGTTTTAAAGCATTTAACAAAGTCATAATCATCATGCATCATTAAGCATCAAAACCACATTTAGCAATATTCAAAACAAGGATCCCTTACCTTGAGCATCCTTCAACACATGGCTTATAAAATCAGCAAATAATCATGCTAAAATATGCTCTCAAAACAGGATTTAAAACATGCAAACAAATCACATTGCATTCAACCAACTCATGGTTCATCATCAAGAGAGTTTTACCGAAAACTTACTCTTGAGCTTAGCTAAGTTGCTTAGACTTAAACTAAACTCCCAAACCTTCAAAACATTGGTTTCAAAGCTGAAAACCAAAATCCACTCACCGATTCCATTTCGCAACTTGCCGAAACACCGATCAAACTTCCGGATCACCACCACAAAGATCCGAAGATGTCTCCCCTGTTTTAAACACATCAAAGCAGAGGATTAATGCATCATCATGCATTAATATCTTCAATGAAAGCACATAAACTCGCTGGTCTCATCCACACTCCATGTTCGGCTACCAAACACAATCGAAAACACATCCAAACAACTCCACAACACTACCCAGCCAAGATCCATCAATTCTAAACATTCTTAAAGCTCAATTAACATCCAAAAAGGATCTAACCACGTCCTTATACCTCCAGCTATAACAGATCATCAAGATCACTCCAAAAACAACCAAAAACTCAAGCAAAACTTAGGAAAATCAACCTATTCGGGATTGCATTGATTAAACCTCAATTTCTCATCAATTATACATTCATTTTTCATCAAAATGACATCTCAAAACAATGCCCAATCAGATCATACGAATTTCATCAAAATTAAAGCAAATCTTGCATTTTAAAGCCAAGATCAAGAACACAATTGTAAAACCTTTTATAAAACACAAATCAAGGATTAAGAACTTGGGAATTTCAGTAAAGAACTGAGAATTTAGAGGAGAAGGACGTTCATACCTCTAAACTTGAGTTTCTCCCTTTTTAGAACCAAGATTCTTGAAAATCCAATAAGCAAATTCTAAGGTTTTGTTGAAGAGATGATTAGAGATCAAAAGAGGATTGAAATCTCATATTTGGATGTCAAAATCAGAGGGAAAATGTGCTGGAGAAATGTGTTTGGGTTGAGAGAAAAGTTGAGAGAAAAGGAAAATGGAAATTTGGGAAAAATTAGTTAAAAATGCCAAAATATCTTTTCCCTCCTTTTTACCTAATATTAAAACCATTAATTAATCCATTAATATTTAAGAAAAATCTGGAAAAACTCCTATTGGGTAAATAGCTCCTTAAAGATTCAAAGTTTCAATCCTTTTTAAAACAGTCACCCAGTTTTCAAAAATTACATTTTAGTCACAACCCAAAATGTCACTCTTCTAAACCTCATTTTGTAAAATTGATTTCACCATTCTCTTATACATAATAAAAGAGGATTTTAAGACTTTTTTTCCATATTTTTAATGCAACCCGAACTAGGCTTTCCTAAAATCACCTTTAAATATTCGAACCGCACTCCGACCGAACCGGTCCAAACCCAAAACTTCTAAGCCCAAAATTGGGGCGTTACATCACTTGCCAATATAAGTCACATTCAACATAAACCTCACTGTTTTCAAAGCATTACCAATAAACCATATTTCCAACATCAAACCATGCTTCATCAAACCATGCTTCATTTTGGGATTAAATTCATAAAACCTTTATTTCCACATTATGATTAAAATCAACCTCAAATCAATAAAAATAGTACCACAACGAAAATCTTGAAAATCCATCTTACAAAGCTTAATTTAGCAATTTTCATCAATTCAATTACAAAATCTTGTTATTAAACAAAACTAGAGAGTTAAAGACTTGGGAATTTCAATAAAGAACCTTGATTAGAGGGGAGAAAAGAAAGATCTCCTCTAGCTAGTTGAAGTAGAAATCCATGAGCATCATTTAGAAATAAAAACTAGATAGAATGAGATGAATCTATGAAGATTTTAGTGATGAAAAGAGAGTTTGGCTTCTGTAACTCGATAACTAGCACTGAAAACCGTCTTTACATCGGATGGTTTGGTGTTTTGATGATCCCTACCTTATTGACCGCAACTTCTGTATTTATTATCGCCTTCATTGCTGCTCCTCCAGTAGATATTGATGGTATTCGTGAACCTGTTTCTGGATCTCTACTTTACGGAAACAATATTATTTCTGGTGCCATTATTCCTACTTCTGCAGCTATATGTTTGCACGAGAGAAAAGTTTTGGAGAAAGTAGTTACGTGAGAAAATGATTAGTCAATTACAATATCATAATAAAACACTTTTATTAAACCCCTCAACACCACTCATCGATAGATGTATAACCCCACTAATGAGAGATGGGAGACCACATACACATACCTCAATCGTTAGGGTACTTGGATGGAGTATTCGGTACACCGTATAAACCCCTCAACATATAAGGTGACTTGTTTATAGTGCACTCAATCCTATTGCCGGCTAAATATATCTGATTTCATTTATAAACCATTTTTTACAACATCACTTTCCAATATAATTCACATTTATCCACATACCTCACTATTTTCAAATCATCATCAATAAATCATTTTCGAAAACCTTAAACCATATACTTACAAGGACAACTTACCATGTGCATCCTTCAACATTAAAAACAACAAACCACATGCTATAATCATGCTTTAACAGTAGGTAAACATGTATTCAAAACCAAGTGCATAAAAACTGTTACACCCTGGTTTTGGGCCTAGATGTTTTAGACATCGGATCGGTCGGGAACAGTTCGCATTGAGTTTGGTAATTAAAGGAAATCAAGGATCAGGTAGGATAAAAATATGTTAAAATTGCTAAAATCCTCTAAAATTATGTTTAAGAGGTTGGTCAAATTAATTTTACAAAAAGAGTTTCGGAAGAGGTGCATTTTGGGTAGTGACCAAAATATAAAGTTTCAAAACTGTGGAAAATGTGATTTTTAAAAGAGGATCCAAAATCTTAGAATCTTTAGGGAGCTTTATGGCAATTTAGCCTTTCCTTAATATGACATGTATTTTAAAAGGGATTTTAAAAGGATTTAATAAAAGGGTTTTTATTAAATTAAAATTAATAAATTAGAAAAATGGGATTTCACTTGACGTAACTACAATTATCTTCTCATTTTTAGCCAAACACAATTCTAACTCAATTTCTCCATAATTCTTTTTCTCCCAAACACTCTCAATATTTTCTAAACAAACTTCAAGAGTTCTTTCAAGTTCTTCAAGATTTTTGCTAAGGAAAACTTGTCATTCATCGAGGAAAACAAGGATTGGAGGTAAATCCTATTCTCAACCTTCAATATAGGTTCTTTATTGAAATTCCCAAGATCTTTGGCTTCTAATTAATGTTTTTAGTTGACTTTTCATTATTATATTGATTTGAGATTGAAATCTTGCAAAAATAAGATGAAATTCTTGATTTTCGGACTTGTTTTGTTAAGCTCTATTTTGGATTGATTTCAATTGTGTTTTGAGATGGTTAATATGTTAAAAAGAAGTTTTGTATATATAGATCCCGAAATCCTTGAGATCCTTGAGTTTCTTGATAGTTCTAGTTGGGTTTTTGAGGTGAAATGTGGGAGTAATGCTTGTTGGAGGTATAAGGAAGGGTTTAGGTTGATTTTATATGTGTTTTGATGTTTATAATTGTTTGGAAGTGATGTATGTTGGATGGGCTTGGTTTAGGAAGCAATCGATTGAGTTTTCTGTTGTTTAAGATGGGTAAATTGGTGTAGTTTGGGTGAGCAACGAGTTTGTGATTGGTTGTTGGTGTTGAAATGCATTTTGATGCATTTGAATCTCTGTTTTGATGATGTTAAAATAGGGGATCTTGATCCGGGAGCAAACAAGACGTTTTTTGAGGCTCCGGAAGAGTAATTTTTGTGTCGGCGAGCAAGGATTCGCGTATCTATGAGTGAAAATGGATTTTCCAGCTTTGTAACGCTTTGAGTGTGGTCTTGGGAGCTTAGTGTAAGTTTGAAACACTTAGCTAAGCTCAAGAGTAAGTGATTCGAAAGTCTCTCTCAGAAATGTGCTATGTTTTGATGGAAATGAACTTAAGTATAATGTGGTTTTGATTATTGTTTTAAGCATATTTTAAGCATGGTTGATGCTGGATTTTAATGCCATTGAGTTAAGGATGCACTTGGTAGGCGATCCTTGGTTTTATGTGATAAATGCCTTTGATATTAAGCATGTTTATGCTTGTTAAAATGACATTGTGTTTATCCCTGTAAAACAGTGGAATATTGATGTTAAATGATTATATTGGCAAGTGATGGAAATTGTTTTTGGTTACTTTAATCGGATATAGTTAGCCGGCTATAGGATTGGGTGCACTGTGAATAAAGTCGCCTTGGATGTTGAGGGGTTGTGATTGTGTCGTAATCTCCAATCAAGTACCCTAACGATTGAGGCTAAGATCACAACGGTGAATGGTTTAATCCCATGTGTGAGTCTTGTGGTATGTGTCCCGTACTCTTGTTAGTGGAATTATACAATTATCGATGAGTGATGTTGAGGGGTTGTGATTGTGTCATTAATCTCCATCACGAGTGTTGAGGGGATGCGATTGTGCCATTGATCTCCACCTTGTGTAGTCCGGTAGTATGTATGAAGCGTGTGGGACAACGCTTGTAATCTGCGTCTCCAATTGTGTCATTTGTTTTGGTATGGTTTGAGGGTTATCAGTTAAGAGCCAATATAATGTTAATGATTAATGATTAAGTATGAGATGCTTGTGAATGATGCAAGAATGCATGTGATTCTTGGTTTAAGTATGAGCAAAGGAATTTGTTGTTGTTTTAGTGATGCAATATGCATGTGGTTTTAAAAGTGCATTGAATGCTTAAATGAGCAAGTTTTAAAGAAAGGCATAAGTTTGCAAATGATGTTGCAATGGTTTATGAAATGCATTGATGAATGTTGTTTTAGCGATCCTCACTAAGCTTTATGCTTACGCTCATTTGTTTCATCAATGTAGAGAATTGAGAATTCAAGGCAGCCCGATAGCAAGTGCAATCCACGCTTTTGATTAAACAAAGTATGTAGTTTCACCTTGGTGTAATAAGAGGCAATGGGAGGGATTTCTACTCTTGTTAGTATTTAGTGATGTTAAACACCTTAAGCATGTTTGGTTTGTAAATGGCCTTTGAGGTTTTATTTGTGCTTGAATGTGGCTTTTAGCTTTTGTATGGTTTTGAAAACTAGGAAGCATGCCTACAGACCTAATGCTTGCATGAATGATGCTATCTCTTTGTCTATGCTTCATAATGTTGGTCATTGATGCTTATACATGTTGTATGTATGTTGTGGCATGATTTGGAATGATTTCGGATGTGATTATGTGAGAAAAACCTGCAAATTGTGAAGTTGCAGGGCAAGGCGTATCGTAACGCCCTTACTAGTTTCAGAACAGTGGCCTGGAATGGTCATATTGTTTCGGAACAGGTAGGCACGTTCCAGAACATTTTGCTACTGGAAAGCATTGTTTCGAAACGGGTTTCGGAAAGAACCCGTGTATCGAAATGGTCAACTTGGTTTCGAAATGATTGTTCCAATACAGGGTCTTGTGTTTCGAAACACTTGACCATTGGATCTGAATTTAAATTGCTGCAGGATTCTGCTTTCTTACGTTATGGTCCCTCAGTCTTGAATGCTTAATTAAATGAGTTTGGATGATCTGTTTGAGATGCAATTTGACATCCTAGAAACTTACATGGTGGAAACTTACCTTCTCCGCCACCACCTGGAGGTGGGGAGCAGGAGCAGCAAGGACCTGCTGGTTCGGGTTTGGGTGATCTAATGTTGTTGGTTCAGGCGATCACCGGGGCGTTTCAGGTTACAGTAGCTGGAGTGCATGTACAAGCCACTATAGCTAGGCAGACGGGTTTACCTTTGGAGAGGTTGAGGAGCCTAGGAGTTGTTGAGTTCTTTGGTATGTCTCCTAAGGCATTAGAAGCTTGGATGGGGACCACGATGAGTACCATGGATCAGATGGGCTGTAATGATGTGCGCAAGCTGGGGTGCGTTGTTTCTCTTCTCCAGGGTGATGTGTATTGTTGGTGGACGACTACAACCGCTGGAATGGAACCCAATGAAGTGGATTTAGAGTTTTCCAAGGGTGCCTTTAAGATGAAGTATCTGAGAGTGAGATACTTGGAAGAAAAGAAATATGAGTTCATGTCGCTAGTTCAGGGAACCCTTTTTGTGGTTGAGTACGAGGTCCAGTTAGTACGCCTGAGCCAGTATGCCCCTGAGCTGATACCTAGTGAGAGGCACCGTTGTGATCGCTTCCGGTACGGGCTGGTATAGGAAGTCAAGACGTATATGTTGGCTGCGGATTACACCGACTTCAATGTGCTTGTATGTCGAGCCAAAGACATCGAACATAATTTGGGTTTGTCATCTCAAGGTATTGGTTCTAGCTCTGGGAAGAGAGCATCTGAGTATAGTCCCGGGGGTGGACGAAAAAAAATAGGTCGTGATAGGAGACATCAGCCTGAGGCGAGGCGAGTTGCTCTAGGTCGGGGCAGTCAGGTCCAGGGAGGCCGAGTGAGGTCTGAGCAGCACACATGTGGATCGAGGGACCATCTGAGGCGAGATTGTCCTGGAGTAGCTAGAGAGGCTCAGGCTCTTGTTGTGGTGACAGGGAATTCGTGTTGGAACTGTGCTTCAGCTGATCAGATGAGGCGAGAGTGTCCTTTGTTGGCTGGTGGAGGCCTGGGACGTGCACCTGCTGTGGCTGCACCTCAGAGAGGCCGTAGGCACGGCCGAGGGAACTTTTAGAGGAGAGACAAGGGTCAGCGAGGCATTGCACACATGGTAGCAGTTCAGTCTGAGGGAGGCGGTCCTGTGAGGGTTTATGCTCAGTGCGAGGAGCGCAACGATACAGATGTCATCGCAGGTACCTTTATTCTTTAGTCTTTATCATTGTTGGCTTTGATTAATTTTGGATATATGGATTCTTATATCTTGAGTGAGCATGAGCATTTGCATGAAATACCTGTTGAGTTGCTCGAAGTAGGAATGCAAGTGACTAGTTCTTTTGGTGAGACTATAGTCACTAGGGAGTTATATAGGAGAGGCCCTTTATCTGTGCAAGGTCATGTTTTTCTTGTGGATTTGATGGAGTTACCCTTCTACGATTTCGATGGGATCCTTGGTATGGATTTGTTGACTGAGCGTAGAGCGATGGTTGACTTTGATGTCAAGCGGGTCACCTTAAAGCTTGTCGATGATTATGAAGTGGTAATAGTAGGCGAGAATGTGAAATTCTTGTCGAATGTGATTTCGACTTTGGAAGTAAGTTGTATGATGAGGATGGGATGTGATGCTTATCTTGCCTATGTAATGAATCCTGGCACGAAAGATGTACGCGTGTAGGACATCAGAACTGTTTGCGATTTTCCGGGTGTCTTTCCGGAAGAATTGCCTGGGTTGCCACCAAACAGGGAAGTTAAGTTTGGTATCGAGTTGTATGAGAATACGACTCCGGTGTCCATTGCTCCTTATCGCATGGCACCTAAAGAGTTAAAGGAGTTAAAAATACAACTGCAAGAGTTGTTGGATCGAGGATTCATCCGGTCGAGTGTGTCACCTTGGGGTACACCGGTCTTGTTTGTAAAGAAGAAAGATGGGACGATGCGGATGTGCATAGATTATCGGCAACTGAACAAGTTGATGATCAAGAACAAGTATCCCTTGCCTAGGATTGATGATCTCTTTGATCAGTTTCGAGGAGCATCAGTGTTTTCTAAGATAGACATGAGGTCAGGATATTACCAGTTGAAGGTGAAGGATGTAGATGTACCTAAGACAGCTTTTCAGACAAGATACGGGCATTACGAGTTCTTAGTGATGCCGTTTGGTTTGACCAACGCACCTGCTGCTTTCATGGACATGATGAATCGTGTGTTCCATGAATTCTTGGATCAGTTTGTGGTGGTGTTCATTGATGATATCTTTGTGTATTCGTGTACCGAAGAGGATCATGATAGACACTTGAAAATCGTTTTGCATGCGCTGTTAAAGAATCAGTTGTATTCCAAGCTAAGTAAGTGTGAGTTTTGGATTAATGAGGTGGTCTTCCTAGGGCATGTTGTGTCAGCTGAGGGTATTCGTGTTGATCCGCACAAAGTAGAGGTTTTGATGAGTTGGAAGGTGCCTAAGTCAGTAACAGAGATACAAAGTTTCCTTGGATTAGCCGGGTATTACCGTAGGTTTGTGGAGGGTTTCTCGAAGGTTGCTGCACCTTTGACCAAGTTGTTGCAGAATAATGTTCGCTTTGAGTGGACGAATGAGAGGCAGCAAGCTTTTGAGAAGTTGAAGGAAGCTTTGACGCAAGCTCCTGTCCTGATTCAACCTGAGTCTGGTAAGGAGTTTATGGTCTATAGTGATGCGTCCATTGTTGGTTTGGGCTGCGTGTTGATGCAGGAAGGTAAGGTGGTAGCCTATGCATCTTGACAATTAAAGGTGCATGAGCGTAACTACCCTACTCATGATCTTGAGCTTGCGACTGTTGTGTTTGCTTTGAAGATCTGGAGGCATTACCTGTACGGCGAGAAGTGTGTTGTGTTCACGGATCATAAGATCTTGAAGTATCTTAAGTCTCAGAAAGAGTTGAATCTTAGGCAACGTCGCTGGGTGGAGTTGCTTAAGGATTATGATCTGACGATCGAGTATCACCCGGGCAAGGCCATTGTTGTGGCTGATGCTTTGAGTAGGAAAGTGGCTATGGAGTTGAGGGTGATGTTTGCTCGCTTGAGCATATCGCGTGATGGTGGTTTTATTGCTGAATTGCAAGTGAAACCATCTCTGATTCAGTTGATTAATGATAAGCAGTTACTTGATGACTCCCTTGTTCCACATGTTCAGGACATTGCGGAGGGTAAGCCTTCGGATTTCAATTTTAATGATGACGGTGTTTTGTGCTTTGGAAGTCGAATAGTGGGCCAGATGATGTTGAGTTGAGGCACACTATTCTGACTGAAGCTCATAGTAGTCCTTTTGATATGCATCCTGGTAGTACGAAGATGTATCGTGATTTGAAGGATGAGTACTACTGGGTGGGGTTGAAAAAGGATGTGGCTGAGTTTGTTAGTAAATGCATGGTGTGTCAGTGGGCGAAAGATGAACATCAGGTTCCTTCAGGGTTGTTGCAGCCTCTGAGAATCCTAGAATGGAAGTGGGAGAGAATTACCATGGATTTTGTGACTAGGTTTCAGTTGTCACCGTCAAAGAAGAATTTGGTTTGGGTGACTCTGGATCGGCTTACGAAGTGTGCACAGTTTTTGCTTGTGCATACTACGTATACCTTGGATAAGTTGGCTGAGTTGTACATTGCTGAGATTGTGCGGTTGCATGGTGTGCCAAAGTCCATAGTGTCGGATAGGGATCTGAGGTTTACAACGCGATTTTGGGAATGTTTGCATCAAGCCTTGGGTACACGATTGAATTTCAGTACTTCCTATCATCCTCAAACGGATGGACAGTCGAAACGTGTGATCCAGGTGCTTGAGGACATGTTGAGATGTGGCGTGATAGATTTTCAGGGTTCTTGGGAGAATCACTTGCCGTTGGTTGAGGTTTCATACAATAATAGTTACTAGGCAAGTATTCAAATGGCTCCATAAGAGGCTTTGTATGGGAGAAGATGTAGAACCCCACTTTGTTGGGCCGAAGCTGGCAAAAGTTGATTTCGATGCCAGCTACGTTAAAGGGAACCACCAAGAAGGTGAGGCTCATTTGTGAGCGTTTAAAGGCAACATCGGATCGGTAAAAGTCTTAATGCTGATCTGAAGCGTAAGGAGATTGAGTTCGCGGTTGGCGAACGCGTGTTCGTGAAGGTATCGCCTTGGAAAAAGGTGATGAGATTTGGGCGTAAGGGTAAGCTTATCCCAAGAATCATTGGACCTTACGAGGTTGTGGAGCGTATTGGCCATGTGGCATATCGGTTGAGATTGCCTTCGGAGCTGGAAAAGATACATGATATGTTTCATGTCTCTTTGTTGCGGAGGTACAGATCGAATCCTTCGCATGTGATGCATGTTGAGGAGATAGAGTTGAATCCAGATCTATCATATGATGAGGAACCAGTGAGGGTTCTGGATGTGAGCAGCAAGGTTCTTCGTGGCAAAACGATAGAGCTTGTGAAGGTGTTGTGGCGACGCTGAGGAGTTGAGGAGGCCATGTGAGAAAGCAAGGCGGACATGCTGAAACAGTTTCCGCACCTTTTTCCTTCAGGTAAAATTTTGAGGACGAAATTTCCTAAGTGGGGGAGAGTTGTAACGCCCTGGTTTTGGGCCTAGATGTTTTAAACATCGGATCGGACCGGTCGGGAACGGTTCGAATCGAGTTTGGTGATTTAAGGAAATCAAGGATCGAGATAGGATCAAAATATGGTAAAAATTGCTAAATTCTTGTAAAATTATGTTTAAGAGGTCGGTCAAATCAATTTTACAAAAAGAGTTTTGGAAGAGGTACATTTTGGGTAGTGACCAAAATGTAAAGTTCTAAACTGTGGAAAAATGTTATTTTTAAAAGAGGTGCCAAAATCTTAGAATCTTTAGGGAGCTTTATGTTAATTTAGCATTTCATTAATATGACATGTGTCTTAAAAGATATTTTAAAGTGATTTAATAAAAGGATTTTTATTAAATTAAAATTAATAAATTAGAAAAATGGGATTTCACTTGACGTAATTACCATTCTCTTCTATTTTTCAGCCAAACACAATTATAACTCATTTTCTCCAGAATTCTTTTCTCCCAAACACTCTCTCAATATTTTCTAAACAAACTTCAAGAGTTCTTTCAAGTTCTTCAAGATTTTTGCTAAGGAAAACTTGTCATTCATTGAGGAAAGAAATGATTGAAGGTAAATCTCGTTCTCAACCTTCAATCTAGGTTCTTTATTGAAATTCCCAAGATCTTTGGCTTCTAATTAATGTTTTTAGTTGAGTTTTCATTATAATATTGATTTGAGATTGAAATATTGAAAAATAAGTTGAAATTCTTGATTTTCGGACTTGTTTTGTTAAGCTTTGTTTTGGATTGATTTTAATTGAGTTTTGAGATGGTTAATATGTTGAAAAGAGGTTTTGTTGATATAGATCCCGAAATCCTTAAGTTTCTTGATAGTTCTAGTTGAGTTTTTGAGGTGAAATGTGGGAGTAATGCTTGCTGGAGGTATAAGGAAGGGTTTAGGTTGATTTTAGATGTGTTTTGATGTTTATAATTGTTTGGAAGTGTTGTATGTTACTTGGGCTTGGTTTAAGAAGCAATCGATTAAGTTTTCAGTTGTTTCGGATGGGTAAATTGGTGTAGTTTGGGTTAGCAACGAGTTTGTGATTGGTTGATGGTGTTGAAATTCCTTTTAATGCATTTGGATCTCTATTTTAATGATGTGAAAACAGAGGATCTTGATCCGGGAGCAAACGAGACGTTTTTGGAGGCTCTGGAAGAGTAATTTTTGTGTCGGCGAGCAAGGCTTCGCGTATCGGTGAGTGGAAATGGATTTTCCAGCTTTGTAACGCTTTGAGTGTGGTCTTGGGAGCTTAGTGTAAGTTTGAAACACTTAGCTAAGCTAAAGAGTAAGTGTTTCGAAAGTCTCTCTCAGAAATGTGCTATGTTTTGATGGAAATGCACTTAAGTATAATGTGGTTTTGATTACTGTTTTTAAGTATATTTTAAGCATGGTTGATGCTGGATTTTAATGCCATTGTGTTAAGGATGCATTTGGTAGGTGATCCTTGGTTTTATGTGATAAATGCATTTGATATTAAGCATGTTTATGCTTGTGAAAATGGCATTGTGTTTATGCTTGTAAAACAGTGGAATATTGATGTTAAATGATTATATTGGCAAGTGATGGAAATGGTTTTGGTTACTTTAATCAGATATAGTTATCCGGCTATAGGATTGGGTGCACCGTGAATAAAGTCACCTTGGATGTCGAGGGGTTGTGATTGTGTCGTAATCTCCATCCAAGTACCCTAACGATTGAGGCTAAGATCACAACGGTGAATGGTTTAATCCCGTGTGTGAGTCATGTGGTATGTGTCTCGTACTCTTTTTAGTGGAATTATACAACTACCGATGAGTGATGTTAAGGGGTTGTGATTGTGCCATTAATCTCCATCACGGGTGTTGAGGGGTTGTGATTGTGTCATTGATCTCCACCTTGTGTAGTCCGGTAGTATGTATGAAGCGTGTGGGACAATGCTTGTAATCTGCGTATCCGATTGTGTCATTTGTTTTGCTATGGTTTGAGGATTATCACTTGAGAGCCAATATAATGTTAATGATTAAGCATGAGATGCTTGCGAATGGTGCAAGTACGCATGTGATGCTTGGTTTAAGCATGAGCAAAGAAATTTGTTGTTGTTTTAGTGATACAATATGCATGTGGTTTTAAAAGTGCATTGAATGCTTAAATGAGCAAGTTTTAAAGAAAGGCATAAGTTTGCAAATGATGTTGCAATGGTTTATGAAATGCATTGATGAATGTTGTTTTAGCGATCCTCACTAAGCTTTATGCTTACGCTCATTTGTTTCATCAATGCAGAGAATTGAGAATTCAAGGCAACCCGATAGCAAGTGGAGTCCAAGGTTTTGATTAAACAAAGTATGTAGTTTCACCTTGGTGTAATAAGAGGCAATTGGAGGGATTTCTACTCTTGTTAGTATTTGGTGATGTTAAACACCTTAAGCATGTTTGGTTTGCTTATTTTGGTTTGTAAATGGCCTTGGAGGTTTGATTTGTGCTTGAATGTGGCTTTTAGCTTTTGTATGGTTTTGAAAAATAGGAAGCATGCCTACAGACCTAATGCTCGCATGAATGATGCTATGTCTTAGTCTATGCTTCGTATTGTTTTTCATTGATGCTTATACATGTTGTATGTATGTTGTGGCATGAATTGGAATGATTTCAGAGGTGATTATGTGAGAAAAACCAGCAAATTGTGAAGTTGCAGGGCAAGGCGTATCGGAACGCCCTTACCAGTTTCGGAACGGTGGCCTGGAATGGTCATAGTGTTCCGGAACGGGTAGGCACGTTCCGGAACATTTTGCTTCTAGAAAGCATTGTCTCGAAACAGGTTTTGAAACGCACCCGCGTATCGAAACGGTCAACTTGGTTTCGAAATGACCGTTCTGATACATGGTCTTGTGTTCCGAAACACCTGACCGTTGGATCTGAATTTGAATTGTTGTAGGATTCTGTTTTCTTACGTTATGGTCCATGAGTCTTGAATGCTTAATTAAATGAGTTTGGATGATTTGTTTGAGATGCAATTTGACATGTTGGCATGTAACATGATTAATTTAGGATTGGTAACTTTAAACTTTTTTTAGTTCTTATAATTCTGGAAATTTACAAATTAGTCACTAAAAGACGTTTGTATGCAATTGAACCCCTAATTGAGTTACGTTCGCTGTGTAGCTTTCGCTAAATTGAATTGCTAATCATATAGGTTAATATTGTGCATCTAGAAAAGATAAAAAGAAAAAAATTCGTTAATCGAGGTTGACTTTTACGAGTTGACTTCGGTTTTACCTGTGTAATCTTCTCACTTCGGGTCAGGCGTCTAGGCCGGGTTAAGGGGGTTACAAAAACCATTTCGTAAATAACACATCCGAGAGAGAAATTCCTTATACTTACTTTCGAACTTAGACAAGTGTTTCAAGCTTACATCTAAGTTCCCAAAACCACCTTTATAACATTTCAAAGCTGAAATTCACATTCTCACTCACCGACACGCGAAACCTTTGTTAGCCGATGGAAAACTAGTCGTCCGAAGCTCTCAAAACTTAACCAGTTGCTTCCGAAACAATCTCCCCTGTTTTAACCATATAAAAACTGAGGATTAATGCATCTCGATGCATTTAAAACTCCAGCAAGCAATCCTACCACGTTGCTCTGCCCAAAACCACCAAAACGCCCATCCAAGAGAACCGAAAACATCATCGATTACTCTACAAACTCAACCCAACCAAAACCTAACAGTTCCACCCATTTATTAACATTGATTAACATCCAAAATTGTCCTATTATCAACCTTATGCCTCCAGCATTCACAAAATCACATTAACAACAAAAGAACTTAATTCTAACAACCTAATAAATAGGAGATACAAATAGTTTCGGGATTACCATGCTTAAACCTTAATCTCAACATTAATAAACTTCCAAAACATGATTAAAATCAATCACAAATCACCCAAAACAGATCAATTACAAAAATTACACAAAATCGTCATTTAAATCTTGATTTAGCCATTTTCTTCAAATCAATCATAAAACCTTGTTAAGAAACATAATTAAAGAGTCAAATACTTGGGAATTTCATTAAAAAACCTTGATTAGAGGAAAAGCACGAAAATTACATCTAATCCCTTGCTATTCCTTCAATTGAAAAGATTTGATTGAAAATCTTCAAGAACCCATTGGAAAAAGTTGAGGAAACTCTATGGGAATCATTTGG
Source organism: Hibiscus tridactylites (assembly GCA_958450335.1). Classification (NCBI taxonomy): domain Eukaryota; kingdom Viridiplantae; phylum Streptophyta; class Magnoliopsida; order Malvales; family Malvaceae; genus Hibiscus; species Hibiscus tridactylites. The sequence goes on from OY288276.1 coordinate 29,788,963, forward strand.
AAATCAAAGTAAAATGAAAAGGAAAAGACCTCTGGAAGTTTTGAAAGATAATGGGTGGTAGGCTAATGAGAAAAGAGAGAAATAAAAGTTACGTCAAAACGAGTTTGTAAAGCTTAATTCCTTTTTTAATCAAAATCCTTTTTAATATTTTTAATTAAACACATTTAAAACATGTCAAATTAAAGGAATAGCTTATTACAATTACTTTAGCTCCCTAAAAACTCTAAGTTTTGGCTCTTTTACAAAATAGTCATTAAAAAAGTTTTTCCATTTTTACGATTTAGTCTCTAAACCGAAATGTCCACCTTCCAAATGTCATTTTCTAAAATTGACTTCACCAAACTCTTATATATATATATATATATATATATATATATATATATATATATATATTTAAAATGATTTAAGCAATTTTTCTCATATTTTTATCACTTCCCGAACTAGGTTTTCCATGAATCAATCCCGAACTAACCCGGATCTCTAGTCTCAGTTCAACGGACCATAAACCCAACCAACAAACTCCTAAGCCCAAAACTAGGGCGTTACAACTCTCTCCCACTTATGAAATTTCGTCCTCGAAATTTTACCTTGAGAAAAAAGCTGCAGAAACTGCTTCAACATATTCGTCTTGTTGTCCCACGTGGCCTCCTCAACTCCTAGATGTCTCAACAACACCTTCACAAAGTTAAATCTTCTTACCATGAAGAACTTTGCTACTAGATTCAAGAATCTCAACGGGTTCTTCATCATAAGACAAACCCGGTCGCAAGTCAATATCCTAAACTGGCATTACATGAGACGGATACGATCTATATCTCCACAACATCAACACATAAAACACATCATGGATTTTCTCCAAATCATGAGGTAACCTCAACAGATATGCAACAGGAAAAACACGCTCCACAACATCATATGGTCCAATAAACCTTGGACTAAGCTTACCCTTACGTCCAAACCTCATCACCTTCTTACAAGGTGACACTATGAGAAACACGCGATCACCAATCGCAAACTCAATCTCCCTACACATCAAATCCCCGTAAGACTTCTGAAAATCTGAAGCCGCCTTCAACCGATCACAAACAAGCTTTACCTTCTTCGTTGTTCCTTTAAGCCAATCCGGAAAAGAAACTAACTTTTTCCCCTCCTCCGCCTAACAAATAGGCGTCCTACACTTCCTACCATACAAGGCTTCATACGGAGCAATTTGTATACTTGCTTGATAGCTATTATTATAAGAAAACTCCACCAAAGGCAACTATTTCTCCCAAGAACCTTGGAAGTCTATAACACAACACCGTAACATATCATCAAGCATTTGGATAACTTGTTCAAACTGACCATCCGTCTGAGTGTGATACGAGGTACTAAATTTGAGATGTGTTCCCAAAGATCTATGCAAACACTCCCAAAACCTTACTGTAAACCTCATATCTCTATCTGAAACTATGGATTTAGGTACACCATGCAACCTCACAAGTTTCGTAATGTACAACTCTGCCAACTATTCCAACGTATACGTAGTATGCACAGCTATGAAATGCACACACTTCGTAAGAGAATCTACAATCACCCAAATAGATTTCTTCTTTAACGGGGTCAAAGGAACACCTAGCATGAAATCTATCGTAATCCTCTCCCATTTCCATTCCGGTATCTTCAAAGGTTGCAATAGCCTGTTAGGAAATTGATGCTCAACTTTCACGCGCTGGCAAACCATACACTTACTCTCAAAATCAGCAACATCCTTCTTCAACCCAACCCAATAGTACTCATCTTTCAATCCACAATACATCTTAGTATTACCGAGATGCATAGAAAAAGGACTATTATGCGCCTCATGAGGAATTGTGTGCCTCAACCCAACATCATTCGACATAACTATTCAACTCTTAAAACACAAAACACCATCATCATTGAAACAAAAGTCTGTTGAATTACCATCTCATATATCATGAACATGTGGTACCAACGAATCATCAAGCAACTGCTTCTCCTTAATCAAATGAACCAAGGAAGGTTTCACTTGCAACTCAGCTATCAATCCACCATCTCGTGACACACTCAATCGTGCAAACATGGCTCTCAGCTCCATAGCTACCTTCTTACTCAAAGCATCAGCAACAACATTGGCCTTACCAGAGTGATACTCTATCATCAAATCGTAATCCTTAAGCAACTCCAACCATCTTCATTGCCTAAGATTCAACTCTTTCTCAGACATTAAATACCTTAAACTTTTATGATTCGTATAAACAACACACTTCTCACCATAAAGGCAATGCCTCAAAATTTTCAAAGCAAACACAACTACGGCAAGCTCAAGATCATGAGTAGGATACATGCGCTCGTGCACCTTCAATTGTCTAGAAGCATACGCCACAACCTTCCCACCATGCATCAACACACAACCCAAACCAACATACGATGCATCACTATAAACCACAAACTCCTTACCAAACTCGGGTTGAATCAAGATAGGAGCTTGCATCAAAGCTTCCTTCAACCTCTCGAAAGCTTGTTATCTAACATCCGTCTATTCAAAGCGAACATTCTTTTGAAACAACTTGGTTAACGAAGCAAAAATCTTTGAAAAACATCCACAAACCTACGGTAATAAACTGCCAATCTAAGAAAACTACGGACTTCAGTCACGGATTTAGGTGTCTTCCAACTCATCACCATCTCGATCTTTTGTGGATCAACTCGGATACCCTCGACCAACACGATATGTCCAAGAAAGACAACTTCTTTAAGGAAAAACTCACAATTACTCAACTTGGCGTAAAGTTGATTTTCCAACAAAACTTGCAACACAATCTGCTTATCATGATCCTCCTTGGTACGAGAGTACACGGGAATATCTTCAATAAACACAACCAAAAACTGATCCAAAAATTCATGGAACACACGATTCATCATATCCATGAATGCAGTAGGCACATTCCTCAAACTAAACGGCATCACTAAAAACTCATAATGCTCGTACCTCGTATGAAAAGAAGTCTTAGGCACATCCACATCTTTTACCTTAAAGTGATAATACCCGAATCTCAAATCGATCTTAGAAAACATTGAAGCACCTCGAAATTGGTCAAATAAATCATCAATCCTTGGCAAAGGATACTTATTCTTAATCATCTACTTGTTTAATTGTTGATAATCTTTACACATTCGCATCGTGCCATCTTTCTTTTTCATAAACAAAACAGGTGCACCTCCAAGGTGAAACACTAGGCCTCATGAACCCTCAATCGAGAAACTCATGAAGTTGCATCTTCAACTTCTTCAACTCTTTCGGAGCCATCCGATAGGGAGCAATATACACTGGAATTGTATTTTCATACAACTCAATGCCAAACTCAACCTCTCTATTCGGTGGCAACCCAGGCAACTCTTCCGAAAATACACCCTAAAACTCACATATCGTACGTATATTGTCATGAGATGAAATTATTGTTATCAGATATAATTGGTCGACTAATAGGATGAGAAGTGCACTATAATATAAAAAAATTCTTACGTGCTCTTTGGTTTGGGCAATGGGAGTAGTGCCATCCCATTCTAAAGTAAGAGTGTGGTGATGAGAGATTCCACCACTGTAGGTCTTAATGATGAGAGATTCTATCAAGCTTTGTGGCGATGAGAGATGTCGCCATGAGATTCCGGTGATGTGAGATTCCACCAGCGTAGGACTTGACATTTTAGTCAAGCTATCCGCATATCCGAGTAATGTTGCTAAATGCCAATATATGAGATTCACATGTGCCTTGTTTATAAATGTTTTAAATGAAATGAGAATGCATATGAGATCATGTTTTGAGATAAGCTTTATGAGATTTAAGTATGTAAGGTTATGCCTTGAGATTTTGCATTTCGATGAATGCATGAGATAGATGGTACATGTGGTTTAAATGATGTGGTTTTGCTTTGAAAATGATTTCAAGCATGAGACAGAACGATCATGATGAGATAGAGATTTCTAAATGAGAAATGGTTTTAAAATGCATTGTTGTTGTTAGTTTGTTTTGACCATTCCTCACTGAGCACTTGTGCTTACACTCTCTTTTTCCAACATTGCAGAGAATTAGCATATTTGGGCAGCAAAGAGGCAAGAAGGTTTCCAAGGAGTGGAATTAAGCTCAAGTATGATTTTATATTTGCTTATTAGTAAAAATAGTTGGAAATGGGAGGATAGCTTGTTGTTTTGGGGGATGTGTTTTGAAACTCCCTGGTTTGTAGCAAGTTTGAAATGCCCTTAATGACTTGTAAATGGCCTTTAATTGTTGGTTTATGCCTCGGTTTGAGTTTTGACTCTTAAGTGGCTATTTTGCATAGGTTGCATGCCTATAGATTCCTTTGATGCATATGGACATGTTATGATGTTGATTCTTCCATGTATGATTGTTGTTTGATATTTTAAATATGTTGGAAGCATGTTGGATGGTTTTGTATGGGTTAAAGTGTGAAAAACCAGCAAAAAAGTGTCATTACATGCCCAGGTGTTTCGATACACTCGAGCCTGTACCGAAACAGTGAGCCTGAAATTGCTTAAAGGTTTCGAAACAAGGAGGCCTGTTTCATTACGATTTGCTACTGGAAAGCTTTTTTTTCGAAACACCTCAAGGGTATTTCGATACAGGCCTGAGATTCGAGCCACTTAAACCTATTTCTGTACGCCTGTTTCAGTACAGGGCAACTTGTACCAAAACAACAAGCTGTTAAGTTAGTTAATAGAATATTCTGAAGTTCTATTTCTTTACGTTTTAGTCCCTAGATGTTGCAGATGCAATTAAATGAGCATGAATGAGTATTTTGAGCTGAGATTTGACAGAGAGACGTCTAATATGATTAATTAAAGGTTGGTAACTTTAACAGTGAAGAAGTCCATGTATTTTCTTAAAATTAAAAAATGGTCCCTAAAATGTAATTATATGCAATTGAGTCTCAAATCGATGTTTGGTCGAGTTATTAATTGTTCCGCTGCGATGTTAAACACTTAGGATCATAATGAGCATCTAGACAAGATAAGAATGAAAAACAATAAGGTTGTTTACTGAGGTAAACCTCCTGGTTTACTTCAATATTCCTCGTATGATCCGTTCGGTTTGGTCTTTCACCCAGATCGGGTCGATGGGGTTACATTTAGTGGTATCAGAGCCAGGTTTTGAAAGAATTGGGAGGTAAGGTTGATGTGATATTGTTGTTTGGTTGATTTCTTGATGAATCCTATGCATAGTGAGTGATTATGCCACGTTTTGATCTTTGTTTGATCTGTGTGGGATGCACGGTGTTTGATAACATGAATTATGATTGTTATATGTTGTTGGGGGGAGAGGTTAAGGGTACCCATTGCCGTATTTTTACTAATGTAAAGAGAATTTTGCTTTTGAAAAGTAAAACTTGAGCACCTTAGATTTTTGCTTTGGCTAGCCTGATTGTTTTTATTGTTACATTCTTTTTACCTATATTGTTTTGATAATGGGACCGAGACGAGAGCTTAGAGGCAATGTGTGTAACGTGGTTGAGAATGAGATTCATGAGAATATTGAGAACTTGTCGCCTCCTCCTCCTCTTGGTGGTGAGGAAGTTGGAGCGGGAGCTAGAGTTGGAGGTGTTAGACCTCAGGCAGCACAAGGGCAAGCTGCTACTGATATGACACCGTTGATTAATGCTAAGTTGGGGCTTTTTAGGCAGCGATAGCGGGGATTCATGTGGCCGCACCACAGCCTGGTGCTAATGCTGGTTTACCTTTGGAACATTTACACAATTTGGGTGGAACTGAGTTCCGAGGTATATCTCCTAAGGGTTCTAAGGCTTGGTTTGAGAGCACCCGAAGGATTCTTGGTCAGATAAGTTGCAATGATGTGCAAAAGTTAGGTTGTGTTATCTCTTTGCTTCAAGCAGACGCTTATACGTTGTGGATACCATCACTGTGGGTATGGAACCTGCCGAAGTATCTTTGGAGTTCTTTGGAAATGCTTTCAAGAGAAAGTATTTGGGTGTTCACTATCTTGATGAGAGGAAGTGAGAGTTTATGTCTTTGGTGCAAGGAAATATGACTATTTCCGAATACGAAGTTCAGTTTGTAGTATGCTCTTAAGATGGTTCCCGATGAACAAAAGAGGTGTGATCATTTTCGATATGGGCTTGTGAAGGATGTCAAGACATACATATTGGCTTCGAACTACACCGACTTTAATATCTTAGTCACTCGAGCTAAGGACATCGAGCAGAATTTGGCTTTGGCTGCTCGTTTGGGTGGTTCTAGCTTTGGAAAGAGGGGGCTGAGTATGATGGTGGAAAGGATCGTTAAAAGAAGTATAAGGATCAGAGGTATCAACTGGATCCTAGGTGTGAGGTTCGTAACCCTGGTCATGGTCATCAAGGCCAGAATGCTTTCATTCGTGCTCTAGAATGTAATCGATGCGGTAGGAGGCACAAATGAGAGTGTTGGGGTAATCTGGGTATGTGTTGGAATTGTAGAACATGAGGACATGTGAAGCGTGATTGTTCACAACCAGTTAGAGATGGAGAAGCTCTAATGCGAGCTGCTGAGCCACAGAGAGGCTGTGGGCGCGATCGTGGTAACTTTTAGCATAGAGATGATGGGTAGAGGAATGTTTCTCATGTTCTTACTGTTCAGCTTGAGGGAGGTGGACAGGCTAGGGTGTATGCACACCGAGAGGGAAGGAATGACAAGGATGTGATTGCAGGTACCTTTACTTTGCAATCCTTGTCGTTACTTTCTTTGATTGATTCTGGTTTTACTCATTCATACATTTTGCGTGAACATGCACAAGTGCTTAGTTTTCTTGTTGAGCTGTTAGATGTCGGTATGCGTGTAACTAGATCTTTTGGTGAAACGGTTGTTACAAGGAAGTTGTATAGAAGGTGTTCTTTGTCTGTTCAGGGTCATGTGTTTGAGGTTGATCTTATGGAGTTGCCTTTCTATGGTTTCGATGTAATTCTAGGCATGGATTGGTTAACTGAGCATAGGGATGTGGTTGATTTTGAGACCAAGCATGTTTTGTTGAAGCTTACCGATGATTATGAGGTGGAAATCGTAGGTGGGAATGTAAAGTTCTCATCTAATGTTGTTTCAGTTCTTGAAGTGAGTCGGTTGATGTGTTCAAGATGTAAAGCTTTCCTGGCTTATGTGATGAACCCAAGTACAAAGGAGGTGCAAGTTCAGGATATATGTACAGTATGTGAGTTTTCGGGTGTATTTCCGGAAGAGATGTATGGTTTGCCATCGAACAAAGAGGTTTAGTTTGGCATTGAGTTGTATGAGAATACGACTCTAGTGTCTATTGCTTCCTATCGAATGGCACCTAAGGAGTTGAAGACGCAACTTTAGGAGTTGCTTGATCGAGGTTTCATTAGGCCTAGTGTTTCACCTTGGGGTGCATCGGTCTTGTTTGTGAAGAAGAAAGATGGAACGATGCGCATGTGTATAGATTATCGTCAATTGAACAAGTTGACAATCAAGAACAAGTATCCTTTGCCAAGGATTGATGATCTTTTTTATCAGTTTCGAGGTTTTTCGGTGTTTTCCAAGATTGATCTGAGATCTAGATATTACCAGTTGAAGGTAGAAGATGTGGATATGCCTAAGACTGTTTTTCGTACAAGGTACGGGCATTATGAGTTTTTGGTGATGCCTTTTGGTTTGACTAATACCCCTGCTGCGTTCATGGATATGATGAATCGTGTGTTCCATGAGTTTTTGGATAGGTTTGTGGTTGTGTTTATCAATGATATTCCCGTGTAGTCTCGTACCGAGGAGGATCATGATAAGCATTTGTGGATTGTGTTGCATCATTGATTTCCAAGGTTCTTGGGAGAAATAGTTGCCTTTGGTGGAGTTTGCTTACAATAATAGTTATTAAGCGAGCATTCAAATGGCTCCTTATGAGGCCTTGTATGGAAGGAAGTGTAGAACGCCTCTTTGTTGGGCGGAAGCAGGGCAGAAGTTGATTTCTTTGCCTAATGTGCTTAAGGGCACTACGGAAAAGGTGAAGCTTATTAGTGAGAGTTTGAAAGTGGCTTCGGATCAGCAAAAGTCTTACGCGGATTTGAAGCGTAAGGAGGTTGAGTATGATGCGGGAGATAAAGTGTTTTTGAAGGTTTCACCTTGGAAAAGGTGATGAGATTTGGCCGAAAAGGCAAGTTGAGTCTGAGGTCTATTGGACCGTATGAGGTGCTTGAGCGTGTTGGACCTATTACTTATAGGTTGAGGTTGCCTTCCGAGTTGGAGAAGATACATGATGTTTTCCATGTATACATGCTTCAAAAGTATAGATCAGATCTGTCTCATGTTATGCTTGTTAAGGAGATTGAGTTGAATCCGTATTTGTCCTATAATGAAGAACCAATTGAGATCTTCGATTCGGACAACAAGGTTCTTCGTGGTATGATCATTGAGTTGGTCAAAGTCTTGTGGCGACATCGTGGTGTTGAGGAAGCCACGTGGGAAATGAAGGATGTCATGAAGAAGTAGTTTCCTTATCTTTTTCCATTAGGTAAAATTTCTAGGACGAAATTTCCTAAGTGGGGGAGAGTTGTAACGCCCCGATTTTTGGCCTAGAAGAATTTGAGGTCAATTCGAGGTTCGTAGGGCGTAGACTAGATGTTTGAGTTTTCGGGGGTAATTTAGGGAAATCAAGGTTCGGGTTATGGTAAAAATATGAGAAATGCTTTATATAAATAATTTTGGTAAAATCAATTTTAAGAAAAGGATTTTAGAAGTTGGACATTTTGAGTTAGTGACAAAAAAGCAATTTTTACAAAGTTGTTTTAGTGACTGTTTTGTAAAGGGGTTAGAACTTTGAATCTTTAAGGAGCTATTTTACCTATTTGTTTTTATCAGATTTCTCTCTTAATTAGGAGCATTTTAAAAGGTTTTAATTAAGTATTAAAAGGGTTTAATAAAAGGAGAGTTAGTTATTTCATTAAAACTAATTTTACGTCATTTTCTCTCATTCTATTTTCTCTCAAAGATTTCCTTCAGCCAAACACTCTCCATTTTCAAGAAAATTGAGGCAATGCTCTTGATTTACTGAGTTTTTGATTTCTAAAGGATTCTTTAATCTTGATTTATAAAACCTTATTGTTTTTCCTTTGATTTTTCAAGAAAAACACATCCAATTGAGAGAGATTTTATCCATTAGAGGTAAGGTTCGTTCTCCTCCTCTAATGATCAATTCTTTACTTAAATTCCCAAGTTATCAATCCTTTACATATGTTTTCTAAGTTGTATTGACGAGTTAATCATGGAAAATTTGTTAAATTGAAGATTATTTGATGAGATCTTGTGATTTTCGTAATGTTATTGTTTTACTTGAAGTGAGGCTGATATTAATCATGATTTGGATGTTAAATGAAGTTGAAACAAAGATTTTATCATAATCCCAAATTGGTTTTGATCTCTAGTTGTTAGATGGTTAGATTTGGGGGTTTTGTGAATTTAATGTGGTTCTGTTGTCGCTGGAGGTATAAGGATGAAATTGGATGGTTTTTAGATGTTAATTGATGATTAAAATTGGATGGAAGTGTTAGGTTTTGGCTGGGTAAAGGTTGTAGTGTAATCGAAGGTGTTTTCGGTTGTTTCATATATTTGTTTTGGTGTTTTTGGGCAGAGCAGCGAGGTAGCTTTGATTGCAGGCGGTTTTAATGCATTGAGATGCATTAATCCTATGTTCTTGTATGTTATAAATAGGGGAGGATATATCATACGAGATTGGTAAAGTTCTGGGAGCTCCGGAAGCTTGATTACGCTTCGGCAAAGTGAGCGTGGAATTGTCGGTGAGTGGAATTGGTTTTAAAAGCCTTTCAAAGACTTGAAAGCAAGGTTTGGGGGTTTAGGTTGAGTTTGAAACACTAACCTAAATCCAGAAGTAAGTTTGAGATGTTTCGCTCTTGTTTCTCGATTTATTATCCCATTGGTTTAATGATCATGCTCTTGTTTTAAAGATAGAATTACATCTATTGTTTTATGCATGTTTTGAGAAATGATATGATGATTTTCATGATCCCATGAGATAGAATTGTTATTTCAACGAGATAGAACTATTTGAGAAAATGCTATGCATTGTATATGCTTTTGAAATGAGATGAGAATGATTTAGAACGATGTATTGAAAAACAGTAGGTGATGAGGTTTAAAATGAGTTTATTGGCATGACATGAGATTATTGTTACCAGATATAATTGGTCGACCAATAGGATGGGAAGTGCACTATAATATACAAAATTTGTATGTGCTCTTTGGTTCGGGATGGGGGTAGTGTCATCTCGTTCCAAAGTGAGAGTATGGTGATGAGAGATTCCACCACGGTAGATCTTGATGATGAACGATTCCATCAAGCTTTGTGGCGATGAGAGATGCTGCCATGAGAGTCCGGTGATGTGAGATTCCACTGGGGCAGGACTTGACATTTTAGTCAAGCTATCCGCATATCCGAGAAATGTTGCTAAATGCCAATATATAATATTCACATGTACCATGTTTATAAATGTTTTAAATGAAATGAGAATGCATATGAGATCATGTTTTGAGATATGCTTTACGAGATTTAAGCATGTAAGGCTACACCTTGAGATTTTGCATTTTGATGAATGCATGAGATAGATGGTACATGTGGTTTAAATGATGTGGTTTTCCTTTGAAAATGATTTCAAGCATGAGATAGAAAGAGCGTGATGAGATAGAGATTTTTAAATGAGAAATGGTTTTAAAATGCATTGTTGTTGTTGGTTTGTTTTGAGCATTCCTCACTAAGTAATTGTGCTTACGCTCTCTTTTTCCAACACTGCAGAGAATTAGCATATTTGGGCAGCAAGGAGGCAAGAAGGATTCCAAGGAGTGGAATTACGCTCAAGTATGGTTTTATATTTGCTTATTTGTAATAATTGTTTGCAATGGGAGGATGCCTTGTTGTTTTGGGTGATGTGTTTTGAAAATCCATAGTTTGTGGCAAGTTTGAAATGCCCTTAATGACTTGTAAATGGCTTTTAATTGTTGGTTTATGCCTTGGTTTGAGTTTTGACTCTTAAGTGGTTATTTTTCATAGGTTGCATGCCTATAGATTCCTTTGATGCATATGGACATGTTATGATGTTGATTCTTCCATGTACGATTGTTGTTTGATGTTTTAAATATGTTGGAAGCATGTTGGATGGTTTTGTATGGGTTAAAGTGTGTAAAACCAGCAAAAAGTGTCACTACAGATCCAAGTGTTTTGGTACAGTCGAGCTTGTACCCAAACAGTGTGCCTGAAATGGCTTAAGGGTTTCGAAACAGGGAGGTATGTTTCTGTACGATTTGCTACTAGAAACCTCTGTTCCGAAACACCTCATGGGGTGCTTCGATACAGGCTTGAGTTTCGAGCCACTTGAACCTGTTTTGGTACGCCTGTTTCAAAACAGGGCAACCTATACCGAAACAGCAAGCTGTTAAGTTAGTTAATGGAATATTCTGAAGTTTTGTTTCTTTACGTTTTAGAGCCTAAATGTTGTGGATGCAATTAAATGAGCATGAATGAGTATTTTGAGCTGAGATTTGTAAGACATGCATGTAATATGATTAATTAAAGATTGGTAACTTTAAAAGTGAAGAAGTCCTTGTATTTTGTTAAAATTACAAAATGATCGCTAAAATATAATTGTATGTAATGGAGTCCCAAATCGATGTCTGATCGAGTTATTAATTGTTCCTCTGCGATGTTAAACACTTAGGATCATAATGAGCATCTAGAAAAGATAAAAAATGAAAAAATAGGGTTGTTTATTGAAGTAAACCTCCCGATTTACTTCAATATTCCCCGTGTGATCTGTTCGGTTCAATCTTTCACCCAGACTGAGTCGAAGGGGTTACATGATGTGCATGCTCACTCAAGATATATGAATGCGTAGAACTAGAGTCAATCAAAGATAAGAAGGACAAAGATTGCAATATGAGTGGACCTGCAACAGCATAAGTATCATTGCGTCCCTTGCGATGTGCGTACACCCTCGCAGGACCACCACCCTTAGGTTGAACTGCCACTACATGTGCTACAGCCCTATGGCCATCCTCCCTACACTGGAAATTACCAAGACCGCTCCCACAACCTCACTACGGTGCAACAACATGTGTCCTAACCGGACCACCTCCAGCCAACAACGAATAATCACATCTCAAATGGTCAGCCGGTCCACAACTCCCACAAGAGTTAGCCGCCATAGCCACAGGAGTCTACTCTTCTCGAGCCATATGAGGACAGTCTCACCTCAAATCCTCACGTGATCCACATTCCCAACAAGCATTTTGCTCGAACCTCACCCTATTACCCTGAACTGGTGCACCACACCCAATGACACCTCGCCTTTGCTCAGGCTGATACCCACGATCACGATGTCTCTTAAATTGTCCGCCACCAGAGCCGAAATCCAAAGCTCTCCTACCCAAGCTAGAACCACCACGTGAGAAGACAAGCCCAAACACTACTCAATATCCTTAGCTCGCATCACCAACACATCAAAATTTGTGTAATCAGAGGCCAACATGAAAGTCTTCACTTCTTGTACAAGACCATAATAGAAATGGTCACAACAAGGCCTATCGCTCGACACCAACTCAAGGGCATACTGGCTCAAACGAACAAATTGAACCTCATACTCAGCCACAGTCATACTACACTGAACCAAAGACATGAATTCATGTTTCTTATCACCCAAGTATCTAACTCCTAGAGACTTCTCCTTAAAGGCAGCTTGAAACTTCATTAGGCTCCAAAGCCACAGTTACAATCGTCGCCCAACTGTAAGTATCACCTTGCAACAGTGAAACAACACATCCCAACTTACATGCATCATTGCACCCCATTTTTTTCAAAAATCTGAATCGTACTGGCCATCCAAGCCTCGGATGCCTTGGGCAAAAAACCACGATACTCAACACCTCCCAAACTACGCAAGCGTTCTAACGGCAACCCCATTTTCCCGGTAGTTGGTGCTTGCACTTGCACTCTAGGAACATCAGCATGGAATGCTCTAGTCATCACCTCAAATCACCCAAAACAGACCCATCTTGCTCAAGTTGTCCTTACTCCTCACCCCTAGGTGGAGGCAGTGGAGGAGGTAGATTCTGTCTAGGAGGTACCTCGTTCTTCTAATTTCCCTGCCCTACAGCAACAACAATTGTACCCGAACGCAACTCTCTCCTTGGTCCCATTGTGCTATTATAATAAAGTCATGGCAATAAAAGAAAATAAAATATTCATGCCAGCTCCAAGCAAGGATCCAAGAGTTCAAATTCAATTTAAAACACTTCAACTGTAGTAATAAGGCCAAGGGAATCCGAATCTCCCTCAAGCAAAGCATAAGGCAAACAACATACATATCGCAAACATCGTGCACAACAATCAACAAGATATGGCTCACATCAATAGTATATAACATCTAACACATATATCACAACCATCGTTCATGGCAATAACAATATTCATTCTTCATCAACATGAATATAAACAATCACCGTGCAAAGCAAATATCAATGTACAATTTGCAATCACATCATATCAACTAACCATCAACTTACCAATATCCCACTCTTTCGAAACTTGGCTCTGATACCAACAAATGTTGCCCCCATGACCCGGCCTGAGTGAAAGACCGAACCAAACGAGTCACGCGAGGAACATTGAAGTAAACCTGGAAGGTTTACCTCATTAAATGACCTTATTTTTTCTATCTTGTCTAGATGCACAATGTTACACTAAATGTTAAGACTCATAGCGGAAGAAACATCAACTCAATCGGACATCAATTAGGCATTCAATTTCTTACATAGGTTAGGGACCAATTTGTAATTTTAACAAATTACAGAGACTTCAACCAAATTAAAGTTACCGATAATCAATTAGTCAGGTTTCATGTGTACATGTACATTTTCAACTTCTTTCAATCATCCAAACGCATTCAATTGAACATCCAAACATTCAGTGACCAAAATGGAAGAAAACAAAACATCAAAAAGCCTTAATTAACCAACTTAACAGTCGAGCATATTGATACACTTCAGCTCGTATCGATACACCAATATCTCGTCAATTTCTCAGATTTTCAGTAGCACAAAAGGGTATCGATGCGGTATCGTGTACATATACAGTTTCTCATTTTGCTCTTTACATGTATCGATATGGTTTACCTTATACCGATACGGTATGCCTGTTTTGGCTATACTATACCGATACGGTAGCCCGCGTATTGATACGCCTGGGCCTATAATGTCATATTTTGCTTGTTTTTCAAACCTTAATGCACCCAAAACCACTCAATCATGCTTCCAACATATATATAACATATCCAAATATCAAACCTCAATCATTCATGACATATTCAACATCATATCATGGCGATTTGCATCAAAGGTAAACTATAGGCATGCAACCTTGCAAACAATCCAAGCAAGATAACAAAATGGACAGCAAACAACGGATCCCTCATTGCCCTTATTACTTATAGTCTTAACCGAAACATACATTGTCAAATGAAGTCTATTGCGATCCCTTGCTCCACATTGCCTCTAAAACCTCAATTCTCTGCATTGACGGACAAAATAGAGCATAAGCACGCAAGGCTTAATGAGGAGTGCTCAAAAGCAAAACACCATCAATGCATTCAAACCATTTTCCAAGTCCATATTGAAATCTCGTTTTAATTAACTTAAACCATCATTTGAAAACTATCGTGCCTTTAAAACCATGAACTTTCCTTAATAAAAATCAGCATAATAAACCTTATGCATTATGTATCATGAATCAACAGCAAGTCCCGTTGCTAACATTCAATTTAAGCATTCCCATGCATAACTACCATTTGCAAAGCTTGAAAAGTAAAACATGTATAAAACACAATATTCAACATAAACCATCTCATGATACATCATCAATTATATTGGCTTACAAGTGATCATTAGGCAAGTCTATTCCTCAAAACAACATATCAGATACACGGATTCACAAGTGTTGTCCCAACACTTTATACATTCTCACCATCATCTCAAGGTTCAAACACGGGAGCTACCCCCTATCGTTGTTGCACTCGTGGAGGAATATTCGGTACACCGTATAAACCCCTCAACACCACTCATCGATAGATGTATAACCCCACTAACGAGAGACGGGACACCACATACACATTCCTCAATAGTTAGGGTACTTGGATGGAGTATTTAGTACACATTATAAACCCGTCGACATCCAAGGTGACTTGTTTATAGTGCACTCAATCCTATAACCGGTTAACTATATCCAATTTCATTTATAAACCCTTTTTACAACATCACTTGCCAATATAATTCACATTT
Organism: Hibiscus tridactylites; assembly: GCA_958450335.1. Taxonomy (NCBI): domain Eukaryota; kingdom Viridiplantae; phylum Streptophyta; class Magnoliopsida; order Malvales; family Malvaceae; genus Hibiscus; species Hibiscus tridactylites. The sequence continues at coordinate 29,804,318 of OY288276.1, forward strand.
ATCCACATACCTCATTGTTTTCAAAGCATCGTCAATAAATCATTTTCCAAAGCATTAAACCATGCTTTAAATCACAAGTATAAAACATATACATACAAGGATCACTTACCTTGTGCATCCATCATCATTTCAACATTAAAAACAGCAAACCACATGTTATAATCATGCTTTAAGAGTAGGTAAACATGTATTCAAAACCAAGTGCATAAAAACCATTTCGAAAATCACATCTGAGAGAGAAATTCCTTATACTCACTTCCGAACTTAGACAAGTGTTTCAAGCTTACATCTATGTTCCCAAAACCACCTTTATAACATTTCAAAGTTGAAATGCACATTCTCACTCACTGACACGCGAAAGCTTGATTAGCCGACGTGAAACTAGGCGTCCAAAGCTCTCGAAACCTCACTGGTTGCTTCCAAAACGTTCTCCCCTATTTTGACCACATAAGAACAGAGGATTAATGTATCTCAATACATTCAAACCTCCAACAAGCAATCCTACCACGTTGCTCTACCCAAAACCACCAAAACGTTCATCCGAAACAACCGAAAACATCATTGATTACTCTACAAACTCAACTCAGCAAAAACCTAAAACTTCCAACCATTTATTAACATTGATTAACATCCAAAACCATCATATTATAAACCTTATACCCCCAACATTCACAAACTCACATTAACACCACAAAAACCCAATTCTAACAACCTAATCAACTAGAAATCCAAATAGTTTTGGGATTACCATGCGGAAACCTCAATCTCAACATTAATAAACTTCCAAAACATGATTAAAATCAATCACAAATCAGCCAATACAAATCGATCACGAAAATTACACAAAATCATCATTTAATGCTTGATTTAGCTATTTTCTACAAATCAATCATAAAACCTTGTTAAGAAACATAATTAAAGAGCCAAATACTTGGGAATTTCATTAAAGAACCTTGATTAGAGGAGAAGCATGAAAATTACCTCTATTCCCTTGTTATTCTTGCAATTGACAATATTTGATTCAAAATCTTCAAGAATCCATTGAAGCACGTTGAGGAAACTCCATGGAAATCATTTGGAAATCAAAGTAAAATGAAAAGGAAAAGATCTATGGAAGTTTTGAAAGAAAATGGGTGGTTGGCTGATGAGAAAAGAGAGAAATGGAAGTTACGTAAAAAATGAGTTTGTAAAGTTTAATACCATTTTTAATCAAAACGCTTTTTAATATTTTTAATTAAACACATTTAAAAACATGTCAAATTAAAGAAATAGTTAATTACAATTACTTTAGCTTCCTAAAGATTCTAAGTTTTGGCTCTTTTACAAATAGCCATTAAAAACAATTTTCCATTTTTACAATTTAGTCACTAAATCGGAATGTCCATCTTCCAAGTGTTGTTTTCCAAAATTGACTTCACCAAACCCTCATATTTTTATCACTTCCCGAACTAGGATTTCCCTGAACCAATCCTAAACTAACTCGGATCTCTAGTCTCAGTCCAACGGACCCTAAACTCAACCTACAAACTCTTAAGCCCAAAACCAGGGCGTTACATTACTTATTATTCATCCTATCAATCTATTTCTTTTTCAACACAGTAACTTAAGCAAATTGGCCCAAATCAATCCTTGTGAAGATGATACTCGATACTTATCATATCACTTTATTACTTGCGACGTGTATGCTTGCACCATTTGTGTTGCACTCAATATGTGCAACAAGTCTTTTGTGAATATTGCGATAGTGTGGAGAGTGTTTGTTAGACTGGGTAACGCTACCACTAAGTTGTCGTCATTCAAAAGGGGCTATATGTTAATTGAGATCGGATGTACAGTTAAAATTTATGAGGTGATGGAGTTAGTAGTGGATGAACATGTTTTTTCGATCCGTGTTTAGGAATTGGAGAATACGATTATGACATGGCCAAATGTAAATGAAGAGGAATAAGTTGCTTTGTAATGTAATATAAATGATGATGGGGGTGGTTCACAAGAATTACGGTTAGAGCCTATTGTGCCCATAATACAAGTGTCATCGACATATGAGTGTGTAGAGAAGGAGGATGTAATCAGAAGTGTAGATCATGATGAGAGTATTCGTAATCACACTCTTGATATGATAGTTCCCAACTCATTGGAGGAAGCAATAGTGTAATGAGACAATCGTCTGTGGGAAACCACAAGGAGATTGGATTAATGGTTGAGAAGGGATTGGAATGTTCAATTGAGTGGATGTCAGATGAGAACATATGTATTATGATGATAATGGATGATGAGGTACACATCGAGAATGATGGGATAAATTGTGCAATTGATCTTAGCTCGATGTGCCAAAACATGCTTGAAGGGGTTTCTAAGGCGCAAACAATTAATTATAAAGGTGTGGATAGAAAGTTTCGCAATGTATCATAATTGGTGTTGAGCTTCTTGTCGCATAGGGGGAGGGGAAAAACTTAGAGACGACTAGATAAAAAAGGCAAGGGAGGATCACGTAAAAATCCTCCTAAACAACAAGATTTGGCAAATGGTTCATTGTCTGATTTAGATTTCCTTAACTTAAAGAGGGTGATACTAAGAGAAGCAAGTGAGACTATCAATCTAGGAAAATTGGTCGGGCGGCTACTATTGGTAACGAACTAGACATTGATAAAGATATTGCAAAGATTATTGAAACAAAGGAACGACCCCAATAACGTCAAGCTAGCTACTTCTAAGTGATCCCATTGGATCCTTAAAACATCGAATCTTGGATTTCATTACCATGCTTCTGTGGGAGGTTGGTTTTAGTATACCAATTCATTTAGAAAGGGCAGTAGTGATGTTGTATCGTTTTCTATATGGGGTTGGATAATATTTTTCTTAGTTTGGAAATTGCGAGGGTGCAGTTTTGTTTAAGTTTGTTAGTGTGAAGTCATGTGGTGTTGAAGAGCAATTATGCCTTTAGAGCAAGATTCTTGACTGATTTTTGGGAGTGGCATATATGTGATGCCTTATTGTTACCTCCTCAAAAGTATTGATTTTTATGTCATTCTTACAACGCTTTTGCTTGCTTTTGAGTACATTTAGTTGCACTTAGATATTAAATTCATACGTTTGCATAAGAAGTTTGGATTTTTTTTCTATGCCAGTGCGAAGGGTAGTTTTGTTGGCAATTTTGCCGTTTTGACATAGCAATTAGCAGAAAAGAGCAGCGCATAAAAGAATGCCAGAGAGAATGTCGAGATGTTGTTGGCACAGATGGACCAAACAATGCCAAGCACTGGTAGTAGAGAAGAGGAATTCGATGCCAGGACATGTAGCTGTTGAACCCAAAAAGATAGGACCAGATCAGACTTCTAGAAAATAGCAATTGTATCAATCTTCAAAAAATAGCGGATAACTAATGCCAAGCTTTGTTGCCAAATGGTGACGGTTGATGACGTCAGCCCTAGCCGACACCTGATTAACTTATCACGTTATCAGCCTATCACATCAAATCTGGATAAAGGTGATCACAAGCCTCATCCCTTGCACATTCAAATTTCAAATGCAATGGCTTATTCTAGTCTTCCTTTCATGCCTATTTAAAGACTGATCGAGAAAAAAATGAGGGGACGAACTTCGGAGAGAGGATCGACGACTTGCTGCACCAAGGACACGTGGTTCAACCCACTTGACTAAGAGCCTGGATCTTGAATGGCTTCATCGAGATACCCCTTCTCGCCCACTCTCTTTGTCTAGTTATTTTATTTTCCTTTTATTAATGATGATGTATTTGAAAAACGTTGAAGGTTTTGTGGTTGATACTCTCACCATGAACTAATTTAATAGTTGGTGGGGGATGTTTGCGTTGAAAGTTGTTTTATGTTATTTTTTAATAATGAAAATGTTTCAGCATTGTTTTTTCTATTTGGCATACTTTACTGTTTCCTAAATACTATGCCAAGCAAGAGCTGGCACTGTTGGCCTATTGCACCTCAATATCTTAACAGACTTGGGTTGCAACGATCAAGTTGCTGGATACTAAGGCGAGATGCTTCGAGAGAAGATGTTCAAGTAGATGAACTTACTTCAGAAGTGAAATCTAGCACTTAGAAGTATAGGTTGGATCTTAATCAAATTGGTTTCTAAAAAACATTCACTATAGAGATATAGGCACTTTAACACGATCAATTTAGTGCATTGACCATTGAGAGAGGCTTTGTCAATTTGAATTTGTTCGGAAAACAATGCCAAGGCATGACATTATTAGAAGCTGGCATGGCATGAATAGCGTGAAAACCAGGCATTCCTTGCTAACGCTCATCATTCATTTGACACTCTCCTTGCCAACGCTAGTTTATTTTACTTTTCTTGTCATTACTTCATTTTCAAATCCACTAGCAACTTAAACAATATTTTTCTTTGAACAAGTAAACATTAAAAGCAATTGAACACTTGACCAATCCCTGTGGGATCAATACTAAGCTTACTGATGTATTACTTGTCGACCGTGTATACTTGCAGGCAAAATACTCAATCTTTGGCACTGTTTTTACTACATTTTCTGCCCATTTGGCCTACACTCATGCGAGTCAACAAGTTTTTGGCGTAGTTGTTGGGGATTGCAATAGAGTTTTGTTGTTTTTGTTTTATTCTACTTGTCTGTTTTGTTTAGTGTATGACCGGGAGCACCCTATGAACTATCAGCCATTTGACCCTAAAATTGAATGAACCCTACCACATAATCCACCTGTACATGGAGGAAATCTTGCCGCACCCGTAGTGGACAATGCCATTGAGAGACCAATATGAGAGCACTCGGCACAGAATATTAATAACATGGTGCCATGAGTTATTGGCACCGAGGTAAATGCATCAAATTTTAAACTTAAACCGGTAATGGTTCAAACTCTTTTGATTGTAGGCCAATTTGATGGATCACTTATTGGAGATCCAAGACAACACTTGAAGCAATTCATGGAGATTTGCCAGCTATTTCAATAGCCTGAAGTGTCAGAGGATACTGTGAAGCTGAAATTATTCACTTTTTCCTTGAGAGATAGAGCCAAGACTTGGCTCAATTCTTTGCCACCTGGATCAGTAACCTCATGGGGAGACCTATGCTAGAAGTTTCTAACACGATTTTAGTCGCCAACACTCACTGCCAAGTTGCGGGGTGAGATCATTACATTCAATAAGGCTGGGGATGAGACCTTATATGATGTTTGGGAAAGATTTAAGGATATGTTGAGAAGGTGGTATATGTATGGATTCCCGAATTGGACTCAAATACAAACCTTCTACAACGGATTGAATGCACAAACGAAGATTGTCGTTGATGCTTTGGCAGCCAATTCATTGCTTGTCAAGAACTACAGAGAGGCCGTTTGCATCCCTGAGAGGATTTCAATCAACAATTTTGAATATCCTGTTGTCAGACTAAGGACCGGAACCAACACTAGTGGGAAATTGAAGGTTGATGAGAACTTTGCAAAAGAATAATAACTCCCAAGATGTTAAAGCATTGAAGCATTCTACAACACCTGTGGAGAGAGCCACCATGTGGATGATTACCCTACCAAACATGAGTCGGTAAATTATGCTGACAACATAAATCGCAATTTTAATCCTAACTCAAATACTTATAATGCAGGATGGAAACAACACCCTAACTTGGCTTGGGAAAATCAAGGAGGCAACCAATACAATACCCATCGAAAAAATGCCCAGAGGCAGAATAACAATGCCATGCTAGCATTCAATCACAATGCCATGCCACAGAAAGCCCAAAATAACTTTTAGCAAGGGCAGAGACTTAACCGAGGAGGCAATATCACGGAGTACATGGAAAGGAGTGATGCCACAGTCTAGAGTTTGGCAGCATCAATAAGGAATTTGGAATTTCATATTGGGCAAATTGCTAATGCACTCAGCAATCGACCCCAAGGAAAATTGCCAAGTGATAAGGAGTATGCTCGGCACAAGGAAAATGAGAAATGTAAAGTTGTATCTCTTCGGAGTGGCAAGCAATTTGAGATGGAGAAGGCTACCAAGCAACCAACAGATTATCAAGTTGGAAAGCCTATGCCAGCAGATGATCTCAAGGAAGCAGAGAAAGAGGAAACAAAAACATACGATTCCAGACCCGATGCCAGAACTGATGCCAGAACTGATGCCAGACATACCGATGCCAACACCACCTTGGCAAAGCTAGGGGAGTCGGCATTTGCTTATCCATCGCCACAATTTCCAGTAAGGCTTTAAAAGCATAAACAAGATCAATAATTTAAGCAATGAACTGGCTTCTGAAGCATCAACGATATTTGCTTATCTGCCACCACCAGTTCTGTTGTGGCTTCAAGTGATTTGTGGACTGACTAGTTTCTTTAATATGGCTGATGTATCTCCTTCACCTCATTCATGGTGTTGAGATCACACTATTGTGCTGTTTAACTTGATTGATTGTATTGTTTCGATCATTTTTTGGTGTTTTGATGCTACTTGGCCAATTACGTTGGCTCCTTCGAAGCTTGTGTTACGAGAAAGTTTGGAGGGATGTGATTTACTTGCTTCATTTGCGAGTAGGTTGGTGATGGGATGTGATGGCCTTGGAGTTGTAGAAAGGTTGTTGTTGTATTGTTTAGGTGTTTGCTGCTTTTTCTATTTTCATATGGGTTTTATGTGTACTTTTTTTACTCTTTCGATGTGAAGTGGTTTTCTAACGAGGCGCATAATAAATTTCGTTTTGTATGATCTTGAACGATTTTTCCTCCTTAATAAATTCATATATTGATGATAGAAAAATAATTTTTTTTATAGAATGCTTCTTAACTATGCTCGAATCCCCGTCTTAGTATATATTACAACAATAGCATTATTAACTAATTAAACACTCAATCGAATACTATTATATAATCATTAAATATGAAAATTTATTAACCAGTTCATTCATTTTTATGTAATTAATTTGTATAAACTTATTGATTTAGTAGATGTTATACTTTATATAATATAAATCATGTAACACCCAATCATTTGGATGAAATAATACTTTTTGCGTTAAAAATGTATTTATAAAAAGATATGATAAAAGGTTTGTATAAATTTATATTGGTTATGTGTTCTATCTTTGTTAGTAGTGATTTGTCGTTCTTTTATTTTGGTTATGTGTTCAATCTTTGTTAAATAGTGATTTGTCGTTCTTTTATTTGAAGAGTATATAAAAGTATGGTTATTTTTTTATAATATTATGAAATACTTCAGAAAGAATTGATTTTTATTAGTTATAAATCGAATTTATATCAATTAACCCAGACATCAACTAAATTAGGAACTTAATATATAAATGTTTACATATAATTATAAAGTTTGAATTTCATGTCTCTTTATTGAGAAATTATATCATAGTTTCGACTCGTCACGTCATCTATAGTCCCAACTAATAAAAATCATTTTTTTTCATTAATTTTTCATGTCATCTTTTTACCAAGTGAATTTTTACTTGGTAAAATTTGAATTTAATTCACAGTAAATGAAGATTCACTTGGTAAAAAGATGGCATGAAAAAAATTAAAGAAATGAATAATTTTTAGAAAAATTCTACAACGTGCGACGAACACCGATGAACACCACTAATGATGAACACGTGGTAGACTCATCCTTAGTGGTGTTCATCGGTGTTCGTCGCACGTGGTAGACTCATCCTAATTTTTATTGGTTAGACAATGAATAATATGGTGAGTCGGACTTGTAATATAATTTTTGGTTTTTTACCATATTTCGCAAGAAATAAATAACTAATTAAAAAAATAAAAAAAAGTAACAAAACACGTAACCTACATACCCAAATTAACAATTCACTATAGCTAGCTATCTGTTTATAGCAATTTAAACTCTACGTTGCACTTCAATATTCTCTTCAACTAAGCAAACCTATTTATGCCTCTTTTGTTAAAAGAAAACTTATATTCTTCTAGAGGTAAATAAATCCTAGACATTTTGAGAAATCTTTTTCATTCTTGGATTCTCGATCTCTCTTAGCCTTGATTATTAAAATACCTGATTTAGATGTATTACAGGAAAAAAGTGAGCTTCTAACTTGGCTCAAAACACTGTTATTATTCTCTTCCTAATAGATAGGTTTGATGAGATGTATAACGATATTACTTTTATGTTTTGACACATGTCATTTTTATACTGATGTGAGATTAATGTCTTCACTTCTGATATTACAGGAAAAAGGTATTCTTCACTATTTTATTTTGTGATATTATCGTCACGATTGTTCTCCCCGCTTACTCGACCCATTGGAGATCTCGCCGTAAATCGAACAGTTATTCAGATCACTCTGATATTACTTGTCGCAAGATCATTTTCCTCTTTAAAAAAAACATGTATAATTTAATATGTAACGGTGTAAATGACACAATTGGGCACAAACTATCCTAAAAAAATATAAAATTGTCACCAAATTTTCAAATGTTACAAAATGCGCATTAAACTTTAGTTTTTGTTACAAAATGGTCATTGAGTTGTTAATTATCGTTAATTGGGTGACGTGACAGTCACGAAAATTTGTATAATAACACATTTAATCTTCAATATTTATACATTCAATCAATTTAGACATCAATAACGAGGGATAAATTAGGACTAAATTGATTGAATTTGCTATTATTCAAATTTTCATAATTAACATGTCATTCACTTAAAGACAATTAACAATTAAATGACCGTTTTGTAATATAAACTAAAGTTTATTGCTCATTAAATATATTTTATCCTATGTAATGCCATCATTTTTATACCCCGATTCACTCTCTTTTCCCCCTTTCTAGCATAAGATTTATAACTCTACTTCGTTAGAAGTAGGCACATGCACGAGGTTGCCGCTTGCTTCTAACATGTTTTAAAAAAAGGGTAAATCACATATTTAGTACTTCAACTATGACCGTATTGTTATTTTAGTACCTTAACTATTATTTTTGACAAAATATTGCTTAACATTACATTTTTGTTCTATTTTGGTACCCTAGCTATTTTAAATTAACAGAGATGACGATGTGACTTGGTATAATTATAGTTTTAGACCAAAACACTTATATATCTTTATCAATTTAGTCTAAAATCTATTGATTTAAAACATCATTTTCATTTTGGGGTAACATTGCAAATTACCCACTACTACTTCTTCTTCTTCTTCTTCTTCTTCTTCTTCTTTTTCTTCTTCTTCTTCTTCTTCTTCTTCTTCTTCCTCTTCTTCTCCTTCTTCTTCTTCTTTATTGACTGTACTATCCTTATGAAGATCAATCAATCGAAAAAACTGAAAAATTGACAAAAACAAATTCTAAATTGATGGATGATCAATCATTTTTTTCATTTTGGGATAAAATTGTTAATTACCCACTTTTCCTTGACTTTGATCGAAGAAAAAAATGTATAATTTGAAATTTACGCCCAAAATTAAAATAGCGTTTTAAATTGATAGGTTTTGGACTAAATTGATAATATATATAGTATTTTAGACTAAAACTGTGATTATACCCAACAATCTTATCGTCTCCGTTAATTTTTAACGACTGAGTACCAAAACTGAAAAGAAAAATGTAATGTTAGGTACCATTTTACTAAAAATAATAGTTGGGGTGCAAAAACGGTAACACAGGTATAATTAGAGTACTAAATAGGTAGTTTATAGAAAACTTGGTTTATTTTTAAAGTGAAATGCAGCAGTAATAGTAATACTGATACTGTGGTTCAAAAGTAAAAATGTTTTGAATACCGCCACCAGGTGGTTTAAAGCCCGAAACCCAAAACGGACAAATGGTAAACACAGAATCTAAGTTTGGATGCAGAAACATGATTAAATCAGAGATTGTGATCCCAGTATCTCAATGGGTCGGCTAAGGCAAACACATTTTGACTTGAGTTTGGGAATCTAATTATTGAGGCGGCTAAAGCGCTATTAAAGCCTAAAGGCAATGGACAGAAATTAATTAAAGCCTTGATTTATTCCAGAAAAAAAAAAAAGAAAAAGGATGGCAATGTCCCCTTTGCTCCTCACTTTGAAGTTTCAACGGAGAAACCATACGTCGGAGTCGAGGTTTGAACCAGTGCCGCTCAGATTCCCCGCTTCGCTGCCTCTTGCCCCCGCCCTTGCCTACGTTACATATCATCAAATTAATTAATGTTGAACTAATTAAAAATCAAAATTGCATAACATTTATCAAAACTGCACTATAGTGCATCATTATGAGTAAAATGATGTTATATCTTAGTCTATTAGTTTTATTAGAAAAAATTGGCCTTGTTATTTTATTAATTTAACGGAACAAAGAAACTACCAAATTTAAGTTTTATAAATTAGTGTAAAAGTGAAGAGGGTACAAACTACACACAGTGTTTTTTACATCATAAAAAATTGATCTTTCCCGATTTTTTATTCAATTGAGGTAAATGAAAATTGTACATTTCAAGGAAAACGAAGAAATACTATACTTCATGTACTTTACATAAAAATATTTATCCAAACCAAGAAAAGATTATCGTTTTCTTTAGGCTTTGCTTAATATGAAGAATACAAAATAAAGAATGGTAAAAAATTTATTAATCAAATTGTTAAGATTCATAACCACTTTCTAACTTTTAATTTTAACTATTTGATTAACAAAGTTTCTATCCTTCATACCAAGCAGAGTTTTAGTACCCATCCTTTACTACAACCCGAACATAAAGTTAATTAACTTGTTCTCTTTATATACGACGCATTCTCTACTTATGGATAAATTAGCATTATTAATTACTTAAATGTTGGCCTAAAATAAGATAACATCATCATGTTTGTTACAGTATTACCTGTTGTATGATGGTGGTATTCCTAGGAGGGAAATTTGGCGATGGACAGTACATATAATGCCCTTGAAGATGGAGAAATGTAATTGGCGATGCTAAATTCCTGCAAACATGAAAAATAAGATGTACACCATTTGATATCCAAACATAAATAAGTTGAGAAATTATAATAAAAAAAAGTAAGTTTGGCTATAGACCTTGAGGGTTGCTGAAATCCATTTGAATATTCATCAGTAAAAATTCTTGGAGCTTGGAGATCACAGTTCATCCAATTGTAGTTTAAACTCGGCGGTATCATAGCCTTCCGTCCAACAAATGGATTCTAAACGTCACAACACCCAAGCCATCACAAAACAAATTTATGTCCTTTATAATTCTATAATCAAATATACATTATAATTATCTTTATTGTCATTAACATTAAACTAAAATTCTTTATTGTGATTCAACTATCTATTTCACACCTAAATACAGATAGTAAAGATAGGAGGTTAATCATCAATCAAATAAGTTTTCTTGTGGAAAAGAGAGGGTTGTTATCCCTAAGTGAATCAGGTTCGAGCAGTTTTGTGTGTACATTATTAAAAACCTAAAATTAATGAACATATACTATCTTATTACCACACCATACAGTTAAAACAAATAGCACTAATAAGTTAGAATTAGGATTTTTACCTCGCTAGGCACAATGGTAACTCCAAATTCATTTGAAGTTGGTTGAACAATACGATTTGCTTCTAAACTTGACTGCAAAATCAGATTTCAGAGAGGGACGCATTCACATATAAATATTTCAGCTGTAAAGAAAGGAATCTGAAATTCAATGGTGTGTGTGTGTATATATATATATCTTGCCTTGCGAAGATGGATAAGCTTCAAGGTCTCTTCCAACACAATTTCATAGTATGTAGCCTCGTTCATTGATTTAAGACAGCCAGGATTTCTCAGGAAATGCCTTCAAAAAACCAATCCATATATTCATTTTCTTTACGTCAGAAATAGAATCAGAATTAATTCAAATATATATATATATATATATATATTAATTTGATATTCCATACTGTAGTTGCCTCTCCACATCTTCCAGCTGAGTACTGCATATAAGCATTTCATTTTGGATTTCCTGCATTATTCATTTATACACGATTACACATTAAAGAAACTTTATAAAGTTTTAATTTTCCATTCACTCCTCTACGTACCTTCAATTGAGTGGCAATGTCTTTGTTGCTTCTATAAAAACAAAATTAATTGAAACATAATAAATTAGTCACCATCAAATTTAATAGTACAAGTGATCTCTATGTGTGTGCTTTATTAAATGATTAAAAAATATTTATTATCAAATTACACCAATATATTAATAAATAATAAAATATAAGTGATCGGTTGAAGAATCAAATCAGTTAATCTAAGAGATCAAACCTATAGACGGTGGAACGATCATAATAACCAGCTTCAAGGCTCATCTGAGTAATAATGCGTCGGACCACCTGAAATAATTTATATAGAATTTCTCATATATTAACTTGTTCTGAAATTATGTAGTAATCAGTATCTAAATAAATAATTTGGAAAAAAAAGATTGGTTAATTACCTCTTGATTTTCCACCCTTTGAATAATAATTCAGCGGTTCATGAAAAAAAACAAGAATGTCAACAAAAGTGTTGTTGAGTAGATATTAAAAATATGTATAATATTTTTATTATTAAATTTAAATAAAAAACATTGATATTAATTAAATGATAGTTCAAAATTATTTTTTTTAAACAATTTCTGCCTAAAAGGATGGGGAAGGGGGATTAATTGCTCCTACTAGGACAAGAATTCATGACCTAAAAATAGGAGTTGGATGTCAACAGGAACCTTTAATCACAAAGGAATTATTTTTATATTTGACATTCTTTTTGTATAATAGGAATTATTAATATATCAATTTTATATAATAGAAATTATTAATATATCACTTTTTATAGAAAAAAATATCCTAACAATTATATTTGTTAACAATTTGGAAAGTAACAGCCCATTAGGAGCTGTCATTCCTTCTCACAATTATATTTGTTATCAATTTGGAAAGTAATATCTTATTATTATTATTATTATTATTATTATTATTATTATTATTATTATTATTATTATTATTATTATTATTATTATTATTATTATTTCTTTTTCACTTCTCAACCAAACAATTTTTTCTAAAGAATTTAAAATATAGTATCATAAAACAACTCAAGCTTCCCCTAAATCTTACAGTATAACATCGAATAAAAATCTTTGTTTGTAGAAAAAATTTTCATCCAGGAATAATTTTATCTTATAGAAAATTCTAAAACATACTATAAACATCATTATATACCACCAACATTACACGCCATTAATTTTTTAATGATTTAAAAAACTAAAAGTATTGTTTAATTCCTTTATCCATTAATATTTATTCAAAAGCCTTGTATTGTTTTTTATGTATAAAAAGATTACAAATGTTCAGATTCATTTAAAAAAAATACTTACCATCCACGACGACGAGCGGGAAGTTCAATGTAACGAGCAAAAACTTCTTCGATTCTATAGAAAATGATAAGATTAAAACTGAAAGAGGGAAGATGAAGGGGGGAAAAAACAAAAGTAGGAAAAGAAAAGAAAAGAAAAGAAAAGCAAACCTTTTGTTCGAATCAAAAAGGAAGAGTTTTCCAGCTGGAGAAAAAATAAGAAGAGCAAGGTCAACATTACAGAGAGTGGAAAGTTCATAAGCTTTCTTAACAAGCCCACTTTTTCTTTTGGCAAAAGTTATATGCCTATAAGTTTTGTTCTCTATCCTTTTCATCTCCACTTTCACCCTTCCCATTTCTCTCTTAATTCTGCCTTTTCTTTGCCTTTCTATAACCCTGTTTATATACATATAAAGTTAAACAAGCCTTCTTTTCCCTCTTTAATTTTGTTTAGGTCCACCATTCTTCAAATTAAAGTGTAGTAAATATAACTCCTTTTTTGTATCTTTTGCTGCCATACAAGAATGCTTTGGACATCTGTGTCACTGCAATCACTTTTCTTTAAGCAGATTCTATTATTAAAGAGGTATTAAAGGTACAGAGCAGCAAACTTAATCCACATCCACATTCCAACTACGGACAAAAATCATCTACCCTTTTCGGAGCATAGAAACCATTTTTTATGTTCCAACATTAAAAAATTAAATTTTAAACATTAACCCTAATTTTTAAATCCTAAACTACTTAAAAAATACACCCTACCTCTACTTTCTTAAGCCCTAAGCTCAAATTTAAACATATTTTTTTAGTATAATAAAGGCACCAAAAAGTACAACAAATTTCTAATCTCCAACTATATACTTATTATTTTTCATTTGGACGTGTTTTAATTCTATTGCTACTGGACCCTAACTTGGAATGGACCAAATACAAATCTCCTTAAATCCCTCTTCAAAATCTACACTTTTTTTTATAAAAACAAAAATAATTGGATATACACAAACTTCCTTATTTCCCCCCTTCCATTGGATCTTCGATGAAAGTTATATGATTGAAAAAAATCTTTTTCTTGTAATTTAAGATTTAGTTGAACCAACGAGTGGTTTCACCAATAAAATTTTTTTTTGCCCTTTTTCGGTGTTCGTATATATATTCTTACATTAAAAATATAAGTTTAGATTTAAGGTTATAGTTTGTAGTTAGGGTTTAAAGAATTTAGGATATGTTGTATTTATTAGGGTGAATGGGGTAGAGTTTAGGATTTAGAATTTAGGGTTAAGGCTTAAATTTAATTTTTTATTTTTTACTATTGTGGCATAAAAAGGGACACCGAAAAACGGAAGAGGATTTTTATCCGTGGTTTGACTGGATAAAAGTACACTGCCTCTTTTCGATGCCCCTTTCTATGCCCAACACTAAGAACCACTAAAAAAACTAAATTCTAAGCGCTAACCCGAAATCCTAAACTCTACACCCTACACCCTAAAAATAAACCCTCCCCAAAATCTCTAAACCATAACCTAAAACCTAAACCCCAAACTTAATTTTTAGTACGAGACATAAATAAGAGCACTAAAAAGGGACAGAAAATTTATATTCCACTTTACTAGTATAAGATGATTTGTTCCCTCATATTGATATAAGTTCAAACATCATTATCTACATGAGATTAAAAAGAGATATATGTTCAAAACACTTTTTTCAGCTAAAATATTTTGCGTAGGATCCTACGAATTGCGACCTTCCGTTTGGTGTAATTATGTGGAATTTGTGGCGATTTCGTAACTCGATAGTGTTTGATAATCTCATGAATAACTGGGGTTCGATATTGGAGCAAAGTCGACATTTGATGCAGTTAAGTGAGAGCGTTGAATGTTACTCCATGTCCAATAGGTACAATTTCTTTATTTCTTCAAGGTTCTGATCATTGGTTATCTACGAATACTAATTGGGTGAAACTTAACACCTACGATGTGAAACGAGGATCGGCTGGCTTGGTATCCTATGATAGGGTAGTACAAGATTGCAAAGGTAATTAGATTTGGGGCTTTACTAAGCTCATTGGAGTTTGTCTGGTGTTGGAAGTAGAATTGTGTGTGTGTGTGTGTGTGGGGGGGGTATCTTGGTCTTTCATGTGCATGGGACAATGAGTATCGTAACGTCATTCTGGAACTTGATAGTATAGATATGGTACGGATACTCTGGTCTGACATGCCTGATATTGGGGCTCCTTTTTAGTTGAGCGTCTACATGAGTTACGACGGCGAGAATGAGAGACTCAAATTCAACATGTGTCTTGATAAGAGAATAAGGTAGCAGATGGACACAATAAGGTTGTAAGGTCAGATAGGTTCGATGTTATTCAGTTCTCTTCGCCTCCGTTAGTAGTTTTACCTCTTTTATTTGAGAATGCTTTGATTAGTTGATTATAATTATTACTACATGTACTCTTTTCCTCTGACTAGATTTAAAGATTTTTTAATGAGACACGTGGTAGTAACTCCTTCCTCATCTAAAAAAAATAAAGTATATAGTAAATTTAACTATTGTATTAAACAAGTAATTTTTATTGTCCATTTCCATTTTTTTCCAATTAAATTTTGTAGGTTGAGGAAAAAGGAAAATAGATGAAAGTGCATAATGAGTCCCTCTATTTTATCGTTTATATCAATTTAGTTCTTCTATTATTAAATAAATGAATATAGTTCATTTACTATAGATACTGTATCAAATTAGTTCATCTACTATTAGATAAATCAACTTTATCTTTGTACTCGTAAAAAGAATGAATCAAGATCATACTTTTACGAATTTAACATTAAATGTTTAAAAAATAACATGAAAATTGTTAACCCAAACATGAGATGGACACGACAAAGTGATAAAGTGATAAACAAATTCAACTTACACTCGATATGATATGAATCTGAACTCGAAATTACCTAGTAAATATTAGATCATAACCCGACTTGAAATAACTCGAGATATGAGTTTACCCAATCTGTTGACTCAACCTGAAAATGATCCGACTTGTTGTTGACCCGACATATTAATTGACCCGACATATAAATGAGTAGAGTAATTAATATCTTTTGTATTCAGTTTAACCCTCAAAACTCTTAATTGTTTGGGAGAAAAATTACACACTCAATCCAGAATTCATTTTTTCCATTTATTTCATATATCGAAACTCTTTATAGTTTGGAAGCAAAATTACTCACCCAATCCAAAATTTAATTTTCCATTTTTTTCATATACCCAAAATACTTTAACCTCAATTTCCAAACCTTATAACCATAAACCATATAATATAAACCTTAAACCCAACTATAAAATCATAAAACATATTATAACCATCATCATTGTTATTATTATTAAGTTCAAAATGCTGTTTTTTATTTATTATTATTTAAAAATAAATATAATTTGTTCTTGTTTACTTGTTAATTTCTTATTGTTGTTAGTGTCATTATTATTAAAAGAAAAAATATTACCTAGTGTATATTACAAATTTACAAATTATAAATTATAAAAGTATCATAATAATACGTAATTAAATTACATCTGAATAAAATCACCACAAATTTTATACATATGCAACAGAACGCTATGTACATAATAGATGCATCTCGATGCTCTGGGAGGTTACAGAGGACGATAGATCTTTAAAGATCATGTATTTTCCCTCGAATTAAAGGTATTATTGTCCCACATTGACATCTATTGCATCCATATATGCATTTTCATGTCTATTTTTGCATATTTTCTAACTTAGTTTCAATGGATCATATTTTGTATATTTCTGCCTATTTCCCCCTTGTTGTCACTGCAATACTAATGTCCCTACAGAGGAATCTTTCACCACTACAGCCAATTAGACACTACGTCTTCCAACTATCTAGTCTACTTAAGGATAAGGACGAATATTCTAGATGTACAATTTGTTACAACAAATTTTGTAAGACGCATGGAATGCAAAAAACCTACAAGACATGTGCCATTCCTTGGGTGGACTATAAAAGGACTATTTCGGAGGAGAGAGAGAGAGAGTCACGCTATTCCCATTTTTCATGCCATCTTCAACCTTCGAGCTTTTATCCTCCTTCTACGACGGCTTAAGCTTATTTTCCGAAGATCCAAGGTGAAGCAAGGGAGATTTATTAGAGGAAATCAAGAGTCAAGTGCTAAATCGAGGAAATATCTTTTTATCGTCTTAAACTTCTCTTTATTTTGATGTTTTTTTGGAGATTTAGTTGTATTTGTACTCGTAATTACTATGGTTTAATTTTCTAGATCTTGTTGAACTTATTTAAAATATTTTCTTAGTTTAATTTATACCAGTGTTAGATTTTTCTTAAGCTTTAATTGTTGGATTTGATTTACGCTTTGCATGATAATGTTAAAACCGGCCACTGAAATCGACGACTGCAGTGATGAGTCAGATTAACGAGTTTCTTCAATGAAAGTTGTATGGATCGACGAAAATTGATCCACTCGTTCAAGGGGATTTAGTCTCGACTTACGACGAAAGTTGAAGCTGATCTACATCCTTGATTCAATGGTTGAAAATTTAATGGAAGCTAATACTCAAGCTTGTAATACCCATTTTTTGTCCGACCTTAATCCAAATAATTCAAATCCAAAAACCATTTATATGTAAAAAAAAATGGAACTCAATGCATTTAATGCTTTGGATATTCACGAAACATCCATGCCTCTACCAACAACCCTTGCCATTGCCTCCTCACCTCATGCCCTGTGTTACGGCCATGCTGCCTTGGCTCGGATCGACATGTCGTACGACTCTTGAGGACATGTAATAGTTCGAGTTTGGGGGCGTGTAAAGTGTCTAAAAGTCTTCTTTTATTTACCCTTTTTACTCATATTATTGTCAGACTTAGGCACATTTTAGTTACATAATTAGGCATTAATGCATATTCTCAAAATTTCCTTCACCATTAAGCTTGATTACATATTTTAGTGTATTTTGTGGAAAAGGTGTTGTTTTGGAATATATTTCGGTGCATGTAGGAAAATTGCCGCCGGAACCTGCCGCGACAATAAGGTGCCGCCAGAACCCGCCGCGACAGCAGGATGCTGTCGAAACCCACCGCAAGAGCAGGAGCTGAGGAGCTGATGCTGAGGCAGCAGACCAGGGAGCTGTACTGATGCAGTTCCAGACAGAGATAACAGTTTCCGAGTAGCTGCCACTGCCATACCTAGCGCCCAGGGCAACAAGATAAGGAATTGGAGAAGTAGAGTGTGATATGTAGAGCAAAAAATCCTGATTCTAACGATGCCATCCACTCAATTTTCTGATGCCTATAGCAGCGGACAGAGCCGCCAAAGGAAGAGATCGAATATAACTTACGGAACAAGGCAATGTGAAGAAGTCCACATTCAACTCAAATAAGTCATAATTAAATGTTGCATTTAATGCAAAAGCTACTTTGAAGACTTCTACACCAAGGAGGACTTGACCTAGCTAATGCCTATATATACTCAATGTATTTTGTACTTCAAGAACAACTTAGGTTTTCCCTTAGGCATAGTTTAGGTTTTCTTACCGCCATTATGTTCTAAAATTCACTTTGGGTTTGGGCTATGTTGTAATTAGTGTGTGTAACCCCCTTAGCCCGGCCTAGATGCTTGACCCGAACTACGAAGATTACACAGGGAAAACGAAAGTCAACCCGAAAGTAAACCTTGATTAACGACCTTTTTTATTTTAATCTTGTCTAAATACATGTTAACCCTAAGTGAATACTCACGAATCATGATTGAGAAAGACACAACGATCGGATAACATTTAGGGTCTCAATTGCACTTTACACAAGATTAGGGACCAAATTGTAATTTTTGTAAATTAGTGGGACTTCATTGATTTTAGGATTACCATTATGAAATTAATCATGTTACATGATTCTCAGCCAAATTTCATCTTAGAAAGACATCTCAAGCTCAAGCAATTGCAATCACAACATTTAGGACTAAAATGTAAAGCATGCAGACTCAAAACATTTCAAATCTGGGTCCAACGGTAACCCGTTTCGGAACGCCTACTCATCGTACCGAAACGCTGTATCGAAACGGTATTGACTATTTCGGTACGCGGGTATGTTCCGAGACTAGTTCCGAAACATGGAATTCTAGTAGCTAAAATGTTCCGAAACAACCTCCACCGTTTCGAAACAAAAAGGCCATTTCAGGCCCCCTGTTCCGAAACACTAGAGGGTGTTTCGATACGACCTGCCCAGAAACAACAGCAAATGCTGGTTTTTCACTCATTAACATACTCAAACATGCTCCAAATGCTTCCAAATCATACCAGCAAGTCATCATACATATAAGGAACATATTTGGGACATCCTACACAATCATAACATCAAACACAAATTCTCATTAGTCTAGAGGCATGCTTCCTAATCTCAAAACAAAAATAAGCAATCCAACCTCAAATCAAACAATTAAGGCCATTTACAACTCAAACAAGCTAAAGCAAACATGCCACAACCTTAGGGAGTTCAACATATCTCCCAAATACAAATCTTGGTTTCCCATTGCCATTATATCAAAACTAAAGTGTGTGAAAACTTCACCATACATGAGCTTGGATTTCCTTGGATGAACTTAGCTTCTTTGATGCTTAAAAGCACCTCAATTATCTGCATTATTGGTAAAAGAGAGAGCGTTAACAACAAATGCTTAGTGAGGCATGCTCTAAAGAAAACCAACACAATAATGCACATCTTGAAAACACTTTCTCAAAAGATTTTAAACCACATGCTCATTCTATCTCATGCTTGAAAACCTTTCAAAGCAATTTCTCATTGAAAACACATGTACCTTCATTCTATCTCATGCATTTAAGCCAATGCAAAACTTATGGCAAAGCCATACTCATGCTTGTACTCTAAATCATTTCATAAACATATCACATATGCATTTCTCATAGCATAAACCATTTCATCAAAGGTACATGTGAATCAAAACCATTACATATTTTATATTGGCATTTCATATTTCTTTATTACACGGATATGCGGACATCTCACTAGACTCTTCCGATGGCATCTCTCATCACCGTACTCACTCGTCTAGCAACATAGTTTCCGGTGAAATCTCCCATCACCGTACTCACATGGCGGAATATCACATCGCCACAAAGCTTGGGTATTTCACCAAGTCCTACCCGATGGAATGCCCATCATCGGTTCTCTCCCTTTTGCTTAACCAAAGAGCACGTACGAATTTTTAGTTTATAGTGCACTCACATCCTATTGATCGATCAATTATATACGATAAGTATCTCAACATCTATGCCAATATATTATGTCAAATCATCATCTCACCTACTGTTTTTCATGCATTAAATCTCAAACATTCTCATCTCTTTTCAACATCATAACATTTGCTATGCTTTAACATGAAAGCTCAAATCTCAACTATGCAACATGTTACTTTATGAAATCATTTCAAGCATCATCTCATGCTATAATTCATGCATAAAAATAGTAGGAATTTATCAATCTAAAACCATAAGCATGCAAAAGCATTTTAGGGGCAATCACCACATTCAAGAGAGCAATCTAGCCAATACTTACTTCCGGACTTAGGAATGTGTTTCAAACCTTTCCTAAATCCCCAAACCTTGTTTCTTTGTCCCTCAAGGAATTCTAAAACCATACTGTCCCTCAAGGACTTCTAAATCCCCAAACCTTGTTTCTTTGTCCCTCAAGGACTTCTCCAAAGAGCCTTGAAACTCAATACGCAACACCTCAACATATCCTCAAGCACTTGGATAACACGCTCAGACTGTCCATCTGTCTGCGGATGATAAGAAGTACTGAAATTCAGCCGCGTACCCAATGCTTGATATAAACACTCCCAAAACCTTACCGTGAAACTCAGATCTCTATCCGACACTATAGATTTTGGTATACCATGCAGACGTACAATCTCAGCAATGTACAGCTCCACCAGCTTATCCAAGGTATATGTAGTATGCACAGGTAAGAAATGCGCACACTTCGTAAGGCGATCCACAATCACCCACACAGAATTATTCTTCGATGGCGACAAAGGCAAACCAGACACAAAGTCCATGGTAATTCTCTCCCATTTCCATTAAGGGATCCTCAACGGTTGCAACAACCCCGAAGGAAACTGATGCTCAGCCTTAACTTGCTGACAAACCATGCACTTGCTCACATATTCCACAACATCCTACTTCAAACCCACCCAATAGTACTCATCCTTCAGATCACGGTACATCTTTGTACTACCAGGGTGCATAGCAAAATGACTACTATGAGCTTCGGTCAGAATAGTACGCCTCAACTCCACATCATTTGACAATAATATCCGACTTCCAAAACATAGAACTCCATCATCATTAAAACAAAAATCTGATGGTCTATCCTCAGCAATATCCTGAACATGTGGCACCAAAGAATCATCCAACAACTGCTTATCTTTTATCAACTGAACCAGAGATGGTTTCACTTGCAATTCAGCAACAAGACCTCCATCTCGCGATATGCTCAAGCTAGCAAACATCGCCCTTAACTCCACTGCCACTTTTATGCTCAAGGCGTCAGCCACAACATTGGCCTTTCCCGGGTGATACTCGATCGTTAGATCGTAATCTTTAAGCAACTCCACCCATCGTCATTTCCTAAGATTCAACTCCTTCTGAGACATCAAATACTTCAAACTCTTGTGATCCGTGTACACCTTGCATTTCTTACCATAAAGATCATGTCTCCAAATTTTCAAAGCAAAAACCACCGCAGCTAACTCAATATCACGCGTAGGATAATTGCGCTCATGCACCTTCAACTGTCGCGATGCGTAAGCCACCACCTTACCCTCTTGCATTAGCACACACCCCAAACCAACATAGGATGCGTCACTATACACCACAAACTCTTTTCCTGGTTCAGGTTGAACCAAAATTAGAGCTTGCGTCAAAGCTGCCTTAAGCTTCTCAAAAGCTTGCTGTCTCGCTTCCGTCCACTCATACTTAACCTCTTTTTGCAACAACTTCGTTAAAGGGGAAGCAATCTTTGAAAATCCATCCACAAACCTCAGGTAATATCCTTCCAACCCAAGGAAACTACGAACTTCATGAACAGACTTAGGAGGCTTCCAATTCATCACCGCCTCAACCTTCTAAAGATCAACACGAATCCCTTCAGCCGAAACCATATGACCATGGAACACAACTTCCGTTAGCCAAAACTCACACTTGCTCAACTTAGAATAAAGTTGATTTTCCAAAAGTGCTTGCAAGACAACCCTCAAATGACCTTCCTCAGTACGAGAGTACACAAGGATGTCGTCGATGAACACCACAACAAACTTGTCCAAGTATTCATGGAACACTCTATTCATCATGTCCATAAAAGCAGCAGGAGCATTCGTCAAGCCAAACGACATTACAAGGAACTCATAATGCCCATACCTCGTTCTAAAGGTTGTTTTCGGCACATCCACATCTTTCACCTTAAGCTGATAGTACCCTGACCTCAAGTCAATCTTTGAAAACACAGCCGCTCCCCTAAACTGATAAAAAAGATCATCAATCCTCGACAAAGGATACCTGTTTTTGATGGTCAACTTTTCAGCTGACGATAATCGATGCACATTCTCATTGTGCCATCTTTATTTTTCACAAACAAGACCGGTGCACCCCAAGGTGACACACTAGGCCAAATGAAACCACGGTCAAGCAACTCCCGAAGTTGCGTCTTCAACTCCTTCAGCTCTTTGGGTGCCATGCGATAGGGAGCAATGGACACCGGAGTTGTGTTCTCATACGAATCAATCCCAAGCTCCACCTCTCGACTAGGCGGCAATCTAGGTAACTCCTCCAGAAACACTCTAGGGAACTCACGTACAGTTCTTATATCCTGAACACGCAACTCCTTTGAACCAGGATTCATAACAAAGGCTAAGTAAGCCTCGCAACCCTGCCGCAACATCCGACTTGCTTCCAATGTAGAAACCATATTGGAAAGGAACTTCACATTCTCGCCCACTACCACCACCTCATAATCATCCGTAAGTTTCAACGAAACCTGCTTGCTTCCGAAATCCACCACAGCTCTATGTTTAACAAGCCAATCCATGCCAAGGATTACATCAAAGCCATAGAATGGCAATTCCATGAGATCAACAAGAAAAATATGATTTTGCACTCTCAAGGGACATCTCCTATACAACTTCCTCGTTAGAACCATTTCACCAAAGGAACTAGTCACACGCATACCAACATCCAAAGACTCAACAGGTAAACCAAGCATTTGAGCATGTTCACGCAAAATGTACGAGTGTGTAGATCCAGAATCAATCTGTAACCCCCGTAGCCCGGCCTAGACGGTTGACCCGAACTACGAAGATTACACGGGGAAAACCAAAGTCAACCTGAAAGTCAACCTTGATTAACGACCCTTTTTTTTTCTTTTAATCTTGTCTAGATGCACATTAGCCCTAATTGTGATCAAACAAACATCATACTCAAAGATCACAACATCAGAGATCAAACAGGGACCCAATTGAACAAATTACAACTTTAGGGACTAAATTGTAATTTCTGAAAACTTTAAGGACTTAACCAGATTTTAAGCTACCAACTTAAAATTAATCATGTTTCATGCTTCTCTGCCAAATTTCAGCTCAAACGGACATCCCGAACTCATACAATTGCACAAACAAGATTCAGGACCAAAATGCACACATTTTGAAACATTTAACCGCCCATGTCAGCCCCCAACGGTCACCCGTTCCGAAACAGGCAAAGCCCGTTTCGAAACACGGGGACGTTCCGCAACGCGTTCCGCAACAGGGGTCTGGCAGAATGCTTTCCGTTTCGGAACGGTGGCACTCGTTTCGGACGCCTGGGTTCATGCAGGGCACCCGTTCCGAAACGATGTCATCTGTTCCGAAACGCCTAGCCTAGAATGCTGCATTTTGCTCACTCAAAAACATCATTGACCATCCAATCATGCTCCAAAAGCCACCAAACTTTACCATCATGCAATTCAACATAAATGAGACATACTTGCATCAACAATTCAACAGAAACACAACATATAAGAAAAGCCCCAAATCTATAGGCATGCTTCCTACACAAGCAACCATTTAGGCACAAACCTTCCAAAACAATCTCATTTAAGCCAATTCATGTTCCAACAACATTAGCAACAACATTAAAACATTCTTGATCAAACATAAACGATCACATACACATAAACCCGAGAGATTCTACCCCATTGCCTTTATTAACTATAGCTATTCACCAAGACATACGTCTCCATTGGAGTCCACCTTGAATCCCTTGCTCCTTGCAGTCCAACTTCAAGAATCTGCATTGATGGACAAAAAGGAGCGTAAGCACATAATGCTTAGTGAGGAATGCTCAAAACCAAAACACCATCAATGCAGCGGGTCATTAAACACTTTTAAAACAAACCCGATTTGTTTACCAAAACCATGGAAAACACTCCCATTTCACAACATACCTTTCTTAAACTTGAAAGCCATTTCAAGCAAGAAACTTTTTTAAAACCACAACTCAAATAATCCATCACATGCATTTAACCAAGGCAACATAGGAACCATAACATCATCTTCACATGCCTTTAAAAACAAGTCTTACAAGACTCCAATGCAATATAGATATTTCATGCTCACATGCATCATTTACCAAATGATAATCAACACTTGTTCAACTTAACAAGTAAACATGCATTCACAAGCATTATACACTTTTCATGCAACCATGCATCTTTTCCAAGCATCTCATGCCTCACATGCAATTATGCATCATTTCAAGCATCCCATGCTTCTTTACAATCAAGAATATCATATTGGCATTCAAGTGATCAACCACATCCACTTTTCAACTCAACATCCAATCGGATACGCGGATTCCGAGCGTTGTCCCTACGCTCCCTACACCCTACCAATCCAAGGTCTCCCAAATGGACTTTTAACCACCATTTGACCTCAACATCCTAAGGTTCCCATGTATGGACTTTTAAACACCATACAACCTTAGCTTTTCCCCAAGGTTCCCATGTATGGACTTTTAACCACCATACAACCTTGACATGCACAAGATTCCCATGTATGGACTTTCAAACACCATACAACCTTTGCATTTACCGATTGGTAGTTGTAGAACATCACTAACGAGATCCGGGACACCCTACACAAGATCCACACATGGACTTAACACTGCCATTGTGATCTCAACAAGCACAAGGTTCTCACATATGGACTTTTAACCACCATATAACCTTTGCTCAAACAAGGTCCTCGAATGGGCAACACCTCCATTATGACCTCAATCATCTCGTTAGGATACTTGAAGGGAGCTTTTCCGGTCCACTCTAAACCACTCCTCCTCAAAGGCGACTTAATTCACGGTGCACCCAATCCTATAGCCGGCTAACTATATCCGATCAACAAACCAAGAACCACTTACATCACTTGCCAATATAACCATCTTACCACATTAGTCCAATGTTTCACATGCATAACCAATATGCAAAACCATTCCACATTAATCCAATGATTCACATGCATAACCAATATGCAAACCATTCCACATTAATCCAATGATTCACATGCATAACCAATATGCAAAACCATTCCACATTAATCCAATGATTCACATGCATAACCAATATGCAAAACCATCATTTATCATCATCAATTCACTATTTTAAAGCATCACACAAAGCCATGAAACACCATGCAACACCATGCATCAAAACCACATTTTCAATGTATAAAAACCAAGGATCTCTTACCTTGAGCATCCTTCACATACGGCTTTCAAAACCAGCATTAAACCATGCTAAAATATGCTTACAAAACAGAATTAAACCATGCAAAACACATGCATTTCATTCATCAACCACATTTGCTTTTAAAACCAAATCACAACACAATTCAAGAGTGAAAATCCTTTTACTTACTCTTGAGCTTAGCAAAGTTGTTTAGACTTACACTAAGCTCCCAAAAACCTTCAAACCTTGGTTTAAAAGCTGAAATCCCAACTTCACTCACCGATAACCAAAACAAGGCTAGCCAACAAGCCTTCCAAGCATCCGAAACCTTCCGCAACACCTCTAAAGCTCACGGATCAAACTCCCCTATTTCAAGCACACAAAAACAGAACATTAATGCATCATTATGCATTAAGAACACCAGCAACAAGACTCAACTCGCTGCTCAACACAAATCCAACAATTCGGCTACCAAACACAATCGAAATCACCTCCAAACACTTCCAAAACTTAACCCAGCCAAGATCCATCACTTCTAACCATTTTTATACATCAATTTACATCCAAAATGATCACAAACACGTCCTTATACCTCCAGGTATAACAGATCACCAAAAACACTCCAAAAACAACCAAAAACTCAAGCCAAACTTAGGAAATTCAACCTATCCGGGATTGCATTGATTAAACCTCAAATTCTAATCAATTTAGCATTCATTTAACATCATTTTAACACTCCAAAACACTGCCCAAACAGATCACACGAAAATTTCACCAAAATCACCAAATCTTGCATTTTAAGCCAAAAATCAAGATCTCAATTGAAAAGCCATTAACAAAACATAAATCAAGGATTGAGAACTTAGGAATTTCAGTAAAGAACTGATAGTTTAGAGGAGAAGGACGTTCTTACCTCCAAACTTGAATTTCTCCTTTTTAGAGCCAAAAAGCTTGATGAAACAACTTGCAAATTGAGAGGTTTTGTTGATGAGATGATTAGGAATCAAATGAGAGTTGAAATGAGAGATTTAGATGCCAAAATCAGAGAAGGAAATCTGGAGAATTGTGTTTGGGTTGAGAGAAAATGAGAGAAAAGGAAAATTGAGAGAAAAATGGAAAGTTAGTTAAGAAATGGTAAAAATGATTTCCCTCCACTTTCATAATCTTTAAAATCAGAATAAAGCCTTAAAATATCTTAGAAAAATCTGGAGAAACTCTTTTTGGAATAATAGCTCCTTAAAGATTCAAAGTTTCAATCCTTTATAAAACAGTCACCAAACTTTCAAAAATTACATTTTGGTCAGTAGCCAAAATGTCAACCTTCCGAACCTCATTTTCCAAAATTGATTTCACAGTTCACTTATATATATTAAAAGACGATTTTAGAACATTTTTCCATATTTTTAATGCAACCCGAACTAGGCTTTCCTAAATTCACTCTTATATATTCGATCAGCACTTTGACCGAACCGGTCAACGCCCAAAACTTCCAAGCCCAAAACCGGGGCGTTACAACTCTCCCCCCTTAGGAAATTTCGTCCTCGAAATTTCAACCGGCGAAAAGAGAACCACAACCTTCCCAAACCAACGCACTACACAACAGCCTCAAACACCACTGATCACTTTCCACACAAAACCTCCACCAAAACTTAACACCACGATACACTGTTCACAAATCCAAACTCTCAAAGGTAACCACGACTTAACCTTCCACATAACCGAACTATACACAATCCCAACATCAACCTGAAGAACCTCAGCTCTTACAGCAGACAACACTGTAACACACAACTCCCAAGACTTGTCTACACAGAGACAACCACCAAACCAATTCAGCCACTAGGCAACTTCTCTGCTTCTAAAACTCTTGCGACTCCCAAACCTCTTCCAAAGATTTTCCCAACAAGCAAAATCCTTAAACATCAATTATTTACTCAAGCTCTTCAACGAAGCTGACAATCCTTCACATCCGCCACAAACATTACCATAACAGCTCACCAGGACTACTCACCCAGATACCAAAAATTACATCACAACCCTAACTTGAATCCGTCAGCCGCTCCACACACCACAAGCTGACTTCAAACGGAACTTTCTTAACCACAACCAGCCAACCACTTCTCACAAGAACCCAAACAACCAACGAAAGCCTTCGATCTTTCATTGTCCTTCCACTTCAAGCTTTGACCACAACACTTGCCTTACTAGAACATCGCCCAGCTTAAACATACAGACCATCTTCTCAACTCTTCGAAGGTTGCTAAGAACCAACACTTACAAACACAACCCTTCCACAACAACTTAAAAGCTAAGCTACCTCAGCACTTAGAAAAAAACAACCACTAAACTGCAACTTCACTTAGCACCAAGGAACTACCCCTTCCACTTAGCTATTCAAACCACTTGACCGATTCTAAACTCAACCGATACCCTTCACCACCAAACCACTAAACTTTCTGAGCATCAAACACTATCCTTCTACCAACAGGCTATACCACTCTCACTATCACTAGCAACTAGTTTAACAAACTCCAACACTTCTAACTCTCACTCAGCACCAAACAACCTCTAAAAACCCATCATCCAACCTAACCCAACCACCACACTAACAGATTCGATTAGTTATTAGCGAGCGTGAACATCGTATGCATGATCACCTACATGCCCTATCAATGCCTGATGTACATGTATGCAAAACCTCTAATGTCATGCCACATGTATGCATGGACCAACATATATAATATAGCATATAACAATGATTTTAACTGTGCATGAATGCCAGTTCACACCCTCCAATAACATTCTCAGAATCTGTCTAAGAACAACCTCCTAACTCACCTTTAACTTATCTAACTCCATCATACCAACAACCATTAACCACAAGATACTCACCCTAGCCTTCTTCACATCAAAGATGTTACCAAACCACAACTACCATTACCCCAAACATACTAGCAACAAGACCAGACTTACCACGCAAGGAAAACCAACAGAACCCAAACCAAGGTAACTAAAGCAAAGATCACTTAACAAGGTTACCTGAAAGCACAACACCACCCTGAAGCTTCATCAGACGAGCTCTCTTCCTTGCGGGACCATCATCCTCCTGCTGCACCATTGCAGCACCAGCTAACACACCAGGGTCACCACCAACTCCTTGTGGTAAAGAACCTTGGCTGTTCCGAGCCAACATCAAACAATCACGTCTCATGTGTCCAGCAGACCCACATTTCCAGCAACTCTCCTTTCCCACACTCTTCACAACTTCCTGCTCTTTCTGCCACCTCTGAACCTTGCCTCGGCCGTGCCCACGACCTTTCTGAGACCCTCTGACTATCACCGAAGCTGACTTCACCCCAAGGGGACAATCACGCTTCACATGCACTTTAGAACCACAATTCCAGCAAACACCTGCGCCCCAACAACCTCCAACATGGCGCCTTTCACAACGGTCACATACCGGTGGCTGAACTTCCACTCCTTGCCCAAGCAACACTTGCCCCGCAACAGCATTACCCGCGCCTTGCTTAACCCTTGGAAATTCCCTTCCAAGATACCTCCCATAAAAGGCCGATACAAAGAAATCCCAATCAATATCAGGAATATGTGGCGCCACCGCCACAGATGTCCACCAGACACACGCATCCTCCAGCATCAAAGATACAACACTCCCCAGCTTACAGGCATAATCACAGCCTTCCCGATCCAAGATCAGAATCACACTGGCCAACCAGGCCCCAAATGCCTCAGGTGTCGAACCATGATACACCACAGCACCCAAATCAAGCAAACGCTGCTTCGGCAAACCCTCACATCCCCCAGCCAGCACATCCACTGACTTTACCTCTACCACAGCCTGAGATGTTCCCAACACCTCCTGAACAACAGATAATGAACTTTTCATCACAGAACCAGCTTCTTTCCCTTGCCTTACCACTTCAACACTAGGCACAGAAGACTGAGACAAAACACCTCTACAAAAGGGTGAATTCCTTGCCCTAACAACCTGCCCCAAGGCAGCAACCATCTTATTCAACCGCCATTCTTTCATCGACTTTGCCATACCACTAACAACAACAGACATACAATCACAACAAGCAACAAATAAACCAGTTAGACCAGCATTAAGCAAGGATTCAAACTCCAACTCCAAAATAATACAATAGCTATATTAATAAGGCAATGGGTATCCCGAATCCTCCCCTTTACATGACATAACAGTCAACACAACATGGATATCACAACATCAAGCATATCAACAACATACCTTGATCATGCATACATCAAACAGCATCCAATTGCAACAGCATATTAGCAACATAACATGCTCAATACACATTCACCATGCATAACATCAGCTCATAGCATTAGCATAAAACCACATAAACTCAACCAAGATTCATAACCACAAAACATGCTTGCATACATCAGCAACATGCTCAGAAACATCAACAATTTGCTCAGAAACACGTGTTTCAACCAACTTTCAACCACACAACAAGATAAACATCGAACACACATCACAACAACTTACCATTTTCCCCAACATTCGCAACTCAGCTCTGATACCACCAAATGTAACCCCCGTAGCCCGGCCTAGACGGTTGACTCGAACTACGAAGATTACACGGGGAAAACCAAAGTCAACCCGAAAGTCAACCTTGATTAACGACCCTTTTTTTTCTTTTAATCTTGTCTAGATGCACATTAGCCCTAATTGTGATCAAACAAACATCATACTCAAAGATCACAACATCAGAGATCAAACAGGGACCCAATTGAACAAATTACAACTTTAGGGACTAAATTGTAATTTCTGAAAACTTTAAGGACTTAACCAGATTTTAAGTTACCAACTTAAAATTAATCATGTTTCATGCTTCTCTGCCAAATTTCAGCTCAAACGGACATCCCGAACTCATACAATTGCAGAAACAAGATTCAGGACCAAAATGCAAACATTTTGAAACATTTAACCGCCCATGTCAGCCCCCAACGATCACCCGTTCCGAAACTGGCAAAGCCCGTTTCGAAACACGGGGACGTTTCGCAACGCGTTCCGCAACAGGGGTCTGGCAGAATGCTTTCCGTTTCGGAACGGTGGCACTCGTTTCGGACGCCTGGGTTCATGCAGGGCACCCGTTCCGAAACGATGTCATCTGTTCCGAAACGCCTAGCCTAGAATGCTGCATTTTGCTCACTCAAACACATCATTGACCATCCAATCATGCTCCAAAAGCCACCAAACTTTACCATCATGCAATTCAACATAAATGAGACATACTTGCATCAACAATTCAACAGAAACACAACATATAAGAAAAGCCCCAAATCTATAGGCATGCTTCCTACACAAGCAACCATTTAGGCACAAACCTTCCAAAACAATCTCATTTAAGCCAATTCATGTTCCAACAACATTAGCAACAACATTAAAACATTCTTGGTCAAACATAAACGATCACATACACATAAACCCGAGAGATTCTACCCCATTGCCTTTATTAACTATAGCTATTCACCAAGACATACGTCTCCATTGGAGTCCACCTTGAATCCCTTGCTCCTTGCTGTCCAACTTCAAGAATCTGCATTGATGGACAAAAAGGAGCGTAAGCACATAATGCTTAGCGAGGAATGCTCAAAACCAAAACACCATCAATGCAGCGGGTCATTAAACACTTTTAAAACAAACCCGATTTGTTTACCAAAACCATGGAAAACACTCCCATTTCACAACATACCTTTCTTAAACTTGAAAGCCATTTCAAGCAAGAAACCTTTTTAAAACCACAACTCAAATAATCCATCACATGCATTTAACCAAGGCAACATAGGAACCATAATATCATCTTCACATGCCTTTAAAAACAAGTCTTACAAGACTCCAATGCAATATAGATATTTCATGCTCACATGCATCATTTAGCAAATGATAATCAACACTTGTTCAACTTAACAAGTAAACATGCATTCACAAGCATTATACACTTTTCATGCAACCATGCATCTTTTCCAAGCATCTCATGCCTCACATGCAATTATGCATCATTTCAAGCATCCCATGCTTCTTTACAATCAAGAATATCATATTGGCATTCAAGTGATCAACCACATCCACTTTTCAACTCAACATCCAATCGGATACGCGGATTCCGAGCGTTGTCCCTACGCTCCCTACACCCTACCAATCCAAGGTCTCCCAAATGGACTTTTAACCACCATTTGACCTCAACATCCTAAGGTTCCCATGTATGGACTTTTAAACACCATACAACCTTAGCTTTTCCCCAAGGTTCCCATGTATGGACTTTTAACCACCATACAACCTTGACATGCACAAGATTCCCATGTATGGACTTTCAAACACCATACAACCTTTGCATTTACCGATTGGTAGTTGTAGAACATCACTAACGAGATCCGGGACACCCTACACAAGATCCACACATGGACTTAACACTGCCATTGTGATCTCAACAAGCACAAGGTTCTCACATATGGACTTTTAACCACCATATAACCTTTGCTCAAACAAGGTCCTCGAATGGGCAACACCTCCATTATGACCTCAATCATCTCGTTAGGATACTTGAAGGGAGCTTTTCCGGTCCACTCTAAACCACTCCTCCTCAAAGGCGACTTAATTCACGGTGCACCCAATCCTATAGCCGGCTAACTATATCCGATCAACAAACCAAGAACCACTTACATCACTTGCCAATATAACCATCTTACCACATTAGTCCAATGTTTCACATGCATAACCAATATGCAAAACCATTCCACATTAATCCAATGATTCACATGCATAACCAATATGCAAACCATTCCACATTAATCCAATGATTCACATGCATAACCAATATGCAAAACCATTCCACATTAATCCAATGATTCACATGCATAACCAATATGCAAAACCATCATTTATCATCATCAATTCACTATTTTAAAGCATCACACAAAGCCATGAAACACCATGCAACACCATGCATCAAAACCACATTTTCAATGTATAAAAACCAAGGATCTCTTACCTTGAGCATCCTTCACATACGGCTTTCAAAACCAGCATTAAACCATGCTAAAATATGCTTACAAAACAGAATTAAACCATGCAAAACACATGCATTTCATTCATCAACCACATTTGCTTTTAAAACCAAATCACAAC
This sequence comes from Hibiscus tridactylites, assembly GCA_958450335.1. Taxonomy (NCBI): domain Eukaryota; kingdom Viridiplantae; phylum Streptophyta; class Magnoliopsida; order Malvales; family Malvaceae; genus Hibiscus; species Hibiscus tridactylites. The sequence goes on from OY288276.1 coordinate 29,837,603, forward strand.
ACAATTCAAGAGTGAAAATCCTTTTACTTACTCTTGAGCTTAGCAAAGTTGTTTAGACTTACACTAAGCTCCCAAAAACCTTCAAACCTTGGTTTAAAAGCTGAAATCCCAACTTCACTCACCGATAACCAAAACAAGGCTAGCCAACAAGCCTTCCAAGCATCCGAAACCTTCCGCAACACCTCTAAAGCTCACGGATCAAACTCCCCTATTTCAAGCACACAAAAACAGAACATTAATGCATCATTATGCATTAAGAACACCAGCAACAAGACTCAACTCGCTGCTCAACACAAATCCAACAATTCGGCTACCAAACACAATCGAAATCACCTCCAAACACTTCCAAAACTTAACCCAGCCAAGATCCATCACTTCTAACCATTTTTATACATCAATTTACATCCAAAATGATCACAAACACGTCCTTATACCTCCAGGTATAACAGATCACCAAAAACACTCCAAAAACAACCAAAAACTCAAGCCAAACTTAGGAAATTCAACCTATCCGGGATTGCATTGATTAAACCTCAAATTCTAATCAATTTAGCATTCATTTAACATCATTTTAACACTCCAAAACACTGCCCAAACAGATCACACGAAAATTTCACCAAAATCACCAAATCTTGCATTTTAAGCCAAAAATCAAGATCTCAATTGAAAAGCCATTAACAAAACATAAATCAAGGATTGAGAACTTAGGAATTTCAGTAAAGAACTGATAGTTTAGAGGAGAAGGACGTTCTTACCTCCAAACTTGAATTTCTCCTTTTTAGAGCCAAAAAGCTTGATGAAACAACTTGCAAATTGAGAGGTTTTGTTGATGAGATGATTAGGAATCAAATGAGAGTTGAAATGAGAGATTTAGATGCCAAAATCAGAGAAGGAAAATCTGGAGAATTGTGTTTGGGTTGAGAGAAAATGAGAGAAAAGGAAAATTGAGAGAAAAATGGAAAGTTAGTTAAGAAATGGTAAAAATGATTTCCCTCCACTTTCATAATCTTTAAAATCAGAATAAAGACTTAAAATATCTTAGAAAAATCTGGAGAAACTCTTTTTGGAATAATAGCTCCTTAAAGATTCAAAGTTTCAATCCTTTATAAAACAGTCACCAAACTTTCAAAAATTACATTTTGGTCACTAGCCAAAATGTCAACCTTCCGAACCTCATTTTCCAAAATTGATTTCACAGTTCACTTATATATATTAAAAGACGATTTTAGAACATTTTTCCATATTTTTAATGCAACCCGAACTAGGCTTTCCTAAATTCACTCTTATATATTCGATCAGCACTTTGACCGAACCGGTCAACGCCCAAAACTTCCAAGCCCAAAACCGGGGCGTTACACAATCAAAGAAAGTAATGACAAGGATTGCAAAGTAAAATTACATGCGATCACATACATATCATTCCTTCCCTCAAGATGGGCATACACTCGAGCTTGACCGCCACCCTCAGGTTGAACGGCCACGACATGTGCTACGTTCCTGCCACCATCATCCCTACGCTGAAAATTACCACGGCCGCGCCCACGACCTCTCTGTGGCTCAGCTGCTCTCACCGGAGCCTGTCCCTCTCTCAGCGGCTGAGGACAATCTTTCTTCAAATGCCCTCGGTTACCACAATTCCAGCATGTCCCAAGGTTACCCCAACACTCACCACCATGCCTTCTACCACAACGGTTACATTCAGGAGTGCTCAGAACAGCATTAGGTCCTTGCTGACCTCTACCAGGGTTACCACCTCCACGCCTAGCATCATAATGTGGCTTTCTATCCTTATGCCTCTTGTTGCAATCTCTACCATAATCACGTTCCGCAGCTCGTTTCCCTGAGCTAGAGCCACCAGCTCGACTTGCCAAACCAAGATTCGATTCAATGTCCTTGGCTCTAGTGACCAAGACATCGAAATCCGTATAGTCAGCCGCAAGCATATAAGTCTTGACATCCGCTACTAGCCTATAACGGAAATGTTCGCACCTCTCCCGCTCACTAGGGATTAGCTCAGGCGCATACTGACTGAGACGAACAAACTGAATTTCATATTCAACGACTGACATGTTTCCTTGTACGAGAGACATAAATTCTCTTTTCTTCTCATCGAGGTAACGTACTCCCAGGTACTTCCGCTTGAACGCATTCAAGAAGAACGTCCAAGTCACCTCGTTATCCTCCATCCCAGAGATAGTGGTCGTCCACCACGTATACGCATCACCATGCAGCAGTGACACAACACAACCCAGCTTCTGCACATTGTTGCAATTCATCTGACCCATAATCCTCTTGGTGCTCTCCAACCAAGACTCAGATCCTTCCGGAGATAAGCCTATGAACTCAGTCCCTCCTAGACTGTGAAGACGTCCCAAAGGCAACCTCACATTAGCATCATCCTGATGCACAACTCTATGAGCTCCAGTTAATGCTGCCTGGAAAGCTCCAGCAATAGCCTGAATCAACACGGTCATGTCAGGAGCAGCTTGCCCCTGCACACCCTCGGGTCCAGCAACCCCAACACCAGCACCAGCATTACTAGTTCCAACACCACCACCACCAGGGGGAGGAGGTAAATCCTCAACATTCTCAGCATTCTCATTATCGGCCATCGATCTAGTATTGATTCTCAGCTCTCTACGTGGCCCCATTATAAAGAAAACAATGCATTGACAAAAATGCAATAAACACAATTAGGCACAAATAAGTAAGTAATTCAAGTACTCAAGCTCATTTTCGAAAACAATTCTTCTCATTAGTTTTGATATGGCAATGGAATCCCCAACCACACTCCAAACATAGCATAGCATCACAAAATCATCTCAATTGAATCATACACCATTAGCCATACATCATTCTTTCACCAAGAAGACACATCATGCGTAAACACTTACAACACCCACATACCAAACCCCAATTATTCGATAACCAAGCTCTGATACCAAAAAATGTAACCCCCTTAGCCTGGTCTAGACGCTTGACCCGAACTACGAAGATTACACGGGGAAAACCAAAGTCAGCCCGAAAGTCAACCTTGATTAACGACCCTTTTTTATTTATTTTAATCTTGTCTAAATACATATTAACCCTAAGTGAGTACTCACAAATCATGATTGAGAAGGGCACAACTATCGGATAACATTTAGGGACTCAATTGCACTTTACACAAAATTAGGGACCAAATTGTAATTTTTGTAAATTATTGGGACTTCATTGATTTTAGGATTATCATTATGAAATTAATCGTGTTACATGCTTCTCAGCCAAATTTCATCTTAAAAAGACATCTCAAGCTCAAGCAATTGCAATCACAACATTTAAAACTAAAATGTAAAGTATGCAGACTTAAAACATTTCAAATCTGGGTCCAACGGTAACCCGTTTCGGAACGCCTACTCATCGTACCGAAATGCTGTATCAGAACAGTGTTGACCGTTTCGGTACGCTTGTATGTTCCGAGACCAGTTCCGAAACATGGAATTCCAGTAGCCAAAATGTTTCGAAACAACCTCCACCATTTTGAAACACAAAGGCCATTTCAGGCCCCCCGTTCTGAAACACTAGAGGGTGTTTCGATACAACCTGGCCAAAAACAGCAGCAAATGCTGGTTTTTCACTCATTAACATACTCAATCATGCTCCAAATGCTTCCAAATCATACCAGCAAGCCATCATACATATAAGGAACATATTTGGGACATACTACACAATCATAACATCAAACACAAATTCTCATTAGTCTAGAGGCATGCTTCATAATCTCAAAACCAAAATAAGCAATCCAACCTCAAATCAAACAATTAAGGCCATTTACAACTCAAACAAGCTAAAGCAAACATGCCACAACCTTAGGGAGTTCAACATATCTCCCAAATACAAATCTTGGTTTCCCATTGCCATTATATCAAAACTAAAGTGTGTGAAAACTTCACCATACATTTGCTTGGATTTCCTTGGATGAACTTAGCTTCCTTGATGCTCGAAAACACCTCAATTATCTGCATTATTGGTAAAAGAGAGAGCGTAAGCACAAATTCTTAGTGAGGCATGCTCTAAAGAAAACCAACACAATAATGCACATCTTGAAAACACTTTCTCAAAAGCTTTTAAACCACATGCTCATTCTATCTCATGCTTGAAAACTTTTCAAAGCAATTTCTCATTGAAAACACATGTACCTTCATTCTATCTCATGCATTTAAGCCAATGCAAAACTCATGGCAAAGCCATACTCATGCTTGTACTTTAAAGCATTTCATAAACATATCACATATGCATTTCTCATAGCATAAACCATTTCATCAAAGGTACATGTGAATAAAAAACCATTACATATTTTATATTGGCATTTCACATTTCTTTATTACACGGATATGCGGACATCTCACTAGACTCTTCCGGTGGCATCTGTCATCACCGTACTCACTCGTCTAGTAACATAGTTTCCGGTGGAATCTCTCATCACCGTACTCACATGGCGGAATCTCACATCGCCACAAAGCTTGGGTATTTCACCAAGTCCTACCCGATGGAATGCCCATCATCGGTTCTCTCCCTTTGGCTTAACCAAAGAGCACGTACGAATTTTTAGTTTATAGTGCATTCTCTTCCTATTGATTGGTCAATTATGTACGGTAAGTATCTCAACATCTATGCCAATATATGTTGTCAAATCATCATCTCACCTACTATTTTTCATGCATTAAATCTCAAACATTCTCATCTCATTTTAAAATCATAACATTTGCTATGCTTTAACATAAAATCTCAAATCTCAACTATGCAACATGTTACTTTATGAAATCATTTCAAGCATCATCTCATGCTATAATTCAAGCATAAAAACAGTAGGAATTTATCAATCTAAAACCATGAGCATGCAAAAGCATTTTAGGGGCAATCACCACATTCAAGAGAGCAATCTAGCCAATACTTACTTCCGGACTTAGGAAGGTGTTTCAAACCTTTCCTAAATCCCCAAACCTTGTTTCTTTGTCCCTCAAGAACTTCTAAAACAATACGCACTCACCGATTATGTTTCGCTTGCTCGCCGAAACGCTATCTAGGCTTCCGGATCAACTCCAAAGGTGTCCGAAGATGTCTCCCATGTTTTAAACACATAAGAACAGAGGATTAATGCATCTTCATGCATTGAAATCATCAGCCACACACCCAAACTCTTCCAAAACCAAACCTAGCCAAGATCCATCACTTCTAATCATTTCTAAACATCAATTAACATCAACAACCAACACAACCACGTCCTTATACCTCCAGCTTTAACAGAACACCAAAATCACCCCAAAAACCATCATTCTAACAAGCAAAATGTTGCGTGTAAAAGTGTCTATCGCAATGTAGTGCAAGTGTACACGACGCAAGTAGTAAAGTGATACGGACGTATCGGATATCGTCTCCACAGGGACTGGGATAATAGCTTCACCTTGGATTACTGCACGAAGGTAAAAAGAATAGTTTAAATTGTTGTCACGAAAATAATAAAGAGAACTGGAATATAAGATTAAAGTAATCAAGATAGAGAGAATGGGCCGGTATTGAATTGCTGTAACACCTCAATTTTGGGCTTAGAAGTTTAGGGTCTGAACCGGACCGGTCTGATTTTCGGTTCGAATATAAAAGGAGGTTTTAGGGAAAGCCTAGTTTGGGATGCTTTAAAAATATGGAAAAATATCTAAAAATCCTCTTTTAATATATATAAGAGAGTGGTGAAATCAATTTTACAAAATAAGTTTTGGAAGTGCGACATTTTGAAATAGTGACTAAAATGCAATTTAAGAAAAGTTAGTTAAGAAAATCTAAAATATGGTTTTCCGCTTTCCATTTAATTAATTAAACATTAATTAAATCATTAAAATCTAAGAAAAATCTGGAGAAATCCTTCTTGGGTAAATTAGCTCTTTAAAGATTCTAAGTTTCAATCCTTACAATACAGTCACCACTGAACTTTTCAAAAATCGCATTTTAGTCACTATTTCAAAATGTCGCACTTCCAAACCTTATTTTGTAAAATTGATTTCACCAATCTCTTATATATATATATTAAAAGAGGATTTTTAGATATTTTTCCATATTTTTAAAGCATCCCAAACTAGACTTTCCCTAAAACATCCTTTTATATTCGAACCGAAAATCAGACCGGTCCGGTTCAGACCCTAAACTTCTAAGCCCAAAATTAGGGTGTTACAACTCTCCCCCTTAAGAAATTTCATCTTCAAAATTTACCTGGAGGAAAGACGTATGAAAACTGCTTCTTCATGTCATCCTTTCTTTCCCGCGTGGCTTCCTCACCACCACGATGCTTCCACAACACCTTTACCAAATCAATGGTTTTGCCTCGAAGAACTTTACTGTCTAAATCCAGAATTTCCACTAGCTCCTCATCATAGGTCAAGTCTGGATTCAATTCCACTTCCTCCATAGGCATAATATGCGAAGGATCCGATCTATACCTCCGAAGCATAGAGACATGAAACACATCATGTATCTTTTCCAACTCTTGCGGCAATCTCAGCTTGTACGCAACAGGGCCCACACGTTCAATCACCTCGTATGGTCCAATGTACCTAGGGCTCAACTTACCCTTTCGACCAAACCTCATCACCTTTTTCCAAGGCGAAACCTTCAAAAACACACGGTCACCTACCGCATACTCAATCTCCTTACGCTTACAATCCGCGTAAGACTTCTGTCGATCAGAAGCTGCCTTCAATTGCACACAAATGAGCTTCACCTTCTCGGTGGTTCCTTTCAACAAAGCTGGCATTGAAACCAGCTTCTGACCTGTTTCAGCCCAACAAAGAGGAGTTCTGCACTTCCTCCCGTGCAAAGCTTCATAAGGTGCCATTTGAATACTTGCCTGGTAGCTATTGTTATAAGCAAACTCCACCAAAGGCAAATGCTTCTCCCAAGAGCCTTGAAACTCAATCACACAGCACCTCAACATATCTTCCAGCACTTGGATAACACGCTCAGACTGTCCATCCGACTGTGGATGGTAAGAAGTACAGAAATTCAGCCGCGTACCCAAAGCTTGATGCAAACACTCCCAGAAACGCGACGTAAACCTCGGATCTCTATCTGACACAATAGACTTTGGCACACCATGCAGCCGCACAATCTCAGCAATGTACAACTCTGCAAGCTTGTCCAAAGTATACGTAGTATGCACATGCAAGAAATGAGCACACTTCGTAAAGCGATCCACAATCACCCACACCGAATTCTTCTTCGATGGCGACAAAGGCAAACCAAACACAAAGTCGATGGTAATCCTTTCCCGCTTCCACTGGGGAATCCTTAACGGTTGCAACAACCCAGAAGGAAACTGATGCTCAACCTTAACTCGCTGACAAGCCATGCACTTACTCACATACTTAGCAACATCTTTCTTCAAAATCACCCAATAGTACTCATCCTTAAGATCACGATACATCTTAGTACTACCAGGGTGCATAGAAAAAGGACTACTATGAGCTTCAGTCAGAATAGCACGTCCAACTCAGCATCATTGGGCACCACTATCCGACTCCCAAAACATAAAACTCCATCATCATTGAAACAGAAATCCGATGGCCTGTCCTCAGCAATATCCTGAACATGTGGCACCAAAGAATCATCCAACAACTGCTTATCCTTTATCAACTGAACCAAAGATGGTTTCACTTGCAATTCAGCCACAAGACCTCCATCTCGCAAAATGCTCAAGCTGGCAAACATAGCCCTCAACTCCACTGCCACCTTCCTACTCAAGGCATCCGCTACAACATTAGCCTTTCCCGGATGGTACTCGATCGTCAGATCGTAATCTTTAAGCAACTCCACCCAACGTTGCTGCCTAAGATTTAACTCCTTCTGTGACATCAGATACTTCAAACTCTTGTGATCTGTGTACACAATACACTTCTCACCATATAGATAATGTCTCCAAATTTTCAAAGCAAAGACCACCGCAGCTAACTCGATATCATGCGTAGGATAATTGCGCTCATGCACCTTGAACTGGCACGATGCATAAGCCACCACCTTACCCTCTTTCATCAACACACACCCCAAACCAACATTGGATGCGTCACTGTACACCACAAACTCTTTCCCTGATTCAGGTTGAACCAAGATAGTAGCTTGCGTCAAGGCTGCCTTAAGCTTCTCAAAATCCTACTGTCTCGCCTCTGTCCACTCATACTTGACATCCTTCTGCAACAACTTCGTCAAAGGTGTAGCAATCTTTGAAAATCCATCTACGAACCTCCGATAGTATCCCGCCAAACCAAGGAAACTACGGACGTCATGAACAGACTTAGGAGGCTTCCAATTCATCATTGCCTCAATCTTCTGAGGATCAACACGAATCTCCTCAACTAAAACCACATGACCAAGGAACACAACTTCCCTAAGCCATATTTCACACTTACTCAGCTTAGCATAAAGCTGATTCTCCAACAAAGCTTGCAACGCAATCCTCAAATGCCCCTCATGCTCCTCCCCAGTACGAGAGTACACAAGGATATCATCAATGAACACCACAACAAACTTGCCCAAATACTCATGGAACACCCTATTCATCATGTCCATAAAAGCTGCAGGAGCATTCGTCAAACCAAACGGCATCACAAGGAACTCATAATGCCCATACCTCGTTTTGAAGGCTGTCTTTGGCGCATCCACATCCTTCACCCTGAGCTGGTAATAACCTGGCCTTAAGTCAATCTTAGAGAACACAACTGCTCCCTAAAATTGATCAAAAAGATCACCAATCCTCGGTAAAGGATATCGATTCTTGATAGTCAACTTGTTCAACTGACGATAATCGATGCACATTCTCATAGTGCCATCCTTTTTCTTCACAAACAAGACCGGTGCACCCCAAGGTGACACACTCGGCCGAATGAAACCACGATCAAGCAACTCCTGAAGTTGCATTTTCAGCTCCTTCAACTCCTTAGGTGCCATTCGATAAGGAGTAATGGACACTGGAGTCGTGTTTTCATACAACTCAATTCCAAACTCCACCTCTCGATTAGGAGGCAATCCAGGTAAGTCCTCCGGAAACACACTAGGAAACTCTCGCACCGTCCTGATATCTTGTACTCGCAACTCCTTAGAGCTAGGATTCATCACAAAGGCTAGGTAGGCTTCACAACCTTGCCTCAGCATTCGGCTTGCTTCCAATGTAGACACCACATTGGCAAGAAACTTCACATTCTCACCAACCACCACTACCTCATAATCATCCGCAAGCTTCAAAGAAACTCGCTTGTTCTCAAAATCCACCACAACTCGATGTTCAACAAGCCAATCCATACCAAGGATTACGTCAAAACCATAGAATGGAAATTCCATGAGATCAACATGAAAAACATGATTTTGCACAACCAAGGGACATCTTCTATACAACTTCCGTGTCACAACGGTCTCACCAAAGGAACTAGTTACACGCATACCAACATCCAAAGACTCAACAGGCAAACCAAGCAATTGAGCATGTTCACGCAATATGTATGAGTGTGTAGATCCAAAATCAATCAAGGAAAGTATTGACAAGGACTGCAAAGTAAAGGTACCTGCGATCACATCTGTGTCATTTCTCCCCTCTCGCTGAGCATACACTCGAGCCTGGCCACCACCCTCAGGTTGGACAGCCACCAATGTGCCACATTCCTCCCACCATCATCTCTGCGCTGGAAGTTACCACGGCCGCGCCCACGACCTCTCTGTGGTGCAACAACTCCAGGAGCACGTCCCTGACCACCACCGGCCAACAAAGGACACTCCCTCCTCATGTGGTCTGCCGAACCACAATTCCAGCACGAATTACCGTTCACTGCCATAGAAGCTTGAACCTCCCTCGCTGCTCGAGGACAATCAAGCCTCAAATGACCACGCGATCCACACGTCCAGCACATGTTTTGATCAGCTTTCATCCTGTCTCCCTGAACAGGCGCACCATGCCCTCCATTACCACGCCTAGCAGAAGACTGATACCTCTTATCTTGACCTCTCTTGTTCCACCCACCACCGAAACTATACTTAGCAGCTCTTTTGCCCGAGCCATAACTAACACCCCTGGAAGACAAACCCAGGTTCTGTTCAATGTCCTTCGCCCTACTCACCAGCACATCAAAATTTGTGTACTCAGCTGCAAGCATAAAGGTCTTCACGTCCGACATCAAACCATACCGAAAACGTTCACACCTCTCCCGTTCATTAGGGATAAGCTCAGGTGCGTACTGGCTAAGGCGGACAAACTGGATCTCGTACTCAGCCACTGATATACTTCCTTGCACAAGAGACATAAATTCTCTTTTCTTCTCATCCAGGTATCGCACACCTATATACTTTCGCTTGAACGCGTTCAGAAAGAACGTCAAAGTCACATCAACTTCCTCCATCCCGGAGACTGTGGTCGTCCACCACGTATACGCATCATCATGTAACAACGATACCACACATCCTAACTTCTTCACATCACTGCAGTTCATTGGTCCCAATATTCTCTTGGTTCTTTCCAACCAAGATTCAGAACCCTCAAGAGATAAACCTCTGAACTCAGTCCCTCCCAGACTGCGAAGACGTTCCAAAGGTAATCTCACACCAGCATCTCCCTGATGCGCAGCTCCGTGAGCTCCAGCAATAGCCTGAATCAAAACTGTCATGTCAGGAGCAGCTTGCCCCTGCACACCACCAGGTCCAGCGACCCCAGCACCAGCACCATCACCAGCACCACCACCACCGGGCGGTCCACCACCAGGGGGAGGAGGTATGTCTACAACATTCTCAACATTGTCCTCATTCTCGTTCTGAGCCATAGCTCGCGTATTAATTCTCGTCTTTCTACAAGGTCCCATTCACTAAAACAATGCACTGACACAATGCAATAAACATAATTAGGCTCAACAAGGTAAGTAATCCAAGTACTCAAGCTCATTTTCCAAAAACAATTCCTTTCATTAGTTTTGATATGGCAATGGGTTCCTCTAACATGCTTCAACATAGCATCTCATCACAATTGCAACATACTTCACAATTCATACATCACACTTTCATTTTAAAGGCATATCATGCAATCATACATACTTCACCCACAAAACCATTCCCATTTACACGAGAACTCAGCTCTGATACCACCAAATGTAACCCCCTTAGCCCGACCTAGACAGATTACCCGAACTACGAAGATTACACGGGGAAAACCAAAGTCAACCCAAAAGTCAACCTTGATTAAGGACCCTTTTTTTCTTTTTAGTCCTATCTAGATGCACATTAACCTTAAGCGCACTCTTGAGAAACACATACGTGGAAAGCACATCAATCGAATTACAATAAGGGACTCAATTGCACAAAATACAAATGTTAGGGACCAAATTGTAAATTTTGGAAATTTGAAGGTCTTAACTGATTTTTAAGTTACCAATATCAAATTAATCATATTACATGCTTCTCTGCCAAATTTCACTTTAAACGGACATCTCGAACTCATGCAATTGCAAATACAATTTACAGGACTAAAACGTAACGCTGGCAAACCTTAAAACCATTCAAATCAGTGCCCAACGATCACTTGTTTCGAAACGGGGTTGACCGTTCTGAAACACGGGTTCGTTTCGAGACTTGTTTTGAAACAGGGCCTGCCAGTGGCCAATCCATTTCGATACGGTCACCAGCCGTTTCGAAACACCAAGACCATTACAGGCCCCCGTTTCGAAACGCCTCTGAGTGTATCGATACGGGTTGCCCAGAAAGTGCAGAATTTGCTGGTTTAACATGCATTTAACCACTCAAACACATCCTAATGACTTCTTAATCATGCCAACAAGTCAACATACACATATGGCACATGTTTGCAACATCAAAACACATTCATGGCATCAATCAAGAGAATCCATAAGTCTATAGGCATGCATCCTAGTATCCAAAACCAAACAACCAACAATACACCAAAACAAGCATCAAAATGGCCAATTACAAATCCAAATCAATTAAGGCATCATGCCACAACTAGGGAGTCCAAAACATCTCCCAAATCAACATCCTAGGTTCACATTGCCAAGTATCAAAAACTAATAGTGTTGTGAAAACATCACCATACATGAGATTAGCTTTCCCTTGGATTCTTAGACTCCTTGTTGCCTTCAAACACTTCAATTATCTGCATTATTGGTTCAAGAGAGAGAACGTAAGAACAATTGCTTAGTGAGTCATGCTCTAAAGAAACAACACAATAATGCATTTTATAAAACACTTTTAAATAAACCTTCCATCACATAATCATCATTATTCATGCAACCTTGCATTCATATCAAGCATCTCATGCTTCAATAAAATCAACATGTCATATTGGCTTTCAAGTGATAATCCATAACCTTTTGCAACATAAAACACAATCGGATACGCGGATTACAAGCGTTGTCCCATACGCTTCATACACACTACCGAACACACAAGGTGGAGTTTACCGGTACAATCACAACCCCTCAACACCTGTTGTGTGTAAAATAGTCTATCGCAATTGTAGTGCAAGTGTACACGACGCAAGTAGTAAGTGATACGAAGTATCGGATATCGTCTCCACAGGGATTGGGCTAATAGCTTCACCTAAATTCACTGCACAAAGTAAAGGAAATAATTATGAGAAATTGTCACGAATAATAATATAAAAAACGTAAATAAAAGAATTGAGTTATCAAGATAGAGAGAATGGGCTGGTATTGAATTGCTCAGTAGTGCAGGTATTGGATTGCTTAGGATCTCCAGTTCTGTCGTCGCACCCGTCGCCGACAGCACCTGTCGCGGCGTCTGTCCGTTAGCTGTCGCGGCAGCGAACACTAACTCAGTACTTCAAGCTTGGCAAGAATCCCAGAGCTGCCTTGCCCTATCCCTAGGCACAAGTCTGTCGATGATCACGTCTTTGATGATACCTCCCGGCGTGAATCGAAGGATGAACACCGATGTGTATGAATTCTTCCTTAGCCACTTAACCTCACCCTATCCCTAGGCACGAGATGGTTCAACTATAAACTAGAGAACACGCTCTTATCTCTTTCGTATACTTAACTCTCCCGATGCTAAGTAAATGGATAACCTCACAATGCTCTCCCGATGCTCTTGCAAGATATTAAAACCAAGATAAAAGAACTTGAAGTTTATTTTATTGAACTTGAAAAAATCCTAAAACAAAACAATCCTTGCAACTACTTTACAAAACAACCCGTAGCCCTAGGGAGAATTTAGAACATGTCGGTGACAGGTAAACGGCAGGGTTTAGGTTTCGGTTATGGGGTAATCGGGTGTGCCCTAGGTTAAATCTATGCCCTTATATAAGCTTTGGGCTCAAGTTATCTAAGGTAACAAGGATTACAACTTTAATTAAAAGTAAGATTCTAATAAAGACTAAATCTCTAAAGTCTCCTACTTTCCAGCCGCATCCTTATTTTGTGGGAATTCCTTTCCTTGAGCTTTGGCTTGACATATCTTTTGATCCGGGGCTTGGAAAAATATTTGGCCTTCACACGACAGACGAGCAGATTTTTCTCTATCTATCGAGGTCCACTTTGCTTTTCCTCTTCATAAGTCTGCTGTCACCATGCTGTCACGACAGGTCCATGACAGGTTCGTCTTCTTCGGCTGCTTGTCCAGTTCAGCTTTCCTGCTTATCTGCCCTGCGCCTGCCTTCAACATCTACTGTGACAGATACCTGCAAAAATAGTAATCTTTCAGTAGAATCCGTGCCTTTTATATAATTGTGATGTTTTATTGAAAACTAACCTAAATGCAATGCAATGATGCTTGAATGCAGCAGAAATATGGGTTAAAAAGGGTGTAAATAATAGAACTTTTACACACTCAACACACCCCCAAACTCAAGTTTTTGCTTGCCCTCAAGCAATGAAGACTTAAAAGAAAACTGAAAATTTTTGTGTTGGCCTTCAAACAGTGAATTGTCCCTTACCTGTCGCTCATTCTTTATGGTGGCAGCAACCTGTCAGAAAGGTTAGGATCTGTCCGGAATCTCCCTATAGCTCTTGTGCAGTGTGTGCATGCTTGTGAACAGTTATATGCTAAGACTCTCTTAGTTTCACTAGAATATTCAACTTCTTAACTCGAATTTTTATGCCAAACTTTATTTTTTTAGAAAGCACATTTTCATGCTTCTTTTTCTTCTATTTTTAAGCTAAGTTTTTCTAGAGCCAGTTTCGGGCACCTCTAGTTAGCTTCCTAGAGCCGGTTTCGGGCACCTCTAGGTTTTTGATTTTCTTTTGCTAAACTTCTTTCCTAGAGCCAGTGTTAGGCACCTCTAGGGGCTATTCAAGTTCTAAGCATCCTACTCTAGTTTGGCTAAAAGAAATCTAAGCAATATAACAGTCACAAAAGTGTTTAAGTTTTCAGAACTATAGAAAGGCTCTAAACTTTTCCTTAACCTGTCCTAAAGATGCTGCCACGACAGAGCCGTCATGACAGGTAAGTTAACTTCAAAGTTTTTAAGCCAACAGTTTAAATTTTCTGATTTTTTTTAATTTTTTTAAAAGAACTTAAATAAATAACACAACAATTAATAAAAAGACTTAAAACTCCATTGATGATGGAGGGTTGCCACCCCCGAACTCAAGGGTTGCATTGCCCTCAATGCAAAATGACATGAAAAATAAAGAAAAACAAGACAAATAAAAGTACACCACAAAAGATAAGGCAGGCAACATTAAAGGAAAAATAAAAACTTAAATTTTCACTCGCTGTCCTCGCTGCTGCTGCTGACGCGGATCTGATGCCGGCGTCTGCGCTGTGGAGGGGGCTGGGCAGGTTCAGGAGCAGGTGCATCGGCAGGTTCAACGGCAGGTGGAGGGGCAGGGTGCTCCACTAGCCGGACGTCGGAACTGCTACCGCTGTCCCACGAGCTGCTGGTGGTGATGGCTTTGGACAGCTTTCTCTTGTTTGCCACGTGCTTAATTCGTTTTACACGCGTAAAGTCACTCTCCAAATTCCTCCGGATAAGAGGGCTTTCCGCAGTGGCAGGTCTTTTGGTTCCTCGAGGGGAAGTGTCTGCCGGTGGGCTGCCTTCCGCCGTTGGGGCAGGGGTTGGTGTGGGAGCGGCAGAATGCATATGGGGAGAGACAGGTGGTGTGGGAGTAGGGGAGGGGATATGGAAATAATGGGCGGGGAAGGTGGGGAAGATGACATCCAAATAATGTAAAGTATTAGTAATGAAATTTACCGTTGCATTTGAGAAGTCACGGATAAAAGTCATCAAACCCATTTGGCGCTCCTCTATCCTTAGGATGGCAGCAAGGATGTGCACAGACTGATCTGTCTGAGCGGTGTCGGCGGCAGCATCTTGGGCAGGTTCGGTGGCAGGTTCATCATCGGAATCAGCAGGAGGGGCATTTGGGTCGAAGGCGTTGATGGGTGATACGACTATGACCTCCATGAGGCTGGAGATGTTGTTGTCAGTCCAGCCGCTGCTCTTTTTGATTTTGTCGGAGGGTTCCTCTGGTACGGCAGCACAGCGGCAGATGGCGGTGATGGTGAACGGCAGGCATAGTCGTGAGTCCGAGCGAAAGGCACAATCGAGTATGCTGTCCCGCATGTACCTGCCCACATTGATGGGCCTGTCATGCATAATCGAGTGAATCAGGGCCAAGCGCTGTCGGTTGACTGTTGTATGGTGGGACGAGGGCAGGATACACTTTTTGATAAAAGCGTTCCATAGTTTTGCTTCAGGGAGTAGCTGCCCCCTATTGACGGAGTGGGGGTTCTTCTTGCTGGTGGTCCATGTCATCCCAGCCTCTGTCAGTTCCATCATGACAGCATCATGGGCAGCAGCGTCGAGGGTGTCCCAAAATTGTTGGTGAGCATCATCATTGGGACCAAAGAAGAGGCCGAACGTGTGGTTGATGCTGTTGGCGGTGAAGGGTACTGCCACTCCTCGGACGGTGACAGATGTCGCCGTTTTGCTGTCGATGGCCTCGTAAAATTCTCGAACCAAAGTATCATTTAACTCTGCCGGCTGCTCGGCAAAGTCCTCCCATAGCTGTGCCGTTATGGCCTTCATAATGAACGGCCGGAGTCCCATATGGGGGGCATCTCTGTTGTATATAAAGCCACGCTCCTCCCATAGTTCCTTTTTGGCGAATGGTGATGCTGCTGCTGAAGAAGAAGCGGCAGCAGTGTTCTGATGGGTTTGTCTCGACAACATTTTGGTTGCAAGGGCTGTGAAAGAGAGAAAACAAATAAAACTAGAGGAGAATAACAAGAGAGAAAAATCAGAAGTGATGAAAAATGAAAATGGGAAGGGGTTTATATAGCGGTCGAGTAGCTGCCCATTTAATGCCGCAACGGCAGGCGGGAATAACGGGGCGGCAGATTGAATGTAGCGTGTCTGACACGTCTGACACGCATTTATGCGTCTGTTACGCGTATGCCGCACGCTTCTGCGTCTGCCGTGTCAGTCTGTTGACAGCCTGTCATATCCGTCCGCGGCGGCAGCTGAAACGACAGGTTTCCATAAATGGGCTTTATTGGGCTGATGGATGGGCGGTGGGCTTGGGTCACTTCTCCTTTTCTTCTTGACTCCTTTATTTCCTAAAAACTGAAATTAGAAAAACAAAACATTATTTGAATAAAATAAACCTAATTTCCTAATAAATAAAAATAAATAATAAAATAAATAAAAATAAAAATTAGGTTAAATTAGGGATGCCTTGTGGGGCATCACCTAAAGTAACCACTTCCTGTATTCCTGGGGCTTCAGTCCCCTGATAATGCTTGAGGCGTTGTCCATTGACTTTGAATTGGTGCCCGTCCTTTAATGATTGAATTGTAATGGCACCATGGGGAAAACTTGAACCACTTGGAATGGGCCAGACCATCTAGATTTGAGCTTCCCTGGAAAGAGTTTCAACCTAGAATTAAACAACAACACAAGCTGCCCTAGGCAGAACTGTCGTGGGAGCAGCTTCTTGTCATGCCACTTCTTAGTCTTTTCCTTGTAAATCCTTGCATTGTCGTAGGCCATTGTCCGTATTTCATCGATCTCATTCAAATCTAACAGCCTTTTTTGGCCTGCCTTGTCCAAGTCCATGTTTACTGCCTTGATTGCCCAATATGCCTTGTGCTCTATCTCGACAGGCAGGTGACAGGTTTTCCCATAAATCAAACGGTATGGAGACATGCCCAATGGAGTCTTGAAAGCTGTTCTGTATGCCCATAATGCATCATTCAGAAGTAAAGACCAATCTTTCCTAGTTGGTTTAACCATCTTTTCAAGAATGTTCTTCACTTCCCTGTTGGAAATCTCAGCCTGTCCATTGGTCTGTGGGTGATATGCTGTCGCGATCCTGTGCTTGACACCATATTTCTTCAAGGCGGCAGCAATTACCCTATTATCGAAATGTCTCCCTTCATCACTGATAATCGCCCTAGGGATGCCAAATCTAGAAAAGATGTTTTTGTGCAAAAACTTTTGGACCGTTTTGGCATCATTCTTTTGAGTTGCGATTGCTTCTACCCACTTGGAGACATAATCCACTGCTAGGAGGATGTAAAGATTTCCACATGAAGATGGAAAAGGTCCCATAAAATCAATCCCCCAAACGTCGAAGATCTCGACTTCTAGGATATTCTGCAGTGGCATCTCGTTTCTCCTTGAGATGTTACCTGTCCGCTGGCACCTGTCACAGTTCTTGTAAAAGTCCTGTGAATCTTTATATAGTGTCGGCCAGTAGAACCCTAACTGCAGCACCTTGGCAGCAGTTTTATTACCTCCTAAGTGGCCTCCATATTGTGAAGCATGACAGTGATGGAGAATGTCTTCTTGCTCTTCCTGTGGTACACACCTCCTTATAACCTGATCTGCACACATTTTGAAAAGAAGAGGTTCGTCCCAATAATAATGCTTAACATCATTTTGGAACCTCTTCCTGGCTTGATAATTAAGATCAGAAGGTAATATTCCGCTAACTATAAAATTAACGAAATCAGCATACCAGGGAAGGTCAGAAGACTTACCTGCCGCCATGGCTGTCGCGACAGCGATTGCGACAGCAAAGAGCTGCTCATCTGGGAAGGTCTCCAATATGTTTGTCTCATCGAATGGTAGACTTTGTCCCTTCTCCAACCTCGACAAGTGATCTGCCACCTGATTTTCTGTCCCCTTTTTGTCTTTGATCTCAAGGTCGAATTCTTGTAATAGCAAGATCCACCGTATCAATCTAGGCTTGGCATCTTTCTTTGCGAACAAGTACTTAAGGGCAGAATGGTCGGTGTGCACTATTACTTTCGTCCCAAGTATGTAAGAACGAAACTTGTCGATGGAGAACACCACAGCTAACAGCTCCTTTTCTGTGGTGGTATAGTTCACTTGGGCATCATTCAATGTTTTGCTGGCGTAGTATATGACATGAAACAGCCTGTCCTTGCGCTGCCCAAGTGCTGCCCCGACAGCATAGTCACTGGCATCACACATGATCTCAAATGGTTGTGTCCAGTCTGGTGGCTGTACTATGGGGGCTGTCACTAGCTTTTCCTTCAGAACCTTGAATGCTTCAGTACATTCTTCATTAAAGTCAAAGGGTCGGTTCTGCTCTAAGAGATGACATAGGGGCTTCGTGATTTTTGAGAAATTCGCAATAAATCTCCTATAAAAACCAGCATGCCCTAGAAAACTCCTAATGCCCTTGATTGTGGTTGGCGGCGGCAGCTTCTCAATTACCTCTATTTTGGCCCTGTCGACTTCTATCCCACGGCAGCTAATCTTATGGCCAAGGACTATCCCCTCATCCACCATAAAGTGGCATTTTTCCCAATTTAAAACAAGATTAGCTTTTTCACATCTTTCAAGTACCTTTTGTAAGTTGCCGAGGCAGCTCTTAAAATCGTCTCCAAAGACGGAAAAATCATCCATGAAAATCTCAAGGAAGTCCTATACCATGTCGGAGAATATGGCCATCATGCACCTTTGGAAGGTGGCAGGTGCATTACAGAGTCCAAACGGCATCCTCCTAAACGCGTATGTACCGTAGGGGCATGTGAACGTCGTTTTCTCTTGATCCTCTGGTGCAATAGCAATTTGGTTATAACCTGAGTAACCATCAAGAAAACAATAGTAAGGTTTACCCGCTAATCTATCAAGCATTTGATCAATAAAGGGTAAAGGAAAGTGGTCTTTTCGGGTAGCTTTGTTAAGTTTCCGATAGTCCATACAAACCCTCCAACCGGTCACAGTCCTGGTTGGGATTAACTCATTGTTTTCGTTGGTTATCACGGTCATGCCTCCTTTCTTGGGAACACATTGCACCGGGCTTACCCATTGGAGATGGCGTAAATAATACCAGCATCTAACCATTTAATGATCTCCTTACGCACTACCTCCTTCATCGCATGGTTTAACCGCCTATGGGCATCTATAGTCGGCTTGTGATCTTCCTCAAGGAGGATTTTGTGCATGCATAACGCCGGACTAATGCCTTGAATGTCTGCTATCGTCCATCCAATCGCCTTATTGTGCTGCCTGAACATGTCGATCAGCTGTCGTTCCTGTTCCTGTGGGAGCTTAGCAGAGATGATTATGGGCAGTGTGTCATCACAACCAAGATAAGCATATTTAAGCTGCCCTGGCAGGGGCTTAAGTTCTAAGACAGGTGGTTCAACAGTAGATGGCTTTTGGATTAAATGGTTATCCGAAGTGTAATTCAAAGGTTCGAATAACTTACCTGGACGATGGTCTAACCAGTCTACCTCCTCATGACCTTCAGTATCAGATGTATCGGATTCAGAGGAGTCGCTGCCGTTGGTGCTGTCGTCGTTGCTGTCGTCGTCACTGTCGTGACAGGCTTGTAAGTGGCCGTCATGGCAGTGACCAAATTTTATATCACGGCAGCCCGACCTGATGCAGGGTTGATCAAAGGTCACCTCAATGATGGCCTTACACTCCTCGTCCACATCAGCATGTTTCATTGCTTGGAGAACATTCAACTTAATTTCTTGATCGTTCACGTGCATGGTGAGTTCTCCTTTCTCCACATCAATCAATGATATTCCCGTGGCTAAGAAGGGTCGCCCAAGGATGACTGGTGCGTTCTCATCTGCCTCACAATCTAAAATAAGAAAGTCAGCAGGAAAAATAAGCTTATCCACTCTTACCAAAATATCTTCAATTTTTCCCTCGGGGTGAACGTAAGAGCGGTCGGCTAGCTGTAGGGTAACTGTCGTGGGCCGCGCCTTGCCAATACCTAGTTTCTGAAAAACAGATTTGGGCATTAGATTAACACTAGCACCAAGATCACATAATGCCTTACCCACAAATCTGTCGCCGATTACGCAAGGTATGATGAAGCTCCCCGGATTCTTCTTTTTCTGGGGTGGCTGCCGATGAAGAATACTCATGCAACCTTCTTGCATCCTTACCGTTTCAAATTCCCCAAGTTTAGATTTCTTCGACATAACATCCTTGAGAAATTTAGCATAACCGGGCATCTCTCTAACAGCATCTAACAACGGAATATTAATATGAACCTGTTTAAAGATATCATAAATCTTTTTAAGTTGAGATTCATGCTTAGCTTGCTGTATCCGTTGAGGGAAGGGTGGTGGAGGACGGTAATCAGCAATGCGTCCTTCCCACTGCATGCGAATCTGAGGACAATAATCTTCTTTTTTCTCCTCTGTTGCTTCTACTGTCGTGACAGGCTCATCGGCAGCAGTCTGTTTATCACCTGTCGGGGCAGCTTCCTCGGCAAGTTTATCCAAGGCAGGTTCCTTTTCTGTTTCAGTTTCTTTTTCCGGTCCTGGTAACTTTTTCCCACTCCTAGTAGTAATCGCCTTACATTGCTCATGTGGGGGCGGTCTAGCATTTTCAGTATTGCTAGGGAATCCTCCATTCTGCCGTGGCTTAATATGCTGCGACACCTGACCCATTTGTGTCTCTAGAGATTTCAAGGTAGCCTCATGATTTGTCATTCTCATCTTGGTTTCATCCATAAAGTTTTCCGTCTTCTTGACAAACTGATTAATATACTCCATATACGTACCAGTCTGAGACATAAAGGTGGCCAGAGTCTGCTCCAATATACTACTCGTGGCAGGTGGTGGCTGTTGTTGCTGCTGAGGCGGCAGGTTCTGCGGCAGGTTCTGCGGCAGATGCTGTCGCGTCAACAATCTAGGACCCCCCTGATTCTGATTATGCGCTTGTGGATTCAGGGCGTTGTTGGGGTTACTCCAGGAGAATTTGGGATCCTTCCTCCAATTGGGATTATAGTTGTTGGAATTGTAGTTCGGCTTGTAATTTCCAACATATTTTCCCTCTTCTATATTTATTGGGCACTCATCCCTACTATGATTTCCCTCACAAGTAGCACAAACTTCCTCGACAGCAAATCCTTGTAATTCATCATCATTCAATAACTTTTTCATTGCTTTAGTAAGGAATGCTACCTGCGATTTCATAGTGCTGTCGGCCTCATAGTCCTTGACAGCAAGTACCCGTTTACCCCCTCTTCTTGCGGTTGGAAACTGCTCCTCATTCTTAGCCAGATGTTTCAAAACTTGCAGGGCCGCGTCTGGGTCTTTATCCAATAATAGTCCATTCGCTGCAGAATCAATTCGAATGCGAGTTTGTAAGTTAGCAGCATTATAAAACTTAGTTACCTGATTCCAGACGGGGAATCCATGCATTGGGCAGTTTCGAAGAAGAGTTGTAAATCTGTCCCAGGCCTCGTGCATCGGCTCGTCATCTTCCTGTTGAAAAGTAGCAATTTCGTTACGTAATCGCTCAGCTAAATGTGAAGGATTAAAACGAGACAAAAATTCACGAGTTAAATCTGCCCAAGTCATAATAGAACCCGGTGTAAGTTTATTCCACCAAGTTTTAGCTCTGTCCCTCAATGAATGGGGAAATAACCGAAGCCTCAGTATCTCCGGACTAACTCCTGGCAGTCTAAACGAACCACAGATGTAACGCCCCGGTTTTGGGCTTAGAAGTCTTGGGCGTTGACCGGTCGGTCAAATTGCTGTTCGAATCTAAAGAGGTGAATTTAGGAAAGCCTAGTTCGGGTTGCATTAAAAATATGGAAAAATGTTCTAAAATCATCTTTTAATATAATTAAGTGAACTGTGAAATCAATTTTGGAAAATGAGTTTTGGAAGGGTGACATTTTGGCTAGTGACCAAAATGTAATTTTCGCAAGTTTGGTGGCTGTTTTATAAAGGGTTGAAACTTTGAATCTTTAAGGAGCTATTTACCCAAAGGGAGTTTTTCCAGATTTTTCTAAGATATTATAAGCTATTTTCTGATTTTAAAGATATCAAAAAGGAGGGAAAAGCTCATTTGGCTATTTTCTTAACTAACTTCTCAATTTTCTTTCTCTCTTTTTCTCTCAACCCAAACACTCCATTTCCAGAGATTTGTTTCTGATTTTCTCACCTAAATTCCTCCTTTCAACTCTCATTTGATTCCTAATCATTGTATCTTCAAAACCTCTTCAATTGCTACTTGTTTCAACAAGGATTTTGGTTCCAAAAAGAGGAGAAACTCAAGTTTGGAGGTAAGAACGTCCTTCTCCTCTAAACTATCAGTTCTTTACTGAAATTCCTAAGTTTTCAATCCTAAATTGATGTTTAATTAAAGGTTTTAAAGTGGTGAAATGGATCTTGGCTTATAATGCAAGATTTGATGAATTTTCATGATTTTCGTTAGATCTGAGTAACCTGTGATTTGAGATGTGATTTTGTTGTTAAATGAACTCTAAATTGATAAGGAATTGAGTTTTGATTGATGCAATCCCGGATAGGTTGAGTTTCCTAAGTTTAGCTTGTGTTTCAAGGTTGTTTTTGAGGTGATCTTGTGGATCTGATGTTGCTGGAGGTATAAGGATGATAATAGGTTGTTTTTAGATGTTATTTGATGTTTATGGAAGTGTGGTTTTGCTGGTTTATGGCTGGGCTTTGTTTAGAAGAGGTTTGGATGCATTTTCGGTTGTGTTTGGTGGCCGAAAATGGAGGTTGAATGAGAGCAGCGAGTTTAGGTGCTTTCATTGAAGCAATTAATGCATGATGATGCATTAATCCTCTGCTTTGATGTGTTGAAACAGGGGAGGCATCCTTGGATCCAAGAGTTGTTGATCCGGAAGCTTGATTTGGTGCTTTGGCTTGAAGCAAAGTGGAAATCGGTGAGTGAAGTTGGGTTTTCAGAATTTAAAACCAAGGTTTGAAGGTTTTGGGAGCTTAGTCTAAGTCTAAACAACTTTGCTAAGCTCAAGTGTAAGTTTTCGAATTTTCTCTCTAGTGGTGGCCATGATTTCGTTGTGATGCAAAATGGTGAATTGCATGTTTTAATCACTGTTTTGAAAGCATGTTTTAGCATGGTGTTTGCTGATGTTTTAAGCCATATGTTGAAGGTAACTCTAGGTGGGAGTTCCTTGATTTTATACATTGAAATAATGTGGTTTGATGCTTTGAAATGCATGTTGAATATGGCTTGGTTTAATGCTTTAAAATAGTGGATTATATGATGTAAAAGATATATATTGGCAAGTGATGTTTTGAAAATGTTAAGGTCACTAAGGTGGTTAAAAGTCCTTGAGTGAGCCTTGTTACTTAAGAACATCAAGGTGGTTAAAAGTCCTTGGATGATTCTTGTTGCGGACACTAAGGTGGTTAAAAGTCCTTAGGTGATCCTTTCCATGGTGTTTAAAAGTCCATGGGGCCAAGGTGTTTAAAAGTCCTTGGGGCCAAGGTGTTTAAAAGTCCTTGGGGTGATTCAAGCTATGGACACAAAGGTGGTTAAAAGTCCTTGTGTGGTCCTCATTCATGGTGTTTAAAAGTCCATGGCCAAGGTGTTTAAAAGTCCTTGGGGCCAAGGTGTTTAAAAGTCCTTGGGAAGTTGATGAACTTGTTTTAAGAAAATGGAAATTGTCACTTGAGCCAATATGACATGTTATGTTTATGTTGAAGCATGAGATTGCTTGTTTTAAGTATGCTTGTGGGCATGTGCAATGGTTGATTATAAGCATGATTTGTAAATGTTTTTAATTGCATTATTGAATGGTTTTTAAGAGCATTCCTCACTAAGCTTTTGCTTACGCTCTCTCGTTTTCTTAATTCAATAATGCAGAGCATTAAAGAACCTTGAAAGGCAGCAAGGAGGGCAAGCATTCTAGTTCAAGTAAAGCTCAATGTATGGAAGGTTTTATAAGCACCTTTTAGCTTTTGGGTAGTTTGGCAATGGGGGACCAATGTGTATGTTTTGGGAGGTGTTTGGAACTCCCTAAGTATGTTGAATGATGATATGAATGCTGGTTTTTGGATTGGATCATTACATGCTTGTTTTAAAAGTTAGTGCTTGAATAGCTAGCTTGTGTAGGAAGCATGCCTATAGAATTGGGGCTTTTTGCATGTGATGTTGTTTTGATGAATTGATGATGCAAGTATGTCCTATATATGTTGAATTGCATGCTGGTAAAGTTTGGTAGCATTTGGAGCATGTTTGAATGATCAATTGCATGTTTTGGAATGCATTTGAAGCAAATCTGTGCAGGGCGTTTCGGAACAGTGTGCACTGTTTCGGAACGGGTGCCTGGAATGAACCCAGGGGTCCGAAACGGTATGCACCGTTTCGAAACGGTTTGGCCTCTGCCAGACCCCCGTTGCGGTACTGGTTGCGGAACGGCCCGTGTTTCGGAACGGGGTCAACCTGTTTCGGAACGGTCGACCGTTGGGGGCTGACATGGGCAGTTATATGTTTTGATTTGTTTGCGTTTTGGTCCTGAATCTTGTTCGTGCAATTGTATGAGTTTGGGAAGTCCTTTTGAGCTGAAATTTCACAGAGAAGCATGGAACCTGACTAATTTCAAGTTGGTAAGATTAATTTGGGTTAAGTCCTTATAATTATCAGAAATTACAATTTGGTCCCTAAAGTTGTAATTTGTTCAATTGGGTCCCTGTTTGATCTCTGATGTTTGTGATCTTTGTGTATGTTGTTTGTGTGATCACAATTAGGGTTAATGAGCATCTAGATAAGATTAAAAAGAAAAAAAAGGGTCGTTAATCAAGGTTGACTTTCCGGTTGACTTTGGTTTTCCCCGTGTGACTTTCTTAATTCGGGTCAACCGTCTAGGCCGGGTTAAGGGGGTTACATTTGGTGGTATCAGAGCGGAGTTCTCGAGTAATTGGGAATGTTTGTATGCATGATTGAAGTATGTTTGGCTTGTATGCTTGTTGTATGAAAGTATGTTCTGTGGCTTGAGATGTTGATGCTTTTGAGATGTATGTTGTGATGTTGCATGTTGAGGGTACCCATTGCCAAACAAAAGCTAAAGAAATGATGTTGATTTTGAATGAAATTGAGCTTGAATACTTGGATTGCTTACCTTGCTGGGCCTGACTTTGTTTTATTTGTATTGATATGCATGGTAAAAGTATGGCACCACGTAGAGAGTTAAGGAGTAGCGTGAGAGCTACGACTCCGGATGGAAATGAGAATGAAGAGAATGCGGGTAGTGCTGTGTTACCTCCTCCTCCACCTGGTGGTGGTGGTGCTGAGGGAGGGAGAGCTGAAGCTGCAGCAGCTGGTGCTAGAGCTGCAGGGCCCGAGGTTGGTCAGGGGCAAGCTATGCCTGATATGACGATGCTGGTACAAGCTATTGCGGGTGCTTTTCGAGCAGCAGTAGCTGGAGCTCAAGGAGCTGGGCATCAGGGAGATGCTGGTGTTAGACTACCCTTAGAGCGTCTGCGCAGTCTTGGTGGGACTGAGTTTAGGGGTATGTCCGCTGAGAGTTCGGAAGCTTGGTTAGAGAGTACCAAGCGTATCTTGGGACAAATGAGCTGCACGGATGTGCAAAAGTTGGGATGTGTTGTGTCCTTGCTGCAGGACGATGCTTATACGTGGTGGACGACCACAATCTCGGGGATGGCTGAAGCTGACATCACTTGGACATTCTTTCAGAATGCGTTCAAGAGGAGATATCTGGGAGTGAGATATCTGGATGAGAAAAAGCGTGAATTCATGACTCTGACTCAAGGGAGCATGAGTGTGGCTGAGTATGAGGTACGGTTTGTGCGACTCAGTCAGTATGCACCGGAGCTGATTCCTGATGAGCGGGAGAGGTGCGAGAGGTTTCGTTATGGTCT
The DNA here is from genome assembly GCA_958450335.1 of Hibiscus tridactylites. Classification (NCBI taxonomy): domain Eukaryota; kingdom Viridiplantae; phylum Streptophyta; class Magnoliopsida; order Malvales; family Malvaceae; genus Hibiscus; species Hibiscus tridactylites. The sequence goes on from OY288276.1 coordinate 29,863,736, forward strand.
CATAACGGAGGTAAAGATGTATGTGCTGGCCACTGAATATGATGATTTTGATGTGTTAGTGGGCCGAGCAAAGGACATAGAGATGAATTTGAGTTTGTCTGCAAAGGGTGCTGGAGCAAGTGCTGGGAAGAGATCAGCTGACTATAGTTCCGGAGGTGGACGGAACAATAGGGGACGCGATCAGAGGTATCAGTCCTCAGCTAAGAGAGGTGGAGGTGCACCTGCTAGGGGTGGCAATGCTAGAGCTGACCCTAGTGCTTGTTGGATCTGCGGTTCACGTGGTCACTTGAGGCGTGACTGTCCTCGTGCTGTGAGGGAGGTGCAAGCTCCTGTTGCGGCAACTGGTTTTGGGTGCTGGAATTGTGGTTCTGCTGACCACTTGAGGCGAGATTGTCTGAGGTTGGCTGGTGGCCAAGAGCGTGCTCCTGTTGTTGCTGCACCGCAGAGAGGTCGTGGGCGCGGCCGTGGTAATTTCCAGAGGCGTGAGGAAGGTGGTCGTGGAGTAGCCCATGTTGTGGCTATTCAGCCTGAGGGTGGAGGCCAGGCGAGGGTGTATGCTCAGCGCGAGGGAAGGAATGATGCAGATGTGATTGCAGGTACCTTTATTTTGCAATCCTTGTCATTGCTTTCTTTGATTGATTCTTGATCTATGCATTCATACATTTTGCGTGAGCATGCTAAATTGCTTGGTTTGCCTGTTGAGTCTTTGGATGTTGGTGTTCGTGTCACTAGTTCTTTTGGTGAAACTGTTGTGACTCGAAAGCTTTATAGAAGGTGTCCTTTGGTTGTTCAAGAGCATGTTTTTCATGTTGATCTTATGGAGCTGCCCTTTTATGGTTTTGATGTGATCCTTGGTATGGATTGGCTTGCTGAGCATCATGCTGTTGTGGATTGTGAAAATAAGCGGGTTTCGCTTAAGCTTGCGGATGATTATGAAGTGGTTGTTGTTGGTGAGAATGTGAAGTTTCTTGCCAATGTTGTTTCTACCTTGGAGGCGAGTAGGATGCTGAGGCAAGGTTGTGAAGCTTATCTAGCTTTTGTGATGAATCCTAGTTCTAAGGAGCTGAGGGTGCAAGATATCAGGGTTGTGAAGGAGTTTCCTGGTGTTTTTCCTGAGGAGTTGCCTGGTTTACCTCCTAATCGTGAGGTGGAGTTTGGAATTGAGCTGTATGAGAATACAACTCCTGTGTCCATTACTCCCTATAGAATGGCACCAAAGGAGCTGAAGGAGCTGAAGACGCAGTTGCAAGAGCTTCTTGATCGTGGTTTCATCCGGCCGAGTGTGTCACCTTGGGGAGCACCGGTCTTGTTTGTGAAGAAGAAAGATGGCACTATGAGGATGTGCATTGATTACCGTCAGCTGAACAAGTTGACTATCAAGAATTGGTATCCTTTGCCGAGGATTGATGATCTCTTTGATCAATTTCGGGGAGCTGTTGTGTTCTCTAAGATTGACTTGAGGTCAGGGTATTATCAGTTGAAGGTGAAGGATGTGGATGTGCCTAAGACAACTTTCAGGACAAGGTATGGGCATTATGAGTTCCTTGTGATGCCGTTTGGTTTGACAAATGCTCCTGCTGCTTTCATGGACATGATGAATCGTGTGTTTCATGAATACCTGGACAAGTTTGTTGTGGTGTTCATTGATGATATCCTCGTGTACTCGCGTACTGAGGAGGAGCATGAAGAGCATTTGAGGATTGTGCTTTAAGCTTTGTTGGAGAATCAGCTTTATGCTAAGCTGAGCAAGTGTGAGTTCTGGCTTAGGGAGGTGGTGTTTCTTGGGCATGTGGTCTCAGCTGAGGGGATTCGTGTTGATCCTCAGAAGATTGAAGCGGTGATGAACTGGAAAGTTCCTAAGTCTGTTCATGAGGTCCGTAGTTTCCTTGGTTTGGCAGGATACTACCGAAGGTTTGTGGATGGTTTTTCCAAGATTGCTGCTCCTTTGACGAAGTTGTTGCAGAAAGATGTTAAGTATGAGTGGACGGAAGCGAGACAGCAGGCTTTTGAGAAGCTGAAGATGGCTTTGACGCAAGCTCCTATCTTGATTCAGCCTGAATCAGGGAAAGAGTTTGTGGTCTACAGTGATGCATCCTATGTTGGTTTAGGGTGTGTGCTGATGCAAGAGGGTAAGGTTGTGGCTTATGCATCGCGGCAGTTGAAGGTGCATGAGCGCAATTATCCTACGCATGATATTGAGCTGGCAGCAGTGGTTTTTGCTCTGAAGATCTGGAGGCATTATCTGTATGGTGAGAAGTGTACTGTGTACACGGATCACAAGAGTTTGAGGTATCTGATGTCTCAGAAGGAGTTGAATCTTAGGCAGCGGCGTTGGTTGGAGTTGCTCAAGGATTATGATCTGACGATAGAGTATCATCCTGGAAAGGCTAATGTTGTTGCGGATGCCTTGAGTAGGAAGGTAGCTGTTGAGCTGAGAGCTATGTTTGCTAGCTTGAGCATATCGCGGGATGGTGGTCTTGTTGCTGAGTTGCAGGTGAAACCATCTTTGGTACAGTTAATCAAGGATAAGCAGTTGCTGGATGATTCCTTGGTGTCTCATGTTCAGGATATCGCGGAGGGTAGACCTTCAGATTTCTGCTTTAATGAGGATGGAGTGTTGTGTTTTGGGAGTCGAATAGTAGTGCCTGCTGATGTTGAGTTGAGGCGTGCTATTCTGACTGAAGGTCATAGTAGTCCTTTTGTTATGCACCCTGGTAGTACTAAGATGTATCGTGATCTTCGTGATGAGTACTATTGGGTGGGTTTGAAGAAGGATGTTGCAGAGTTTGTGAGCAAGTGTTTGGTGTGTCAGCGGGTTAAGGTTGAACATCAGGTTCCTTCTGGTTTGTTGCAACCGTTGAAAATCCCTGAATGGAAGTGGGAGAGGGTTACCATGGATTTTGTATCTGGTTTACCTTTGTCTCCATCAAAGAAGAATTTTGTTTGGGTGATTGTGGATCGCCTGACGAAGTGTGCACATTTCTTGCCTGTGCATACTACGTTTTCTTTGGATAAGCTGGAAGAGCTGTACATTGCTGAGATTGTGAGGCTGCATGGTGTGCCTAAGTCGATTGTGTCGGATAGGGATCCGAGGTTCACATCGCGTTTCTGGCAGTGTTTGCATCAAGCTCTGGGTACAAGGTTGCATTTCAGTACATGCTATCATCCTCAGTCGGATGGTCAGTCTGAGCGAGTTATTCAGATTTTGGAGGATATGTTGAGATGCTGCGTGATTGAGTTCCAAGGTTCTTGGGAGAAGCATCTGCCTTTGGTTGAGTTCGCTTATAACAATAGTTATCAGGCGAGTATACAGATGGCACCTTATGAGGCTCTGTATGGGAGGAAGTGTAGGACTCCTCTTTGTTGGGCTGAAACTGGTCAAAAGTTGGTTTCGATGCCGGCTTTGTTGAAGGGAACCACCGAGAAGGTGAAGCTCATTTGTGAGCGGTTGAAGGCTGCTTCTGACCGGCAGAAATCTTACGCGGATTTGAAGCGTAAGGAGATAGAGTATGCGGTGGGTGACCGTGTGTTCTTGAAGGTTTCGCCTTGGAAGAAGGTGATGAGGTTTGGTCGGAAGGGTAAGTTGAGCCCTAGATACATTGGACCGTATGAGGTAGTTGAGCGTGTGGGTCCTGTTGCGTATCGGTTGAGGTTACCTCAGGAGCTGGAGAAGATTCATGATGTGTTCCATGTTTCTATGCTCCAGAAGTATAGATCTAATCCTTCGCATGTGATGCCTGTGGAGGAAGTGGTTTTGAATCCGGATTTGACCTACGATGAGGAACCGGTGAAGGTTCTGGATTCGGATAGCAAGGTTCTTCGTGGCAAGACCATTGAGTTGGTGAAGGTGCTGTGGAAGCATCGAGGTGTTGAGGAAGCCACGTGGGAGCGGAAGGAAGACATGCTGAAGCAGTTTCCTTATCTCTTTCCTTCAGGTAAATTTCGAGGACGAAATTTCTTAAGGGGGGGAGAGTTGTAACGCCCCGGTTTTGGGCTTAGAAGTCTTGGGCGTTGACCGGTCGGTCAAATTGCTGTTCGAATCTAAAGAGGTGAATTTAGGAAAGCCTAGTTCGGGTTGCATTAAAAATATGGAAAAATGTTCTAAAATCATCTTTTAATATAATTAAGTGAACTGTGAAATCAATTTTGGAAAATGAGTTTTGGAAGGGTGACATTTTGGCTAGTGACCAAAATGTAATTTTCGCAAGTTTGGTGGCTGTTTTATAAAGGGTTGAAACTTTGAATCTTTAAGGAGCTATTTACCCAAAGGGAGTTTCTCCAGATTTTTCTAAGATATTATAAGCTATTTTCTGATTTTAAAGATATCAAAAAGGAGGGAAAAAGCTCATTTGGCTATTTTCTTAACTAACTTCTCAATTTTCTTTCTCTCTTTTTCTCTCAACCCAAACACTCCATTTCCAGAGATTTGTTTCTGATTTTCTCACCTAAATTCCTCCTTTCAACTCTTATTTGATTCCTAATCATTGTATCTTCAAAACCTCTTCAATTGCTACTTGTTTCAACAAGGATTTTGGTTCCAAAAAGAGGAGAAACTCAAGTTTGGAGGTAAGAACGTCCTTCTCCTCTAAACTATCAGTTCTTTACTGAAATTCCTAAGTTTTCAATCCTAAATTGATGTTTAATTAAAGGTTTTAAAGTGGTGAAATGGATCTTGGCTTATAATGCAAGATTTGATGAATTTTCATGATTTTCGTTAGATCTGAGTAACCTGTGATTTGAGATGTGATTTTGTTGTTAAATGAACTCTAAATTGATAAGGAATTGAGTTTTGATTGATGCAATCCCGGATAGGTTGAGTTTCCTAAGTTTAGCTTGTGTTTCAAGGTTGTTTTTGAGGTGATCTTGTTGATCTGATGTTGCTGGAGGTATAAGGATGATAATAGGTTGTTTTTAGATGTTATTTGATGTTTATGGAAGTGTGGTTTTGCTGGTTTATGGCTGGGCTTTGTTTAGAAGAGGTTTGGATGCATTTTCGGTTGTGTTTGGTGGCCGAAAATGGAGGTTGAATGAGAGCAGCGAGTTTAGGTGCTTTCATTGAAGCATTTAATGCATGATGATGCATTAATCCTCTGCTTTGATGTGTTGAAACAGGGGAGGCATCCTTGGATCCAAGAGTTGTTGATCCGGAAGCTTGATTTGGTGCTTTGGCTTGAAGCAAAGTGGAAATCGGTGAGTGAAGTTGGGTTTTCAGATTTTAAAACCAATGTTTGAAGGTTTTGGGAGCTTAGTCTAAGTCTAAACAACTTTGCTAAGCTCAAGTGTAAGTTTTCGGATTTTCTCTCTAGTGGTGGCCATGATTTCGTTGTGATGCAAAATGGTGAATTGCATGTTTTAATTACTGTTTTGAAAGCATGTTTTAGCATGGTGTTTGCTGATGCTTTAAGCCATATGTTGAAGGTAACTCTAGGTGGGAGTTCCTTGATTTTATACATTGAAATAATGTGGTTTGATGCTTTGAAATGCATGTTGAATATGGCTTGGTTTAATGCTTTAAAACAGTGGATTATATGATGTAAAAGATGTATATTGGCAAGTGATGTTTTGAAAATGTTAAGGTCACTAAGGTGGTTAAAAGTCCTTGAGTGAGCCTTGTTACTTAAGAACATCAAGGTGGTTAAAAGTCCTTGGATGATTCTTGTTGCGGACACTAAGGTGGTTAAAAGTCCTTAGGTGATCCTTTCCATGGTGTTTAAAAGTCCATGGGGCCAAGGTGTTTAAAAGTCCTTGGGGCCAAGGTGTTTAAAAGTCCTTGGGGTGATTCAAGCTATGGACACAAAGGTGGTTAAAAGTCCTTGTGTGGTCCTCATTCATGGTGTTTAAAAGTCCATGGCCAAGGTGTTTAAAAGTCCTTGGGGCCAAGGTGTTTAAAAGTCCTTGGGAAGTTGATGAACTTGTTTTAAGAAAATGGAAATTGTCACTTGAGCCAATATGACATGTTATGTTTATGTTGAAGCATGAGATTGCTTGTTTTAAGTATGCTTGTGGGCATGTGCAATGGTTGATTATAAGCATGATTTGTAAATGTTTTTAATTGCATTATTGAATGGTTTTTAAGAGCATTCCTCACTAAGCTTTTGCTTACGCTCTCTCGTTTTCTTAATTCAATAATGCAGAGCATTAAAGAACCTTGAAGGGCAGCAAGGAGGGCAAGCATTCTAGTTCAAGTAAAGCTCAATGTATGGAAGGTTTTATAAGCACCTTTTAGCTTTTGGGTAGTTTGGCAATGGGGGACCAATGTGTATGTTTTGGGAGGTGTTTGGAACTCCCTAAGTATGTTGAATGATGATATGAATGCTGGTTTTTGGATTGGATCATTACATGCTTGTTTTAAAAGTTAGTGCTTGAATAGCTAGCTTGTGTAGGAAGCATGCCTATAGAATTGGGGCTTTTTGCATGTGATGTTGTTTTGATGAATTGATGATGCAAGTATGTCCTATATATGTTGAATTGCATGCTGGTAAAGTTTGGTAGCATTTGGAGCATGTTTGAATGATCAATTGCATGTTTTGGAATGCATTTGAAGCAAATCTGTGCAGGGCGTTTCGGAACAGTGTGCACTGTTTCGGAACGGGTGCCTGGAATGAACCCAGGGGTCCGAAACGGTATGCACCGTTTCGAAACGGTTTGGCCTCTGCCAGACCCCCGTTGCGGTACTGGTTGCGGAACGGCCCGTGTTTCGGAACGGGGTCAACCTGTTTCGGAACGGTCGACCGTTGGGGGCTGACATGGGCAGTTATATGTTTTGATTTGTTTGCGTTTTGGTCCTGAATCTTGTTTGTGCAATTGTATGAGTTTGGGAAGTCCTTTTGAGCTGAAATTTCACAGAGAAGCATGAAACCTGACTAATTTCAAGTTGGTAAGATTAATTTGGGTTAAGTCCTTATAATTATCAGAAATTACAATTTGGTCCCTAAAGTTGTAATTTGTTCAATTGGGTCCCTGTTTGATCTCTGATGTTTGTGATCTTTGTGTATGTTGTTTGTGTGATCACAATTAGGGTTAATGAGCATCTAGATAAGATTAAAAAGAAAAAAAGGGTCGTTAATCAAGGTTGACTTTCGGGTTGACTTTGGTTTTCCACGTGTGACTTTCTTAATTCGGGTCAACCGTCTAGGCCGGGTTAAGGGGGTTACAACAGATCTCCTGGAATGTTTTGAGATGCTCCCTAGCATCTTCTGTCGCAGAACCACTAAACTGCCCAGCGTTGTTGATCATACTAAACATGACAGGTTTGAGTTCGAAGTTATCAACATCAATATCTGGCAGCGTGGTCTCCAGTTCTACATGATCGTTCAGCATGTAGTAACGACATGACCGTCGTCCACCTGCTGCGGGCGGGTCACCGACAGGCGGGATAATTCCATCACCGGCAGGCTGATTACGGGCCATCTGCTCTAGCTGTTCTTCAAGGTACTCGTTCCGGTCTAAAAGGTGGCGAATTTGTTTCTTGAGATTGAAGGAACGTTCGATCTCTGGATCTAATTTATACTCAGGATCTTCACCTCTTTTCGATCTGCGCATAAACAAGAAAACCTTGTGAAAAGCAAGAGTTTAAAACACAAAAGAAAAATTAAAGAAAAATATAAATTAAAACGAAAACAAAAATAAAAAGGAAAACAAAAAGTGCAATAAAAGAAAGGTGTAGTTATGTTGCCAATCCCCGGCAACGGCGCCAAAAACTTGTTGCGTATAAAATAGTCTATCACAATTGTAGTGCAAGTGTACACGACGCAAGTAGTAAGTGATACGAAGTATCGGATATCGTCTCCACAGGGATTGGGCTAATAGCTTCACCTAAATTCACTGCACAAAGTAAAGGAAATAATTATGAGAAATTGTCACGAATAATAATATAAAAAACGTAAATAAAAGAATTGAGTTATCAAGATAGAGAGAATGGGCTGGTATTGAATTGCTCAGTAGTGCAGGTATTGGATTGCTTAGGATCTCCAGTTCTATCGTCGCACCCGTCGCCGACAGCACCTGTCGCGGCGTCTGTCCGTTAGCTGTCGCGGCAGCGAACACTAACTCAGTACTTCAAGCTTGGCAAGAATCCCAGAGCTGCCTTGCCCTATCCCTAGGCACAAGTCTGTCGATGATCACGTCTTTGATGATACCTCCCGGCGTGAATCGAAGGATGAACACCGATGTGTATGAATTCTTCCTTAGCCACTGAACCTCGCCCTATCCCTAGGCACGAGATGGTTCAACTATAAACTAGAGAACACGCTCTTATCTCTTTCGTATACTTAACTCTCCCGATGCTAAGTAAATGGATAACCTCACAATGCTCTCCTGATGCTCTTGCAAGATATTAAAACCAAGATAAAAGAACTTGAAGTTTATTTTATTGAACTTGAAAAAATCCTAAAACAAAACAATCCTTGCAACTACTTTACAAAACAACCAGTAGCCCTAGGGAGAATTTAGAACATGTCGGTGACAGGTAAACGACAGGGTTTAGGTTTCGGTTATGGGGTAATCGGGTGTGCCCCAGGTTAAATCTATGCCCTTATATAAGCTTTGGGCTCAAGTTATCTAAGGTAACAAGGATTACAACTTTAATTAAAAGTAAGATTCTAATAAAGACTAAATCTCTAAAGTCTCCTACTTTCCAGCCGCATCCTTATTTTGTGGGAATTCCTTTCCTTGAGCTTTGGCTTGACATATCTTTTGATCCGGGGCTTGGAAAAATATTTGGCCTTCACACGACAGACGAGCAGATTTTTCTCTATCTATCGAGGTCCACTTTGCTTTTCCTCTTCATAAGTCTGCTGTCACCATGCTGTCACGACAGGTCCATGACAGGTTCGTCTTCTTCGGCTGCTTGTCCAGTTCAGCTTTCGTGCTTATCTGCCCTGCGCCTGCCTTCAACATCTACTGTGACAGATACCTGCAAAAATAGTCATCTTTCAGTAGAATCCGTGCCTTTTATATAATTGTGATGTTTTATTGAAAACTAACCTAAATGCAATGCAATGATGCTTGAATGCAGCAGAAATATGGGTTAAAAAGGGTGTAAATAATAGAACTTTTACACACTCAACAACACCCGTGATGGAGTTTAACGGTACAATCACAACCCCTCAACATCACTCATCGGTAGTTGTATAACATCACTAACGAGAACACATGACACTCAACACAAGACCTACACGTGGACTTTTAACCACCATTGTGATCTTAACCATCTCGTTAGTGTACTTGGATGGAGTTTACGGTACAATTACAACCCCTCAACATCCAAGGAGACTTTATTCACGGTGCACCCAATCCTATAGCCGGCTAACTATATCCGATTCAAGTACTTTAAAACCAACACATCACTTGCCAATATACATCATTTATCAACAACAATTCACTGTTTTAAAGCATTTAATCAAAGCCATTAAACAACATGCATCACTATGCATCAAATCCACATTTTCAACATATCAAACCAAGGATCTCTTACCTTGAGCATCCTTCAACATATGGCTTTCAAAACCATCATTAACCATGCTAAAACATGCTTTCAAAACAGAATTTAAACATGCAATTTATCAACAATGCATTGAACCACTCCATGGCTCATTCAAGAGAGTTTTTCCCGAAAACATACTCTTGAGCTTAGTTAAGTTGCTTAGACTTAAACTAAGCTCCCACACCTTCAAACATTCGTTACAAAGCTGGAAATCCAACTCCACTCACCAATTCCGTTTCGCAAGCTTGCCGAAACGCCGATCAAGCTTCCAGATCAACACCACAAGTGTCCGAAGATGTCTCCCCTGTTTTAAACACATCAAAGCAGAGGATTAATGCATCATCATGCACTAAAATCTTCAGCCATCACACCTAAACTCGCTGCTCTAACCAAATATATCATTTCGGCTACCAAACACAACCGAAATCACCTCCAAACACTTCCAAAACATAACTCAGCCAAGATCCATCACTCCTAACCATTTCTTAACATCAATTAACATCCAAAATGAACCTAAACTCGTCCTTATACGTCCAGCTATAACAGAACACCAAGATCACCCCAAAAACTACCATTTTCACAAGCAAAAACTTAGGAAATTCAACCTATTCGAGATTGCATTAATTAAACCATATTTACACATCATTAAACATCCAAAATACATTTAATAATCATCTCAAAACAGAGCCCAAACAATCACCACGAATTTCTTCAAGATTTCTTCCAAATCTTGAGTTCTAAGCCAAAATCAAGTTCATATCATTAAATCCATTTAGAAAACTTAAATTAAGGATTGATAACTTGGGAATTTCAGTAAAGAACTGAGTATTTAGAGGAGAAGAACAACCTTACCTCTAAATGTAGATTTCTCCTTGATTAAAGCCAAATTTCTTGAAAATCCAATAAGCAAATCAAGATGATTTGATGTAGAAAGGATTAGGAATTGATTGTTGATTAAATCCTCACCAATTGAATTGAAAACCAATGGAAAAGATGCTGGAGAATAGTGTTTGGTTGAGAGAATTTTGAGAGAAAATGAGATGAGAAAGTTTTAAGAAAAGTTAGTTAAGAAAATCTAAAATATGGTTTTCCACTTTCCATTTAATTAATTAAACATTAATTAAATCATTAAAATCTAAGAAAAATCTGGAGAAATTCTTCTTGGGTAAATTAGCTCCTTAATGATTCTAAGTTTCAATCCTTACAAAACAGTCACCACTAAACTTTTCAAAATTAGCATTTTAGTGACTATTTCAAAATGTCACACTTCCAAACCTTATTTTGTAAATTGATTTCACCACTCTCTTATATATAATAAAAGAGGATTTTTAGATATTTTTCCATATTTTTGAAGCATCCCGAACTAGGCTTTCCCTAAAACGTCCTTTTATATTCAAACCGAAAATCAGACCGGTCCGGTTCAGACCCTAAACTTCTAATCCCAAAATTGTGTTGTAATGATCTTGGGGTGTTTCCTCTAAATGTAGATTTCTCCTTGATTAAAGCAAATTTTCTTGAAAATCCAATAAGCAAATCAAGAGGATTTGACGTAGAAAGGATTGTTGATAAATGATGTATATTGGAAAGTAATGTGTTGGTTTTAAAGTACTTGAATCAGATATAGTTAGCCGGCTATAGGATTGGGTGCACCGTGAATAAAGTCGCCTTGGATGTTGAGGAGTTGTAATTGTACCGTAAACTCCATCCAAGTACACTAACCAGATGGTTAAGATCACAATGGTGGTTAAAAGTCCATGTGTAGATCTTGTGTTGAGTGTCCCGTGTTCTCGTTAGTGATGTTATACAACTACCGATGAGTGATGTTGAGGGGTTCTGATTGTACCGTTAAACTCCATCACGAGTGTTGAGGGGTTGTGATTGTACCGGTAAACTCCACCTTGTGTGTTCGGTAGAGTGTTTGAAGCGTATGGGACAACGCTTGTAATCCGCGTATCCGATTGTGTTTTATGTTGCAAATGGTTATGGATTATCACTTGAAAGCCAATATGACATGTTGATTTTATTGAAGCATGAGATGCTTGATATGAATGCAAGGTTGCATGAATAATGATGATTATGTGATGGAAGGACTCCCTAGTTGTGGCATGATGCCTTAATTGATTTGGATTTGTAATTGGCCATTTTGATGCTTGTTTTGGTGTATTGTTGGTTGTTTGGTTTTGGATACTAGGATGCATGCCTATAGACTTATGGATTCTCTTGATTGATGCCATTGATGTGTTTTGATGTTGCAAACATGTGCCATATGTGTATGTTGACTTGCTGGCATAATTAGGAAGTCATTAGGATGTGTTTGAGTGGTTAAATGCATGTTAAACCAGCAAATTCTGCACTTTCTGGGCGACCCATATCGATACACTCTCAAGCATTTCGAAACGGGGACCTGTAATGGTCTCGGTGTTTCGAAACGATTGCTGACCGTATCGAAACGAATTGGCCACTAGCAGGCCCTCTTTCGAAACAAGTCTCAAAACGAACCCGTGTTTCGGAACGGTCAACCCCGTTTCGAAACAGGTGACCGTTGGGCACTGATTTGAATGGTTTTAAGGTTTGCCAGCTTTACGTTTTAATCCTGAAAATTGTATTTGCAATTGCATGAGTCCGAGATGTTCGTTTAAGGTAAATTTTGGCAGGGAAGCATGTAATATGATTAATTTGATATTGATAACTTAAAAATCAGTTAAGACCTTCTAATTTCAGAAATTTACAATTTGGTCCCTAATATTTGTGATTTGTGCAATTGAGTCCCTAATCGATATCCGATTCCTGTGCTATTCATATAGTTGGTTCTCCAGAATACGCTTAGGGTTGATATGCATCTAGACAAGATTAAAAAGAAAAAAGGTCGTTAATCAAGGTTGACTTTTCGGTTGACTTTGGTTTTCCTCGTGTAATCTTCGTAGTTCGGGTCAACCGTCTAGGCCGGGCTAAGGGGGTTACAATTGCTCAGTAGTGTAGGTATTGCAAAGTCTAGGGAAATCTGTTCTATCATCGTCCCTGTCGTCGTCCCTGTCGCGGCAGCACCCGTCGCGGCATCGATCACACAACTCTATACTTCAAGCTTGGCAAGAATCCCTGCTATGCCTTGGCCTATCCCTAGGTCCAAGTCTGTCGATGAACACGTCTTTGATGATACCTCCCGGCGTGAATCGAAGGATGAACACCGATGTTGTTTAATTCTTCTTTATCCACTTAACCTCGTCCTATCCCTAGGTCCGAGATAGTTCAACTATAAACTAGAGAACCCACACTTATTCCTTTCGTATACTTAACTCTCCCGATATTAAGTAAATAGATAATCTCACAATGCTCTCCTGATACTCTTGCAAGATGTTGAAAACCAGAATAAGCGAACTTGAAGTTTATTTTATTGAACAGAAAATTCATAAAACAAAAGCAATCCTTGCAACTACTTTACAAATCAACCCGTGGCCCTAAGGGATGTTTAGAACATATTGAGATGGGGAAAACGGCTAGGGTTTTGAGAAGAAGGCTAGAGATAGATGATGTCCTCTCCTAGGTCGAATTACATGCCTTTATATAGGCCTTGGGTTCAAGTTTTCTAATATGGCAAGAATACAAGTTCAAATTAAAGTACAACTCTACTAAAGACTAAATCTTCAAAGAATATATCTTTAATTCGTCCTTCCTTCTTGCTTGGAGTTTATTCCTTGAACTTTGGGCTTCGCCTTCATTCTGATCTAGGACTTGGAAAAATATAAGGGTATTCCACGACAAACCGACATAATTTTCTCTTTCTATCGAGGTCCACTTTGCTTCTTCTCCTTAACGTTGCTGTCGTCCTTGGCTGCCACAGCAGCGGCCATGGCAGCATCGTCCTCCTTGTCTGCATATCCAGTTCCAGCTCTGCTGTATCACTGCCCAGCGCCTGCTTCTCCATCTGCTACATCAGCTACCTACAAAAGCAACCAATTTCAGTAGAAACTGTGCCATTTAATATATTTGTGATGTATAATTGAAATCTAACCTAAATGCAGCAGAAATATGGGTTAAATAGGGGGTAAATTATAGAACTTTTACACACTCAACACACCTCCAAACTCAAGTTTTTGCTTGCCCTCAAGTAATTCAGACCTTAAAAAGAAAAACAGAATTTTTGTTTGGCTTAAAACAGTGAACTTTTTCTTACCTACCATTCATTCCCTATTGTGAGCAACACCTAGTCGAATAATTTAGGCTTTGTCTGGAACCTTGCTATAATCCTCGTGCAGTGTGTGCATGCTTGTGAACAATTATATGCCAAGACTCCCTTAGTTTCACTAGAATATTTCAGCATTTAACTTGAATTTTTTATGCCGAAGTTCATCTTTTTGGAGGCAATTCTTAACTAGAGTATGTTTATTCAGACTTGATTTTATTTTCTCAAGCTTAAGTTTGACTAGAGCCGGTTTCGGGAACCTCTAGCTAACTTCCTAGAGCCGATTTCGGGCACCTCTAGGTGTATTGACTCTATTTTTCTTAACTTCTTTTCCTAGAGCCAGTGTTAGGCACCTCTAGGGGCTATTCAAGTGCTAAGCTTCCTATTCTAGTTTACCAGTAGAGTTCTAGGCAGTATAAAAGTCACAAATGGTGTTTAAAATTCAGAACTATAGTAAGGCTCTAAACTGCTCCTAAAACTATCCTAAAGGCACTGCCACGACAGAGGCTGTCACGGCAGGTAAGTTCAGTTCAAAGACTTAAGCCAAAATTTTCATCATTTTTAGCAAAAATAAACTAAGTAAAATACACAATTTTTTAAACTTAATAATACTCCATTAATGGAGGGATGCCACCCCCAAACTCAAGAATTGCATTGCCCTCAATGCAAATGATAGTTAAAAGAAAATAAAAAGTACATCACAAAATATTAAAAGGCAGACAACAATATAAGGTAAGAAACTTAAAATTTAGGCTTTGTCGTTGCTGCTGCTGCTCAGTCGGATCTGTCGGCGAGCAGGGGATTTCTTGGCTGGATGGCGGATGGGGGAAGCAGAGGTATTCTTCGTTTTGGCCTCCCTTGGAGATTGAATACGGGTAGGGGAGATATGAGGAGGTTTCTCAACTACCTGAACCTCAGAGCTGCTGCTGCTACTGCTGCTGCCGCTGCTACTGCCACTGCCGGTATCTTTCTTGCTCTTGTGTGCCACTGTTTTCTGCCACTTTACTGGTGTGAACTCTTTGGACAAATTCCTCTTGACAGAGGGTTCGTCTTCAGATTCCTCCCAAATCGAGGAATAGGAGAAACCGGCTATGAAGGCATCGAGTTCTTCTGAAGGCATCCTTCTCTTGGTTCCTCGGGCAGAGGTGTCAGCTGCGCGGTTGCTGCCTGCAGCTGTTGTGGCAGGGGTTGGTGTGGACGCTACAGATGGCGTCTTGGGCGTGGCAGCAGGTGTAGGGGTATGGGCAGGGGTGGTGGCAGAAAAGTATTGATTTGGAAAGGTAGTGAATACATCATCAGGGAAATTTAAAGAGGTATGGATGAAATGTACCGTGGAAGAGGTGAAATCTCTGATGAAACTCACGAGGTCGAGCTGTCGTTCCTCCATTTTTTGTATGGCAGCAAGGATCTAGGAGGAGGTGTCGGCCGGAGGTGCTGCTGCTGGCTCAGTGTTGGTTGGTTCTGTCAGCTCTGCTGCTGTGGCAATAGGGTCGAAAGATGACAGCGGGGTGGCAGCAGTGAGTTCCATCATGCTGAGTATATTTTTCACAGTCCAGTCCTTCCCTTGGTCTCGTAAGTCTGTGGCAGCTTCTAGTACATGATGGCCGCGGCAGAGGGCGATGATGAGATAGGGGAAGTAGAGTGGTCCTGTCGGCCGGTGTGCACATTCCAAAATACTCTCCTGGATGTATTTGCCAACCTTAATTGGCCTCTCATTTAATATAGAATGAATGAGGGCTAACCTGGATTGGTCCACGGTTGTGTTGTGTGAAGATGGCATGATACGCTTTTTGATGAAGGCGTTCCACAGTTTGGCCTCAGCGGTGAGTTAGACTCTCTTCACCGTCCTTGGGTTTTTCAGATCAGTGTTCCATTGTGTACTTTTGTCCGTGAGTTCTGCCATGACATCGTCGTAGGCAGCAGGGTCTAAAATCTCGAGAAATTGCTGGTGGCCATCTTCGTTTCTGCCCACATAAAATCCATAGAGAGTGTTGATATATTCTGGCTCGAAGAGCACCGCTCTCCCTCTGACTGCTGTCGCGTTCCTACTGCTGATGGCATCATAAAAATCCCGGACAAGAGACACATTCATCTCCTCTGGTTGTTCTGTGAATATCTGCCACTGCAGGGCTTTGATTCTCCTAGCTATAAATGGCTGCAGTCCCAGGTTCCCCTCCTTGGAAGTGTAAATAAATCCCTATTCCTCCCACATGTCACGGATCTGGAAGGATCGTGGGGTTGATGCTGCCGGGGCAGAGCCTGAAGCAGCACTTCTTCGGGTGTTTCTGAAAGACATTGTTGCGAGGATTGCGTAAGAAAAACGAAAGCAAGTAAAAATTCTAGAGAGAACAAGTAGGAAGAGTAAAAGTGAGTGAAAAAATAAATAGTAAACGGGGTTTATATAGGCAAGAGTTTTCTGCCCGTTGGAGCTGTAACGACAGGCGCAAATAACGGGGCCAGCTGTTACGCGGTTTCTAACGCGTCTGTCAGGCGTTTCCGTGTCTGCTACGCGTCTGTTACGCGTTTGCGTATCTGCTACGACAGCTTGTTGACATGCTGGATTTTCCGCGTCTGTCGCGGCAGCTGAAACGACAGTCTCCAAAGTTGGGCTTTTTGGGCGGATGGAAGGATGGTGGGCTGAATTCACTTCTCGTCTTCTTCTTCTCTCCTTTATTTCCTAAAAATAATAAAAATAAAAGACGTTATTTCCTAAAAATAAAATAATTCTATTTTCCTAATATATAAATAATAAACATAAATATAAATAAAAATAAAACTTAGGTTAAATTAGGGATGCCAGGTGGGGCATCTCCTAAGGTAACCACTTCTTGTATTCTTGGGGCTTCAGTCCCCTGATAATGCTTCAACCGTTGTCCATTGACTTTGAATTGGTGCTTGTATTTTAAAGATATGATCGTGATGGCACCATGGGGAAAAACATGTACCACATGGAATGGGCTAGACCATCTAGATTTCAGCTTCCCTGGGAAGAGTTTCAACCTAGAGTTAAATAGCAACACAAAGCTGCTCTGGGCAGAACTGTCGTGGCAGCAACTTCTTGTCATGCCACTTCTTGGTCTTGTCCTTGTAGATTCTTGTGTTGTCATAGGCCATTGTTCGAATTTCCTCAATTTCGTTCAGATCAAGTAGCCTTTTCCGCCCTGCTTTTTCCAAGTCTATGTTAACTGCCTTGATTGCCCAATATGCTCTGTGATCAATCTCGAATGGTAAATGTCACGTTTTCCCGTAAATCAGCCGGTAGGGGGACATTCCCAATGGAGTTTTGAATGATGTCCTGTAGGCCCATAATGCATCGTTGAGGTGTAAAGACCAGTCCTTCTGAGTTGGCTTGACCATCTTTTCAAGAATGTTCTTGACCTCTCTGTTGGATATTTAAGCATGTCCATTGGTCTGAGGGTGATATGCTGTTGCAATCCGATGTTTGACACCATACTTTTTCAAGGCAGCAACTATGACCCTATTGTCAAAATGTCTCCCTTCATCACTTATGATCGCCTTAGGGATGCCGAATTTAGAAAAAAATGTTTTTATGCAAAAACCTTTGGACCGTCTTGGCATCGTTTTTCTGTGTGGCGATTGCTTCAACCCATTTGGACACATAGTCCACTGCCTTTAGGATATATAAGTTCCCACATGAAGTTGGGAATGGTCCCATAAAATCTATCCCCCAAACGTCGAAGATCTCAACTTCGAGAATATTTTGCAGCGGCATCTCGTGTCTCCTTGAGATATTTCCAGTCCGTTGACACTTGTCACAGTTCTTGTAGAATATTTGGACGTCTTTGTACAGTGACGGCCAATAAAATCCTGACTGCAAAACCTTGGCAGCATATTTGTTGCCTCCTAAGTGTCCTTCATACTGTGAAGCATGACAACGATGAAGTATATCTTCTTGTTCATCCTGTGGTACACATCTCCTTATCACCTGATCTGCACAAATTTTGAAAAGAAGAGGTTCGTCCCAATAATAATGCTTAACATCATTTTGGAACCTCTTCCTAGCTTGATAATTAAGGCCAGGAGGGGTTATTCCGCTAACTAAATAATTAACGAAATCAGCATACCAGGGGAGTTTAAAAGACTTACCTGTCGCCATGGCTGTCGCGACAGTGATTGTGGCAGCAAACAGCTGCTCATCAGGGAAGGTCTCCAGTATGTTTGTCTCATCTTCCGGTAGACTATTTCCCTTCTCCAACCTTAACAAGTGATCTGCAACTTGATTCTCTGTCCTCTTTTTGGCCTTGATTTCAAGGTTAAACTCTTGTAGTAGCATAATCCAACGTATCAGTCTAGGCTTTGCATCCTTTTTGGTGAACAAATACTTCAATGCAGAGTGGTCTGTGTGGACTATGACCTTCATTCCAAGTATATAAGAACGGAACTTGTCAATGGCGAATACCAAAACTAATAGTTCTTTCTCTGTGGTCGTGTAATTCACTTGGGCATCGTTCAGTGTTTTGCTGGCGTAGTATATTACATGAAAAAGTTTGTCCTTCCTCTGCCCAAGTGCTGCCCCGACAGCATAGTCACTAATATCACACATGATCTCAAACGACAGTGTCCAATATGGTGGCTGTACTATTGGGGCTGTTACAAGCTTTTCTTTCAGAACCTTGAATGCCTCAGTACATTTAGCGTTAAAGTCGAAGGGTCGGTTCTGCTCCAAAAGATAGCATAAGGGCTTGGTGATCTTTAAAAAGTTCGCAATGAACCTCCGATAAAAACCAACATGTCCTAAGAAACTTCTGATTCCCTTGACTGTGGTGGGTGGCGGTAGCTTTTCGATCACTTCTATTTTAGCTATGTCGACTTCTATTCCACGACAGCTAATTTTATGGCCAAGGACTATCCCTTCATCTACCATGAAGTGACACTTTTCCCAGTTCAATACCAAGTTTGCTTTTTCACATCTCTCGAGCACCTTCTGTAGGTTGCCTAGGCAGCTTTCAAAGTTTTCTCCAAAGACTGAAAAATCATCCATAAATTTTTCTAAGAAATCCTCCACCATATCAGAGAATATTGCCATCATGCACCTTTGAAAGGTGGCTGGTGCATTACAAAGTCCGAATGGCATAATTCGAAAAGCATAAGTTCCGTAAGGGCATGTGAATGTCGTCCTTTCTTGATCTTCCGGTGCGATGGCTATTTGATTGTAACCCGAGTAACCATCAAGAAAACAATAGTAAGGTTTACCCGCTAATCTGTCAAGCATTTGATCAATAAAGTGTAAAGGAAAGTGGTCCTTCCGAGTAGCTTTGTTAAGCTTCCGGTAGTCCATACAAACCCTCCAACCGGTCACATTCCTGGTTGGGATTACCTCGTTTTCTTCGTTGGTTACCACGGTTATTCCTCCTTTCTTGGGAACGCACTGCACCGGGCTCACCCACTTGCTATCCGAGATGGCGTAAATTATTTCAGCATCTAGCCATTTGATTATCTCTTTACGCACTACTTCTTGCATAGCATGGTTCAGACGTCTTTGTGCATCAATGATCGGCTTATGATCATCCTCTAAAAGAATTTTATGCATACATAATGCCGGACTGATGCCTTGGATATCAGCTATCGTCCACCCAATAGCCTTCTTGTGCTGCTGCAACATCCCTATCAGTTGTTGTTCCTGTTCCTGCATCAACTTGGAAGAGATGATTACGGGCAACGTATCATTTAAACCAAGGAAAACATATTTTAGCTGCCCTGGTAGGGGCTTAAGATCTATAGTAGGGGGCTCAACAGTTGATGGCTTTTGAATTACATGTTTATCCGAGGTATAGTTTAAGGGCTCGAACAACTTACCTGGACGATTGCCAATCCAGTTTACCTCCTCTGGATCTTTAGTATCAGCTGTATCAGATTCTGATGTGCTGCTGTCGTCGGTGCTGTCATGACAGTCTTCTAAATGGCTGCCGAGGCAGTGGCCAATTTTGATGTCGTGGCAGCCCGACCTGATGCAGGGTTGGTCAAGGTAGCTTCAGTGATAACCTTGCATTCTTCTACTGCATCAGCATGTTTCATTGCTTGGAGAACATTCAACTTAATTTCTTGATCGTTCACTCTCATGGTGAGTTCTCCTTTTTCCACATCAATTAGTGATCTTCCTGCGGGTAAGAAGGATCGCCCCAGGATGATTGGTGCGTTTTCATCTGCTTCACAATCTAAAACAAGAAAGTCAGCAGGAAAAATAAATTTATCCACTCTTACCAGAATATCTTCAATTTTTCCTTTTGGATGAACGTAAGAGCGGTTTGCCAGCTGCAGTAATATTATTGTGGGCTGAGCTTTTCCAATACCTAATTTCTGAAAAACAGATTTGGACATTAAATTTATACTAGCACCAAGATCACATAGTGCCTTACCCACAAATTTATCTCTGATTACGCATGGTATGATGAAGCTCCCAGGATGATTCTTTTTCTGGGGTGGATGCTTGTGCAGAATACTCATGCATCCTTCTGTCATCTTCACCGTTTCAAATTCTTCAAGTCTGGAGTTCTTCGACATGGCATCCTTGAGAAATTTGGCATAACCAGGAATCTCCTTTATGGCATCTAACAGTGGAATATTGATGTGAACCTGCTTAAAAATATCATAAATTTTCTTAAGCTGGGATTCCTGTTTTAATTTCTGTAACCGCTGAGGAAAAAGAGGTGGAGGACGATAATCAGCAATACATCCTTCCCACTGCATACGAATCTGAGGAGGTTTAGGTTCATCATCTTTCTCCTCTGTCCCTTCTGCTGTCGTGACAGGCTCATCGGCAGCAGGCTGTTTGTTATCTGTCGGGGCAGCTTCCTCGACAGTCGACTCCAAGGCTGGTTTCTTAACTGATTCAGCTTCCTTCTCAGGCCCTGGTAGTTTCTTCCCACTCCTAGTAGTGATGGCTTTACACTGCTCATGTGTGGACTGTCTAGCGTTTTCAGTATCGCTAGGAAATCCTCCATTCTGCCTTGGTTTAATATGCTGGGAAACATGACCCATCTGTGTCTCCAATGATTTCAAAGTAGCTTCATGATTGGTCATCCGCATCTCTGTTTTGTCCATAAATGTTTCCGTCTTCTTGACAAAATGATTCATGTCCTTAATATAGGTTCATGTTTGAGACATAAATGTAGCCAAAGTCTGTTCCAGTATACTAGTTGAGGCAGCTGGTGGCTGTTGCTTCTGCTGCTGCGGTGGCTGCCGAGTCAACAATCTAGTTCCTCCCTGGTTCTGGTTATTCTGTGCTTGAGGATTTAGGGCATTATTAGGATTGCTCCAAGAGAACTTGGGATCCTTTCTCCAGTTGGGATTGTAGTTGTTGGAGTTATAATTCTTCTTTTTGTAGTTCCCAACATACATCCCTTCTTCTAACTGAATTGGACATTCCTCCGAACTGTGATTTCCTTCACAAGTTTCGCATACCTCTTCAGCAGAGTAGACAGGCTGTGAATCTTCTTTCAAAAGCTTTTTCATTGCCTCAGTGAGATATGCCACCTATGATTTTAATGAACTGTCGGCATCATAATCTTTTACAGCTAGAACCCGTTTACCCCCTCTTATTGCTGCAGGAAATTGTTCCTCATTCTTCGCCAGATTTTTCAATACTGCCATTACCTCTTCCGGGTCTTTGTCCAGTAGTAATCCATTTGCTACTGAATCAATTCTGATACAAGTTTGTAAATTGGCAGCATTATAGAATTTAGTTACCTGGTTCCAAACGGGGAATCCATGCATCGGGCAGTTCCTTAGCAGAGTGGTAAATCTGTCCCAGGCCTCGTGCATTGGCTCGTCATCTTCCTATTGAAAAGTAGCAATTTCGCTACGTAATCGCTTAGATAAGTGTGAAGGATTAAAACGAGACAAAAAATCACGGGTTAAATCAGCCCAAGTTCGTATTGAACCCATCGTTAGTTTATTCCACCAAGTCTTTTCCCTGTCCCTCAATGAATGAAGAAATAACCGAAGCCTCAGTATCTCCGGATAAACTCCTGGTAGTCTAAATGAACCACAGATTTCCTGGAACGTTTTCAGATGCTCCTTAGCATCCTCTGTAGCAGCACCACTAAATTGGCCAGCGTTGTTGATCATGCTGAACATGACAGGTTTCAGCTCAAAGTTGTCAACATCTATGTCTGGCATGGTTGTCTCTAGTTCTACATGATCATTGAGCATATAGTCTCGACGTGACCGACGTGCGGCAGCGGCAGGAGGGTCGGCAGGTGGATCATTCCCTCCATCTCTGGCAGGATTTTTATTATCCTGGGGATTCCTTTGGTTGTTCAGAGCCTCTAACTGTTCTTTAAGGTATTCGTTTCTGGCTAGTACGTGGCGGAGTCGGTTCCTAAGATTGCACGAACTTTCTATTTCAGGATCTAACGGATACTCAGGTTCCTTTCCTCGTCTCGATCTACGCATAAACAAGAAACATTGTGAAAAGCACATGTTGAACAATCCAAGATAAAACAGAAAAATAAAAAGAGTGCAGTAAAAGGTAGGGTAAAGTTATGTTGCCAGTCCCCAGCAACGACGCCAAAAACTTGTTGCATGTAAAAGTGTCTATTGCAATGTAGTGCAAGTGTACACGACGCAAGTAGTAAAGTGATACGGAAGTATCAGATATCGTCTCCACAGGGACTGGGCTAATAGCTTCACCTTGGATTACTACACAAAGGTAAAAAGAATAGTTTAAATTGTTGTCACGAAAATAATAAAGAGAACTGGAATATAAGATTAAAGTAATCAAGATAGAGAGAATGGGCCGGTATTGAATTGCTCAGTAGTGTAGGTGTTGTAAAGTCTAGGGAAATCTGTTATGTCGTCGTCCCTATCACGACAGCACCCGTCGCGGCAACGGTCTGTTGTTAGTCACAGCAGCGATCACACAACTCTGTACTTCAAGCTTGGCAAGAAGCCCTGCTATGCCTAGCCTATCCCTAGGTCCAATTCTGTCGATGAACACGTCTTTGATGATACCTTCCGGTGTGAATCGAAGGATGAACACCGATGTTGTTGAATTATTCTTTAGCCACTTAACCTCGTCCTATCCCTAGGTCTAAGATAGTTCAACCATAAACTAGAGAACCCGCACTTATTCCTTTCGTATACTTAACTCACCCGATATTAAGTAAATAGATAATCTCACAAATGCTCTCCCGATACTCTTGCAAGATGTTGAAAACCAGAATAAGCAAACTTGAAGTTTATTTTATTGAACAAAAAATTCCTAAAACAAAAGCAATCCTTGCAACTACTTTACAAATCAACCCGTGGCCCTAAGGGAAGTTTAGAACATGTTGAGAAGGGGAAAACGGCTAGGGTTTTGAGAAGAAGGCTAAAGATAGATGATGTCCTCTCCTAGGTCGAATTACATGCCTTTATATAGGCCTTGGGTTCAAGTTTTCTAATATGGCAAGAATACAAGTTTAAATTAAAGTACAATTGTATTAAAGACTAAATCTTCAGAGAATATATCTTTAATTCGTCCTTCCTTCTTGCTTGGAGTTTATTCCTTGAACTTTGGGCTTGGCCTTCATTCTGATCTAGGGCTTGGAAAAATATAAGGGTATTCCACGACAGACCGACATAATTTTATCTTTCTGTCGATGTCCACTTTGCTTCTTCTCCTTAACGTTGCTGTCATCTTTGGCTGCCACGGCAGCGGCCATGGCAGCATCGTCCTCCTTGTCTGCATATCCAGTTCCAGCTCTGTTGTATCACTGCCCAACGCCTGCTTCTCCATCTGGTACAACAGCTATCTGCAAAAGCAACCAATTCCAGTAGAAACTGTGCCATTTAATATATTCGTGATGTATAATTGAAATCTAACCTAAATGCAATGAATTATGCTTAAATACAGCAGAAATATGGGTTAAATAGGGGGTAAATTATAGAACTTTTACACACTCAACAAACCCTCAAACTCAAGTTTTTGCTTGCCCTCAAGCAATTCAGACCTTAAAAAGAAAAACATAATTTTTGTTTGGCTTAAAACAATGAACTTTTCCTTACCTACCATTCATTCCCTATTGTGAGCAACACCTTGTCGGATAATTTAGGCTTAATCTGGAACCTTTCTATAATCTTCGTGCAGTGTGTGCATACTTGTGAACAATTATATGCCAAGACTCCCTTTGTTTCATTAGGATATTTCAGCCTCTAACTTGAATTTTTATGCCGAAGTTCATCTTTTTGGAGGCAATTCTTAACTAGAGTCTGTTTATTCAGACTCGGTTTTATTTTCTCAAGCTTAAGTTTGACTAGAGCCGGTTTCGGGCACCTCTAGCTAACTTCCTAGAGCCAGTTTCGGGCACCTCTAGGTGTATTGCGTCTATTTTTCTTAACTTCTTTTCCTAGAGCCAGTGTTAGGCACCTCTAGGGGCTATTCAAGTGCTAAGCTTCCTATTCTAGTTTACTAGTAGAGTTCTAGGCGGGCATGGGCTTTCTTGGTTGGCTGGCGGATGGGTAAAACAATAGTAAGGTTTACCCGCTAATCTGTCAAGCATTTGATCAATAAAGGGTAAAAGAAAGTGGTCATTCCGAGTAGCTTTGTTAAGCTTCCGGTAGTCCATACAAACCCTCCAACCGGTCACAGTCCTGGTTGGGATTAGCTCGTTTTCTTCGTTTGTTACCACGGTTATTCCTCCTTTCTTGGGAACGCACTGCACCGGGCTCACCCACTTGCTATCCGAGATGGCGTAAATTATTCCAGCATCTAGCCATTTGATTATCTCTTTACGCACTACTTCTTGCATAACATGGTTCAGACGTCTTTGTGCATCAATGGTCGGCTTATGATCATCTTCTAAAAGAATTTTATGCATGCATAATACCGGAGTGATGCCTTGGATATCAACTATCGTCCATCCAATAGCCTTCTTGTGCTGCTGCAACATCCCTATCAGCTGCTATTCCTGTTCCTGCATCAACTTGGAAGAGATGATTACGGGCAACATATCATTTAAACCAAGGAAAACATATTTTAGCTGCCCTAGCAGGGGCTTAAGATCTATAGCATGGGGCTCAACAGTTGATGGCTTTTTAATTACATGGTTATCCGAGGTATAGTTTAAGGGCTCGAACAACTTACCTGGACAATTGGCAATCCAATTTACCTCCTCTGGATCTTCAGTATCAGATGTATCAGATTCTGAAGGGCTGCTGTCGTCGGTGCTGTCATGACAGTCTTCTAAATGGCTGCCGAGGCAGTGACCAATTTTTATGTCGTGGCAGCTCGACCTGATGCAGGGTTGGTCAAGGGTAGCTTCAGTGATAACCTTGCATTCTTCTTCTGCATCAGCATGTTTCATTGCTTGGAGAACATTCAACTTAATTTCTTGATCGTTCACTCTTATGGTGAGTTCTCCTTTTCTTACCTGCCGCCATGGCTGTCGCGGCAGTGATTGTGACTGCAAACAGCTGCTCATCAGAAAAGGTCTCTAGTATGTTTGTCTCATCTGCCGGTAGACTCTTTCCCTTCTCCAACCATGACTGTTGATCTGCAACTTGATTCTCTGTCCCCTTTTTGGCCTTGATTTCAAGGTCAAACTCTTGAAGTAGCAGAATCCAACGTATCAGTCTAGGCTTTGCATCCTTTTTGGTGAACAGATACTTCAATGCAGAGTGGTCTGTGTGGACTATGACCTTCATTCCAAGTATATAAGAACGGAACTTGTCAATGGCGAATACCAAAACTAATAGTTCTTTCTCTGTGGTCGTGTAATTCACTTGGGCATCGTTCAGTGTTTTGCTGGCGTAGTATATTACATGAAAAAGTTTGTCCTTCCTCTGCCCAAGTGCTGCCCCGACAGCATAGTCACTAATATCACACATGATCTCAAACGACAGTGTCCAATATGGTGGCTGTACTATTGGGGCTGTTACAAGCTTTTCTTTCAGAACCTTGAATGCCTCAGTACATTTAGCGTTAAAGTCGAAGGGTCGGTTCTGCTCCAAAAGATAGCATAAGGGCTTGGTGATCTTTAAAAAGTTCGCAATGAACCTCCGATAAAAACCAACATGTCCTAAGAAACTTCTGATTCCCTTGACTGTGGTGGGTGGCGGTAGCTTTTCGATCACTTCTATTTTAGCTATGTCGACTTCTATTCCACGAAAGCTAATTTTATGGCCAAGGACTATCCCTTCATCCACCATGAAGTGACACTTTTCTCAGTTCAATACCAAGTTTGCTTTCTCACATCTCTCGAGCACCTTCTGTAAGGGCATCATGCACCTTTGAAAGGTGACTCATGCACCATATCCACGGCAGCTTTCAAAGTTGTCTCCAAAGACTGAAAAATCATCTATAAATTTTTCTAGGAAATCCTCCAGCATATCGGAGAATATTGCCATCATGCACCTTTGAAAGGTGGCTGGTGCATTACAAAGTCCAAATTGCTTTCTCTGAAAAGCATAAGTTTCGTAAGGGCATGTGAATGTTGTCTTTTCTTGATCTTCTGGTGCGATGGCTATTTGATTATAACCTGAGTAACCATCAAGAAAACAATAGTAAGGTTTACCCGCTAATCTGTCAAGCATTTGATCAATAAAGGGTAAAGGAAAGTGGTCATTCCGAGTAGCTTTGTTAAGCTTCCGGTAGTCCATACAAACCCTCCAACCGGTCACAGTCCTGGTTGGGATTAGCTCGTTTTCTTCATTTGTTACCACGGTTATTCCTCCTTTCTTGGGAACGCACTGCACCGAGCTCACCCACTTGCTATCCGAGACGGCAAAAATTATTCCAACATCTAGCCATTTGATTATCTCTTTACACACTACTTCTTGCATAGCATGGTTCAGACATCTTTGTGCATCAACGGTCGGCTTATGATCATCTTCTAAAAGAATTTTATGCATGCATAATGCCAGACTGATGCCTTGGATATCAGCTATCGTGCATCCAATAGCCTTCTTGTGCTGCTGCAACATCCCTATCAGCTGTTGTTCCTGTTCCTGCATCAACTTGGAAGATATGATTACGGGCAACGTATCATTTAAACCAAGGAAAACATATTTTAGCTACCATGGCAGGGGCTTAAGATCTATAGCAGGGGGCTCAACAGTTGATGGCTTTTTAATTACATGGTTATCCGAGGTATAGTTTAAGGGCTCGAAAAACTTACCTGGACAATTGCCAATCAAATTTACCTCCTCTGGATCTTCGGTATCAGATGTATCAGATTCTGAGGGGCTGTTGTCGTCGGTGCTGTCATGACAGTCTTCTAAATGGCTGCCGAGGCAGTGGCCAATTTTGATGTCGGGGCAGCCCGACCTGATGCAGGGTTGGTCAAGGGTAGCTTCAGTGATAACCTTGCATTCTTCTTCTGCATCAGCATGTTTCATTGCTTGGAAAATATTCAACTTAATTTCTTGATCGTTCACTCTCATGGTGAGTTCTCCTTTTTCCACATTCTACTTAGATATAAGCGGGATCACGTTCGAAGCGTTCTGCCAACCCTTGTAGTTCTGTCGAGTTCACCGCCGAGACACAAATCTATTCCACTACCGGGGCAGCAAGAGCGTCACAGTAGCCAATCTGCCATCTCCTGCCGAGGCAGCGACGTCTGGCAACGCAAAGCAACATATCCTATTCAACGCAGTTTCACACTAAACAACAACATAACCTGACCCATTCCATCAATCTGATTTCATCTCTTTTATTTACATGTGTTTCTATTTTATTTTCTTCTTAAACAAACCAACTTATTTGAGCATTTACTTTTCTTGTGAAGGAACAACGAATCATGTCAAGATGTGCAATCCCTGTGGGAGATGATATCTTTTATACTATTACTTGACAAGAGTGTGCACTTGCACTCATATTTAGAGAACACTAAAATGCTCTACAATGACCGATTGAGTCAAGGTTTTAACCGCTACTTTCATGAACATATAAGATAATATTGAAGCGTATAGAAAAGATAAAAAGTTGATAAAGTAAGAATAAGGTTGCTAATCGAAGGGGAATCTTAGTGGGTTTTATTTGATTTTCCCCGTGTAGATCACTTGGTTCGGTCTTGCGACTAGACTGGGATAAAGGGGTTACAAGTTAGAACCAAAACTGGTCACCTACGAAGTTAAATGGAAAAATTGGACTGTTTTGTTATAATTGCAAAATTCGAGTACCTAAATGAAATAAATGAGGGCTAAAAAAATGCTTAAGTAACAGGGGAGTAAAAATGGATAACTTTCTGTATTATAAATTGAGGTATGTTGGCATTTGACTTGGTAAAATGGACTACAATGTTAAGAATAGGCAAACTAGACTGTTTTAAAAGATTTAGAAAGTTTGGTACTATTTTGAAAGGATTTATGGCTGGTAATGGTGGATGGAAATAAGGGAAAGCTATATTAAAAGTTGGTAAATGAAATTGTATATTAAAACTATGAATTTGTTAAGATAAGATGCTAAAAGAACTTGTATATGAACTTAGGACTAAACTGGAAGCATGATGGATTGAAAAAACTGTTTTGTCAGTTCTGTGGATGAAATTGGACTAAAACGAACAAGATAAAAATAGGGAAAAAATAAGGGAAAACATAGGTTATAAGGGCTAATTTGAGTTATAAGGATTAATAGGTTAACTAGCTTGTAAAAATTAGGCTAAATTGTAAACTGGGTAGAATAGGTAGTGTAAATTAACTTGTCTTAAACTTAAAAACTGTATTAATGTATAGAGGATAAAATGATGAGCCTTATATGGTTGGAAAGATAATTGAAATACCTTTCTAAGGGTATATACTAATTGAAATTCCGATGTGTAGACTAAAATTTATAAGCAGTTTAGAGGTGTGCAGTCTGCCAAAGGCTGAAAAACAGATTGGTATTATCAAACAAATGTGTTTGATTAAATGTGATTGTCATGGATAATTAAGTATGAAAATAGTAGTAAACTTATTTAGAGTAAGTTATTGATGTGTTTGAGTGATAAAGTCTATTTGGCGTCCCAAAACAGAATTGAAATTGCTTGAAAAGGTTGAGGTGAATGTGCATGCTTGATGCCTTGTTTGGTTGAATGAGAGGATACTTAGTTCATTGGTTGGATTGTTGATTTTGACTTTCCTTGCGTTGAATTGTAACTAGATCAAGGGGTTAGATATTGTTGAAGAGGAAGTTGTTGGACAAGCTAGCAAGAAGCTTAAAGGGATTGTCATTCGAGACCAGAATTAGTTCGGAGTTAACTTATGGCTAAAACTTAGGTCTTTACCAACCATAGCATGTCTATGTTTCTTGTGTGATGCAATTGTCATGTAACATGACTTAATTATGGTTGGTAAACTAAATGGGAAGAATGTGTAAAGGAAAAATGGATAAATACTAGCTAGTCCTTGCATGTTAAACGTATATTATGTTACTTGAACAAGTAAATAGAATTCTAAACAAGAAATCATATAATTCGATTACTACTTGTATCCTTTAAGGGATCAATACTTGCTAATATGATACTACAACTTGGAAAGTATGCTTGATTACTATCTATGAAATGTCCTAAGGGCTGCCTTGATCATGTTAAATATCATTTATGTTAAACTTGAAAAGCTTGATTTGGGAGCTAAGGATCAATGGCTTAAGGGCTATCTTGACTTGATAAATGTTACTTAGTTAAGTAACATCTTGAATAGCTTAATACTTGAAAGAAACAATACTTGAATCTGCTACTTGACACTTGAAAGTATGATCAATAAAGCTTAAAGTTAAATACATTGCCTTGGTTAATAGTGAGCCTTAGGTAGAAAGACATGCCTTAGAGTGTAGAGGTCTTGTGATTGGGTTGGACTACGGTCCAAGGTAAGGCCCCTATTTGGCGATAGTAGGAGAGATGTTTGTATTGGTCATTGACGACAATAGAAGGGATTGACTAGGTACTATATGTCCCATATTGTGGCGGCAATTGGTTGATGAATTGATTACCTAGGCTATACTATATACCAAGGCCTACAATTGAATAATTAATCTTGAATGATACAAGTAAATGAAATATATATGTTAAGAGATTGTAAACTTTAAACATAGTTTTGTATGCTTGAGTATGTGACATTGATAAGTTACTTGAAATGTTAGAAAGATGGTAATTAAACATGTTGGTTAAGAATCACCTTTGTTAGGTTTATACATGAAAATTGCTTGAGATATGATTGCATGTTAAGCTTTTGTTATTCATGTTATTCGAATGGTGCATTATATGTACATGAAATACATGACTTGTTTTGAGTTGTTTGGTGTTAAAACAAATCAATGATCCATGAAAATTAAGAAATTATCGTGAATGCATGTTAAACAAACCATGGTATAGACACTAAACCATTTGAACACTAAACTTGCTTGGCTTGCAATACTTGAACTAGCAAGGTCTTTCTTGAGATAAAATAAACTTGAAATTAATGAAAGAATACTTGTCTAGTCTTGCTACCTCACTAAGTACCTTTTTACTTATCACACTTTATTTCCACTTCTTCGCAAATCTCAGGTTAAGAATTCTCTCATGAAGCTATCTTGTGGAAGGCAAAGCAATCAAACTCTAGCTACATGTATGGTACATGTTCTTTTGTAATCTCCTAGAATGGTGGCCTAGTTTGTATATAGTTTAGTTAAAGCATGTATTGACACACTTTAAAGTTTGTATAAGATATATTTTGTGAGTTTTAAGGTTTATAAACATGGTTATATAATATGGAGCTGAATTTGGCTAGTTTAAGAGATGGAAATGTTCTTAATCATGAAAGAATGGTTATATGATATGATAATGTGTATGTTTTGGCGATGGTATGCTTGGTTGGAGATCTCTTAGTCGAATGATATGTATGAGTGTAAGCATGGTACAATCTTGTTGAATGTTTATGATTTTTTGTAATCAAATAGAATGGTTAGGTATTAAAAGTTGCCTTAATTGAATATGTTAAGCAAATAGTCATGGAGTAAATCGAATAGCAAGACCATGTATCTAGATTTAGTTGAACATGTTAAGAATTGCTTAATCTTGCTTGGTTGTAGTATGTACATGAATGATTAAATAGATAGCTTGATCACGCTAGAGTATTCGAATGCAAGCATGTGCAAAAATGAATATGTTATCTGGGCTGAAACTGAATGTAAATGAATCAAAATAAATATGTTTGGCTGCCTAGTCATTCTAAGGGTAGGTTACACGTCAAGACTTAGATTGAATCTTGTTGAAAGTAAACGAATTTATCTTGTTTGCCTTGTTGTTCGCTTGTTATGTAAATACGTAAGTAAATTTGAAGAGTATGACTCCTTGATTGATCCTTAGAGAAACAAATTTTAAGTAGAATTATTGTATGTTTAAATGCTATTATTGTTGCTTATTAGGCAAGTAATTCATCCTTTAGGGATGAGTTGTAAAAGTTTTAAAATTTTCCTCATTTTTGCTTGATTATTTGACACTCCTGACCGGTTTAATATTAAACCGATAGAGGAGTGTTACATTATTAATGTCGAGATTGAGGTTTAAGCATGGTAATTCCGAAACTATTTGGATCTCTAGTTGATTAGGTTGTTAGAATTGAGTTTCTGTGGTTTTAATATGATTTTTTGAATGCTGGAGGTATAAGGTTGATAATAGGATGATTTTGGCCGGAAGTGTTAGGTTGTGGCTGGGTTGAGTTTGTAGAGTAATCGATGATGTTTTCGGTTGTTTTGGATGGGCGTTTTAGTGGTTTTGGGCAAGGCAACGTGGTAGGTTTTCCTGCTAGAGTTTTGAGTGCATTGAGTAGCATTAATCCTCTGTTCTTCTGTGGTTAAAACAAGGGAGAACGTTTCGGAAGCAACCAATGAAGTTTTGGGAGTTTTGAACGCTTAGTTTCACGTTGTCTAGTCAAGGTTTCACGTGTCGGTGAGTGATAACGTTGATTTCATCTTAAAAATGATTTAAAAGTGGTTTTGGGAACTTAGATGTAAACTTGAAATGCTTGTCTAAGTTCGAAAGTACGTATAAGTTATTTCTCTCTCGGTTGTGCTATTATGAGATGGTTTTTATACACTTGGTTTTGAATTCATGTTACCTACTGTTAAAGCATGATTAAAGCACGTGGCTTGCTGTTTTTAATGATGTGTCGATGAAGGATGCACATGGTAAGTGATCCTTGTAAGAATATTTTTATACTTGTGATTTAAAGCAATGCTTAATTCTTTGGAAAATGATCTATTGCTAATGCTTTGAAATGTAACCCCCTCGACCTGGCCTTGCCGGTAGATCGAACCGAACGGACCACACATGTAATATTGAAGTAAACCGGGAAGGTTTGCCTCAATAAAAAACCATATTTTTCTTTTTACATGTCTAGATGCAACTTAGGTTCCTATGTGTACGCACACCAACACCAGATAAAACTTCGTCACAATCGCCTATTAGTTATAGCCAAATTAAGGTTTTAAGGACCATTTTGTAATTTTGGCAAATTATTAGGGTTATTACCAAATTTGGGTTACCAACCTTTATTTATGTTTATTACATGCTTATCGGTGAAATCTCGGCTCTATACGACTTCTAAAACCCATTCAATTACAAACATGGAAAATAGGGACCAAAACGTAAGAAACAAAAACTTAGAACAATTCAAAAGCTGCATTAATGGTCGGACGTTTCGGAGCAGCGAGCCACGTATCGGAACGGCCGTTTTGAAACCCATCTGACTGTTTCGATACGCGGGTTTGTTTCGAAACCCCTCAGGCTCGTTTCAGAACGATGGTTCATAGAGGAAAAATTTTTCGGAACATGCATCAACGTTTCGTAAACCCAAGGCCATTTCAAACCTCGGTTTCGAAACAGACAAGGGTGTTTCGAAGCACCTAGGCCTGCAATGTTTTAAAATGCTGATTTAATTCAATTTGAACCCTCTAAAACAATCTCGACACATGCCCAAATGTGTTTACAACATAACAACACATCAAACACTAAACATACGAAGCGAATGCATCAACATAACATCATTCACAAAATCAAAAGCACTAAAGGCATGCTTCCTAAGAGTTAAATGCACCAATAGGCGAAAATCCAAATTCAAGCATAAACCAAAACTTAGAGGCCATTTACATATCCAAATATGCATCCCATACTTGCACAAAACTAGAAAATACCAAACTAATAACATTCATTGCATTGAATACCCTCATTTCCTTTATTACACTAGTTCAAGAACACAACATACTTTTAGAGAGTGTTTTGGTAAGATTCCTTAAAGATGCTGCCTCCAAAGGTCTAATTATCTGCATTGATGAACAAAGAGAGCATAAGCATACAAGCTTATTGAGGATTGCTAAAAAATCAACACATCATCAATGCACAAAACCATTTTTTATTTTTTTCAAAATCATCATGCTTCTTTTGACAAAACATGCACTTTATCATCAAGACCATCGTATTAAATATCATGCAACATGATTCGTAAAGTTCCGGCAATTAAACCATTGCTACTCAAGTTCCAAGCCTTTCAAGCATAACACCCTTATGTGAAAGCTTAAACCAAAACATGCATCTTTTCAAAATATGCATCAACATCATTTTCCATAACATTCAAATCCATTATATTGGCTTACAAGTGATAACAACATTCAAAAACATATATCGGATACATGAATTACCAAGGGTTGCCCCACACCCTTCATACACTCTACTGGCATCTCAAGGCTCATACAAGAGAGTAACCCTCCATCGTTGTGACACCCATGGTGGAGTTTTCTGTACAATCACAACCCCTCAACACCACTCGTCGGTAGATGAATAACCCACTAACGAGAGACGGGACACACACAAGGTTCGCACCCTGAAGATACCCTCAACCGTTGCAACCTTAAACAATCCTCAATCGTTAAGGTACTTGGATGGAGTTTTCGGTACAATCACAACCCCTCAATATCCAAGGCGACTTGTTTATAGTGCACTCAATCCTATAGCTGGCTAACTATATCCGATTTCATTCATAAAGCACTTATACAATCATCACTTGCATATATAATCCATATCTCATGCATACCTTACTATTTTTACAAAGCATTCATGATAAGTCATAAATCAAGCCTTAAACCATGCTTCAAACCCCACGCATACAATGATCACTTACCTAGTGCTTCCTTAACCCACATGGCATCATCAACCTCATTTCATATATTCAAACATTCTTTAAAACAGTAAGCAAATGCAATTAAAATCAAGTGCAACCAAAGGTTCAAAACTAGCACAATCCGAGAGAGAAATTCACTTTACTTCCGAACATAGTAAAGCGTTTCATGCTCTTACTAAGTTCCCAAAACCCTTTTCTAAAACGTTTCCACGCTGGAAAACCAAGTTCCACTCACCGAGTTGCGAAACCACCCTTGTTGACGCAACTATCGATTGTCCAAAGCCTCCAAAATCACTTTGTTTGATCCTGGAATATCATCCCCTGTTTTCAACACATTGAAAAAGAGGCTCAATGCATTAAAATGCATTCAAAGCACCAACACTCAAAAGAAATCCCGCATCCCTACTCTAAGGCACCAAAACACCCATCCAAAACAACCGAAAACTCAATCGGTTGACCTCTAACCTCAGCCCAGCCATTACCCAACACCTCCGACTCATTTTAGGTATTAATCAACATCCAAAAACAACCTAAAACCATCTTTATACCTCCAACAACTCAGATTCACCTAAACACCCCAAAAACCCAACCAAAAACCAAGAATATCGAGGATTTCAGGATCTCTATGATTCAGACTCCACTTCAACACTAAAAACCTTTTAAAACTCATTTAGAAACAATCTCAAACTTGCCAAATCAATCAAACTCTGAAAATCACATTTTAAACCACTTTTCTATCAAGATTTCAATAGTTTATCAAACTAACAACAAAACCTCAATCAAAATCATTAATAAAGAGTCAAATATCTTTGTAATTTCATTGAAGAACCTAGATTAGAGGGTTAGCACGAAATATATCTCCAATCCTTGCTTCTCCTCTAAGTTGGCAAGTTTATCTTGAAAGAACTTGAAGTAAAATGAGAGAAATCACCAAGAAAAAGATAGAAATCAAAAGAGAATTTGAGAGTAAAGAAATCAAAATTCTTTTAACCGATTAACAAAATTAAGGAAAATACTTAATTTCCATGTAGCTCCTTAAAGATTCTAATATTTTGACTCTTCTTGAAAAACACAATTTTCTCAATTCTTAAATCTTTACATTTTGGTCCAATAAACCTCAGACTAAGATTTCCCTTAACTTCGAACCTTATCACCTTCTTTTAAGGCGATACATTAAGAAATACGCGACCTCCAACCGCAAATTCAATCTCTCTACTCTTTAAATCCGGGTAGGACTTCTAACGATCCGATACAACCTTCAACCGCTCACATATGAGCTTTACTTTCTTAGTTGTTCCCTTGAGCATATCCGTCAAGGAAAGAAACTTTTGTCTTATCTCAGCCCAACAAAGAGGCGTTCTACACTTCCTCCCATTCAAGGCCTCATATGGAGCCATTTATATACTCGCCTGAAAACTATTGTTATAGGCAAACTCAACCAAAGGCAGATGATTTTTCCAAGGACCTTGGAAATCAATCACACAACATCGTAACATATCCTCCAACACCTGGATAACTCGTTCCGACTGTCCATCCGTCTGAGGGTGATACGAAGTGCTGAAATTCAATCGCGTACCCAACACCTGATGTAAACATTCCCAAAACCTCGCTGTGAATCTCGGATCTCTATACGACACTGTGGACTTGGGCACACCTTGCAGATGCAGAATCTCAGCAATATACAACTCCACTGACTTATCCAACGTATACGTAGTATGCACAGCCAACAAATGTGCACACTTCATCAGACGACACACAATCAACCACACGGAGTTCTTCTTTGATGGTGTCAAAGGCAGACCAGACACAAAATCCATCGTAATCCTTTCCCACTTCCATTCTGGTATCCTCAAAGGTTGTAACAAACTAAAAGGAAACTGATGCTCAGCCTTCACCCGTTGACAAACCATACACCTACTTACAAAATCAGCTACATCCTTTTCAACCTCACCCAATAGTACTCATCTTTCAAGCCACGATACATCTTAGTACTACCAGGGTGCATAGCAAAAGGACTACTACGAGCCTCAGTCAATATAGTGCGCCTCAACTCAACATATCCCGACACCACTATTCGTCTTTTGAAACATAGAACTCCATCACCATTAAAGCAAAAGGCAATTTCCTTACCATCAGCTATGTCCTAAACATGAGGCACCAACGAATAATCCAACAACTGCTTCTCCTTAATCAATTGAATCAAGGAAGGTTTCACTTGCAACTCGGCTATCAAGCCACCATCACGCGATAAACTCAAACGAGCAAACATAGCTCTCAGCTCAACAACTACCTTCCTACTCAAAGCATCATCCACATCATTGGCTTTTCCAAGATGATACTCAATGGTCAGATCATAATCTTTAAGCAACTCCAACCATCTTTGATGCCTAAGATTCAACTCCTTCTACGACATAAGATACTTCAAACTCTTATGGTTAGTGTAAACCACACACCTTTCACCATAAAGGTAGTGTCTCCAAATCTTCAAAGCAAACACCACCGTCGCGAGCTCTAGATCATGCGTGAGGTAGTTTCGCTCATGCACCTTCAACTGTCTAGACGCATAAGCCACAATCTCCCACCTTGCATCAATACACAACCCAAACCAACATAGGATGCATCGCTATAGACTACAATTTCCTTACCCGATTCTGGTTGAATCAAGGTAGGAGCTTGCGTCAAGGCTTCCTTCGACTTCTCGAAGTCCTTTGCCAAACACTCGTCCACTCGAAGCGAACATTATTTTGCAACAACTTGGACAAATGTGCAGCAATCTTAGAGAAACCTTCGACAAACCTTTAGTAGTAACCAGCCAACCCAAGGAAACTTCGCACTTCCGTCACCGATTTAAGCGTCTTCCAACTCATCACCGCCTAAACCTTATGTGGATCAACCCGAATACCTTCGGCTGACACCACATGTCCAAGAAAAACCACTTCCTTGAGCCAAAACTCACACTTGCTTAGTTTAGCATAAGTCTGATTCTGGAACAGCACTTGCAACACAATCCTCAAGTGCCTATCATGATCCTTCTTGTTGAGTGTGTAAAAGTTCTATTATTTACACCCTTTTTGCCCATATTTCTGCTGCATTCAAGCACCATTTCATTGCATTTAGGTCAGTTTACAGCAAAACATCACAAATATATAAAAAGCACAGATTCTACGAAAAATGGTTGTTTTTGGCAGGTTGCCGCCGCCGTAGACGGAGAAGGCAGGGGCAGGGCAGAGAAGCAGAAGAGCTGAACTGGACAAGCAGACGAAGAGGACGATGCTGCCATGGAGCTGCCGTGACAGCAGAGGACGACAGCAAGTTGCTGCCATAGTAGACAGAGAAGGCAGACGCAGGGTACAGAAGCAGAAGAGCTGAACTGGACAAGCAGACGAAGAGGACGATGCTGCCATGGAGCTGCCGTGACAGTATGGTGATAGCAGTTTTGCGGAGAGAAAAAGCAAAGTGGACCACGATAGATAGAGAAAATTCTGCTCGTCTGTCGTATGAAAGCCAAATATTTTTCCAAGCCCCGGATCAAAAGATATGTCAAGCCAAAGTTCAAGGAGAGAAAATCCCAAGAAACAAGGAGGACGGCTGAAAAGTAAGATCCTTGAAGATTAAGTCTTTATTAGAATCATACTTTTAATTAAAGTTGTAATCCTTGTTACCTTAGATAACTTGATCCCAAAGCTTATATAAGGGCATGTATTTTAACCTAGGAGATAATCCCCACATCATACCCCATAACCGACAACCAAAAACCCTCCGCCGTTTACCCGCCGTCGACATGTTCTAAAACCCCCTAGGGCCACGGGTTGATTTGTAAAGTAGTTGCAAGGGTTGTTTTGTTTTAGGAATTTTCAGTTCAATAAAATAAACTTCAAGTTCTCTTATTTTGGTTATTAATATCTTGCAAGAGCATCAGGAGAACATTGTGAGGTTATCTATTTACTTAGCATCGGGAGAGTTAAGTATACGAAAGAAGTAAGAGCAAGTTCTCTAGTTTATAGTTGAACTATCTTGTGCCTAGGGATAGGGCAAGGTTAAGTGGCTAAAGAAGAATTCATACACATTGGTGTTCATCCTTCGATTCACGCCGGGAGGTATCATTAAAGACGTGATCATCGACAGACTTGGACCTAGGGATAGGACAAGGCAGATCTGGGATTCTTGCCAAACTTGGAGTACGGGGTTGATGTGTTCGCTGCCGCGACAGCTAACGGACAGCCGCCGCGACAGGTGCTGTCGGTGACGGGCGCGGCGACAAAACTGGATTTCCTAAGCACTGCAATACCTGCACTACTGAGCAATTCAATACCAGCTCATTCTCTCTATCTTAATTTCTCTACTTTTATTTTCCAGTATTCTTTATTATTTTCGTGACAATATCTTAATCTATTCTTTTCCCCTTGTGCAGATAGCGAAGGAAAGGGTTAGCCCAGTCCCTGTGGAGACGATATCCGATACTCTAGTATCACTTTATTACTTGCGACGTGTACACTTGCACTCAATTGCGATAGATACTTTTACACGCAACAAGTTTTTGGCGCCGTTGCCGGGGACTGGCAACACACTCCTACCCTAGCTCCTGCACTTTTCTTTTATTTTTATGTTTTTTATTTTATTATTATTTTTTTACAAAAAAAAACTCAGGTGAAAATACAGGTTCAAGGGCATCAACATGCCAGGAAAAACCATTCGAGAGTTGATATGGGAAAGTTCTTGCAATTATCGTAAAGATATGCTACCACGACAGCAACAGGGGCAGCAAATGTTGATGCCGCAGCAGCAAAATTTTTTATGGTACGATCAAAACCCCCAAAATTTTTTATACCATAACATTTTTGCTACAAAACCCGACCTGCCCTGGCAATGTCATCATCCTCAAGAGCAGTCAAAATCCTTAGAAGACACACTGCAAGCCTTCATGGCACTCACTCAAGAAGTGTCGGTTTCTATGGACGCAAGTATCGCCAAGATGGATGAACTCTTGAGCAGACCAGTCCTCATTCATGCCACAGATGAACCTGAAATCATGAGGCAAGATGACGAGGATGCCCATGTGAAGGAATACCCAACATATGATGAGTCTGAGCAACAACTTGCCATGGCAATGATCGAGGAGCCGGAATGGAGCAACACCGCGACAACGCTGAGTGAAATCCAAGAGAATGTCACGGCAGCAACCACTTCTAAAGCCGAAACTGTCGCCTCGGCAGCAACTGTCACCTCGGTAGCAACTGCCGCCTCGACAACAACTGCCGCCTCGACAACAACTGCCACCTCGGCAGCAACTGCCGCCTCGACAGCAATTGCCGCCTCGACAGCAACTGCCGCCTCGGCAGCAACTGCCGCCTCGACAGCAACTGATGCTGAAGCATCAACCACATCAGAGGCAAATTCTCAACCCACTACCTCGATTATGCCTGACCAAGATTGCACACATCCATCCCTGTCATGGCACTCGAACGACCACCTAGAAGAGCTACCCAATGACAATGCCTCGCCAATGGAATATGAGCAGGTAATAAACGAACCTTTTGAATTCTTTGAAAACTCACCGATTCCATTGCAGATATTAGAGGAACCAACACCGGTGAACTCAGAATTATCAAAGTCTCTACTGATGGAGATCTACGAGTGGTCAACAGAATTTGATATAGAGAGTGATGGCACTTACCAATGTCCCATTGACCTGCAAAGTAACCTGATAAAGAACTGTCAAAATAACTGCCTGCCGCAGCAGCGGGCACGGCAGCAAGGGATGCATTCAACCACAACAACATTCAACGAATGTCAATTTGATTTTTCTAATCATATATTCATGCCCTCAGAAACAGTACCAAGAAGGGAGGACTTCATGGACTACAAAGGGAAGAGAAAGAAAGGAGCCCCCAACATGAGAATAATCACCATATGGAGGGTACGGATGGACTTCAAGAAGTACCGGAAACGACGCCTCAAGCATTATCAGGGGACTAAAGCCCCAGAAATGCAGGAAGTGGTTACCTTAGAAGATGCCCCACCTGGCATCCCTAATTTAACCTAAATTTTATTTTTATTTTTATCATTTATTATTCATTAGGAAATAAGGTTTATTTTATTTGAATAATGCTTTTAGGAAATAAAGGAGCCAAGAAGAACAGGAGAAGTGAACCCACCCCACCACCCATCCATCAGCCCAACAAAGCCCAATATTGAAGCCTGTCGTTACGGCTGCCATGAAAGACGCGGAAAAGACAGGCTGTCACCATGCTGTCACGACAGACGCGTGACAGACGCGGAAACGTTTGTCAGATGCATCAGACACGCCAAAGCTCGACAGCCGCCCCGTTATTTGCGCCTGTTGTTATAGCTTCAACGGGCAGCAATTCCTTTTCTACAAAACCCCCTTTCATTTTCACTCACTTCTGCTTTTCTTACTTGCTCTCCATCTTTAGTTTTCATTTGCTTTCAATTACTTTTCACAACCCTTGCACTAACATGTCTTCCAGAAAAAAAACCCGCCGCAATGCTGCCTCTACTTCCTCATCGGCAGCAACTCCCCCACAGTCCTGTGCAACCAGAGATCTGTGGGAAGAACAAGGCTTCATTTATACTCCAAAGGCAAAGAATCTGGGCCTCAAGCCTTTCATCACCTGCCGCCTCCATACCATATGCCGCCTCCATACCACCACCTGCCCTGACGACAGCCGGCAGCACCCATGTCGAAACATCTGCTCGAGGAACAAAGCGACCAGTGCCCTCGGATGACCTTGCTGCCTTTGTTGCTGGGTACTCTTCCTCCTTCGTCTGGGCAGACAACGACGATGAACCCTCTATTCCGAGGAACCTGTCGAAGGACTTTACACCGGTAAAGAGGCAGAAAAGAATGGCAGATAAGAAAACTCTGCCAAGCAGCAGTAGCAGCAGCGGCAGCAGCTCTGATATTCAGGTTGTACAACAACCACCCCAGCTCGCCCCGCGAACCAGAACCTGCCGCCAGATCCGCCTCAGCAGCAGCAGTGAAGACGGTGATTAAAATTTAAGTTTCTTATCTTCTTATTGCTGCCTGCCATATATATTTTGTGATGTACTGCCTTCATATGTTTTCATTTTTATTTTGTCATTTGCATTGAGGGCAATGCAACCCTCGAGTTTGGGGGTGGCAACCCTCCATATTCATGGAGTACATCTTAGTTAAATTTTGTGTCTTTTACTTAGTACTTTTCTAAAAAAAACGAAAATTAAAAATTTTGGCTGAAACTGTGAATTGAACTTACCTGTCGTGACAGCTCTGTCGTGGCAGGGACTTTAGGATAGTTTAAGGAGAAGTTTAGAGCCTTTCTATAGTTCTGAAAACTTAAAACACCATTGTGACTGTTATACTGCTTAGACTTCTTTTAGCCAAACTAGAATAGAAAGCTTAGCACTTGAATAGCCCCTAGAGGTGCCTAACACTGGCTCTAGGAAAGAAGTTTAACAAAAGAGACTCAAAAACCTAGAGGTGCCCGAAACTGGCTCTAGGAAGTTAACTAGAGGTGCCTAAAACTGGCTCTAGTAAAACTTTATCTTGAAAAAAAATAAAGAAATCGAGTCAAAACAAAAAATCAAAGGAGCATGAAAAGGTGCCTTCAAAAGATAAACTTTGGCATAAAAATTCGAGTTAAGAGTTGAATATTCTAGTGAAACTAAGAGAGTCTTGGCATATAACTGTTCACAAGCATGCACACACTGCACGAGGACTATAGTGAGATTCCGGACAGATCCTAAATTATCCGACATGTTGCTGCCGCCACAGGGAACGAACGACGGGTAAGGGAAAGCTCACTGTTTGAAAGCCAAAACAAAAATTTCTTTTTCTTTTAGTTCTTAGTTGCTTGAGGGCAAGCAAAAACTTGAGTTTGGGGGTGTGTTGAGTGTGTAAAAGTTCTATTATTTACACCTTTTTTGCCCATATTTCTGCTGCATTCAAGCACCATTTCATTGCATTTAGGTCAGTTTACAGCAAAACATCACAAATATATAAAAAGCACAGATTCTACTAAAAATGGCTGTTTTTGGCAGGTTGCCGCCGCCGTAGACGGAGAAGGCAGGCGCAGGGTAGAGAAGCAGAAGAGCTGAACTGGACAAGCAGACGAAGAGGACGATGCTGCCATGGAGCTGCCGTGACAGCAGAGGACGACAGCAAGTTGCTGCCATAGTAGACAGAGAAGGCAAGCGCAGGGCAGAGAAGCAGAAGAGCTGAACTGGACAAGCAGACGAAGAGGACGATGCTGCCATGGAGCTGCCGTGACAGTATGGTGACAGCAGTTTTGCGGAGAGAAAAAGCAAAGTGGACCACGATAGATAGAGAAAATTCTGCTCGTCTGTCGTGTGAAAGCCAAATATTTTTCCAAGCCCCGGATCAAAAGATATGTCAAGCCAAAGTTCAAGGAGAGAAAATCCCAAGAAACAAGGAGGACGGTTGAAAAGTAAGATCCTTGAAGATTAAGTCTTTATTAGAATCATACTTTTAATTAAAGTTGTAATCCTTGTTACCTTAGATAACTTGAGCCCAAAGCTTATATAAGGGCATGTATTTTAACCTAGAAGATAATCCCCACATCATACCCCATAACCGACAACCAAAAACCCTCCGCCGTTTACCCGCCGTCGACATGTTCTAAAACCCCCTAGGGCCACGGGTTGATTTGTAAAGTAGTTGCAAGGGTTGTTTTGTTTTAGGAATTTTCAGTTCAATAAAATAAACTTCAAGTTCTCTTATTTTTGTTATTAATATCTTGCAAGAGCATCGGGAGAGCATTGTGAGGTTATCTATTTACTTAGCATCGGGAGAGTTAAGTATACGAAAGAAGTAAGAGCAAGTTCTCTAGTTTATAGTTGAGCTATCTTGTGCCTAGGGATAGGGCAAGGTTAAGTGGCTAAAGAAGAATTCATACACATCGGTGTTCATCCTTCGATTCACGCCGGGAGGTATCATCAAAGACGTTATCATCGACAGACTTGGACCTAGGGATAGGCCAAGGCAGATCTGGGATTCTTGCCAAACTTAGAGTACGGTGTTGGTGTGTTCGCTGCCGCGACAGCTAACGGACAGCCGCCGCGACAGGTGCTGTCGGTGACGGGTGACGACAGAACTGGATTTCCTAAGCACTGCAATACCTGCACTACTGAGCAATTCAATACCAGCCCATTCTCTCTATCTTAATTTCTCTACTTTTATTTTCCAGTATTCTTTATTATTTTCGTGACAGTATCTTAATCTATTCTTTTCCCCTTGTGCAGATAGCGAAGGAAAGAGTTAGCCAAGTACCTGTGGAGACGATATCCGATACTCTAGTATCACTTTATTATTTGCGACGTGTACACTTGCACTCAATTGCGATAGATACTTTTACACGCAACACTTCTCGATACGCGAGTATACGAGAATATCATCGATAAACACTACCACGAACTGATCCAGGAACTCGTGGAACACCCTATTCATCATATCCATGAATGTTGTCGATGCATTTGTCAACCCAAACGACATCACCAAGAACTCATAATGACCATACCTAGTCCGAAAAGCTGTATTAGGTACATCCACATCCTCAACCATTAGCTAATTGTACCAAGACCTCAAATCTATCTTCGAAAACACCGAAGCACCACGAAACTGGTCAAACAAATCATCGATCCTCGACAATGGGTACTTGTTCTTAATCGTCAACTTGTTCAGTTGCTGATAATCTATGCACATATGCATTGGACCATCCTTCTTCTTCACGAACAAGACCGGTGCACCCTAAGGAGAAATACTCAGCCTTATGAATCCTCGGTCAAGCAACTCCTAAAGTTGAATCTTCAACAACTTCAACTCCTTAGGTGCCATGCGATAAGAAGTAATGGACACTAGATTCGTATTCTCGTACAACTCTATGTCATACTCAACCTCACGGTTTGGTGGCAACCTAGGCAACTTTTCCGGAAAACACCCAAAAACTCACATATAGTTCGCATGTCTTGCACCAGCACTTCCCTCGTTCCAGGGTTCATCACATATGCTAAGAAAGCTTCACATCCCAACTCTAACATCTGACTCGCTTCAAGAGTCGAAATTGCGTTGGACAAAAACTTCACGTTCTCGCCTACGATTACAACCTCGTAATCATCTGCTAGCTTCAAGGAAACTCGCTGAACATCAAAATCTACTACACCCTGATGCTTAACCAACCAGTCCATTCCAAGAATCACGTCAAAACCATAGAAAGGAAGTTCCATCAAATCAACTGAAAACTCATGACCCCGAAAAAACAATGGACATCTCTTATACAATTTCCTTGTAACAACAGTCTCACCAAAAGAACTTGTTACTTGCATTCCTACATCTAGCATCTCAACAGAAATATCAAGCAAATGTGCATGCTCACTCAAGATGTATGAATGTGTAGATCCAGAATCAATCAAGGCTAACAAAGACAAGGATTGCAAGGTGAATGTACCTAGAATCACATTGGTGTCGTTGCGTCCCTCGCGATGTGCATACACCCTCACAGGACCACCTCCCTCTCTGGCCACACCTCTCTGCCCATCTTCTTTCATCTTAAAGTTTCCACGGCCACGCCCACGATCTCTCTATTGTACAACAGCTGGTGCACAACCCTGACCACCTCCCACTAACAGGGGACACTCACGCCTCATGTGATCAGCAGACCCGCAGTTCCAACACGAGTTAGCCCCAACCACAGGAGCCTGCACCTCACGAGCTGCACGAGGACAATCCCGCCTCAAGTGCTCATGCGAACCACACATCCACCATCTGTTCTGTTCAAACCTCTACATGTTGCCCTAGGCTGGTGCGCCTCACCCAAAGTTACCTCGCCTAGCCACATACTGATATTTACAGTCTCAATTTCTCTTATTCTACCCACTTCTAGAGCTAGCATCAACAG
Organism: Hibiscus tridactylites; assembly: GCA_958450335.1. Taxonomy (NCBI): domain Eukaryota; kingdom Viridiplantae; phylum Streptophyta; class Magnoliopsida; order Malvales; family Malvaceae; genus Hibiscus; species Hibiscus tridactylites. The sequence continues at coordinate 29,908,386 of OY288276.1, forward strand.
CTCTCTTGCCCAAACTGGAACCACCCCCTCGCGAGGTCAAACCCAAGCTCTGTTCTATATCCTTGGCTCGAGTCACAAGCACATCAAACCCTGTATAATCCGTCGCTAGCATGAACGTCTTCACGTCTTGCACCAGGCCATACCAGAAATGATCACACCGATACCTATCACTCGACACCAACTCCAAAGCATATTGGCTCATCCGTACGAACTAGACCTCGTACTCAACCATAGTCATTTTCCCTTGAACCAGAGACATGAACACCCTCTTCTTATCGTCCAAGTATCTAGCTCCAAGATACATTCTCTTAAAAGCAGACTAAAAGAACGTCCAATCCACCTCTTCCGGCTCCAAAGTCGCGGTTGCAGTCATCCACCATGTGTATATGTAAAGTGCCCAAAAGTCTTATATTTCATGCACTTTGGAGGATGTCAATCCCACTGTGACATAACCTTATCTAAGCATCTATTTACTATTTTTAGTAGAAGTAGTTTTAGGATTAGGTTTCTTTTATTTTATGTTTTCTTTATTCCCGTCTCGCAATCAGTTTTGCAGATCCAAACCCAAGAAAAGCGAAACATAGGGCAAAAATATCAAGTCTGTTGCTGGTGTCAGCCATTGACAGCAACTTCAAGCGTTATCCCTACTTTTTACTCTAATTCTCTTAACTTTTCTGTTTTGTGCATTGAGGGCAATGCTCATCTCGAGTTTGGGGGGGGGGGGGGGTAGCTCTCGTATCATTTGTAGGCATTCTTAGTTGCATATAGGTTGCATTGACTTGCCTTAATAATAATCGAAAAAGAAAAGTTTGTTATGACTTATTCCTATGATAAGATAGCTGATTAACTTATTTTCGCACCTACTTAAAAAGTAAAATTAATCTTCGGAAAAAGCATGAATTATGACTTAGATTTTTTTTTTCTTTTTGCCTGAAAATGTTAAAAAATCTCTGTTACTTGCTGAATGTGTTAGAATATTTGATGAACACTGCCTGTTTGTTTTCTTTGCAAAATTCTAACGATAATTGCAGGTAGTCGCCGAGGAAGGCAAAAGAAATAGAAAAATGCAGAACTGCTAAGGCAGCAAATTCAAAAACAAAGAAAAGTGTTGTGTTACCTTAGAGGTGCCTGCAACAGGCTCTAAGAAGAATCATGTGCGAGGGCACTCTGCTGCTATCAAAGTCCATGAATCTAAAAGCCTAAAAGTGACGAACAAATTAGCATGAGTGAATGAAAGCCTTCACGAGATGACTCTACTCCAAGGGTTCGGGGTTCTGTAGTTTGCTCCTATCTAAATGCCAGACCTAGAAGAGTAGTTGTGCTGCCATGATTAAAAATAATATGCTTAATTGAGTTACCTCGGTAGCAACCTTGAAATTACAGCAATATCTTTGTTTAATCATTTATTCTGCATATTCAGCTTGTTTACAGATAGGCAAACATCACACAAGCATTAAGAATTTAATTATGAGTTGTTTTCTTGTTTATTTCCCTTCATTAAGTTTTATATATATAGGTGCCACGACCTTGAGACAAAAAATCAGGCTAAAAACAAGTTTTTCTTTTTGACTATTATTAGAGCAAGTACTTTAGGTTGCATTGCTTGAGGACAAGCAATAGTTCAAGTTTGGGGGTGTGTAAAGTGTCCAAAAGTCTAGATTTCATGCACTTTCCAACTCTTATTATTACTATTTTAAGCTCATTTTAAGCATAATTAGGCTCATGCATAGCATTTTAAAATATTTCATTGTTCTACCATGCTTTTATAACTTATCATTCATTTGGTGAACAAGATATACTGTTTTAGTGTATTCTTGCTTGTATGTACTAACAACTGAACGAGGGAACTGAGGAACTGAGGAAACAACGCTGAGAAGCAAACCCAGGAGCTGTATTGAAGCAGTTCCAATAAAAATAAGTTGTTGCCGAGAACCTGTCGAAGACCTGCCGAGCAAAGCTGCTACCGACCTTGCTGTTGCCGACCTTGCTGCCCGCGGCAACTGACAATGGAAGTTAGGAGAACCAGAGCGTGATCTGTAGAGATAAAACTCCTAAATCAATCGCCGGTGGTCATGTGATTTTTTGACGTCTATAGCAGCAGCTAGGGCTACCGAAGTAAAATTCCCAAGCTTACTTGTGGGCTAAGGCAAACGAGTAAGAGTCTATATTCCATGCAAAGAAATCAGCACTTAAAGCTGCATTAAAGAAGGAAAGCTACTTTAGAGGACTTCTACTTAGAGAAGGACTTAACCTAGTTTTGAGTCTATAAATACCCATTGTACTTCTAGTTTAAATCATCTTAGGTTTTCTATAGACTCTTCTTGTGTTCTTCATTGTCGCCATGTTCTAAATTCTCTTTGGGTTAGGGTTATAATGTAACTAGAGTGAAACGATTGTTTTAGGTTTTTGAGTTATTTCTTTAATAAAATATTCCAAGTTTACTTAATCCATTGTTCTTCATTCTTTCAATCTTTCTACACTAGTCGTTTGAGAGAATCTATTTTTCAGGCACAAAAGGGTTAAGTACGATCACAACGGGAGGCGTGACTAACTTGGTTCCACACTAGTCCACAAGTTTCAGCGGCTAAAAGGGATCACTAACCGAGTTGACTGATTTGGTTCCACACTAGTCCTCAAGTTATCAATCTTGAGCATCCTAACCTAGAAATAGGAGGATAATTGTCGACTATCCTGCCGAACTTGGAGTATCTGCCATACTTGCCGCCAGGTCGTCTTTCCATTCCACCTGTCGAGACAGCACACACCCCTGCAGTGGAAGTGACCTGCTGCGGCCGAGTGACAGGGTCATAGTTTGCCGCCCCCCGTACCTGCTGAGGCAGCATATAATGGCAGCAAAGGATAACTCATACCTATTACAATGCAGTTTTCACACTAAGTGGCAGCATAACCCTGTCTGCTTTATCAACCTGATTCTTTGCTTCTCTTTTACTTGTGTTTTGTTTACTCTTCGATCGCAATCAATCATTCACTTGTGTTTTTACTTTACCATTGTGCAAGAACTACAAAACGAGAGCTAACCCTAAAGGAAACTTCATTATTTACGACGATCTTGAGCGTGAAACTAGACGAATCAAGAGGGAACTCAGGGATGCCTTAAAGAACAAAGACAAGGGCAAAGCAAAGGAAGACACCATGGTAAACGAGGACCCCCCAGTTGATGCCATCAATGGCAGGGGCAGGCAACATGACTTGCCGCCCAGAAGACCACAAGAACAACAGAGGCAGGATCCCCCTGATCCACCCCAATTGCGGACAACTAGGGACTACCTTGAACATGACTTTCAAAGGTTCGAGCCAATTGTGATGGAACCGGAGATCGGGGCAGATATTTTTGAACTGAAGCTCGTCATGTTCAGCATGCTAAACACACTAGGGCACTTCGGAGGGACTTCCACAGAAGATGATCGGCAGCATCTACGAGGATACCTTGAATTTTTTCGAGCATTCAAGATACATGGGGTACATCAGGACGTATTACGGCTAAGGCTATTTCCCTAATCACTGAGGGATAAGGCGAAAAAGTGGTTGAATAACCAGCCAGCCGAATCTTTAACTTCATGGGCAGAGGTCTGCAAGGACTTTCTAGACCGATTCAGCCCGTCCAATGTCACCGATATGATGCGGAATGAGATCACAACCTTTAGACAATGGGATGACGAGCCGATGTACGAGGCATGGGAGCAGTACCAACAAATGCTGAAGAACTGTCTGCTTCATGGTTTACCGACTTGGACTCAGGTATCTATATTCTACAATGGGGTTAACTACCCAACTCAGATGATGATAGATGCCTTGGTTAATGGGATCCTCCTAGACAGACCTCTAGAGGAAGCACTATGGCCGCTCAACATACATCTAAAAATGATTATAAATACCCGACAACCCACCGAGGCAACAGAAGGCGGCCAACTACTATAAATGAGGTAGAAGTCTCCGAATCTGTTAATGCCCGCCTCGACACTTTGACGGAGCTGGTGATGAAGATGGTGCAATCCCCATGGAAGGTCCAGGAAGTAAATGTTGTGGAGCTATTCTGCGATGAATGTGGAGGCGATCATGATTCCACGGAATGTTCTGAATATGCTAATTATATGGGAAGATACGAGAGGAATAACAGACCTACGCAGAATAGCTACAACCCAGGATTGAAGAACCACCCTAACTACTCGTGGAGCAACCCCAGAACAGCTGCAAACCCATCACTACAATGAGGGGATTATCAACAAAACCTGTCACGACAGCTGCTAGCACAACATGACATAACTACATCATCTTTAGAATCTAATCTGCATGAATTCATGTCCTATACTAAAGATTTTATTTTTAGCACAACTAAATTCATTGATAAAACTTAATCTTTCATGTACAAGACTAAAAACAGGATGAACAATCAAGAGGCAGCTTTAAAAAATCTAGAAACACAGTTCGGGAAATTTACCCAGATCATCAGCACTAGGCCAATGGGTGGATTATGTAACGCCCTGATTTTGGGCCTCGATGTTTTAGAGTTTGAATCGGGCCGGTTGAGAACAGTTCGAATCTTTAAGGGAGATTTAGGGAACACCTAGTTCGGGATGCTTTAAAAATATGGAAAAATATCTAAAAATCCTCATTTAATATATATAAGATTATGGTGAAAACAATTTTACAAAATATGATTCGGAAATACTACATTTCGGTCTAGTGACCAAATTGTAGTTTTTGCAAAAGTTGACTAGTGACTGGTTTGTAAAGGATTGAAACTTTGAATCTTTAAGGAGATAATTTTACCAAAATGTTTTTCATCAGATTTCTCTTTAATTTGGGTGTTTTTAATGATGTTTTAATTAAGGGAATAAATGAGCATTAAAAAGAAAATCTATTTTGACTTTTCATAACGACCTTACGTTAGTATTCTCTCATTTCATTTTCTCTCAACTTCCACTCAGCCAAACACATTTCCTTCATAAATTAACCTTTTATTTTCATCTCTTTTGCTGAGATTTCATTCTCCTAAGGATTCCTAATCTTTAGCTTATCAAAACCTCTTGTTTTTACTTTGGATTTTCAAGAAATCTTGCCCAAATTGAGGAGAAATCAACCATTAGAGGTAAGCTTCGTCCTTCTCCTCTAATGACCAGTTCTTTACTGAAATTCACAACTTATCAATCCTTTGTTAATGATTTTTGAGTTGCTTTAATGTTAGAAACATGAAATCAAGGTAAAACTCAAGATTCTTGGGGAGATCTTGATGATTTTCATAATTCTTGGTTAGGCTCTGTTTTGAGGTTGATTTCTAATGTATTTTGGATGGTAATTGATGTTATAAATGAGGTTTTATCAAATGAATCCCGAATAGGTTTAAATTCCCAAGTTTTACATGCTAGATTTGTGGTTTTGGGGTGGTTTTGGTGTTCTGTTGTTGCTGGAGATATAAGGACGAGTTTATGTTGATTTTTGGTGTTGATTGAGGTTTAGAAATGATTAGAATTGATAGATCTTGGCTGGGATTTTTTTTGGAAGAGTTTGGAGACGATTTCGGTTGTTTTTGGTAGCCGAATTGGTGCTTTTGAGTAGAGCAGCGAGTTTGTTTGTGTAGCTGATGATTTCAATGCATGATGATGCATTAATCATCTACTCTTATGTGTATTAAACAAGGGAGACGTCTTCGGACGCTTTTGGTGTTGATCTGGAAATGCTGGAAGCTTAGATATTGTTTCTACAAGCAAGCGAAACGTAATCGGTGAGTGCAAACGATTTTAGAAGTCCTTGAGGGACAATGATACAAGGTTTGGGGATTTAGGATTAGTTTGAAACACCATCCTAAGTTCGGAAGTAAGTATGGCTAGATTTTCTCTCAAATATGTGGTTAATGCCCCTAAATGCATGAGAGAGAAAAGAGGTACATGTGTTTTCAAATGGAGATTTGCTTTGAAATGGTTTTCAAGCATGAGATAGAAAGAGCATGTTGTTGAAAATGGTTTTTTGAGAAAGAGTTTTATAGATGCATTATTGTGTTGGTTTTCCTTAGAGCTTGCCTCACTAAGCAAATATGCTTACACTCTCTTTTACCAACAATACAAAAATTGAGACGAGTTTCGGAAGCGAGAAGGCTAAGGACATCCAAGGAAGTGCGAAGCTCATGTCTGGTGAAGTTTTCATATGCTTTAGTATTGATATTTGGCAATGGGGATCCATAGTTTATTATGGTATTTGGAGGTTGTAATGGTCATATATTGTTTGATTTGAGGTTTGAGGCCTTTAGACTTAATGTTCATATGATTGATGCCATGCTTTAGCTTAAACTTCATAATAGTGATCTTTGATGTTCAATCATGTTTGTCGTGTGATATGGTGTGTTCTAGGATGTTTTTGAAGGTGTAAAGAGGTGAAAATCAGAAAATTGTATGGTTGTAGGGCAGGGTGTATGGAAACACCCTTGTCTGTTTTGAAATAGGGGCATGAAATGGCCATAGTGTTTCGGAACGGGTAATGGTGTTTCGGAACACTCTAGCTACTGGAGAGGCATGTTTCGATACGACCGTTTCAATATTGGTCTCGGAACGCATCCGAGTACCGAAACAGTCAACACTTTAGCCAATGAGCAGTCAAATCCCCCCCCCCCCCCAACATAGCATAAAGCATATCACATGTATGTCACCACCATCATGCATTACAAGCATCAAAACTCAGCCCATTTTATCATTATATATATATAACAACTCTAATTCATATTCAATCACCGTATAAACATCACTATCACATATTAAACATAAGCATACTTAAGACAATCACCGAACAAAGCAAATATCACAAAAAACATATCCACATCACAAATCACTAACCAACAACTTACTATCATCCCAACCTTTCGAAACGTAGCTCTGATACCACCAAATGTAACCCCCTCGACCTGGCCTGACCGATAGACTGAACCGAACGGATCACATAGGGAATATTTAAGTAAACCGTGAAGGTTTGCCTCAATAAACGACCCTTTTTTCTTTTTATCTTGACTAGATGCAACTTAGGTTCCTATGTGTACGCACACAAGCAGCGGATAAAACTTCGTCTCAATCGCCTATTAGTTATAGCCAAATTAAGGTTTTAGGGACCATTTTTTAATTTTGGTAAATTATAAGGGTTATTACCAAATTCGGGTCACCAACCTTTAATTAGGTTCATTACATGCTTATCGGTGAAATCTCGGCTCTATACAAGTTCTAGAACCCATTCAATTACAAACAAACCAAGTAGGGACTAAAGCGTTAGAAACCGAAACTTAGAACAATTCAAAAGCTACATTGACGGTCAGACATTTCGGAACAACGAGCCCTGTATCAGAACAGCTGTTTTGAAACCCAACTGACTGTTTCGATACGTGGTTTGTTTCGAAACCCCTCATGCTTGTTTCGGAATGATGGTTAATAGAAGCAAAATGTTTTGAAACATGCCTCACCGTTTCGAAACACCAACACCATTTCAAGCCTCCGTTTCGAAACAAACAAAGGTGTATCGAAACACCTGGGCCTGAAATGATTTAAAATGCTAATTTAAATCAATTTGAACCCTCTGAAACCATCCCGACACATGACCAAACATGTTTGCAACATAACAACACATCAAATACTAAACATACGAAGCGAATGCATCAACATAGCATCATTCACAAAATCAAAAGCACTAAAAGCATGCTTCCTAAGAGTTAAATGCACCAAAACGTCAAAATCCAAATTCAGGCAGAAACAAAAACTTAGAGGCCATTTACATATCCAAATATGCATCCCATACTTGCACAAAACTAGAAAATACCAAACTAACAACATTCATTGCATGGAACACCCCCATTGCCTTTATTACACTAGTTTAAGAACACGACATACTTTTAGAGAGTGCATTGGTAAGATTCCTTGAAGATGCTACCTCCAAATGTCTAAATATCATCATTGATGAACAAAGAGAGCATAAGTATACAAGCTTAGTGAGGATTGCTCAAAAACCAACACATCATCAATGCATAAAACCATTTTTCATTCTTTTCAAGACCATCATGCTTCCTTTGCCAAAATATGCACTTTATCATCAAGACCATCGTATTAAACATCATGCAACATGATTCGTAAACACTACAAGAAATTTATAATATTGCAACAAAATAATTTATCACTAAAAGTACTAAATTTGTCACAATATATTTATTTTGACATATTTTGTTTGTTACCATGTTTGTTAGAACAACCCCGTCATGTAAAGTATATTGTTACAAAATTGTGTCTATTACCATTTTATACCGTTTGTCGTAACAAAGAAATTTTGTTACTATAATTAACTTATCATGACAAAATATTTTTCACAATAGATTAACTATTTTATCACAAGAAGAAAATTTTTGTCACAAATAGTTGTATTTTAACATCGAATATAAAGTATTTTTGTGACAAAAATACATATTGCAACAAAAATTAATTTCTCACTGCTTCTATTTCGTCAGTAAATGTAAATTACAAAGAAAAGATATTTGTTAGAATAAAATATTTATTTCGTCACAAAAAATAATTTTGTCACAATTAACTTAAATTTTAAAATCAGACGAAAACAGTTTTCGTGACAAAAATACATGTTACAACAAAATTAATTTCTCACTACTTTTATTACGTCACTAAATGTTACTTAGAAGGAAAAAATATTTGTTAAAATAAAATATTTATTTCATCACAATAAGTACATTTTGTAACAATTAATTTAGATCTTAGCATCGAAAAAATTATTTTTGTGCAACAATCCTCAATTCGTTCATATAGAAAACATGATACAATATATGCGAACAATGGATGCTCAATCCTTACTTCTCCATAATTTGAATGTTATCGTCCTCTTGATATATGCTCTTTGTCAATTGCCTCAACTGAAAAATGATATCTTCGGCTACACTCGAAATCACCCATGACTCATTCTATGAGAAATCTATAGCCTTGGCTTTATGGCCTCCAAGAACGGAAATGAGTTCAGGAGGACATCACTTGCGTCTAATTTGATTTTTAGTTACTTTTCTCCAATCCTGTAATTAATAAATCAATAATAGGTCATGAGGGAGTGTACAAGCAGTTGAGAATGTTTATATGTAACAATGTCAATAATAAACCAATATCAGGAACATCTTATGGTCTTGTACAATCCAAACCCATGAACATACAATGATATTATGATGATTTAAAAATCTGAGTAACAACGCAATCTCGTAATACTAAAATTCGAGATTCACAGTTTAATAAATTCGATCTTCACAGCTAAAACACAAACTATTATGATATACATGATATTTAAAACGTTCAAATCTACAACACAAATATTAATCTCACATGGTGTAAAACAGCAACACTCAATAAATCTATAGCACATAAAGAATCACACACAATAAGACACAAAAATAAATTTTTAAGAAATTTATTAAAAACAAAGACAAGGAAAAAGACACATACCTTGTAAGATAGCTAATCTTGAGCAATGATGTTTTCACATGTTGATACGGAGTTCGGTCCAATATGCTACCGACGAGGATTTATTCGAATAACGAAAATCTTCGATTCGATACAAAAGGTGAGGTCAGATAGTTCAAGATCCTCGATAGTATGATCACTTTCAATTAGGAGAGAGAAGAATAATCAACACGTACCTTTGCTAAGTGCATGAAATTTATTGATAATAATAAGTATTAGAATAATAATGATGCGACTACACAAACCAAGGAAACCAATATGATCTAATGTGGTTGGGTTTTCAATAATGGCCACACACGGAGCCGCCGGGGATCATTGCAACAACATTAGTTAATATATGGTTGGAGTTTGCACGAGCAGAGATTTTGAATTTCAGGAGAGATGAGTGGAGTAGAGGGTGAAAGGGTTTGATCAAAGGCGGTGGCAATTGCTAGACAGACGACGATGGGATATGTTTGTCGAAGGGGCTAACGTTGCTAAATAGCAAAGGGTAAATAGGGTATCAGATGATTTTACAATTGATCAAAAAGGTATAAACAAAATACATATATACTTGGTATTTATTATAAATAATAATAAAACATAATAAAGACTTTTTAAAAAATTATAACTTTAACAAAAAAAATTCACAATTTAATATCAAGTTCAACATTTTTAAAATCAAGGCTCGTAGGCATCAGAAATTTACAAACTTCAAAAGTTTACAAATTGGTCTAGAATTTTAAATTTTCAATTCTAACAAAAATCATTCAAAATCTCCAAAAGTTAGGGTTTCAAAAATTAAAAATTTAAAAATTAGAATTTTTAATTTAGGCCTAAAATCGAGTTGTGACATTTCTTCCATTCTTAAAAAAATTCTTCCTCAAATTTTTCGCATGTAGGTTCAATTTTCTTTTAATTAGGCCCTAAATATTAGCTAATTGGTTGTAATTTGAGCATTAAAATTTAGTTTCTTTTACATTTAGGTCGTTATTTTGTATGTTTGTTTAATAAATTGACTATATTAAAATGTGTCACTATATGATTTTTTTGCGCCAAAAATGGAGGGAAACATTTGTAACTATACATTTTGTCACTATAATTAAAATATATAACTATAAACATAATTTGTCACAAAAAATTTGAATCTCATTATTTGTTGTGACAAATTTTTTTTGTAATAATTATTAAAATTAATAGTTACAAAACTTGTCACTACATGACTTTTTCTTGGCGCCAAAATATAGAGGGAAACATTTGTGACAAAAAATGTTAAGAAATTATACTTTGTCACCATATGTTACACAAATTTACTAATTGTGACAAAATATTACGACGATTTTATTTTTTGTCACCATAGTATATGTTTTTTAAGTTAAAGCGATGCTTATTTATTTTGTCACAATAAAGCTTCTAATAGTGACAAAAATAATTTTGTCAGACTTAAATTTGTAACAACAATAAAAATTTCTTGTAGTGAAAGTTCCATCAATTAAACCATAGCTACTCAAGTTCCAAGCCTTTCAAGTATAACACCCTTATGCTAAGCTTAAACCAAAACATACATCTTTCAAAATATGCACCAACAACATTTTCCATAACATTCAAATCCATTATATTGGCTCACAAGTGATAAAAAACATTAAAAAACATATATCTGATACACAAATTACCAAGGGTTGTCTCACACCCTTCATACACTCTACCGCCATCTCAAGGCTCACACACGAGAGTAACCCTCCATCTTTTGGACACCCGTGGTGGAGTTTTCGGTACAATTACAACCCCTCAACATTACTCATCGATAGATGTATAACCCACTAACGAGATACGAGACACACATAAGGTTCGCACCCTGAAGATACCCTCAACCGTTGAAACCTTATACAATCCTCAATCGTTAGGGTACTTGGATGGAGTTTTCGGTACAATCACAACCCTCAACACCCAAGGCGACTTGTTCACAGCGCACTCAATCCTATAGCCAGCTAACTCTATCTGATTTCATTTATAAAACACTTTACACAGTCATCGCTTGCCAATATAATCCATATCTCATGCATACCTTATCGTTTTTACAAAGCATCATGATAAGGCATAAATCAAGCATTAAACCATGCATCAAACCCCATGCATCAACACCTGCAAACAAGGATCACTTACCTAGTGCTTCCTTAACCCACATGGCATCATCAACCTCATTTCATATATTCAATCATGCTTTAAAACAGTAGGAAAATGCAATTAGAATCAAGTGCAACCAAAGGTTTAAAACTAGCACAATCCGAGATAGAAATTCACTTTACTTATTTTCAAACTTAGTAAAGCGTTTCAAGCTCTTACTAAGTTCCCAAAACCCTTTTCTATATCATTCGCACACTGGAAAACCTAGTTCCACTCACCGACTTGCGAAACCAAGCTTGCCGATGCAACTATCGATCGTCTCAAGCCACCAAAATCACTTCGTTTGATCCCATAATATTATCCCCTATTTTCAACACATTAAAATAGAGGCTCAATGCATTAAAATGCATCCAAAGCACCATCATTCAAAAGAAATCCCGCAGCTCTACTCTAAGGCACCAAAACACCCATTCGAAACAACCGAAAACTTAGTCGATTAACCTCTAATCTCAGCCCAGCCATTACTTAACACACCCAACACATTTTAGGCATTAATCAACATCCAAAAACAACCTAAAACCATCCTTATACCTCCAACAACTCAGATTCACCTAAACACCCAAAAACTCAACCAGAAACACTTCAAAAACCAAGAATCTCAAGGATTTCGGGATCTCTATGATTAAGACTCCACTTCAACACTTTAAACGTTTCAAAACTCATTTAGAAACAATCTCAAACTAGCTAAATCAATCAAACTCCGAAAATCACATTTTAAACCACTTTTCTATCGAGATTTCAATAGTTTATCAAACAAACAACAAAACCTCAATCAAAATCATTAATAAAGAGTCAAATATATTTGAAATTTCATTAAAGAACATAGATTAGAGGGTTAGCAAGAAATTTACCTACAATCCTTTCTTCTCCTCTAACTTGGCAAGTTTAGCTTGAAAGAACTTGAAGGAAAATGAGAGAAATCACCAAGGAAAAGATGGAAATCAAAAGAGAAATTGAGAGTAAAGAAATTCTAGTAATTTGAGAGAAAATGGAGAGTGTTTGACTGAAATGAAATAGAGAAATGAAATGCTCATCAAAATTCTTTTAACAGATTAACTACCTCTTAAAAACCCCTATTTTGGCATGTGCTTTAAATGTTTTATTAAGAATTAAAAAGGTTTTTAATTAATTAATTAATTAAAGAGCTTTTCATTTATCTCTTTCATTTCAGCGAAACACTCTCTATTTTCTCTCAATTTTCAAGAATTTCTTTACTCTCAAATTCTTTTTTGCTTTCCATTGTTTCCTTGGTGATTTCTCTCATTTTCTTTCAAGTTCTATCAAGCTAAACTTGCTAAGTTATTGGGGAAGCAAGGATTGGAGGTAAATTTGGTGCTAACCCTCTTATCTAGGTTCTTTAATGAAATTCGAAAGATATTTAACTATTTATTAATGATTTTGATTTAGGTTTTGTTGTTAGTTAAACTATTGAAATCTTGATAGAAAAATGGCTTATAATATGATTTTTGGAGTTTGATTTATTTGGATAGTTTGAGACTGTTTCTAAATGATTTTGAAAGGTTTTTAATGTTGAAGTGGATTCTTAGTCATAGAGATCCTGAAATCCTTGAGATCCTTGGTTTTTGAGGTGTTTTTGGTTGAGTTTTTGGGGTGTTTAGGTGAATCCGAATTTCTGGAGCTATAATGAGGGTTTTATGTTTTTTTGGATGTTGATTAATGCCTAAAATGTGTTTGAGGTGTTGGGTAATGGCTGGGCTGAGGTTAGAGGTTAATTGATTGAGTTTTCGGTTGTTTTGAATGGGTGTTTTGGTGCCTTAGGGAAGGGATACGGTATTTCTTTTGACTGCTGGTTCTTTGGATGCATTTTAATGCATTGAGCCTCTGTTTTAATGTGTTGAAAACAGGGGATAGTAATCCGGGAGCAAACGAAGTGTTGTTGGAGGCTTCAGACGATCGATAGTTGCGTCGGCAAGCGTGGTTTCACAAGTCAGTGAGTGGAACTTGGTTTTCCAGCATGGAAATGTTTTAGAAAAGGTTTTGGGAACTCAGTATGTAACCCCCTTAACCCGGCCTAGACGGTTGACCCGAATTAAGGAAGTCACACGGGGAAAACCAAAGTCAACCCGAAAGTCAACCTTGATTAACGACCCTTTTTTTTTCTTTTTAATCTTGTCTAGATGCACATTAGGCCTAATTGTGATCACTCAAACAACATACTCAAAGATCACAAACATCAGAGATCAAACAGGGACCCAATTGAACAAATTACAACTTTAGGGACCAAATTGTAATTTCTGATAATTAAAAGGACTTAACCCAAATTAATCTTACCAACTTGAAATTAGTCAGGTTTCATGCTTCTCTGTGAAATTTCAGCTCAAAATGACATCCCAAACTCATACAATTGCACAAACAAGTTTCAGGACCAAAACGCAAACAATTCAAAACATTTAACCGCAAATGTCAGCCCCCAACGGTCACCCGTTCCGAAACAGGCAGAACCCGTTTCGAAACACGGGCCGTTCCGCAACACGTACCGCAACGGGGGTCTGGCAGAGGCCAAACCGTTTCGAAACGGTGCATACCGTTTCGGACCCCTGGGTTCATTCAAGGCACCCGTTCCGAAACGATGCACACTGTTCCGAAACACCCTGCACAGATTGCAGCAAAAAGCATTCCAAAACTTGCAATTGATCATTCAAACATGCTCCAAATGCTACCAAACTTTACCAGCATGCAATTCAACATATAAAGGACATACTTGCATCAACAATTCATCAGAACAACATCACAACCAAAAAGCCCCAATTCTATAGGCATGCTTCCTACACAAGCTAGCTATTCAAGCACAAACTTCCACAACAAGCATATAATGATCCAATCCAACAACCAACATTCATAACATCATCCAACATACTCAGGGAGTTCTAAACACCTCCCAAAACATACACCTTGGTCCCCCATTGCCAAATTACCCAAAAGCTAAAAAGTACTTATAAAACCTTCCATACATTGAGCTTTACTTGTACTTGAATGCTTGCCCTCCTTGCTGCCCTCAAGATACTCTAAAGCTCTGCATTATTGAATTAAGAAAACGAGGAGAGCGTAAGCAATAGCTTAGTGAGGAATGATCTTAAAAACCATTCAATAATGCAATTAAAACCATTTATAAACATGCTTAAAATCAACCTTTGCACATGCTCAAAAGCATACTTTTAACAAGCAATCTCATGCTTCAACATAAACATAACATGTCATATTGGCTCAAGTGATAAATTCCATTTCATTAAAACAAGTTCATCAACTTCCCAAGGACTTTTAAACACCTTGGCCCCAAGGACTTTTAAACACCTTGGCCCCAAGGACTTTTAAACACCTTGGCCATGGACTTTTAAACACCATGAATGAGGACCACACAAGGACTTTTAACCACCTTTGTGTCCATAGCTTGAATCACCCCAAGGACTTTTAAACACCTTGGCCCCAAGGACTTTTAAACACCTTGGCCCCATGGACTTTTAAACACCATGGAAAGGATCACCTAAGGACTTTTAACCACCTTAGTGTCCGCAACAAGAATCATCCAAGGACTTTTAACCACCTTGATGTTCTTAAGAATACAAGGCTCACTCAAGGACTTTTAACCACCTTAGTGACCTTAACTTTTTCGAAACATCACTTGCCAATATACATCTTTTTCATCATTTAATCCACTGTTTTAAAGCATTAAACCAAGCCATATTCAACATGCATTTAAAAGCATCAAACCACATTATTTCAATGTATAAAATCAAGGAACTCCTACCTAGAGTTACCTTCAACATATGGCTTACAACATCAGCAAAAACCATGCTAAAACATGCTTTCAAAACAGTAAATAAAACATGCAAATAACCACTTGCATCACAACAAAATCATGGCCACCACTAGAGAGAAATTCCGAAAACTTACACTTGAGCTTAGCAAAGTTGTTTAGACTTAGACTAAGCTCCCAAAACCTTCAAACCTTGGTTTTAAAATCTGAAAACCCAACTTCACTCACCGATTTCCACTTTGCTTCAAGCCAAGGCACCAAATCAAGCTTCCGGATCAACAACTCTTGGATCCAAAGATGCCTCCCCTGTTTCAACACATCAAAGCAGAGGATTAATGCATCATCATGCATTAATTGCTTCAATGAAAGCACCTAAACTCGCTGCTCTCATTCAACCTCCATTTTCGGCCACCAAACACAACCGAAAATGCATCCAAACCACTTCTAAACAAAGCCCAGCCATAAACCAGCAAAACCACACTTCCATAAACATCATATAACATCTAAAAACAACCTATTAACATCCTTATTCCTCCAGCAACATCAGATCACCGAGATCACCTCAAAAACAACCTTGAAACACAAGCTAAACTTAGGAAACTCAACCTATCCGGGATTGCATCAATCAAAACTCAATTCCTTATCAATTTAGAGTTCATTTAACATCAAAAACACATCTCAAATCACAGATTAATCAGATCTAACAAAAATCATCAAAAATCATCAAAATCTTGCATTATAAGCCAAGATCCATTTCACCACTTAAAAACCTTTAATTAAACTTCAATTAAGGATTGAAAACTTAGGAATTTCAGTAAAGAACTGATAGTTTAGTGGAGAAGGACGTTCTTACCTCCAAACTTGAGTTTCTCCTCTTTTTGGAATCAAAATCCTTGTTGAAACAAGTAGCAATTGAAGAGGTTTTGAAGATATGTTGATTAGGAATCAAATGAGAGTTGAAAGGAGGGATTTAGGTGAAGAAATCAGATCCAATTCTCTGGAAAAGAAGTGTTTCGGTTGAGAGAAAATGAGAGAAATAAAATTAGGAAAAGTTGGTTACAAAATCCAAAAATAGGCAAATGGCTTTCCCTCCACTTTTAATATCCTTTAAAATCAGATTTTAGACTTAAAATATCTTAGAAAAATCTGGAGAAACTCCCTTTGGGTAAATAGCTCCTTAAAGATTCAAAGTTTCAACCCTTTATAAAACAGCCACCAAACTTGCGAAAATTACATTTTGGTCACTAGCCAAAATGTCACCCTTCCGAAACTCATTTTCCAAAATTGATTTCACAGTTCACTTAATTATATTAAAAGATGATTTTAGAACATTTTTCCATATTTTTAATGCAACCCGAACTAGGTTTTCCTAAATTCACCCTTTTAAATTTGAACAGCACTTTGACCAAACCGGTCAACGCTCAAACTTCTAAGCCCAAAACCGGGGCGTTACACAGTAAGAGCTTGAAATGCTTTACTAAGTTCGGAAGTAAGTAAAGTGAATTTCTCTTTCAGATTGTGCTAGTTTTGAACCTTTGGTTGCACTTGATTTTAATTACATTGACCTAATATTTTAAAGCTTGTTTTGAATTTATGAAATGAGGTTGATGATGCCATGTGGTTTAAGGATGCACTAGGTAACTGATCCTTGTCTGCATGTGTTGATGCATGAGGTTTGATGCATGGTTTAATACTTGCTTTATGGCTTATCATGAATGCTTTGTAAAAACAATGAGGTATGCATGAGATATGAATTATATTTGCAAGTGATGTTGAATAAAGAGTTTTATAAATGAAATCGGATATAGTTAGCTGGCTATAGTATTGAGTGCACTATAAACAAGTCGCCTTGGATGTTGAGGGGTTGTGATTGTACCGAAAACTCTATCCATGTACCATAACGATTGGGGATTGTTAAGGTTGCAACGATTCAGGGTAGCTCCCGGGTGCGAAGCTTGTGTGTTTGTCCCATCTCTCGTTAGTTGGTTATAGATCTACCGATGAGTGGTGTTGAAGGGTTGTGGTTTTACCGAATACTCCACCACAAGTGTAACAGCGATAGATGGTTACTCTTGTGTATGAACCTTGTGATGCCGGTAGAGCGTATGAAGGGTGTGGGGATTTAACTCTTAGGAAGCATGCCTTTAATGCTTTGGATTTTTTGAATGATGCTATGTTGATGCATTTGGTCCGTATGTTTAGTGTTTGATGTGTATTTGTGCTGTAAACATGTTTGGGCATGTGTCGGGATGGTTTCGGAGGGTTCAAATTGATTTAAATCAGCATTTTAAAATGTTGGAGGCCCATGTGTTTTGAAACACCCTTGTATGTTTCGAAACGGTCAGGCCTATTCCGAAACATTTTGCCTCTATGAACCATCGTACCGAAACGAGCCTAAAAGGGTTTTGAAAAGAACTTCCGTATCGAAGTGGCTAGCAGTGTTTCAAAACGACTGTTTCGATACGAGGCTTCCTATTCTGAAACGTTCGACCTTTCGTTTAGTCTTTGAATAGTTTTGAGTTTCTACTTCTTATGTTTTGGTCCCTATTTGTCTTGTTTGCAATTGAATGGGTTCTAGAAGTCGTATAGAGCCAAGATTTCACCGATAAGCATGTAATGAACCTAAGTAAAGGTGGGTAACCTAAATTTTGTAATATCCCTTATAATTTATCAAAATTACAAAATTGTCCCTAAACCTTGAATTAGTTATAATTAATAGGCGATTGTGATGAAGTTCTATCCGCTGCTTGTGTGCGTACACATAGGAACCTAAGTTGCATCTAGACCAGATAAAAAGGGTCATTTATTAAGGTAAACCTTCCCGGTTTACATCAATATTCCCTGTGTGATCCGTTCTATTCGGTCTATCGGTCAGGCAGGGTCGAGGGGGCTACATTTGGTGGTATCAGAGCCATGTTACGAAAGGTTGGGATGATGGTAAGTTGTTGGTAAATGATTTGTGATGTGAATACGTGTTTTGGTGATATTTGCTTTGTTTAGTGAATGTTCTAAGTATGTTTATGTTAAACATGTGATAATGATGTTTTATATGGTGATTGAATATGAATGTGAGTTGTTTATGATGTTGATTGGGCTGAATGTTGATGCTTGGATCACATGATGGTTGCGGTATGTATGTAGTATGTTTTATGCTATAATCGGGGGAAACTGGACTTCCCATTGCCTTACTACCTAGGGATGTAACGCCCTGGTTTTGAGCCTAGATGTTTTAGACATCGGATCGGACCGGTCGAGAACGGTTCAAATCGCATAAGGTGATTTTAGGAAATCAAGGATCAGGATAGGATAAAAATGTTATAAAAATTGCTAAAATCCTCTAAAAAAATATTTAAGAGGTTGGTCAAATCAATTTTACAAAAAGGATTTTGGAAAATGGACATTTTGAGTTGTGACCAAATTGTAAAGCTTTAAAACTAGGAAAATGTGATTTTTAAAGAGGAAGCCAAATTATTAGAATCTTTAGGGGCTTAAAGTCAATTTGACCTTTCTACAATATGACATGTGATTTAAAAGGGTTTTTAATTAGATGATTTTAATTGAATTTTTATAGTAAGTAATTAAAAGGTAGTTAATGAGATTTTCACTTACGTAACTACCAATTTTCTCTCATTTTCAGCCAAACACAATTTTCTCTCATTTTCAGCCAAACACAATTTTCTCTCATCTTTTTATAGATTTCTTTCTCCCAAAAACTCTCTTAACATTTCCTAAGTCATTTTCAAGAGATCCTTCTTAATTCTTCAAGATTTTTGCAAGGAAAACTTGTCATCTGTTGAAGGAAGCAAGGATTAGAGGTAAATCTCATTCTCAACCTCTAATCTAAGTTCTTTATTGAAATTACTAAGATATTTGGCTTCTAAATACTACTTTTGATTGAGTTTTCAATATAGTTTTGATTTGAGATCAAAATCTTGTGAAATTATGGATTAAATCTTGATTTTCGGACTTGTTGAGTTATGCTCTGTTTTGTGTGGATTTTAATTGATTTCTAAGTCGGTTTATATGTTAAAATGAGGTGTTGATAATGTAGATCCCGAAATCCTTGAGTTTCTTGGTAGTTTTAAGTGAGATTTTGGGGTGAAATGATGGAATCTTTATTGCTGGAGGTATAAGGATGTTAGGATGTTTATTAGATGAGTTTTGATTTTTATAATGCTTTGAAAGTGGTGTATAATGGATGGGCTTGGTTTAGGAAGCAATCGATTGAGTTTTCAATTGTTTTGGAAGTGTATTTTGGTGTAGTTTGAGTGGGCAATTGATTGGGTACACCGTGAATAAAGTCGCCATGGATGTCGAGGGGTTGTGATTGTGTCGTAATCTCCATCCAAGTACCCTAACGATTGAGGTTAATATCACAATGGTGAATTGTTAATCTCGTGTGTGAGTCTTGTGTATGTGTCCTATACTCTCGTTAGTGGAATTATGCAACTACCAATGAGTGATGTTGAGGGGTTGTGATTGTGCCATTAATCTCCACCTTGTGTAGTCCAGTAGGTTGTATGAAGCGTGAGGGACAACGCTTGTAATCTGCTTATCCGATTGTGTCTTGTGTTGAAATGGTTTGGGGATTATCACTTGTGAGCCAATATAATGAAAATGAATAATGTGAAGCATGAGATTCTTGTATATGATGCAAGGATGCATGACATATATGTGTATGATGCGAGAATGCATGTGATGCTTGTTAAAGCATGAGCAAAGGTTTATTTGCTGTTGTAAAATGATGCATATGAGCATGAGGTTAAAAAGTGCATTGAGTTCTTGAGAAGACATGTTTTACAAATGGCATGAGATGTAAAGTGTTGGTTTTGCAAAACATGAGACATACATTGATGAATGTTGTCTAGCGATCCTCACTAAGATTTGTGCTTACGCTCTCTTTTTTTCATCAATGCAGAAAACTAGGCTTTGAGGGCAGCAATAAGGCAAGAGGGATCAAAGCTTTTAATCTTGCAAAGTATGTGGTTTGTTTCGATGTAATAAAAGGCAATGAGTGGGGTTTATGCCAATGCATGGATGAAAATGTTTTCCCATTTGTTTTGAGGATGCTTGATAGTTACTTTTGGGGATGTAATTGGCCTATATGGTTTGATTTTGGATGTGGAAGATTGTCTTAGCTTGTTATTGTTTTTGGTGGACTAGGGAGCATGCCTATAACACCTAATCTTGCATGTTGATTACCTTGTTATAGCTAATGCCTAGATATGATGATGGTTGATATGTATCCATGTTGTATGCATGATATGGCATGTCTCGGGAATGATTTGAACGTGTTAAAGCATGAAAAACTAGCAAAATCTATTGTTGCAGGGCAAGGCATATCAGAACGCCCTTGCCTGTTTTGGAACTAGTGCCTGAAATGGCCATAAGGTTTCGGAACGGGTGAAGGCGTATCGAAACGTTTTGACTCCTAGAAGGGGGTGTTTCGATACGGGTCTCGGAACGCACCTAAGTATCGAAACAGTCAACCCTATTTTGAAACGACCATTTCAGAACAGGTCCATCCGTATCAAAACGCCGGACCGTTGGGTTTGAATTTTGAATTGTTTCAAGTTTTTGTTTCTTACATTTTGGTCTTTGAGCTTTGTGTGTGCAATTGATTGTGTTAAGATGATCCGTTTGAGCTGATTTTTTACATGTTGGCATGTTATATGATTAAATGAGGATTGGTATCTTTAAAATCATGAAAGTATCTGTAATTTATGAAATTTACAGTTTAGCCCCTAAAAGTCTAATGTATTCAATTGAACCCCTAATTAAACTCCGATCGTTGTGCCGTTTTCACCATATCGCTTAGCTAATCATATAGGTTAATATTCAGCATCTAGAAAAGATAAAAAGAAAAAAAAGGTCGTTAATCAAGGTTGACTTTTGGGTTGACTTTGGTTTTCCCCGTGGAATCTTCGTAGTTCGGGTCAAACATCTAAGCCGGGCTAAGGGGGTTACATTTGTTGGTGTCAGAGCAAGGTTACGAAAGAATTGGGAATGTTGGTATGTGAAATTAATATGTATTGAAGTATGATGTTTGAAAAGCATGCTATTGGTTGAATTTTGCAACCTATGCCATGTTTGTTTGGTGCGAGTTGCATGTGAAGTCGATATGATTCTGTGATGATGATGTTATGTGGTTGTGTGCTGATTTTGGGTTGATGAAAAGTATGTGAGCATGATGTTTCATGTATGCTATGCTCTGTGAGGGAAAATTGGGTGCATATTTCCTTATTACACTAATCAAATGTTTTGTAAACTTGGATTCTTGCTTGCAGCTGGCCTAAATGGTTTGACTTGTTTTGTTGTTATGTCTTGTTAAATAGCACTATGAGTCCTAGAAGAGAGTTAAGATCGAATATGATAGTGCCTGCAGCTGAGCAGGGTAACCAGGCTGAACAAGGGGCTGATGTCCCTCCTGTGGAGATCTACCTCCTCCGCCACTACTTGGAGGTGGGGAGCAGGTGCAAGAAGGACAAGCTAGTCCTGGTTTGGGTGATTTGGCGCACTAGTTTAGGCGATCATCGGAGCGTTTCGGGCTGCTGTTGCTGGAGCGCATGTGCAGGCCCCTTCAGCTGGGCAGATGGGCTTACCTTTAGAGAGGTTGAGGAGCATGGGAGCTGTAGAGTTCTTTGGTATGTCTCCTGAGGCGTCTGAGGCCTGGTTAGCGAGTACGATCCGCATTATGGATCAGATGGGCTGTAGTGATGTGCGCAAGTTGGGATGCGCAATATCTTTGCTACAAGGCGATGCTTATAGCTGGTGGACGACTACCACGACTGGTATGGAACCCAATGAGGTTGATTGGGAGTTTTTCAGAGGTGCCTTCAGAAGGAAGTATCTTGGGGTGAGATACTTATATGAGAAAAAACGGGAGTTTAAGTCGCATGTTCAGGGCAATCTATCTGTGGCTAAGTACGAGGTCCAGTTCGTACGCTTGAACCAGTATGCTCCTGAGTTGGTACCTAGTGAGAGGCATTGATGTGATCGCTTTCGATACGGTTTGGTACAGGAATTTAAGACGTACATGCTAGTTGCTGATTGTACTGACTTCGATGTGCTTGTGTGTCGAGACAAAGATATCGAGCAGAACTTGGGTTTGGCATCTAGAGGTATTGGTTCTAGCTTTGGGAAGAGATCCGCTGATTATAGTTCCGGTGGTGGACGGAACAAAAGAGGCTGTGATAGGAGACATCAGCCTGTGGGAAGGCGTGGCGTTCCGGGTCGAGGTGG
Organism: Hibiscus tridactylites; assembly: GCA_958450335.1. NCBI lineage: Eukaryota > Viridiplantae > Streptophyta > Magnoliopsida > Malvales > Malvaceae > Hibiscus > Hibiscus tridactylites. The sequence continues at coordinate 29,931,063 of OY288276.1, forward strand.
ACAGGCTCAGGGAGGTCGTGTGAGATCTGAGCAGCATACATGCTGGATATGTGGTTCGAGGGATCATTTGAGGCGAGATTGTCCTCAAGCAGCTAGGGAGGTTCATGCTGTTGTTGTGGTGACAAGGAACTCTTGTTGGAATTGTGGTTCAACGGATCACATGAGGAGGGAGTGTCCATTGCTTTCTGGTGGAGGTCAAGGACGTGCTCCTATGGTTGCTGCACCCCAAAAAGGCCGTGGGCGCGGCCGTGGAAATTTTGAGAGGAGAGATGAGGGGCATCGAGGTATTGCTCATGTTGTGGCCGTCCGACCTGAGGGAGGTGGACCAGCGAGGGTATATGCTCAGCACGAGGAGCGCAATATTACCGATGTTATCGTAGGTACCTTTGCTCTCCAGTCTTTATCTTTCCTGTCTTTGATTGATTATGGATCCACACATTCTTATATCTTGAGTGAGCATGCACATTTGCTTGATATACCTGTTCAGATGCTTGAAATTGGTATGCAAGTGACTAGTTCTTTTGATGAGACTGTAGTCATTAGGAAGTTGTATATGAGATGTCGTTTGTCTGTTCAAAGTCATGTTTTTCTTGTGGATTTGATGGAGTTACCTTTCTATGGCTTCGATGTAATCCTTGGTATGAATTGGTTGACGGAGCATATGGCAATGGTTGACTTTGACGTTAAGCGATTCATCTCAAAGTTGGTCGATGATTATGAGGTTGTAGTAGGGGGCGAGAATGTGAAATTCTTGTCAAATATGATTTCGGCTTTGGAAGCAAACCGTATGATGAGGTTGGGCTGTTAGGCTTATCTTGCCTATCAGATGAATACTGGCACCAAGGATGTGCATGTGCAGAACATCTGAACTGTTCGCGATTTTCCGGGTGTCTTTCCGGAAGAATTGTTTGGGTTGCCACCAAACAGAGAAGTTGAGTTTGGTATAGAGTTGTACGAGAATACAACTCCGGTGTCCATTGCTCCTTATCGCGTGGCACCCAAAGAGTTAAAAGAATTGAATACACAATTGCATGAGTTGTTGGATCGAGGTTTCATTCGGCCGAGTGTGTCACCTTGGGGTGCACCAGTCTTGTTTGTGAAGAAGAAAGATGGGACGATAAGAATGGGTATAGATTATCGGCAACTGAACAAGTTGACGATCAAGAACAAGTATCCCTTGCCTAGAATCGATGATCTCTTTGATCAGTTTCAGGGAGCCTCGGTGTTTTCTAAGATAGACTTGAGATCGGGGTACTATCAGCTGAAGGTTAAGGATGTGGACGTACCTAAGACAACTTTTCGCACGAGATATGTACATTATGAATTTTTAGTGATGCCGTTTTGTTTGACCAACGCGTCCGCTGCTTTCATGGACATGATGATTCGTGTATTCCATAAATTCTTAGATCAGTTTGTGGTGGTGTTCATCGATGATATCCTTGTGTATTCACGTATCGAGAAGGTTCATGATAGGCACTTGAGAATTGTTTTGCAAGCGTTACTGGAAAATCAGTTGTATGTCAAGCTGAGTAAATGTGAGTTTTGGCTTAGGGAAGTGGTCTTCCTTGGACATGTTGTGTCGGTTGAGGGTATTCGCGTTGATCCGCACAAGGTAGAAGCTGTAATGAGTTGGAAAGTGCCTAAGTCAGTGACAGAGGTGCAAAGTTTCCTTGGATTGGCTGGGTACTACATTAGGTTTGTCGAGGGTTTCTCGAAGATAGAAGCGCCTTTGACCAAGTTGTTGCAAAAGAATGTTCGCTTTCAGTGGACGAAGGCGAGGCAACAAGCTTTTGAGAAGCTGAAAGAAGCTTTGACACAAGCTCCTGTTTTGATTCAACCTGAGTCTAGTAAGGAGTTTGTGGTCTATAGTGATGCGTCCATTATTGGTTTGGGACGTGTGTTGATGCAGGAGGGTAAGGTAGTGGCCTATGCATCTAGGAAGTTGAAGGTGCATGAGCACAACTACCCTAATCATGATCTTGAGCTTGCAGCTGTGGTGTTTGCCTTGAAGATTTGGAGGCATTACTTGTATGGAGAGAAATGTGTTGTGTTCACGGATCACAAGAGCTTGAAATACCTTATGTCTCAGAAGAGGTTGAATCTTAGGCAACGACGTTGGGTGGAGTTGCTTAAGGATTATGATATGACGATTGAGTATCACCCGGGTAAGGCTAATGTTGTAGCTGATGCTTTGAGCAGGAAAGTAGCTGTGGAGTTGAGAGTGATGTTTGCTCGTTTGAGTATATCGCGTAATGGTGGTCTTATTGCGGAATTGCAAGTGAAGTCGTCTCTGATACAATTGATTAAAGATAAGCAGTTGCTTGATGATTCTCTTGTTTCGCATGTTCAGGAAATTGCAGAGGGTAGACCTTCGGATTTCAGCTTTCGTGATGATGGTGTTCTGTGCTTTGGGAGTCGAATAGTGGTTCCAGATGATGCTGAGTTAAGGCACACTATTCTGACTAAATCTCATAGTAGTCCTTTTGCTATGCATCCTGGTAGTACAAAGATGTATCGTGACCTGAAAGATGAGTACTACTGGGTAGGGTTAAAAAGGATGTGGCTGAGTTTGTTAGTAATGTGTATAGTGTGTCAGCGAGTGAAGGCTGGGCATCAGGTTCCTTCTGGGTTGTTGCAGCCTTTGAGAATCCCAGAATGGAAGTGGGAGAGAATCACCATGGATTTTGTGTCTGGTTTGCCTTTGTCACCGACAAAGAAGAATTCAGCTTGGGTGATTGTGGATTGTCTCACGAAGTGTGCACATTTTCTGCCTGTGCATACTACTTATACCTTGGATAGGTTGGCTAAGTTGTATATAGCTGAGGTTGTGCAGTTGCACGGTGTGCCGAAGTCCATTGCGTCGGATAGAGATCCGAGGTGTACGACACGGTTTTGGGAATGTTTGTATCAAGCTTTGGGTACACGATTGAATTTCAGTACTTCTTATCATCCTCAGACGGATGGACGGTCAGAACGTGTGATCCAAGTGCTTGAGAACATGTTGAGATGTTGTGTGATAGATTTTTCGGGTTCTTGGGAGAAGCACTTGCCGTTGGTTGAGTTTGCATATAATAATAGTTACCAGGAAAGTATCCAAATGGCTCCGTACGAGGCTTTGTATGGGAGAAGATGTCGAACCCCTCTTTGTTGGGCATAAGCTGGGCAAAAGTTGATTTCGATTCCAGCTACGCTTAAGGGAACCACCGAGAAGGTGAAGATCTTTTGTGAGCGTTTAAAGGCAACACCAGATAGGCAAAAGTCTTACGCGGACTTGAAGCGTAAGGAAATTGAGTTCGCGGTTGGCGAACGTGTGTTTTTAAAAGTATCGCCTTGGAAGAAGGTGATGATATTTGGGCTTAAGGGTAAGCTTAGCCCAAGATTCATTGGACCTTACGAGATCGTGTAGCGTATTGGTCTAGTGGCATATGGGTTGAGATTGCCTGCAGAGTTGGAGAAGATACATGATGTGTTTCATGTCTCCATGTTACGAAAGTACATACCAGATCCTTCACATGTGTAACCCCCGTAGCCCGGTCTAGACGGTTGACCCGAACTACGAAGATTACACGGGGAAAACCAAAGTCAACCCGAAAGTCAACCTTGATTAACGACCCTTTTTTTTTTCTTTTTAATCTTATCTAGATGCACATTAACCTTAATTGTGATCATACAAACAACATACTAAAAGATCACAAACATCAGAGATCAAATAGGGACCCAATTGAACAAATTACAACTTTAGGGACCAATTTGTAAATTCTGATAAATTAAGGGACTTAACCCAAATTAAAGTTACCATCTTGAAATTAATCAGGTTTCATGCTTCTCTGAAAAATTTCAGCTCAAAAGGACATCCACAGCTCATGCAATTGATCAAACAAGATTCGGGACCAAAACTCAAACAAATCAAAACATATAACTACCATGTCAGCCCCCTAACGGTCGACCGTTCCGAAACAGGCTAGCCCTGTTCCGAAACACGGGCCGTTCCGAAACGGGTTCCGGAACGTGGCTCGACAGAGGCCAAACCGTTTCGAAACGGTGCATACCGTTTCGGACGCCTGGGTTCATGAAAGGCACCCGTTCCGAAACGATACACCCCCGTTCCGAAACGCCTGCACAAAATTCAGCAAACAAGCATACCTAATCATGCAATTGGACTTCCAAACATGCTCCAAACATCACCAAACTTTACCAGCATGCAATTAAACATCTTTAAGACATATAGAAACCAACAAATCAACAAACCAACCTCACATGCATAAAGCCCCAATTCAATGGTCATGCTTCCTACACAAGCTATCCACTCAAGCATCAAACTTGCAAAACAAACATATAAGGTTCAATCCAAAAACCAGCAACAACAACAACACTTAACATGCATAGGGAGTCTCAAACACCTCCCAAAACATATACATTGGTCCCCCATTGCCAAAACGTACAAAAGCTAAATGTTTAACAAAACCTTCCATACATTGAGCTTTACTTGAACTTGTTTGCTTGCCTCCTCTTGCTGCCCTCAATGTACTCTAATGCTCTGCATTATTGAATCAAGAAAACGAGAGAGCGTAAGCCAAAGCTTAGTGAGGAGTGCTCTTTAAAAACCATTCAATAATGCAATTAAAACCATTTATAAAACTTGCTTACAAACAACCTTTATACATGCTCAAAGCATACTTTAAATCAAGCAATATCATGCTTCCACATTCCCTTTAAACAAGCATCTCATGCTTCAACATAAACATTAAAACATGCATCTCATGCATCTTAATGTACTATACATGTCATATTGGCTCAAGTGATACATTTCATTTATGAAATCAAGTTCAACAACTTTCCCCAAGGACTTTTAAACACCTTGGCCCCAAGGACTTTTAAACACCTTGGCCATGGACTTTTAAACACCATGAATAGGGACAACACAAGGACTTTTAACCACCTTTGTGTCCGTATCTTGAATTACCCCAAGGACTTTTAAACACCTTGGCCCCAAGGACTTTTAAACACCTTGGCCCCATGGACTTTTAAACACCATGGAAAGGAGCACCTAAGGACTTTTAACCACCTTAGTGTCCGCTACAAGATTCATCCAAGGACTTTTAAACACCTTGATGATCTTAGGTAACAAGGCTCACTCAAGGACTTTTAACCACCTTAGTGACCTTCACTTTTACAAACCATCACTTGCCAATACACACTTTATACATCACATAATCCACTGTTTTAAAGCATTAAACCAAGCCATTTCATCATGCATTTCAAAGCATTAAATCATCATTTAACAATGCATTAAAAACAAGGTACTCTTACCTAGAGTCACCTTCAACACATGGCTTTAAACATCAGCATATATCATGCTAAAACATCAGCAATTATCATGCTTAAACATGCTTTCAAAACAGTAAATAAATCATGCGAAATCATCATTTACATTACACCAAAACATGGCCACCACTTAGAGAGTAATCCGAAAACTTACACTTGAGCTTAGCAAAGTTGTTTAGACTTAAACTAAGCTCCCAAAACCTTCAACCCATGGTTTTAAAGCTGTAAATCCATTTTCACTCACCGATTACCACTTTGCTTCAAGCCAAAGCACCAAATCAAGCCTCCGGATCAACAATTCTTAGATCCAAGGATGCCTCCCCTGTTTCAACACATTAAAGCAGAGGATTAATGCATCACCATGCATTAATTGCTTCAATGAAAGCATCTAAACTCGCTGCTCTCACAAAACCTCCATTTTCGGCCACCAAACACAACCGAAAATGCATCCGAAACACTTCTAAACAAAGCCCAGCCACAAACCAGCAAAACCTCACTTCCCTTAACATCAAAACACATCTAAAAACAACCTATAAACATCCTTATACCTCCAGCAACATCAGATCCACCAGATCACCACAAAAGCTACCTTAAAACACAAGCTAAACTTAGGAAATCCAACCTATCCGGGATTGCATCAATCAAGACTCATTTCCACATCAATTAAATGATCATTTAACATCAAAAACACTCCTCAAAACACAGATTTAACAGATCAAACGAAAATCATGTGAAATCATCAAAATCTTGCATAACTAGCCCAAAACCGGGGCGTTACAACTCTCCCCCCCTTAAGAAATTTCGTCCTCGAAATTTACCTGAAGGAAAGAGATAAGGAAACTGCTTCAGCATATCATCCTTCCGCTCCCACGTGGCTTCCTCAACACCGCGATGCTTCCACAGCACCTTTACCAACTCAATGGTCTTGCCACGAAGAACCTTGTTATCTGAATCCAGAACCTTCACCGGTTCCTCATCATAGGTCAAATCCGGGTTCAATTCCACTTCCTGCACAGGCAACACATGCGAAGGATCATATCTATACTTCCGGAGCATAGAAACATGGAACACATCATGAATCTTCTCCAGCTCCTGAGGTAACCTCAACCGATACGCAACAGGACCCACATGCTCAACAACCTCATACGGTCCAATGTATCTAGGGCTCAGCTTACCCTTCCGACCAAACCTCATCACCTTCTTCCAAGGCGAAACCTTCAAGAACACACGATCACCCACCGCAAACTCGATCTCCTTACGCTTCAAATCTGCGTAAGACTTCTGCCGATCAGAAGCAGCCTTCAACCGCTCACAAATGAGCTTCACCTTCTCGGTAGTCCCTTTCAACAAAGCAGGCATCGAAACCAACTTTTGACCAGTTTCAGCCCAACACAGAGGAGTCCTACACTTCCTCCCATACAGAGCCTCGTAAGGTGCCATCTGTATACTTGCCTGATAACTGTTGTTGTAAGCGAACTCAACCAAAGGCAGATGCTTCTCCCAAGAACCTTGGAACTCTATCACGCAGCATCTCAACATATCCTTTAAAATCTGAATAACTCGCTCAGACTGGCCATCCGACTGAGGATGATAGGATGTACTGAAATGCAACCTTGTACCCAGAGCTTGATGCAAACACTGCCAAAAACGCGATGTGAACCTCGGATCCCTATCCGACACAATCGACTTAGGCACACCATGCAACCTCACAACCTCAGCAATGTACAGCTCTGCCAGCTTATCCAAAGAAAACGTAGTATGCACAGGCAAGAAATGCGCACACTTCGTCAGGCGATCCACAATCACCCAAACAGAATTCTTCTTCGACGGAGACAAAGGCAAACCAGATACAAAATCCATGGTAACCCTCTCCCACTTCCATTCAGGGATTTTCAGCGGTTGCAACAAACCAGAAGGAACCTGATGTTCAGCCTTGACGCGCTGACACACCAAACACTTGCTCACGAACTCTGCCACATCCTTCTTCAGACCTACCCAATAGTACTCATCACGAAGATCGCGATACATCTTTGTACTACCAGGATGCATAGCAAAAGGACTGCTATGACCTTCAGCCAGAATAGCACGCCTCAACTCAGCATCTGCAGGCACTACTATCCGACTACCAAAACACAACACCCCATCCTCATTAAAGCAGAAATCCGAAGGCCTACCCTCCGCGATATCCTAAACATGAGACACCAAAGAATCATCCAACAACTGCTTATCCTTGATCAACTGAACCAACGACGGTTTCACTTGCAACTCAGCAACAAGACCACCATCCTGCGATAAGCTCAAGCTAGCAAACATAGCTCTCAACTCAACAGCTACCTTTCTACTCAAGGCATCCACAACAACATTGGCCTTTCCAGGATGATACTCTATCGTCAAATCATAATCCTTGAGCAACTCCAACCAACGTCGCTGCCTGAGATTCAACTCCTTCTGAGACATCAGATACCTCAAACTCTTGTGATCCGTGTACACAGTACACTTCTCACCATACAGATAATGCCTCCAGATCTTCAGAGCAAAAACCACTGCAGCCAGCTCAATATCATGCGTAGGATAATTGCGCTCATGCACCTTCAACTGCCGCGACGCATAAGCCACAACCTTACCCTCTTGCATCAGCACACACCCCAAACCAACATAGGATGCATCACTGTAGAGTACAAACTCTTTCCCTGATTCAGGCTGAATCAAGATAGGAGCTTGAGTCAAAGCCATCTTCAGCTTCTCAAAAGCTTGCTGTCTCGCTTCTGTCCACTCATACTTAACATCTTTCTGCAGCAACTTCGTCAAAGGAGCAGCAATCTTGGAAAAACCATCCACAAACCTTCGGTAGTATCCTGCCAAACCAAGGAAACTACGAACCTCCTGAACAGACTTAGGAACTTTCCAATTCATCACTGCTTCAATCTTCTGAGGATCAACACGAATCCCCTCGGCTGAGACCACATGCCCAAGAAAAACCACCTCCCTAAGCCAGAACTCACACTTGCTCAGCTTAGCATAAAGCTGATTCTCCAACAAAGCTTGCAACACAATCCTCAAATGCTCTTCGTGCTCTTCCTCAGTACGCGAGTACACAAGGATATCATCAATGAACACCACAACGAACTTGTCCAGGTATTCATGAAAAACACGATTCATCATGTCCATAAAAGCGGCAGGAGCATTTGTCAGACCGAACGGCATCACAAGAAACTCATAATGCCCATACCTTGTCCTGAAAGCTGTCTTAGGCACATCCACATCCTTCACCTTCAACTGATAATACCCTGACCTCAAGTCAATCTTAGAGAACACAGCAGCTCCCTGAAATTGATCAAAGAGATCATCAATCCTCGGCAAAGGATACCGATTCTTGATAGTCAACTTGTTCAGCTGACGGTAATCAATGCACATCCTCATCGTGCCATCTTTCTTCTTCACAAACAAGACAGGAGCACCCCAAGGCGAAACACTCGGCCGGATGAAACCACGATCAAGCAACTCTTGCAACTGCGTCTTCAGCTCCTTCAGCTCCTTAGGTGCCATTCTATAGGGAGTAATGGACACAGGAGTGGTATTCTCATACAGCTCAATACCAAACTCCACCTCGCGATTAGGAGGTAAACCAGGCAACTCCTCAGGAAAAACATCAGGAAACTCCTTCACAACCCTGATATCCTGCACCCTCAGCTCCTTCGAACTAGGATTCATCACAAAAGCTAGGAAAGCTTCACAACCTTGCCTCAGCATCCTGCTCGCCTCCAAGGTAGAAACAACATTGGCAAGAAACTTCACATTCTCACCAACTACCACCACCTCATAATCATCCGCAAACTTAAGCGAAACTCGCTTATTCTCACAATCCACAACAGCACGATGCTCAGCAAGCCAATCCATACCAAGGATCACATCAAAACCATAAAAGGGCAACTCCATAAGATCAACATGAAAGACATGCTCTTGAACAACCAAAGGACACCTTCTATAAAGCTTACGAGTCACAACAGTTTCACCAAAAGAACTAGTGACTCTAACACCAACATCCAAAGACTCAACAGGCAAACCAAGCAACTCAGCATGCTCACGAAGAATGTATGAATGCGTAGATCCAGAATCAATCAAAGAAAGCAATGACAAGGATTGCAAAGTAAAGGTACCTGCAATCACATCAGCATCATTCCTTCCCTCGCGCTGAGCATACACCCTCGCTTGGCCTCCACCCTCAGGTTGAATAGCCACAACATGAGCTACTCCGCGACCACCTTCCTCTCGCCTCTGGAAATTACCACGGCCGCGCCCACGACCTCTCTGCGGTGCTGCAACAACAGGAGCACGGTCTTGACCACCAGCCATCCTCGGACAATCACGTCTCAAATGGTCAGCAGAACCACAGTTCCAGCACTCATAACCAGCCGCCACAACAGGAGCTTGCACCTCCCTCCCAGCACGAGGACAGTCACGCTTCAAGTGACCACGGGAACCACAAATCCAACAAGCACTAGGGTCAGCTCTAGCATTGCCACCCCTAGCAGGTGCACCTCCACCTCTCTTAGACGAGGACTGAAACCTCTGATCACGCCCCCTCTTGTTCCGTCCACCGGAACTATACTCAGCAGTTCTCTTCCCAGAACTAGCTCCAGCACCTTTAGCAGACAAACTCAGATTCATCTCAATGTCCTTGGATCGACTAACCAACACATCGAAATCATTATACTCAGCAGCCAACATATAGGTCTTAACTTCCGTCACCAAGCCATAACGGAACCTTTCGCACCTCTCGTGCTCATCAGGTATCAGCTCCGGTGCATACTGACTGAGACGTACAAACTGTACCTCATACTCAGCCACACTCATGATCCCTTGAGTCAGAGACATGAATTCACGCTTCTTCTCGTCCAGATATCTAACTCCCAGATATCTCCTCTTGAACGCATGCTGAAAGAACGTCCAAGTAACATCAGCATCAGCCATCCCAGAGATTGTGGTCGTCCACCACGTATAAGCATCACCTTGCAGCAGCGACACCACACATCCCAGCTTTTGCACATCAGTGCAACTCATCTGTCCCAAGACACGCTTGGTACTCTCCAGCCATGCTTCTGACCTCTCAGCTGACATACCCCTAAACTCAGTCCCACCAAGACTGCGCAAACGCTCTAAGGGTAATCTAGCTCCAGCATCCCCCTGATGCCAGCTCCTTGAGCTCCAGCTACTGCTGCTCGAAATGCACCCGCAATAGCTTGTACCAGCACAGACATGTCAGGCATCGCCTGCCCCTGACCAACTTCAGGTCCTGCAGCTCCAGCACCAGCTGCCTCAGCTCCAGCTCTTTCCCTCTCCGCACCACCACCACCAGGTGGAGGAGGAGGTATCACAGCACTACCCGTGTGCTCATCATTCACATTCCCCTCCGGGGTCGTAGCTCTCGCGCTACTCCTTAACTCTCTACGTGGTGCCATACTTTACCATGCACAACAATACAAATAAAACAAGTCAGGACCAGCAAGGTAAGCAAATTCCAAGTATTCAAGCTCAATTTCTTTCAAAAACAACATCATCTCTTTAGCTTTTGTTTGGCAATGGGTACCCTCATCATGCATCATCACAACATACATCACATACACATCATCATATCATATCACTGAACATGCTTTCACTCAACAAGCATACAAACCAAACCATGCTTCAATCATGCATACACACATTCCCAATTACTCGAGAACTCAGCTCTGATACCACCAAATGTAACCCCCGTAGCCCGGTCTAGACGGTTGACCCGAACTACGAAGATTACACGGGGAAAACCAAAGTCAACCCGAAAGTCAACCTTGATTAACGACCCTTTTTTTTTCTTTTTAATCTTATCTAGATGCACATTAACCTTAATTGTGATCATACAAACAACATACTAAAAGATCACAAACATCAGAGATCAAACAGGGACCCAATTGAACAAATTACAACTTTAGGGACCAATTTGTAAATTCTGATAAATTAAGGGACTTAACCCAAATTAAAGTTACCATCTTGAAATTAATCAGGTTTCATGCTTCTCTGAAAAATTTCAGCTCAAAAGGACATCCACAGCTCATGCAATTGATCAAACAAGATTCGGGACCAAAACGCAAACAAATCAAAACATATAACTACCATGTCAGCCCCCTAACGGTCGACCGTTCCGAAACAGGCTAGCCCTGTTCCGAAACACGGGCCGTTCCGAAACGGGTTCCGGAACGTGGCTCGACAGAGGCCAAACCGTTTCGAAACGGTGCATACCGTTTCGGACGCCTGGGTTTATGAAAGGCACCCGTTCCGAAACGATACACCCCCGTTCCGAAACGCCTGCACAAAATTCAGCAAACAAGCATACCTAATCATGCAATTGGACTTCCAAACATGCTCCAAACATCACCAAACTTTACCAGCATGCAATTAAACATCTTTAAGACATATAGAAACCAACAAATCAACAAACCAACCTCACATGCATAAAGCCCCAATTCAATGGTCATGCTTCCTACACAAGCTATCCACTCAAGCATCAAACTTGCAAAACAAACATATAAGGTTCAATCCAAAAACCAGCAACAACAACAACACTTAACATGCATAGGGAGTCTCAAACACCTCCCAAAACATATACATTGGTCCCCCATTGCCAAAACGTACAAAAGCTAAATGTTTAACAAAACCTTCCATACATTGAGCTTTACTTGAACTTGTTTGCTTGCCTCCTCTTGCTGCCCTCAATGTACTCTAATGCTCTGCATTATTGAATCAAGAAAACGAGAGAGCGTAAGCCAAAGCTTAGTGAGGAGTGCTCTTTAAAAACCATTCAATAATGCAATTAAAACCATTTATAAAACTTGCTTACAAACAACCTTTATACATGCTCAAAGCATACTTTAAATCAAGCAATATCATGCTTCCACATTCCCTTTAAACAAGCATCTCATGCTTCAACATAAACATTAAAACATGCATCTCATGCATCTTAATGTACTATACATGTCATATTGGCTCAAGTGATACATTTCATTTATGAAATCAAGTTCAACAACTTTCCCCAAGGACTTTTAAACACCTTGGCCCCAAGGACTTTTAAACACCTTGGCCATGGACTTTTAAACACCATGAATAGGGACCACACAAGGACTTTTAACCACCTTTGTGTCCGTAGCTTGAATTACCCCAAGGACTTTTAAACACCTTGGCCCCAAGGACTTTTAAACACCTTGGCCCCATGGACTTTTAAACACCATGGAAAGGAGCACCTAAGGACTTTTAACCACCTTAGTGTCCGCAACAAGATTCATCCAAGGACTTTTAAACACCTTGATGATCTTAGGTAACAAGGCTCACTCAAGGACTTTTAACCACCTTAGTGACCTTCACTTTTACAAACCATCACTTGCCAATACACACTTTATACATCACATAATCCACTGTTTTAAAGCATTAAACCAAGCCATTTCATCATGCATTTCAAAGCATTAAATCATCATTTAACAATGCATAAAAAACAAGGTACTCTTACCTAGAGTCACCTTCAACAAATGGCTTTAAACATCAGCATATATCATGCTAAAACATCAGCAATTATCATGCTTAAACATGCTTTCAAAACAGTAAATAAATCATGCGAAATCATCATTTACATTACACCAAAACATGGCCACCACTTAGAGAGTAATCCGAAAACTTACACTTGAGCTTAGCAAAGTTGTTTAGACTTAAACTAAGCTCCCAAAACCTTCAACCCATGGTTTTAAAGCTGTAAATCCATTTTCACTCACCGATTACCACTTTGCTTCAAGCCAAAGCACCAAATCAAGCCTCCGGATCAACAATTCTTGGATCCAAGGATGCCTCCCCTGTTTCAACACATTAAAGCAGAGGATTAATGCATCACCATGCATTAATTGCTTCAATGAAAGCATCTAAACTCGCTGCTCTCACAAAACCTCCATTTTCGGCCACCAAACAACAACCGAAAATGCATCCGAAACACTTCTAAACAAAGCCCAGCCACAAACCAGCAAAACCTCACTTCCCTTAACATCAAAACACATCTAAAAACAACCTATAAACATCCTTATACCTCCAGCAACATCAGATCCACCAGATCACCACAAAAGCTACCTTAAAACACAAGCTAAACTTAGGAAATCCAACCTATCCGGGATTGCATCAATCAAGACTCATTTCCACATCAATTAAATGATCATTTAACATCAAAAAAATTCCTCAAAACACAGATTTAACAGATCAAACGAAAATCATGTGAAATCATCAAAATCTTGCATAACTAGCCAAGATCCATAAATCAACCTTAAAACCTTTAATCAATTATCAAATTAGGATTGAAAACTTTAGGAATTTCATTAAAGAACTTGAAGTTCAGAGGAGAAGGACGTTCTTACCTCCAAACTTGAGTTTCTCCTCTTTTTGGCATAGAAAAGCTTGATGAAACTTGAAGTAATTGAAGAGGTTTTGAAGACACAATGATTTGCAATCAATTGAGAGTTGAAAGGAGGATTTTAAGTGAGAAAATCAGAATGAGATCTCTGGAAATTAAGTGTTTGGGTTGAGAGAAAAAGAGAGAAAGAAAATTGGAAGTTAGATGAGAAAATACCAAAATGAGTTTCCCTCCTTTTTGATTTCTTTAAAAATCAGAATTATGTGTTAAAATATCTTAGAAAAATCTGGAGAAACTCCCTTTGGGTAAATAGCTCCTTAAAGATTCAAAGTTTCAACCCTTTATAAAATAGCCACCAAACTTTCAAAAATTACATTTTGGTCACTAGCCAAAATGTCACACTTCCGAAACTCATTTTCCAAAATTGATTTCACAGTTCACTTAATTATATTAAAAGAGGATTTTAGAACATTTTTCCATATTTTTAATGCAACCCGAACTAGGCTTTCCTAATTTAACCTCTTACGATTCGAACAGCACTTTGACCAACCGGTCAACGCTCAAGACTTCCAAGCCCAAAACCGGGGCGTTACAACATGTGATTCCTGTAGAGGAGATAGAGTTAAATTCGGATTTGTCTTATGATGAGGAACCAGTGAAGGTTCTGGATGTGAGTAGCAAAGTTCTTCGTGGCAAGACGATAGAACTTGTGAAAGTGTTGTGGCGACAACGAGGAGTTGAGGAGACCACGTGGGAAAGCAAGGCGGACATGCTGAGGAAGTTTCCGCATCTCTTTCCATTAGGTAAGAATTTCGAGGACGAAATTTCCTAAGTGGGGAAGAGTTGTAACGCCCTGGTTTTGGGCCTAGATGCTTTAGACATCGGATCGGACCGGTCGAGAACGGTTCGAATCGCGTAAGGTGACTTTAGGAAATCAAGGATCGAGATAGGATAAAAATGTTATAAAAATTTCTAAAATCCTCTAAAAATATATTTAAGAGGTTGGTCAAATCTATTTAACAAAAAGGGTTTTTGGAAAATGGACATTTTGAGTAGTGATCAAATTGTAAAGTTTTAAAACTGGGGAAAATGTGATTTTTAAAGTGGAAGCAAAATTCTTAGAATCTTTAGGGGATTAAAGTCAATCTGACCTTTTTTCAATATGACATGTGATTTAAAAGGGTTTTTAATTGGATTTTTATATTAATTAATTAAAAGGTAGTTAATGGGATTTTCACTTACGTAACTACCAATTTTCTCTCATTTTCAGCCAAACACAATTTTCTCTCATCTTTTTCAAGAATTCTTTCTCCCAAAAACTCTCTCAACATTTCCTAAATCATTTTCAAGAGATCCTTCTTAACTCTTTAAGATTTTTGCAAGGAAAACATGTCATCTATAGATAGAAGCAAGGATTGGAGGTAAATCCCATTCTCAACCTCTAATCTAAGTTCTTTATTGAAATTACTAAGATATTTGGCTTCTAAATACTATTTTTGATTTAGTTTTCAATATAGTTTTGGTTTGAGATCAATAGCTTGTGAAATTGTGGATGAAATCTTGATTTTCGGACTTGTTGAGTTAGGCTCTATTTTGTGTTGATTTTAATTGATTTCTAAGTTGGTTTATATGTTAAAATGAGGTGTTGATAATGTAGATCCCGAAATCCTTGAGATCCTTGAGTTTCTTGGTAGTTTTAAGTGAGATTTTGGGGTGAAATAGTGGAATATTGATTGTTGGAGGTATAAGGATGAGTTAGGATGTTTATTAGATGTGTTTTGATGTTTATAATGCTTTGGAAGTGGTGTATAATTAATGGGCTTGGTTTAGGAAGCAATCAATTGAGTTTTCGGTTGTTTTGGAAGGGAATTTTGAGTGGGCAACGAGTTTTGTGAATTGTTGCTGGTGTTAGAATGCATTTTAATGCATTTAGATCTCTGTTTTGATGATGTGAAAACATGGGATCTTGATCCGGAAGCAAACGAGGTGTTGTTGGAGGCTCCGGAAGGGTATTTCCGTGACGGTGAGCAAGACTTCGTGTATCAGTGAGTGGAAATGCACTTTCCTGCTTTGTAACGCTTTGAGCGTGATCTTGGGAGCTTAGTGTAAGTTTGATACACTTAACTAAGTTAAAGTGTAAGTGTTTCGGTAATCCCTCTCTTGGAAATGTGCTATGTTTGATGAAATTGCACTTGATGTGAGATTGGATTTGTTTACTGTTTTAAGCATGTTTAAACATGGTTTAATGTTGGATTTTAATGTCATTATGTTAAGGATGCACTAGGTAAGTGATCCTTGGTTTTCATGTGTTGAATGCATATGATTTTAAGCATGTGATGCTTGTGAAAAGTGGCATTGTGGTTATGCTTGTAAAACTGTGGATTAATGTGGTTAAATGATTATATTTGCAAGTGATGAAAATGGTTTTTGGTTACTTTAAACAGATATAGTTAGCCGACTATAGGAATAGGTGCACCGTGAATAAAGTCGCCTTGGATGTCGAGGGGTTGTGATTGTATCATAATCTCCATCCAAGTACCCTAACGATTGAGGTTAAGATCACAACGGTGAATGGTTAATCCCATGTGTGAGTCTTGTGTATGTGTCCTATACTCTCGTTAGTGGAATTATACAACTTTCAATAAGTGATGTTGAGGGGTTGTGATTGTGCCATTAATCTCCATCACAGGTGTTGAGGGGTTGTGATTGTGCCATTAATCTCCACCCTGTATTGTCCGGTAGGTTGTATGAAGCGTGAGGGACAAGGCATGTAATCTGCGTATCCGATTGTGTCTTGTGTTGAAATGATTTGGGGATTATCACTTGTGAGCCAATATAATGAAAATGAATAATGTGAAGCATGAGATGCATGTATATGATGCAAGGATGCATGAGATATATGTGTATGAAGCGAGAATGCATGTGATGCTTGTTAAAGCACGAGGAAAGGTTTATTTGCTGTTGTAAAATGATGCATATGAGCATGAGGTTAAAAAGTGCATTGCGGTCTTGAGAAGACATGTTTTACAAATGGCATGAGATGTAAAGTGTTGGTTTTGCAAAACATGAGACATACATTGATGAATGTTGTCTAGCGATCCTCACTAAGCTTTGTGCTTACGCTATTTTATTTCATCAATGCAGAAAACTAGGCTTTGAGGGAAGCAATAATGCAAGAGGCATCCAAGCTTTTAATCTTGCAAACTATGTGGTTTGTTTCGGTGTAATAAAAGGTAATGGGTGAGGTTTATGCTAATGCATGGATGAGAATGTTTTCCCTTTTGTTTTGAGCATGCTTGATAGTTACTTTTGGGGATGTAATTGGCCTTTATGGTTTGATTTTGGATGTGGAAGATGGTTTGGGCTTGTTATTGTTTTGGGTGGACTACGGAGCATGCCTATAGCTCCTAATCTTGCATACTGATCGCCTTGTTATAGCTAATGCCTAGATATGATGACGGTTGATATGTATCCATGTTGTATGCATGATGTGGCATATCTCGGAATGATTTGAATGTGTTAAAGCATTAAAAACCAACAAAATATGTTGTTACAGGGAAAGGCGTATCGGAACGCCCTTGCCTGTTTCGGAACAAGTTCCTGAAATGACCATAAGGTTTCGGAACGAGTAAAGGCGTATCAGAACGTTTTCGCTACTAGAAGGGGGTATTTCGATACGGGTCTCGGAACGCACTCGAGTATCGAAACGGTCAACCCTGTTTCGAAACGACCGTTTCGGTATAGGGCCACCCGTATCGAAACGCCTGACCGTCGGGTTTGAGTTTTGAACTGTTTCAAGTTTATGTTTCTTACATTTTGGTCCTTGCGCTTTGTGTGTGCAATTGATTGTGTTAAGATGATCCGTTTGAGCTGATTTTTGACATGTTGGCATGTTATATGATTAAATGAGGATTGGTAACTTTAAAATCATGAAAGTCTCTGTAATTTATGAAATTTACAGTTTAGTCCCTAAAAGTCAAATGTATGCAATTGAACCCCTAATTGAACTCCGATCACTGTGCCGTTTTCACCATATCGCTTTGCTAATCATATAGGTTAATATTTAGCATCTAGAAAAGATAAAAATGAAAAAAAGGGTCGTTAATCAAGGTTGAGTTTCGGGTTGACATTGGTTTTCCTTGTGTAATCTTCGTAGTTCGGGTCAAACATCTAAGCCGGACAAAGGGGGTTACAAAGGAACTATCTTAAATTGGTTTTGGATGTCTTGGAATTCTTGTTAAGAGCTGGCTTGATCTTTTGTTTGTTTTATGTTCATGCTTTAATGTTAACTAGCACAATGGGACCGAGACGAGAGTTACGATCTGGAAAAGTTGTGCCTGCTGATGGGCAATGTGACCTGGAGAACGAGATTCTGCCTGGTGGAAACTTACCTCATCCTCTGCCACCACATGGGGGTAGGGAGCAGGAATATCAAGGACACGCTGGTCTGGGGTTGGGAGATTGGATGCATCTAGTACAAGCGTTGACTAGAGCATTTCAGGGTACTGTTGCTGGAGTGCATGTACAAGCACCTGCTACTGGGCAATTGGGATTTCCATTTAAGCGTTTAAGGAGTCTGGGAGGAGTGGAATTTCAGAGATTATATCCTAAGGCATCTGAGGCATGGATGGCCAGTATGATCCGAATATTGGATCAAATGGGGTGTAATGATGCCAAGAAACTGGGCTACGCAATATCGTTGTTGCATGGAGATGCGTACACATTGTGGACGACTGTAACCGCAGCTTTGGAGCCAGAAGAGGTGGATTGGACGTTCTTTCATTCTGTTTCTAAGAGGTAGTATCTTGGAGTTAGATACTTGGACGATAAGAAGATGGAGTTCATGTCTCTGGTTCAAGGGAACATGACTGCGACTGAGTACGAGGTCCAGTTCGTATGAATGAGCCAATATGCTCCATAATTTGTGCCATGTGATAGGCATCATTGTGATAGTTTCCGGTATGGCCTAGTATAGGACGTGAAGATGTTCATGCTAGCAATGGATTATCCAGTTTCGGCAAGAGAGCCGCTGATGCTGGCCCTAGTGGGGGCAGAATATGAGGAACCAAGATCGTAAATATCAGCCTTTGGCTAGGCAAGGTAACTTTGGGCGAGGCGCACCAGCCCAAGGTAACAGGCAAGGGTTTGAGCAGAATACATGTTGGATGTGTGGTTCGCGTGAGCACTTGAGGTGGGATTGTCCCCGTGCAACTCGTGAGGTGTAGGCTCCTGTGGTTGGGGCTAACTCGTGTTGGAACTGCGGGTCTCTTGATCATATGAGGCGAGAGTGTTCCCTGTTAGCGGGACGTGGTCAGGGTCGTGCACCAGCTGTTGCGCAGTAGAGAGGCCGTAGGCGCGGTCGTGGCAACTTTGAGAGTAGAGAGGATGGCCAGAGAGGTGTGGCCCATGTATTTTCTATTCAGCCAGAGGGAGGTGGTCCTACAAGCGTGTATGTACATCATGAGGGATGCAACGACACCGACGTGATTGCAGGTACATTCACCTTTCAATCCTTGTCTTTGTTAGCCTTGATTGATTCTGGATCTACACATTTATACATCTTGCGTGAGCATGCACATTTGCAGGTACATTCACCTTCCAATCCTTGTCTTTATTAGCCTTTCTATAGTTTTGACGTGATTCTTGGAATGCAATGGTTGGTTGAGCATCGGGCTGTAGTAGATTTTGATGGTAAACGAGTTACCCTGAAGCTTGCAGATGATTACGAGGTGGTAATCGTAGGAGAGAACGTGAAGTTCTTGTCTAACACAATTTCGGCTCTTTAAGTGAGTCGGTTATTGGAGTTTGGATGTGAAGCTTTCTTAGCGTATTTGATGGATCCTAGTACGAAGGAAGTGAGGGTGCAAGACATACGAACAATATGTGAGTTTCCAGGTGTTTTTTTTGGAAGAGTTGCTTGGGTTGCCACCAGACCGTGAGGTTGAGTTTGGCATATAGTTGTACGAGAATATGACTCCGGTGTCCATTGCTCCTTATCGCATGGCACCTAAGGTGTTGAATGATCTGAAGGTGCAACTTCGGGAATTGCTTGACCAAGGATTCATAAGGCCGAGTATTTCACTTTGGGGTGCACTGGTCTTGTTCTTGAAGAAGAAGGAATGTATAATGCGTATGTGTATAGATTATCGGCAACTGAACAAGTTGACGACTAAGAATAAGTACCCTTTGCTGAGGATCGATGATTTTTTTGACCAGTTTCGTGGTGCTTCGGTGTTTTTGAAGATAGATTTGAGGTCTGGGTACTATTAGCTAAATGTTAAGGATGTGGATGTACCTAAGACAACTTTTCGGACTAGGTATGGTAATAATGAGTTCTTGGTGACGTCGTTTGGGTTGACAAATGCACCAGATGCATTCATAGATATGATGAATAAGGTGTTCCACAAGTTCCTGGATCAGTTCGTGGTGTTGTTTATCGATGATATTCTCGTGTACCCGCGTACCGAGGAGGATCATGATAAGCATTTGAGGATTGTGTTACAAGTGATGTTGGAGAATCAGTTTTATGCTAAGTTGAGCAAGTGTGACTTTTGGCTCAAGGAAGTGTTTTTTCTTGGACATGTGGTGCCAATCGAAGGAATTCGGGTTGATCCACACAAGGTTGAGGTGGTGTTGTGTTGGAAGACGCCTAAATCGGTGAAAGAAGTGCGTAGTTTCCTTTGGTTGGCTAGTTACTACCGAAGGTTTGTCGAAGGTTTCTCTAAGATTGCTGCACCTTTGACCAAGTTGTTGCAAAATAATGTTTGCTTTTAGTGGACAAATGTTAGGCAACATGTTTCGAGAAGTTGAAGGAAGCCTTGACGCAAGCTAATGTCTTGATTCAACCTGAATTGGGTAAGGAATTTGTAGTATATAGCGATGCATCCTATGTTGGTTTGGGTTGCGTATTGATGCAAGGTGGGAAGGTTGTGGCTTATGCATCTAGACAATTGAAGGTGAATTAGCCCAACTATAACACGCATGATCTAGAGCTCGTGGCGGTGGTGTTCGCTTTGAAGATTTGGAGACACTGCCTTTATGGTGAAAGGTGTGTGGTTTACACTGACCATAAGAGTTTGAAGTATCTTATGTCTCAGAGAGAGTTGAATCTTAGGCAACGAAAATGGTTGGAGTTGCTTAAGGTTTATGATCTGACCATTGAGTATCATCATGGAAAAGCCAATGTTGTGGCTGATGCTTTGAGTAGGAAGGTACTGTTGAGCTGAGAGCTATGTTTGCTCGTTTGAGTATATCGTGTGATGGTGGCTTGATAGCTGAGTTGCAAGTGAAACCTTCCTTGATTCAGTTGATTAAGGAGAAGCGGTTGTTGGATGATTCGTTGGTGCCCCATTTTCAGGACATAACTTATGCTAAGGTAACATACATCTGCTTTAATGATGATGGAGTCTTATGTTTTCAAAGGTCGAATAGTGGTGCCAGAGGATGTGGAGTTAAGGCGCATTATCTTGACTGAGGCTCATAATAGTCCTTTTTCTATGCACCCTGGTAGTACTAAGATTTATCGTGGCTTGAAGGATGAGTACTATTGGGTGGGGTTGAAAAACGATGTTGCTGATTTTGTAAACAAGTGTATGGTTTGCCAACGGGTGAAGGCTGAGCATCAGTATCCTTCTGGGTTCTTGCAGCCTTTGAGGATACCAGAGTGGAAATGGGAAAGGATTACAATGGATTTTGTGTCTGGTCTGCCTTTGACACCATCAAAGAAGATCTCCGTGTGGGTGATTGTGGATCGTCTCACAAAGTGTGCACATTTCATGGTTGTGCATACTAGGTATACGTTGGATAAGTTAGCGGAGTTGTATATTGTTGAAATTGTGCGTTTGCACGGTGTGCCCAAGTCCATAGTGTCAGAGATCCGAGATTCACAGCGATGTTTTGGGAATGTTTACATCAGGCGTTGGGTACGCGGTTGAATTTCAGCACTTCGTATAATCCTCCAACAGATGGATAGTCAGAACGAGTTATCCAGGTGCTGGAGGATACGTTGCGATGTTGTGTGATTGATTTCCAAGGTTCTTGGGAAAATCATCTGCCTTTGGTTGAGTTTTCCTATAACAACAGTTTTCAGGCGAGTATACAAATGGCTCCATATGAGGCATTGTATGGTATGAAGTGTAGAACGCCTCTTTGTTGGGCTAAGGCAGGGAAAAAGTTGCTTTCCTTGTGTTGCGTGTAAAAGAGTCTATCGCAATAGAGTGCAAGTGTACACGACACAAGTAGTAAAGTGATACACAAAGTATCATATGTCGATTCCACAGGGACTGGAAATAGCCTTAACCTTGAATTGCGGCACAAGAAAGAAGATAATTTTAATTGTTTGCAAGGTAATATTAAAGAATACTGAAGGTAAAAGATTAAAGAAATCATGATAGAGAGAATGGGTCGGTATTGATTTGCTCCGTAGTGTAGGTGTTGCAATGTCTAGGACTGTCTGTTCTGTCATTGCTCCTATCGCGGCAGCACCTGCGGCGGCAGCGGTCTGTTGTTGTCGCGGCAGCGATCACACAACTCTGTACTTCAAGCTTGGTAAGAATCCCTGTTGTGCCTTGGCCTATCCCTAGGTCCAAGTTTGTCGATGAACACGTCTTTGATGATACCTCGCGGCGTGAATCGAAGGATGAACACCAATGTTGTTGAATTCTTCATTAGCCACTTAACCTCGTCCTATCCCTAGGCCCGAGATAGTTCAACCATAAACTGGAGAACCCGTACTTATTCCTTTCGTATACTTAACTCTCCCGATATTAAGTAAATGTATAATCTCACAATGCTCTCCCGATACTTTTGCAAGATGTTTGGAAACCAGAATAAGCAAACATGAAGTCTACATTATTGAACAGAAAAAATCCTAAAACAAGGTAATCCTTCCAACTACTTTACAGAATCAACCCTTAGCCCTAGGGGAAGTTTAAAACGTGATGAGAATGGGGAAAACGACTAGGGTTTAGGGGAAGACGGCTAGAGAATAAGATATCCTTCCCTAGCCGAATTACATGCCTTTATATAGGCCTTGGGTTCAAGTTTTTTTATATGGCAAGAATATAAGTTTAAATTAAAGTGCAACTCTATTAAAGACTAAATCTTCAAAGTTGATGTCTTTAATTCGTCCTCACTTCTTGATTGGATTTTCTTCCATGAACTTTGGGCTTGGCCTTTATTCTGATCTAGGGCTCGGAAAAATATATGAGTGCTCCACGACATACCGTCTTAATTTCCTCTTTCTGTCGAGCTCCATTTTACCTTTTTTCCTTCACCATTGCTGTCGTCCCTGGCTGCCACGGTAGTGACCTTGGCAGCATCGTCCTTCTCGACTTCAGTCCTGTGTTCCAGCTCTGCTTTTCCACTACACTGAGTCTGCTACAGCAGCTACCTACAAAAGTAACCAAAATGAGCAGCAACTGTGCCTTTTTGTATAATTGTGATGTATAATTAAAATCTATCCTAAATGCAATGAAATATGCTTGAATGCAGCAGAAATATGGGTTAAATAGGGGGTAAAATATAGAACATTTACACACTCTACACACCCCCAAACTCAAGTTTTTGCTTGCCCTCAAGCAATTAGGACCTAAAATATTTTTTTGGCTTAAAACAGTGAACTTTTCCTTACCTATCATTCATTCCCTATTGTGAGCAACACCTTGTTGGATAATCTAGGATTCATTCAGAACCTTCCTATAATTCTCGTGTAGTGTGTACGTGTTTTGTGAACAATTATATTTCTAGACTCCCTTAGTTTACTAGAATACCTAAGCTTCTAACTTGAATTTTTATGCCAACTTTCATCTTTTTGGAGGCAATTCTTAGGCTCCTTTAGTTTTTATTTAGACTCGATTCTCTTTTCTTAATTTAAGTTTGACTAGAGTCGATTTCGGGAACCTCTAGCTAACTTCCTAGAGCCGGTTTTTGGCACCTCTAGGTATATTGAGTCTACTTTTTCTTAACTTCTTTTCTTAGAGCCAGTGTTAGGCACCTCGAGGGGCAACTCAAGTGTTAAGCTTTTCCCTATTCTAGTTTACCAGTAGAGTTCTAGATAGTATAAAAGTCACAAATGGTGTTTAAGAATCAGAACTATAGTAAGGCTCTAAACTGCTCCTAAAACTATCCTAAAGGCACTGCCACGACAGAGGCTATCACGGCAGTAAGTTCAGCTCAAAGACTTAAGCCAAATTTTCATTTGTTTTTTAAGCAAAAATAAACTGACACTTAGACGCAACTCTTTAAACAAAATAGACACTTCATTAATGGAGGGATGCTACCCCCAAACTCAAGGGTTCCATTGCCCTCAATTCATGATGACATGATGAACAAAAAAGAAAATAAAAGCATCACAGTTGTAACAAAATAGCAAGCATCAAAGATAAGATAAAAACTTAAATTTTAAGTGTTGTCGTCACTGCTGCTGCTGCTGTTGATCTGTATCTGCCGGCGGGCAGTGACCTTCATCGTCGGTGCCGTAAGATGGCTTGGAGAGGCAGAGGTGGTCTTTTTCTTGGCTTCCCTCGGTGGCTGGATGCGAGTAGGGGAGATCTGGGGTGGTTTCTCCAGCACCTGAACCTCCTCGAAAGAGTTGTTGTTGCTGCTGCTACCACTGCTGTTGTTGCTGCTGCTGCTGCCATCAGAATTCCCTTGGCCGGATGGTTTGTCACCTGTGTTGGGTTCTGTTGCTTCATCTGGGTGAATTCTTTGGACAGGTTCCTCTTGACAGAGGGCTCGCCATCTGATTCCTCCCAAATTGAGGAAGAGGAGAAACCAGCAATGAACTCGTCAAGGTCGGACATGGGATCCTTTCTCTTTGCTCCCCTAGCAGAGGCTGTAGCAGTGGGGCTGCCACCTGGAGCTGTCGCGGCCGGGGTTGGAGTGGACGCAGCAGACGGTGTTGTCGGTGTGGCAGAAGTGGTAGGGGTGTGGGTAGGTGTGGGGGCAGCAAAATAATGATCGGGGAAAGCAGGGAACAGTACATCTGGAAAATTTAAATTGCTTTTAATGAAATGTACCGTTGTTGTTGTGAAATCGCGGACAAAACGCATCAGGCCCAGCTGTCGTTCCTCTATTTTCTGCAGGGTGGCAAGGATTTGGGTGGAGGAGTCGGCTGGGGGAGCTGCTGTTGTGGGCTGCCTCCGTTCTATGGCGGCATGCTCTGTCTGGGTGGGCTTTGTCGGCTCACCTGCCACGGCAGACGGGTTGAAGCTGGAGATTGGTGTTGCGACTTTCAACTCCATCAAACTAAGAATATTTCTCTCCGTCCATCCTTTTCCCCGAACTTTCTGATCCTCAGCAATTTCAGGGACATTGTGGCCACGAAAGAGTGCTGTTATGAGGTAGGGGAAGACAAGGGGTCCCGATGGCCGCAATGCACAATCCACAATCCCTTCCCGAATATATTGACCAACATTAATAGGCCTATCGTTTAAAATGGAATGCACGAGAGCTAACCTTGGTTGATCCACTGTGCTGTTGTGTGAGGAAGGCATAATCCTCTTTTTGACAAATGCGTTCCACAGTTTGGCTTCGGGGGTGAGCTCAACTCGTTTCACCGTCCTTGGGAGTTTGGGGTCTATATTCCACTGGGTTCCTTCCTTGGTGAGTTCTGCCATGATAGCATCATAATCTGCTGCCTCCAGGCTCTCTACGAACCTCTTATGCTCGTCTTCTTTTCTGTCGACGTAGAGTCCGTAAAGGGTGTTAATGTACTCTGGCTCGAGAGGCACTTCCTTACCACAAACTGTCAATGATGTCGCGTCTCTACTGTCGACGGCAGCATAGAATTCTCTGACCAAGGTGACGTTCATCTCCTCAGGTTGCTCAGCAAACATCTGCCAATGTAATGCTTTGATCTTACAGGCGATAAATGGTTTTAACCCGAGATTCTCCGTTCGTTTGCTGTAGATGAACCCTTTCTCCTCCCACATATCCCTTTTCTGAAAGGAGGTGTAGTATCGGTCATTGGACTCTTCATTGGAAAATCGATTTGGGATTCTATCGTGGCTGGGAGTGGTTGCTGTTGTATCAAAGGTTGACGCGGCACTCCTTCTAGTGTGTCTGGTATTAATAATTGCAAGAGACTGTAGAAAATTGAAACCAAATGAAAATCTACAGAGGAAGCAAGTAGAGAGAGTAAAAGTGAAGTGAAAAATGAATAGTAAAACGGGGTTTATATTGATGAAGAGTTTGCTGCCCGTTGGAGCTCTAACGACAGGCGCGAATAACGGGGCCAGCTGTTACGCGGTTCCTGACGCGTCTGTCACGTGTTTCCGTGTCTGCTGCACGTCTGTTACGCGTTTGCGTGTCTGCCGCGACAGCGTGTTGATAGGCTAGATTTTCCACGTCTGTCGCAACAGCGGTGACGACAACTTGCTCCTTTGGGCTTTTTGGGCTGATGGTGAGATGGTGGCCTGAGTTCACTTCTTCTCTTCTCCTTGTCTCCTTTATTTCCTAAAAATAATTAAAATAAAAACTTAGTTCCTAAAAATAAAATAGTTCTAATTTCCTAATAAATAAATATAAATATACATATATAGATAAATAATAGGAAAAATAAAATCAAGTTAAATTAGGGATGCCAAGAGGGGCATCTCCTAAAGTAACCACTTCCTGCATTCTTGGGGCTTCAGTCCCCTGATAATGCTTCAGTCTCTGTCCGTTGACTTTAAATTGGTGCCTATCTTTTAAGGATTTGATCGTGATGGCACCATGAGTAAAAACTTGCACCACTTGAAATGGGTCGGACCATCTAGATTTCAGCTTCCCCGGGAAGAGTTTCAACCTAGAGTTGAATAACAACACAAGCTGCCCTAGGCAGAACTGTCGTGGCAGCAGCTTCTTGTCATGCCACTTCTTTGTTTTATCCTTCTAAATCCTTGCATTATCATAGGCCATTGCTCGAATTTCTTCGATCTCATTCAAGTCAAGTAGCATTTTCTGTCCTGCCTTTTCCAAGTCCATATTCACTACCTTGATGGCCCAGTATGCTCTGTGCTCTATCTCAACAGGTAAATGGCATGTTTTTCCATAAATCAGCCGGTAGGGTGACATTCCCAATGGAGTTTTAAATGTTGTTCTGTAGGCCCATAGTGCATCATTGAGGTGTAGGGACCAGTCCTTTCGAGTTGGTTTAACCATCTTCTCAAGAATGTTCTTTACCTCTTTGTTGGATATTTCGGCCTGTCCATTGGTCTGAGGGTGATAAGGCATTGCAATCCGATGCTTGACACCATATTTCCTTAAGGCAGCAGCTATTACCCTGTTGTCAAAATGTCTCCCCTCATCACTGATGATCGCCTTTGGAATGCCAAATCTAGAGAAAATGTTCTTATGTAAAAATTGCTGAACGGTCTTGGCATCGTTTTTCTTTGTGGCGATCGCATCAACCCATTTGGACACATAGTCCTCTGCCAGGAGGATGTAAAGATTCCCACATGATGCTGGGAATGGTCCCATGAAATCAATCCTCCAAACGTCGAAGATTTCAACTTCAAGGATGTTATGCAGTGGCATCTCATGTCTCCTTGAGATGTTTCTAGTTTGTTGAACAGTGAAGGCCAATAAAAACCAGACTGCAAAACCTTGGCAGCAGTTTTGGTACCACCTAAGTGTCCTCCATATTGTGAAGCATGGAAGTGATAAAGCACAACTTCCTGCTCATCCTGTGGTACACCTCCTGATAATCTGATCTGCACAATTTTTGAAAAGAAGAGGTTCGTCCCAATAATAATGCTTAACATTATTTTGGAATCTCTTCTTAGCTTGATAGTTAAGATTAGGAGGAAATATTATGCTAACTAAATAATTAACGAAATTAGCATACCAGGGGAGTTCAGAAAACTTACCTGCCGCCATGGCTGTCGCGGCAGTGCTTGTGGCAGCGAACAACTGCTCATCAGGGAAGGTCTCCAATATGAGTGTCTCGTCTGTTGGGAGACTCTTTCCCTTCTCTAATCTCGACAAGTGATCTGCAACTTGGTTCTCTGTCCCCTTTTTATCCTTGATTTCTATGTTGAACTCTTGCAGTAGTAGAATCCAACAAACCAGTCTGGGCTTTGCGCCTTTCTTAGCAAACATATATTTCAGTGTAGAATGGTCTGTGTGGACCACCACTTTCGTTCGAAGTATATAGGATTGGAACTTGTCAATTGAAAACACCACTGCTAAAAGTTCCTTGTCTGTTGTGGTGTAATTCACTTGGCATCGTTGAGTGTTTTGCTAGCGTAGTAAATTACATGGAATAGCTTATCTTTCCTCTGCCCAAGTGCTGCCCCTACAGCGTAATCACTGGCATCGCACGTAATCTCGAATGACAACTTCCAGTCTGGTGGCTGTACAATTAGGGCTATTACTAGCTTTTCTTTCACAATTCTGAATGCCTCAGTACATTAAGTGTTGAAGTCGACGGGACGATTCTACTCTAGTAGGTGGCATAATGGCTTGGTGATCTTCGAAAAATTAGTTATAAACCTTCGGCAGAACCCAGCATGCCCTAAAAATCTGAATTCCCTTGACTGTGGTGGGTGGTGGCAGTTTTTCAATTACCTCAATCTTGGCTCTGTCGACTTCTATGCCACGACAGCTTACTTTATGGCCTATGGACAATGGCTTTTTGGGCGGATGGAAGGATGGTGGGCTGAATTCACTTCTCGTCTTCTTCTTCTCTCCTTTATTTCCTAAAAATAATAAAAATAAAAGACGTTATTTCCTAAAAATAAAATAATTCTATTTTCCTAATATATAAATAATAAACATAAATATAAATAAAAATAAAACTTAGGTTAAATTAGGGATGCCAGGTGGGGCATCTCCTAAGGTAACCACTTCTTGTATTCTTGGGGCTTCAGTCCCCTGATAATGCTTCAACCGTTGTCCATTGACTTTGAATTGGTGCTTGTATTTTAAAGATATGATCGTGATGGCACCATGGGGAAAAACATGTACCACTTGGAATGGGCTAGACCATCTAGATTTCAGCTTCCCTGGGAAGAGTTTCAACCTAGAGTTAAATAGCAACACAAAGCTGCTCTGGGCAGAACTGTCGTGGCAGCAACTTCTTGTCATGCCACTTCTTGGTCTTGTCCTTGTAGATTCTTGTGTTGTCATAGGCCATTGTTCGAATTTCCTCAATTTCGTTCAGATCAAGTAGCCTTTTCCGCCCTACTTTTTCCAAGTCTATGTTAACTGCCTTGATTGCCCAATATGCTCTGTGATCAATCTCGAATGGTAAATGTCACGTTTTCCCGTAAATCAGCCGGTAGGGGGACATTCCCAATGGAGTTTTGAATGATGTCCTGTAGGCCCATAATGCATCGTTGAGGTGTAAAGACCAGTCCTTCTGAGTTGGCTTGACCATCTTTTCAAGAATGTTCTTGACCTCTCTGTTGGATATTTAAGCATGTCCATTGGTCTGAGGGTGATATGCTGTTGCAATCCGATGTTTGACACCATACTTTTTCAAGGCAGCAACTATGACCCTATTGTCAAAATGTCTCCCTTCATCACTTATGATCGCCTTAGGGATGCCGAATTTAGAAAAAAATGTTTTTATGCAAAAACCTTTGGACCGTCTTGGCATCGTTTTTCTGTGTGGCGATTGCTTCAACCCATTTGGACACATAGTCCACTGCCTTTAGGATATATAAGTTCCCACATGAAGTTGGGAATGGTCCCATAAAATCTATCCCCCAAACGTCGAAGATCTCAACTTCGAGAATATTTTGCAGCGGCATCTCGTGTCTCCTTGAGATATTTCCAGTCCGTTGACACTTGTCACAGTTCTTGTAGAATATTTGGACGTCTTTGTACAGTGACGGCCAATAAAATCCTGACTGCAAAACCTTGGCAGCATATTTGTTGCCTCCTAAGTGTCCTTCATACTGTGAAGCATGACAACGATGAAGTATATCTTCTTGTTCATCCTGTGGTACACATCTCCTTATCACCTGATCTGCACAAATTTTGAAAAGAAGAGGTTCGTCCCAATAATAATGCTTAACATCATTTTGGAACCTCTTCCTAGCTTGATAATTAAGGCCAGGAGGGGTTATTCCGCTAACTAAATAATTAACGAAATCAGCATACCAGGGGAGTTTAAAAGACTTACCTGTCGCCATGGCTGTCGCGACAGTGATTGTGGCAGCAAACAGCTGCTCATCAGGGAAGGTCTCCAGTATGTTTGTCTCATCTTCCGGTAGACTATTTCCCTTCTCCAACCTTAACAAGTGATCTGCAACTTGATTCTCTGTCCTCTTTTTGTCCTTGATTTCAAGGTTAAACTCTTGTAGTAGCATAATCCAACGTATCAGTCTAGGCTTTGCATCCTTTTTGGTGAACAAATACTTCAATGCAGAGTGGTCTATGTGGACTATGACCTTCGGTCCAAGTATATAAGAACGAAACTTGTCAATGGCGAATACCACTACTAATAGTTATTTCTCCGTGGTCGTGTAATTCACTTGGGCGTCGTTCAGTGTTTTGCTGGCGTAGTATATTACATGAAAAAGTTTGTCCTTCCTCTGCCCAAGTGCTACCCCGACAACATAGTCACTAGCATCACACATGATCTCAAACGGCAGTGTCCAATCTGGTGGCTGTACTATTGGGGCTGTTACCAGCTTTTCTTTCAGAACCTTGAATGCTTCAGTATATTCAGCGTTAAAGTCGAAGGGTCGGTTCTGCTCCAAAAGATGACATAAGGGTTTGGTGATATTTGAAAAGTTCGCAATGAACCTCCGATAAAAACCAGAATGTCCTAAGAAACTTCTGATTCCCTTGACTGTGGTGGGTGGCGGCAGCTTTTCGATCACTTATATTTTGGCTCTATCGACTTCTATGCCACGACAGCTAATTTTTTAGCCAAGGACTATCCCTTCATCTACCATGAAGTGACACTTTTCCCAGTTCAATACCAAGTTTGCTTTTTCACATCTCTCGAGCACCTTCTGTAGGTTGCCTAGGCAGCTTTCAAAGTTTTCTCCAAAGACTGAAAAATCATCCATAAATTTTTCTAAGAAATCCTCCACCATATCAGAGAATATTGCCATCATGCACCTTTGAAAGGTGGCTGGTGCATTACAAAGTCCGAATGGCATAATTCGAAAAGCATAAGTTCCGTAAGGGCATGTGAATGTCGTCCTTTCTTGATCTTCCGGTGCGATGGCTATTTGATTGTAACCCGAGTAACCATCAAGAAAACAATAGTAAGGTTTACCCGCTAATCTGTCAAGCATTTGATCAATAAAGTGTAAAGGAAAGTGGTCCTTCCGAGTAGCTTTGTTAAGCTTCCGGTAGTCCATACAAACCCTCCAACCGGTCACAGTCCTGGTTGGGATTAACTTATTTTCTTCGTTGGTCACCACAGTTATTCCTCCTTTCTTAGGAACGCACTGCACCGGGCTCGCCCACTTACTATCCGAGATGGCATAAATTATCCCAGCGTCTAGCCATTTGATAATTTCTTTTCGAACCACTTCTCGCATATCATCATTCAAACGTCTCTGGTCATGAATGGTCGGCTTACGATCATCCTCTAAGAGAATTTTATGCATGCATAGTGCTGGGCTGATGCCTTGGATATCAGTTATCGTCCATCCCATAGCCTTTTTGTGCTGCCGCAGCATCCCTATCAGCTGTTGTTCCTGTTCTTGCATCAACTTGGAAGAGATGATTACGGGCAACGTGTCATTTAATCCAAGAAAAACATATTTGAACTGCCCTGGCAGGGGCTTAAGATCTAGAACAAGTGGCTCTACAGTTGATGGCTTTTGGATGATATGTTCATTCGAGGTATAGTTTAAGGGCTTGAATAACTTACCTGGACGATTGCCTATCAAGTTTACCTCCTCATGATCTTCAGTGTCAGATATGTCAGAATCTGAGGAGCTGCTGTCGTCGTCGCTGCCGTGACAGTCTTCTAAATGGCTACTGGGGCAGTGGCCAAATTTGATGTCATGGCAGTCCGACCTGATGCAGGGTTGGTCAAGGATTACTTCAGTGATGGCCTTGCATTCTTCTTCTGCATCAGCGTGTTTCATTGCTTGGAGAATGTTTAGTTTGATCTCTTGATAATTTACTCTCATAGTGAGTTCTCCCTTTTCTACATCAATTAGTAATCTGCCTGTGGCTAAGAAGGGTCGCCCCATGATGATCGGTGCATTCTCATCTGTTTCACAATCTAAATTAAGAAATTCAGCAGGAAAAATAAATTTATCCACTCTTACCAGAATATCTTCAATCTTCCCTTCTGGTTGCACGTAAGAGCGGTCTGCCAGCTGTAGCATAACTGTTGTGGGTCGTGCTCGTCCAATACCTAATTTCTAAAATACAGTTTTTGGCATTACATTAATACTAGCACCTAGATCACAAAGTGCCTTACCCACGAATTTATCTCCAATTATGCACAGTATTATGAAGCTCCCAGGATCCTTCTTTTTCTGGGTGGATGCTTGTGTAGAATAGTCATGCATCGTTCTGTCAGTTTTACCGTCTCAAATTCCCCAAGTCTCGATTTCTTCGACAAAACATCCTTGAGAAATTTGGCATTACCGGGCATCTCCTTGATGGCATCTAACAGCGGAATATTGATGTGGATCTGCTTAAAAATAGCATAGATCATCTTAAGCTGGAACTCTTGTTTCTGCTTCTGTAACCGCTGTGGAAAAGGAGGTGGAGGACGATTGTCTTCAATGCGTCCTTCCCACTTCATTCGGATCTGAGGAGTCTAAGGTTCTTCATCCTTCTCCTCTGTCCCTTCTACTGTCGTAACAGGTGTGGCGGCAACATGATGTTTATCGTCTGCCGAAACAGCGTTCGCGGCAGTCGATTCTAGGGCTGGTTCCTTAACTGGTTCAGCTTTCTTTTTCGGCCCTGGCAATTTCTTCCCACTTCTAGTTGTGATAGCTTTGCACTGCTCATGTGTGGGTTGTCTAGTGACATCAATATCGCTAGGGAATCCTCCGTTCTACCTTGGCTTAATATGCTGGGAAACATGACCCATATGTGTCTCCAATGATTTCAGAGTATATTCATGGTTAGTCATCCGCATCTCTGTTTTATCCATGAAAGACTCAGTCTTCTTGACAAAGTGATTCATGTTTTCAATGTAAGTTCCTGTCTGAGACATAAACGTGGCCAAGGTCTGCTCCAGTATACTAGGTGTGGCTGTTGGCGGCTGTTGCGGTTGCTGTCGTGTCAGAATTCTAAGTGCTCCCTGATTTTGAGTGTTCTGTGCTTGAGGGTTCAGGGCATTGTTTGGGTTGCTCCAAGAGAATTTGGGATCTTTTATCAAGTTGGGATTGTGATTGTTTGAATTGTAGTTTTGCTTGTTATAGTTCCCAACATACATTCCTTCCTCTAGCTGTAGCGGGCAGTCTTATGAACTATGATTCCTACTGCAAGTTCCACATACCTCTTCTGCGGCGTAGACCGGTTGAGAATCTTTCTTCAATAAATTTTCTACTGCATTTGTGAGATACGCAACTTGTGTCTTTAGGGAGTTATCAGCTTCGTAATCTTTCACAACTAGTACTCGTTTACCTCTCCTTGATGTGGGGAATTGCTCTTCATTCTTCGCCAAATTATTTAACATTACCATGGCTTCATCTGGATCTTTATCCAACGACAACCCATTGGCTGCTAAATCGATTCTCATGTGTGTCTGTAGGTTGGCAGCATTGTAGAATTTGATTACATGATTCCAAACAGGGAATCTGTGCATCGAGCAATTCCTTAGAAGAGTAGTAAACCTGTCCCAAGCCTCATGCATTGGCTCGTCATCTTCCTGTTGAGAAGTAGCAATTTTGTTACGTAATCGCTTTGATAAATGGGAAGGGTTAAAACGAGATAAAAATTCACGAGTTAAATATGCTCAAGTTCGTATTGAACCCGGTGTTAGTTTGTTCCACCAAGTTTTAGCTCTGTCCCTCAATGAATGAGGAAATAACTGAAGCCTCAGTATCTCCGGGTTTACTCCTGGTAGTCTAAATGAACCACAGATTTCCTGAAACATTTTCAGATGTTCCCTAGCATTCTCTGTAGCAGCACCACTAAATTGGCCGGCGGAATTAATCATGCTGAACATGACAGGTTTCAGCTCGAAATTTTCAGCTTCCACGTCTAGCAGGATGGTGTTTAGTTCCACATGATCATTGATCATGTAATCTCCGATAGGATCATTAGGACCTTGGGGATTCCCTTGGTTGTTCATGGCCACTAACTGTTCTTCAAGGTACTCGTTTTTGGCTAACACAAGTCAGAGTCGATTCCTCAGATTGCACGAGCGTTTGATTTCAGGATCTATCTGATACTCAGGTTCCTTTCCTCGTCTTGATCTGCGCATAAGCAAACGGAAAACCTTGTGAAAAGCACAAGGTGAACAATCCAAGTAAAAACAGAAAAATTAAAAGAGTGTGCAGTAAGAGTAGGGTAAAGATATGTTGCCAGTCCCTGCCAACGGCGCCAAAAACTTGTTGCGTGTAAAAGAGTCTATCGCAATAGAGTGCAAGTGTACACGACGAAAGTAGTAAAGTGATACACAAAGTATCAGATGTCGAATCCACAAGGACTGGAAATAGCCTTAACCTTGAATTGCTGCAAAAGAGAGAAGATAATTTTAATTGTTTGCAAGGGAATATTAAACAATACTGAAGATAAGAGATTAAAGAAATCAGGATAGAGAGAATGGGTTGGTATTGATTTGCTCAGTAGTGTAGGTGTTGCAATGTCTAGAATTGTCTGTTCTATCGTTGCTCCTGTCACAGCAGCACCTGTGACGACAACGGTTTGTTGTTGTCGCGGCAGCGATCACTTAACTCTATACTTCAAGCTTGGCATGAATCCCTGCTGTGCCTTAGCCTATCCCTAGGTCCAAGTCTGTCGATGAACATGTCTTTGATGATACCTCCCGACGTGAATCGAAAGATGAACACCGATGTTGTTGAATTATTCCTTAGCCACTTAACCTCGTCCTATCCCTAGGTCCGAGAAGTTCAACCATAAACTGGAGAACCCGTACTTATTCCTTTCGTATACTTAACTCTCCCGATATTAAGTAAATGTATAATCTCACAATGCTCTCACAATGCTCTTGCATGATGTTTGGAAACCAGAATAAGCAAACTTAAAGTCTATTTTATTGAACAGAAAACATCCTAAAACAAAGCAATCCTTGCAACTACTTTATAGAATCAACCCTTAGCCCTAGGGGAAGTTTAGAACATGATGAGAAGGGGGAAACGACTAAGGTTTAGGGGAAGACGGCTAGAGAATAAGATATCCTTCCCTAGGTCAAATTACATGCCTTTATATAGGCCTTGTGTTCAAGTTTTCTAATAAGGCAAGAATATAAGTTTAAATTAAAGTGCAACTCTATTAAAGACTAAATCTTCATAGTTGATGTCTTTAATTCGTCCTCTCTTCTTGCTTGGATTTTCTTCCTTGAACTTTGGGCTTGGCCTTCATTCTGATCAAGGGCTTGGAAAAATATATGAGTACTCCACGACAGGCTGCCACGACAGCGGCCTTGGTACCATCATCCTTCTCGACTTCAGTCATGTGTCCCATCTCTACTTCTCCACTGCCCTGAGTCTGCTACAACATCTACCTACAAAAGTAACAAAAATCAGCAGCAACTGTGCCTTTTTGTATAATTGTGAAGTATAATTAAAATCTATCCTAAATGCAATGAAATATGCTTGAATGCAGCAGAAATATGGGTTAAATAGGGGATAAAATATAGAACATTTACACACTCAACACATTGCCGGATATGCTAAAGGGAACAACTAAGAAATTAAAGCTCATATGTGAGCGGTTCAAGGCTCCATCGGATCCTCAGAAGTCCTACGCGGATTCAAGTATAGAGAGATTGAATTTGCAGATGGAGATCGCATGTCTCTTAAGGTATCGCCTTTGAAAAAGGTGATGAGGTTCGGACGTAAGGGACAATTTAGTCCGAGGTTTATTGGACCTTATGAGGTTGTGGAGGGAGTTGGTCATGTGGCTTATCATTTGAGGTTGCCTCCCGTGTTAGAAAAGATTCGTGATGTGTTTCATGTTTCTATGTTGCGGAGGTATAGGTCAGATCTTTCGCATGTTATGCCAGTTTAAGAGATTGAGTTGAATCCAGATTTATCCTATGATGAGGAACTCGTGAGAATTTTGGATACGAGTAGCAAAGTTTTTCGTGGCAAGACGATTGACCTTGTGAAGGTGTTGTGGCGACATCGAGGAGTTGAGAAGGCCACGTGGGAAAGCAAGGCGTACATGCTGAGGCAATTCCCACATCTTTTTCCTTCAGGTAAAATTTTGAGGATGAAATTTCCTAAGTGGGGGAGAGTTGTAATGCCCCGATTTTGGGCTTAGGTGTTTTCGTAAGTCAGGTTGGGCCGGTGGAATCGGTGTCGGTGGTTTGAGTTGTTAAAA
This sequence comes from Hibiscus tridactylites, assembly GCA_958450335.1. Taxonomy (NCBI): domain Eukaryota; kingdom Viridiplantae; phylum Streptophyta; class Magnoliopsida; order Malvales; family Malvaceae; genus Hibiscus; species Hibiscus tridactylites. The sequence continues at coordinate 29,967,235 of OY288276.1, forward strand.
GGTTCTTTAGGGAAATTAAGATCAGGATGGGATAAAAATATGATAAAAATTCCTAAAATCCTTTAAAATTATATTTAAAGGGTTGGTTAAGTCAATTTTACAAAATGGGATTTCGAAAGTATACATTCTGGACAGTTACCAAAATGTAAAGATTTAAAAGTTGGGAAAATGTGTTTTTCAAAGAAGAGTCAAAATCCTACACTCTCTGTTTTCTCTCAATTTTCCAGAATTTCTTTACTCTCAAATTCTCTTTTGATTTCCATCATTTCCTTGGTGATTTCTCTCATTTTCTTTCAAGTTCATTTAAGTTAAACTTGCCAAGTTGGCGGGGAAGCAAGGATTGGAGGTAAATTTCGCGCTAACCGTCTAATCTAGGTTCTTCAATGAATTTCCAAAGATATTTGACTCTTTATTAATGATTTTGATTGAGGTTTTGTTGTTAGTTTGTTAAACTATTGAAATCTTGATAGAAAAGTGTTTTAAAATGTGATTTTCGGAGTTTGATTGATTTGGCTAGTTTGAGATTTTTTCGAAATGAATTTTGAAAGATTTTTAGTGTTGATATGGAGTCTTAATCATAGAGATCCTGAAATCCTTGAGATCATTGGTTTTTAAGAGTTTTTTGTTGAGTTTTTGGGGTGTTTAGGTGAATCCGAGTTGCTGGAGGTATAAGGATGGTTTAAGGTTGTTTTTGGATGTTGATTAATGCCTAAAATGTGTTGGAGGTGTTGGGTAATGGCTGGGTTGAGGTTAGAGGTCAATCAATAGGGTTTTCAATTGTTTCAAATGGGTGTTTTGGTGCCTTAGAGAAGAGTTGCGGGATTTCTTTTGAGTGCTGGTGCTTTGGATGCATTTTAATTCATTTAGCCTCTGTTTTAATGTGTTGAAAACAGGGGATAGTAATCCGGGAGCAAACAAAGTGTTGTTGTAGGCTTTAGACGATCGATAGTTGTGCCGGCAAGCGTGGTTTCACAAGTCGATGCATGGAATTTGGTTTTTCAGTGTGGAAACATTTTTAGAAAATGTTTTGGGAACTTAGTAAGAGCTTGAAACGCTTTACTAAGTTTGGAAGTAAGTAAAGTGAATTTCTCCCTCGGATTTTGCTAGTTTTGAACCTTTGGTTGCACTAGGTAAGTGATCCTTGTATGTATGTGTTGATGCATGAGGTTTGAAGCATGGTTTAATACTTGTTTTATGGCTTATCATGAATGCTTTGTAAAAACAATGAGGTATGCATGATATATGAATTATATTGGCAAATGATGTTTAATAAAGTGTTTTATAAATGAAATCGGATATAGTTAGCTGGCTATAGGATTGAGTGCACTATAAACAAGTCGCCTTGGATGTTGAAGGGTTATGATTGTACCGAAAACTCAATCCAAGTACCATAACGATTGAGGATTGTTAAGGTTGCAACGGTTGAGGGTAGCTCCCGGGTGTAAACCTTGTGTGTTTGTCTCGTCTCTCGTTAGTGGGTTATACATCTATCGATGAGTGGTGTTGAGGGGTTGTGATTGTACCAAATACTCCACCATGGGTGTCACAATGTTGGAGGGTTGCTCTTATGTGTGAACCTTGAGATGTCGGTAGAGTGTATGAATCGTGTGGGTCAACCCTTGGTAATCCGTGTATCCGATATATGTTTTTGAATGTTGTTTGTCACTTTTGAGCCATTATAATGGATTTGAATGTTATTGAAAATGTTGTTGATGCTTATTTTGAAAGATGCACATTTTGGTTTAAGCGTAGCATAAGGGTGTTATGCTTGAAAGGCTTGGGAATAAGGTAGCAATGGCTTAATTGCTGGAACTTTACGAATCATGTTGTATGAAGTTTAATACAATGATTTTGATGATAAAGTGCATGTTTTTTAAAGGAAGCATGATGGTATTGAAAAGAATGAAAAGTGGTTTTGTGCATTGATGATGTGTTTGGTTTTTGAGCAATCCTCGCTAAGCTTGTATGCTTATGCTCTCTTTGTTCATCAATGCAGATAATTAGACTTTTGGAGGCAGCATCTTCAATGAATCTTACCAAGACACACTCAAAAAATATGTTGTGTTCTTAAACTAGTGTAATAAAGGTAATGGGGGTGTCCAATGCAATGAATGTTCTTAGCTTGGTATTTTCTGGTTTTGTGCAAGTATGGGATGCATATTTTGATATGTAAATGGCCTATAAGTTCTGGTTTATGCTTGAATTTGGATTTTGGCCTTTTAGTGATTTTAACTCTTAGGAAGCATGCCTTTAGTGCTTTGGATTTTGTAAATGATGCTATGTTGATGCATTTGCTTCGGATTTTTAGTGTTTGATGTGTATTTGTATTGTTAAACATGTTAGGGCTTGTATCGTGATGGTTTCAGAGGATTCAAATTGATTTAAATAAGCATTTTAAAACGTTGCAGGGCCATGTGTTTTGAAACACCCTTGTCTGTTTCGAAGCGAAGGCTTGAAAGGGCCTTGGTGTTTCGAAACGGTGAGGCATGTTCCGAAATATTTTCCCTTTGTGAACCATCGTACCGAAACGAGCCTAAAAGGGTTTCGAGACGAACTGAAGTATCGAAACAGCTAGCTGTGTTTCGAAATGACTGTTTCGATACATGGCTTCCTGTTCTGAAACTTCTGACCGTTAGTTCAGTTTTTGAATAGTTCTGAGTTTCTCCTTCTTACGTTTTGGTCCTTGTTTGCCTTGTATGCAATTGAATGGGTTCTAGAAGTCGTATAGAGCCGAGATTTCACCGATAAGCATGTAATGAACCTAATTAATGGTTGATAACCTGAATTTGGTAATAACCCTTATAATTTATCAAAATTACAAAATGGTCTCTAAACCTTGAATTGGTTATAATTAATAGGTTATTGTGATTAAGTTCTATCCGCTGCTTGTGTGCGTACACATAGGAACCTAAGTTGAATCTAGACCAGATAAAAAGAAAAAAAATGGTCGTTTATTGAGGTAAACCTTCCCGGTTTACTTCAATATTCCCCGTGTGATCCATTCGGTTCGATCTATCGGCCATGCTGGGTCGAGGGGGTTACATGAATTATACATGTTTTACTCTTTAAGCTTTGTATATGGTAGTTATGTATGGGAAGGCTTAAATTAAGTGTTAGCAATGAGACTTGTTGTTGGTTCGTGATACATGTTGCATAAGGTTCGTTATGTTGATTTTTTATTTAGAAAAGTGCATGGTTTTAAAGGCATGATGGTTTCCAAATGATGATTTAAGTTTATTGAAATGAGATTGCAATGTGGACTTGGAAAATGGTTATAATGCATTGATTGTGTTTTGTTTTTGAGAGCTCCTCACTAAGCCTTGTATGCTTACGCTCTATTTTGTCCATCAATATAGAGAAATGAGGTTCAGAAAGGCTGCATAGAGCAAGGGATCAAAACAGACTTCATTTTTGAATGTACGTTTCAATTTAGACTATAACTAATAAGGGCAATGGGGGATCTGTTGTGTTTGGGAGATTTGTGTAAACTCCCTACTTGAGCAACTTTATAATGTTGTTTTCGACTTGTTAATGCCCTTTGGTATTTGGTTTGTGCTTTGTTATGGATTTTGGTATCTTGCTTGGTTTGTTTACTAGGTTGCATGCCTATAGTTTACCTTCGATGCAAATTGCCATGAGATGATGTTGATTATGCTATGGTTGATTGAGGTTTGCTGTTTGAATATGGTGTATATATGTTTGAAGCATGTTTAGGTAGTTGTGTTGCATAAAAGAGTGAAAAACTAGCATAATGGGACATTACAATTCCAGGTGTATCGATAAACCTAAGGCTGTATCGGTACAGTGAGCCTGAAATGGGCATTCAATTTTGAAAGAGTGAAGGGTGTATCGAAACAGTCTCAAATGAATTGGCTACTAGAATTTCGTGTACTGATACGCTTTGGACACCGTATCGATACAGGCTTGTGCTCTGAAACACCTAGAGCTGTTTTGAAACAAGGTGTATCGATACAGGGTTGAGTGTATCGATACATGCTATGGTTGATTAGTTAATTAAAATCTTTTGGAGTTAGTTTCTTTACGTTTCAGTTCTTGAATGTTTTGGATGCAATTAAACATGTTTGAATGATCAAATTTAGATGAGATTTGACACAATGGCATGTAATATAACTAATTAACGGATGGTAACACTAGATGAAGGTCTTGTAGTTTGCAAAATTTACAAATTGGTCCTTATCTCATGTTGTAATCAATTGGATGCCAAATCGATGTCTGGTTGAGTTGATGATTCTTCTACTGCGTGTCTTGACACTTAGGGTAACAAAGTACATCTATACAAGATAAAAAGAAAAATAAATAGGGTCATCTATTGAGGTAAATTTTTTGGTTTACTTCAACATTCCCCGTGTAATCCGTTCGGTTCGATCGGGTGTGTAGGTTTGGTCAAGGGGGTTACATTTGGTTGTATCAAAGCCGTGTTTCGAAGGATTGTGATGTTGGTAAGTGGTTGGAAAGTTAGTTTGAAATAATCGAGAATTATAAGCTGTTGATTGTTATGCCCAGTGATGGCTATATACATGTTGATGTGAGTTGCATCTTATTGATTGTTGTGCACGATGTTTGTGATATGTATGTTGTTTGTCTTATGCCATGCTTGGGATAAATTGGGATACCCATTGCCTTATTACTATAGTTTAAATGTTTTAAATTGAATAGGAAGTCTTGGATCCTTGCTTGAAGCTGGCCTGACGATTTTTTTGTTTTATTATGAGGCCTTAGTTAGAATAGCACAATGGGACTGAGAAGAGAGTTGTGATCTAGTACGACTGTTGCTGCAATAGGGCAGGGAAACCAAGAGAGCGAGGTACCTCATGGAGGGAATCTACCTCCTCCACCGTCTCCACCCTGAGGGTGAGGAGCAAGTACAACATGAGCAAGCTGGGTCAATGTTGGGCGATTTGATGCCTTTAGTTTAGGCGATGACTGGAGCATTCTAGGCTATAGTTGCTGGAGTACAAGTGCAAGCACCAGCTATTGGGCAAGCGGGGTTGTCGTTAGAACTCTTGCATAGTTTGGGCGGTGTTGAGTATCGTGGTTTTTTGCCTGAGGCATCCGAAGCTTGGATGGCCAGTACGATTCGGATTTTGTAACAAATTGGGTGCAGTGATACATGTAAGCTAGGATGTGTTGTTTAACTATTGCTAGGCAATGCTTACAGTTCATGGACGACTGTAAATGCGGCTTTGGAGCCTAATGATATGAACTGGGAGTTCTTCCAAGCTGTATTTAAGAAGAAGTATCTAGGAGTTAGATACTTGGACGATAAGAAATGTGAGGTCATGTCTTTGGTTCATGGTAGCATGACCGTGACCAAGTATGAGGTTCAATTTTTTCGTTTGAGTCAGTATGCCCCTAAGTTGGTGCTGAGTGATAAGCATCGTTACGACCATTTCAGCTATCGTTTGGTACAAGAAGTGAAGACATTCATGTTGGCCTCTGATTATACAGATTTTTATGTGTTGGTGACACAAGCTAAGGATATTGAACATAGTTTGGGTTTGTCTACTCGTATGGATGGTTCCAGCTCGGGTAAGAGAGATGCAGATGGTGGTGGACAATTTAAGAGGCATCGTGATCGTAGGTATCAGCCTGAGTAGAGGCGAGGTGTTGTTGGGCATGGTGCGCTAGTTTAGGGTAATAGGGTGAGGTCCGAGCAAAATGCTTATTGGGTTTGTGGATTGCGTGAGCATTTAAGGCGAGATTGTCCTCGTTTGGCTTTAGAGGGCAGGCTCCTGCGGCTAACTATTATTAGAGTTGTGGATCGGCTGATCATTTGAGACGTGATTGTCCGTTGTTGGTTGGAGGTGGTCAGGTTAGAGCATCTGTTGTTGCACCACATCGAGGCCGTGGGCTCGGTCGTGGCAATTTCTAGCGTATGGAGGATGGTCAGAGGGTTGTAGCATATGTAGAGGCAGTTCAACCTGAAGGTGGTGGTCTTACGAGTGTGTATGCACATCTCAAGGGACGCAAGGATACCTATGTGATTGCAGGTACTTTTACTTTGCAATCCTTGTCGTTGTTATCTTCGATTGATTCTGGTTCTACACATTCATATATCTTGAGTGAGCATGCACTTTTGCTTGATATCCCTTTTGAGGTGTTAGATGTGAGAATGCAAGTAACTAGTTCTTTTGGTGAAACGGTTGTTACAAGAATGTTGATTAGGTGATGTCCTTTATTTGTTCAAGGTAATGTGTTTGCGGTTGATTTAATGGAATTGTCATTCTATGTTTTTAATGTAATCCTTGGAATGGATTAGTTGACTGAACATAGGGTCGTTGTTGATTTTGATACCGAGCGAGTTACCTTGAAACTTGTTGATGATTACGAAGTGGTAATCATGGGCAAGAATGTTAAATTCTTGTTCAATGTTGTTTCCGCTCTAGATGTGAGTCGTTTGATGGAATTGGGTTACAAGGCTTTCATAGCTTATATTATGAATCCAGGATCGAAGAAAGTGCGTGCGCAGGACATACATACGATATGGGAGTTTCCTGTTGTATTTCTAGAAGAGTTGCCCTGGTTGCCGCCGTATAGAGAGGTTGAGTTTGTCATTGAGTTGTATGAAAACACGACTCTAGTGTCTATTGCTCCCTATCGAATAGCTCTGAAAGATTTGAAGGAGTTCAAGACGCAACTTCAGGAGTTTCTTGATCGAGGGTTCATTATGCCTAGTTTTTCACCTTGAGGTGCACCAGTTTTGTTTGTGAAGAAGAAAGATGGCACGATGCGAATGTGTATAGATTATCGGCAATTGAACAAGTTGACGATTAAGAATAAGTATCCTTTTCTAAGGATTGATGATTTGTTTGATCAGTTTCAAGGTGGTTCAGTTTTTTCAATGATAAAATTGATATATGGGTATTATCATTTGAGGGTAAAGGATGTGGATGTGCCTGAGAGTGCTATTTGTATGAGGTACGGGCATTATGAGTTTTTGGTGATATTGTTCGGTTTAATGAATGCAACATTCATGGACATGATGAATCGCGTGTTTTAGGAATTCTTGGATCAGTTTATGGTTGTGTTTATTGCTGATTTTCTTGTATACTCTCGTACTATGGAGGATCATGGTAAGCACTTACGGATTGTGTTACAAGTTTTGTTGGATAATTAGTTTTACGCCAAGTTCAGTAAGTGTGAGTTTTGGCTTAAAGAAGTTGTCTTTCTTGGACATGTGGTGTCAGCCGAGGGTATCCGAGTTGATGCATATAAGATCGAGGCATTGATGAGTTGGAAGACGCCTAAGTTTGTGATGAAAGTCCATAATTTTCTTGGATTAGCGGGCTATTACCTTAGGTTTGTGGATGGTTTCTCAAAGAATGTTACCCCATTAACCAAGTTGTTGCAAAATAATGTTTGCTTTGAGTGGACGAATGTTAGACAACGAGCTTTCAAGAGGTTGAAGGAAGCTTTGACGCAAGGTCCTACCTTGATTCAACCCGAGTCGGGTAGGGAGTTTCTTGTTTTGTAATTCCTTGATTTTTGGCCTAGGTGTTTTGCGTGTCGGGTTAGGCTAGTAGAACCGGTAATCGGTTGTTCGAAGCGTTAAAAGGTAGTTTAGGGAAATCAAGGCTCGGGATGGGAAAATGTGATAAAAATTCCTAAAATATTTTAAAATTATATTTAAGAGGTTGGTTAAATCAATTTGGCAAAACGAGTTTTGGGAAGTATACATTTTGGGTAGTGACGAAAATGTAGTTTTAAAACTGTGAAAAAGAGTGGTTTTCAAAAAGAGTCAAAACCTTAGAATCTTTTGGGATCTAATTGGCAATTAAGCCTTTTCTCTAATTTGGCATGTGTTTTAAATGATTTATTAAACATTAAAATAACTTTTATTGGTTTAATTAAAGAGGTAGTTATTTTGGTTAGAAGATTTTGACAATCATTTTAATTCTCTCCTTTTCACTTCAGCCAAACACTCTCCATTTTCTCTCAATTTCCGGATTTCCTTCACTTTCTTTTCCTCTCTTGATTTTCAACTTCTCCTTTGTGATTTCTCTCAAATTTCTTCAAGATTCTTGGAATCTAAACTTGCCAAAGTAGAAGAGAAGCAAGAATTGGAGGTAAATTTCGTGCTAACCCTCTAATCAAGGTTCTTTAATGAAATTCCAAAGATATTGGACGCTTTATCCATGTTTTTGATTGAGGTTTTATTATTGTTTTGATAAAATGATGAAATCTTGATAGAGAAGAGTATTTAATGTGATTTTCGAAGTTGTTTTGATTTGGTTTGTTTGAGATGGTTTCTAATTGAGTTTTGAAAAGTTTATGATGTTGAAATGGAGTCCTTATCTTATCAATTCTGAAATACTTGAGATCATTGGTTTTTAAAATGTTTTTGGTTGGGTTTTGGGGTGTTATGTGTGATCTGAGTTGCTGGAGGTATAAGGATAGTTTTAGGTTGTTTTTAGATGTTGATATATGCTTAAAATTTGTTGTATGTGTTGGTTGATGGCTGGGCTGAGTTTAGAGTTCAATCGATTGTGTTTTGGGTTGTTTCGGATGGGTAATTTGATGCTTTAGAGGAGAGCTGCGGGTATCCTTTTGGGTGATGGTGTTTGGATGCATTATGATGCATTGAATCTCTATTTTTTAATGTGTTGAAAATAGGGGATTGTGTTTCGGAATTGAACCAAGTGGTTTTGGAGGCTTTGGACGGTTGATTGTTGCGTCGGTGAGTGTGGTTTCGCAAGTCAGTGAGTGGAAACTTATTTTCCAGCATGAAAATGTTTTAGAAAAGGTTTTGGGAACTTAGTAAGATCTTCAAATGCTTTACTAAGTTTGGAAGTAAGTAAAGTGAATTTCTCCCTCAAATTGTGCTATTGTAAGCCTTTGGATGCTCTTGCTTTAATTGTGTAACCTATTGTTTTAAAGCATGTTTTGAGTTTATAAATTGTTGTTGATGATTCCATATGGTTAAGGATGCACTAGCTAAGTGATCTTTGTAAGCATGTGTTGATGCATGAGTTTTGAAGCATGTTTAATGCTTGAAATATGGATTGATGTGAATGATTTTGAAAAACGGTGAGGTATGCATGAAATGTAGATTATATTGGCAAGTGATGTTGTGTAAAGTGTTTTACAAATGAAATCTGATATAGTTAGCCGGCTATAGGATTGAGTGCACTATAAACAAGTCACCTTGGATGTTGAGGGGTTGTGATTGTACCAAAAACTTCATCCAAGTACCCTAACGATGGAGGAATTTTAAGGTTACAACGATTGAATGTAGCTCCCGGGTGCGAACCTTGTGTGTGTCTCGTCTCTCGTTAGTGGGTTATACATCTACCGATAAGTGGTGTTGAGGGGTTGTGATTATACCGAAAACTCCACCATGGGTGTTACAAAAGTTGATGGTTGCTCCCGTGTGTGAGCCTTGAGATGCCAATAGAGTGTATGAAATGTTTGTGTAACGCCCCGGTTTTGGGCTTGGAAGTCTTGGGCGTTGACCGGTTGGTCAAAGTGCTGTTCGAATCGTAAGAGGTTAAATTAGGAAAGCCTAGTTCGGGTTGCATTAAAAATATGGAAAAATGTTCTAAAATCATCTTTTATTATAATTAAGTGAACTGTGAAATCAATTTTGGAAAATGAGTTTCGGAAGTGTGACATTTTGGCTAGTGACCAAAATGTAATTTTTGAAAGTTTGGTGGCTATTTTATAAAGGGTTGAAACTTTGAATCTTTAAGGAGCTATTAATCCAAAGGTTATTTCTCCAGATTTTTCTAAGGTTTTATAAGCCAATTATCTGATTTTAAAGATCCAAAAAGGAGGGAAACTTCATTTTGCTATTTTCTCATCTAACTTCCCACTTTCTTTCTCTCTTTTTCTCTCAACCCAAACACTCATTTTCCAGAGATCTTGTTCTGATTTTCTCACCTAAAATCATTCTTTTAACTCTCAATTGATTGCTAATCAACATATCTTCAAAACCTCTTCAATTTCTACAAGTTTCAACTAGCATTTTGGTTCCAAAAAGTGGAGAAATACAAGTTTGGAGGTAAGAACGTCCTTCTCCTCTGAACTTCAAGTTCTTTAATGAAATTCCTAATGTTTTCAATCCTAATTTGATAATTGATTAAAGGTTTAAAGGTTGATTTATGGATCTTGGCTAATTATGCAAGATTTTGATGATTTCACTTGATTTTCGTTTGATCTGTTAAATCAGTGTTTTGAGAAGTGTTTTTGATGTTAAATGATCATTAAATTGATGTGGAAATGAGTCTTGATTGATGCAATCCCGGATAGGTTGGGTTTCCTAATTTTAGCTTGTGTTTTAAGGTAGCTTTTGTGGTGATCTTGTGGATCTGGTGTTGCTGGAGGTATAAGGATGGTTGTAGGTTGTTTTTAGATGTTAAATGATGTTAATGGAGGTAAGGTTTTGCTGGTTTATGGCTGGGCTTTGTTTAGAAGTGTTTCGGATGCATTTTCGGTTGTGTTTGGTGGCCGAAAATGGAGGTTTAGTGAGAGCAGCGAGTTTTGATGCTTTCATTGAAGCCATTAATGCATGATGATGCATTAATCCTCTGCTTTAATGTGTTGAAACAGGGGAGGCATCCTAGGATCCAAGATTTGTTGATCCGGAGGCTTGTTTTGGTGCCTTGGCTTGAAGCGAAGTGGTAATCGGTGAGTGAAAATAGATTTACAGCTTTAAAACCAAAGGTTGAAGGTTTTGGGAGCTTAGTTTAAGTCTAAACAACTTTGCTAAGCTCAAGTGTAAGTTTTCGGATTACTCTCTTAAGTGGTGGCCATGTTTTGTTGAAATGTGAAATGATGATTTTGCATGATTTGCTACTGTTTTGGAAAGCATGTTTTAGCATGTTAATTGCTGATGATTTAGCATGATTTATGCTGATGTTTTAAGCCATGTGTTGAAGGTGTCTCTAGGTATGAGTACCTTGTTTTATGCATTGTTAAATGATGATTTAATGCTTTGAAATGCATGATGAAATGGCTTGGTTTAAATGCTTTAAAACAGTGGATTATATGATGTATAAAGTGTGTATTGGCAAGTGATGGTTTGTAAAAGTGAAGGTCACTAAGGTGGTTAAAAGTCCTTGAGTGAGCCTTGTTATCTAAGATCATCAAGGTGGTTAAAAGTCCTTGGATGAATCTTGTTGCAGACTCTAAGGTGGTTAAAAGTCCTTAGGTGCTCCTTTCCATGGTGTTTAAAAGTCCATGGGGCCAAGGTGTTTAAAAGTCCTTGGGGCCAAGGTGTTTAAAAGTCCTTGGGATAATTCAAGCTACGGACACAAAGGTGGTTAAAAGTCCTTGTGTGGTCCTTTCATGGTGTTTAAAAGTCCATGGCCAAGGTGTTTAAAAGTCCTTGGGGTTCAAGGTGTTTAAAAGTCCTTGAGGAAAGTTATTGTACTTGATTTCATAAATGAAATGTATCACTTGAGCCAATATGACATGTATAGTACATGAGATGCATGAGATGCATGATTTAATGTTTATGTTCAAGCATGAGATGCTTGTTAAAATGAAATGTGGAAGCATGATATTGCTTGATTTTAACTATGCTTGAGCATGTGAAAAGGTTGTTTATAAGCATGTTTTACAAATGGTTTTAATGCATTATTGAATGGTTTTTAAAGAGCACACCTCACTAAGCTTTGGCTTACGCTCTCTTGTTTTCTTGATTCAATAATGCAGAGCGTTAGAGTGCATTGAGGGCAGCAAGAGGAGGCAAGCAAACAAGTACAAGTAAAGCTCAATGTATGAAGGTTTTATAAGTGTTTTAGCTTTTGTATGTTTTTGGCAATGGGGGACCAATGTATTTGTTTTGGGAGGTGTTTATGACTCCCTAAGTATGTTGTATGTGGTTGATGTTGCTGGTTTTTGGATTGAATTTCTATTGCTTGCTTTTGAAGGTTTAAGGCTTGAATGTTAGCTTGTGTAGGAAGCATGACCTTGAATTTGGGGCTTTTTGCATGTGATGTTATTTTGTTGAATTGATGATGCTTGGATGTCTTAAATATGTTTAATTGCATGCTGGTAAAGTTTGGTGATGTTTGGAGCATGTTTGAGTGTCCAATTGCATGATTTGGTATGCTTGTTTGCTGGTTTTTGTGCAGGCGTTTCGGAACCGGGGTGTACCGTTTCGGAACGGGTGCCTTGCATGAACCCAGGCGTCCGAAACGGTATGCACCGTTTCGAAACGGTTTAGCCTCTGCCGAGGCCATGTCCCGGAACCCGTTTCGGAACGGCCCGTGTTTCGGAACAGGGCTAGCCTGTTCCGAAACGGTCGACCGTTAGGGGGCTGACATGGTAGTTATATGTTTCGTTTTGTTTACGTTTTGGTCCTGAATCATGTTCGATCAATTGTAGGAGTTTGGAATGTCCGTTTGAGCTGAAATTTCACAGAGAAGCATGAAACCTGACTAATTTCATGATGGTAACTTTAATTTGGGTTAAGTCCCTTAATTTATCAGAATTTACATTTTGGTCCCTAATGTTGTAGTTTGTTCAATTGGGTCCCTGTTTGATCTCTGATGTTTGTGATCTTCTGATATGTTGTTTGTATGATCACAATTAAGGTTAATGTGCATCTAGATAAGATTAAAAAGAAAAAAAAAGGGTCGTTAATCAAGGTTGACTTTCGGGTTGACTTTGGTTTTCCCCGTGTAATCTTCGTAGTTCATGTCTCTGACCCAAGGGAGCATGAGTGTGGCAGAGTATGAGGTACAGTTTGTACGTCTTAGCCAGTATGCACCGGAGTTGGTACCTGATGAGCGCGAGAGGTGCGAAAGGTTCCGTTATGGCTTGGTGACGGAAGTCAAGACCTATATGTTGGCTGCTGAGTACAATGATTTCGATGTGTTGGTTAGTCGATCGAAGGACATTGAGATGAACCTGAGTTTGTCTGCTAAGGGTGCTGGAGCTAGTTCTGGGAAGAGAGCTGCTGAGTATAGTTCCGGTGGTCGGAACAAGAGAGGGCGTGATCAGAGGTTTCAGTCCTCGTCTAAGAGAGGTGGGGGTGCACCTGCTAGGGGTGGCAATGCTAGAGCTGACCCTAGTGCTTGTTGGATTTGTGGTTCTCGTGGTCACTTGAAGCGTGACTGTCCTCGTGCTGGGAGGGAGGTGCAAGCTCCTGTGATAGCAGCTGGTTATGAGTGTTGGAACTGTGGTTCTGCTGACCATTTGAGACGTGATTGTCCGAGGATGGCTGGTGGTCAAGAGCGTGCTCCTGTTGTTGCAGCACCGCAGAGAGGTCGTGGGCGCGGCCGTGGTAATTTTCAGAGGCGAGAGGAAGGTGGTCGAGGTGTAGCTCATGTTGTGGCTATTCAACCTGAGGGTGGAGGCCAAGCGAGGGTGTATGCTCAGCGCGAAGGGAGGAATGATGCTGATGTGATTGCAGGTACCTTTACTTTGCAATCCTTGTCATTGCTTTCTTTGATTGATTCTGGATCTACGCATTCATACATTCTTCGTGAGCATGCTGAGTTGCTTGGTTTGCCTGTTGAGTTTTTGGATGTTGGTGTTAGAGTCACTAGTTCTTTTGGTGAGACTGTTGTGACTCGTAAGCTTTATAGAAGATGTCCTTTGGTTGTTCAAGAGCATGTCTTTCTTGTTGATCTTATGGAGTTTCCCTTTTATGGTTTTGATGTGATCCTTGGTATGGATTGGCTTGCTGAGCATCGTGCTGTTGTGGATTGTGAGAATAAGCGGGTTTCGCTTAGGCTTGCGGATGATTATGAAGTGGTGGTGGTTGGTGAGAATGTGAAGTTTCTTGCCAATGTTGTTTCTACCTTGGAGGCGAGCAGGATGCTGAGGCAAGGTTGTGAAGCTTTTCTAGCTTTTGTGATGAATCCTAGTTCGAAGGAGCTGAGGGTGCAGGATATCAGGGTTGTGAAGAAGTTTCCTGATGTTTTTCCTGAAGAGTTGCCTGGTTTACCTCCTAATCGTGAGGTGGAGTTTGGTATTGAGCTGTTTGAGAATACCACTCCTGTGTCCATTACTCCCTATAGAATGGCACCTAAGGAGCTGAAGGAGCTGAAGACGCAGTTGCAAGAGTTGCTTGATCGTGGTTTCATCCGGCCGAGTGTTTCGCCTTGGGGTGCTCCTGTCTTGTTTGTGAAGAAGAAAGATGGCACGATGAGGATGTGCATCGATTACCGTCAGCTGAACAAGTTGACTATCAAGAATCGGTATCCTTTGCCGAGGATTGATGATCTCTTTGATCAATTTCGGGGAGCTGCTGTGTTCTCTAAGATTGACTTGAGGTCAGGATATTATCAGTTGAAGGTGAAGGATGTGGATGTGCCTAAGACAGCTTTCAGGACAAGGTATGGGCATTATGAGTTCCTTGTGATGCCGTTCGGTTTGACAAATGCTCCTGCTGCTTTCATGGACATGATGAATCGTGTTTTTCATGAATACCTGGACAAGTTCGTTGTGGTGTTCATTGATGATATCCTTGTGTACTCGCGTACTGAGGAAGAGCACGAAGAGCATTTGAGGGTTGTGTTGCAGGCTTTGTTGGAGAATCAGCTTTATGCAAAGTTGAGCAAGTGTGAGTTTTGGCTTAAAGAGGTGGTTTTTCTTGGACATGTGGTCTCAGCTGAGGGGATTCGTGTTGATCCTCAGAAGATTGAAGCGGTGATGAACTGGAAAGTTCCTAAGTCTGTTCAGGAGGTTCGTAGTTTTCTTGGTTTGGCAGGATACTACCGAAGGTTTGTGGATGGTTTTTCCAAGATTGCTGCTCCTTTGACGAAGTTGCTGCAGAAAGATGTTAAGTATGAGTGGACGGAAGCGAGGCAGCAAGCTTTTGAGAAGCTGAAGATGGCTTTGACGCAAGCTCCTATCTTGATTCAGCCTGAATCAGGGAAAGAGTTTGTAGTCTACAGTGATGCATCCTATGTTGGTTTGGGGTGTGTGCTGATGCAAGAGGGTAAGGTTGTGGCTTATGCGTCGCGGCAGTTGAAGATGCATGAGCGCAATTATCCTACGCATGATATTGAGTTGGCTGCAGTGGTCTTTGCTCTGAAGATCTGGAGACATTATCTGTATGGTGAGAAGTGTACTGTGTACACGAATCACAAGAGTTTGAGGTATCTGATGTCTCAGAAGGAGTTGAATCTCAGGCAACGACGTTGGTTGGAGTTGCTCAAGGATTATGATCTGACGATAGAGTATCATCCCGGAAAGGCCAATGTTGTTGCGGATGCCTTGAGTAGGAAGGTAGCTGTTGAGCTGAGAGCTATGTTTGCTAGCTTGAGTATATCGCAGGATGGTGGTCTTGTTGCTGAGTTGCAAGTGAAACCATCGTTGGTTCAGTTGATCAAGGATAAGCAGTTGTTGGATGAGTCCTTGGTGTCTCATGTTCAGGATATCGCGGAGGGTAAGCCTTCGGATTTCTGTTTTAATGAGGATGGAGTGTTGTGTTTTGGTAGTCGGATAGTAGTGCCTGCAGATGCTGAGTTGAGGCATGCTATTCTAGCCGAAGGTCATAGTAGTCCTTTTGCTATGCATCCTGGTAGTACAAAGATGTATCGCGATCTTCGTGATGAGTGCTATTGGGTGGGCTTGAAGAAGGATGTGGCAGAGTTCGTAAGCAAGTGTTTGGTGTGTCAGCGCGTTAAGGCTGAACATCAGGTTCCTTCTGGTTTGTTGCAACCGTTGAAAATCCCTGAGTGGAAGTGGGAGAGGGTTACCATGGATTTTGTATCTGGTTTGCCTTTGTCTCCGTCGAAGAAGAATTCTGTTTGGGTAATTGTGGATCGCCTGACGAAGTGTGCGCATTTCTTGCCTGTGCATACTACGTTTTCTTTGGATAAGTTGGCAGAGCTGTAGATTGCTGAGGTTGTGAGGTTGCATGGTGTGCCTAAGTCGATCGTGTCGGATAGGGATCCGAGGTTCACGTCGCGTTTTTGGCAGTGTTTGCATCAAGCTCTGGGTACAAGGTTGCATTTCAGTACATCCTATCATCCTCAATCGGATGGCCAGTCTGAGCGGGTTATTCAGATTTTGGAGGATATGTTGAGATGCTGCGTGATAGAGTTCCAAGGTTCTTGGGAGAAGCATCTGCCTTTGGTTGAGTTCGCTTACAACAACAGTTTTCAGGCGAGTATACAGATGGCACCTTATGAGGCTCTGTATGGGAGGAAGTGTAGGACTCCTCTGTGTTGGGCTGAAACTGGTCAAAAGTTGGTATCGATGCCTGCTTTGTTGAAAGGTACCACCGAGAAGGTGAAGCTCATATGTGAGAGGTTGAGGGCTGCTTCTGATCGGCAGAAGTCTTACGCGGATTTGAAGCGTAAGGAGATAGAGTTTGCGGTGGGTGATCGCGTGTTCTTGAAGGTTTCGCTTTGGAAGAAGGTGATGAGGTTTGGGCGGAAAGGTAAGCTGAGCCCTAGATACATTGGACCGTATGAGGTTGTTGAGCGAGTGGGTCCTGTTGCGTATCGGTTGAGGTTACCTCAGGAGCTGGAGAAGATTCATGATGTGTTCCATGTTTCTATGCTCCGGAGGTATAGATCTGATCCTTCGCACGTGTTGCCTGTGGAGGAAGTGGAATTGAATCCGGATTTGACCTATGATGAGGAACCGGTGAAGGTTCTGGATTCAGATAGCAAAGTTCTTCGTGGCAAGACCATTGAGTTGGTGAAGGTGCTGTGGAAGCATCGCGGTGTTGAGGAAGCCACGTCGGAGCGGAAGGAAGATATGCTGAAGTAGTTTCCTTATCTCTTTCCTTCAGGTAAATTTCGAGGACGAAATTTCTTAAGGGGGGGAGAGTTGTAACGCCCCGGTTTTGGGCTTGGAAGTCTTGGGCGTTGACCGGTTGGTCAAAGTGCTGTTCGAATCGTAAGAGGTTAAATTAGGAAAGCCTAGTTCGGGTTGCATTAAAAATATGGAAAAATGTTCTAAAATCATCTTTTATTATAATTAAGTGAACTGTGAAATCAATTTTGGAAAATGAGTTTCGGAAGTGTGACATTTTGGCTAGTGACCAAAATGTAATTTTTGAAAGTTTGGTGGCTATTTTATAAAGGGTTGAAACTTTGAATCTTAAAGGAGCTATTAATCCAAAGGTTATTTCTCCAGATTTTTCTAAGGTTTTATAAGCCAATTATCTGATTTTAAAGATCCAAAAAGGAGGGAAACTTCATTTTGCTATTTTCTCATCTAACTTCCCACTTTCTTTCTCTCTTTTTCTCTCAACCCAAACACTCATTTTCCAGAAATCTTGTTCTGATTTTCTCACCTAAAATCATTCTTTTAACTCTCAATTGATTGCTAATCAACATATCTTCAAAACCTCTTCAACTTCTACAAGTTTCAACTAGCATTTTGGTTCCAAAAAGTGGAGAAATACAAGTTTGGAGGTAAGAACGTCCTTCTCCTCTGAACTTCAAGTTCTTTAATGAAATTCCTAAAGTTTTCAATCCTAATTTGATAATTGATTAAAGGTTTAAAGGTTGATTTATGGATCTTGGCTAATTATGCAAGATTTTGATGATTTCACTTGATTTTCGTTTGATCTGTTAAATCAGTGTTTTGAGAAGTGTTTTTGATGTTAAATGATCATTAAATTGATGTGGAAATGAGTCTTGATTGATGCAATCCCGGATAGGTTGGGTTTCCTAATTTTAGCTTGTGTTTTAAGGTAGCTTTTGTGGTGATCTTGTGGATCTGGTGTTGCTGGAGGTATAAGGATGGTTGTAGGTTGTTTTTAGATGTTAAATGATGTTAATGGAGGTAAGGTTTTGCTGGTTTATGGCTGGGCTTTGTTTAGAAGTGTTTCGGATGCATTTTCGGTTGTGTTTGGTGGCCGAAAATGGAGGTTTAGTGAGAGCAGCGAGTTTTGATGCTTTCATTGAAGCCATTAATGCATGATGATGCATTAATCCTCTGCTTTAATGTGTTGAAACAGGGGAGGCATCCTAGGATCCAAGATTTGTTGATCCGGAGGCTTGTTTTGGTGCCTTGGCTTGAAGCGAAGTGGTAATCGGTGAGTGAAAATAGATTTACAGCTTTAAAACCAAAGGTTGAAGGTTTTGGGAGCTTAGTTTAAGTCTAAACAACTTTGCTAAGCTCAAGTGTAAGTTTTCGGATTACTCTCTTAAGTGGTGGCCATGTTTTGTTGAAATGTGAAATGATGATTTTGCATGATTTGCTACTGTTTTGGAAAGCATGTTTTAGCATGTTAATTGCTGATGATTTAGCATGATTTATGCTGATGTTTTAAGCCATGTGTTGAAGGTGTCTCTAGGTATGAGTACCTTGTTTTATGCATTGTTAAATGATGATTTAATGCTTTGAAATGCATGATGAAATGGCTTGGTTTAAATGCTTTAAAACAGTGGATTATATGATGTATAAAGTGTGTATTGGCAAGTGATGGTTTGTAAAAGTGAAGGTCACTAAGGTGGTTAAAAGTCCTTGAGTGAGCCTTGTTATCTAAGATCATCAAGGTGGTTAAAAGTCCTTGGATGAATCTTGTTGCGGACTCTAAGGTGGTTAAAAGTCCTTAGGTGCTCCTTTCCATGGTGTTTAAAAGTCCATGGGGCCAAGGTGTTTAAAAGTCCTTGGGGCCAAGGTGTTTAAAAGTCCTTGGGATAATTCAAGCTACGGACACAAAGGTGGTTAAAAGTCCTTGTGTGGTCCTTTCATGGTGTTTAAAAGTCCATGGCCAAGGTGTTTAAAAGTCCTTGGGGTTCAAGGTGTTTAAAAGTCCTTGAGGAAAGTTATTGTACTTGATTTCATAAATGAAATGTATCACTTGAGCCAATATGACATGTATAGTACATGAGATGCATGAGATGCATGATTTAATGTTTATGTTGAAGCATGAGATGCTTGTTAAAATGAAATGTGGAAGCATGATATTGCTTGATTTTAACTATGCTTGAGCATGTGAAAAGGTTGTTTATAAGCATGTTTTACAAATGGTTTTAATGCATTATTGAATGGTTTTTAAAGAGCACACCTCACTAAGCTTTGGCTTACGCTCTCTCGTTTTCTTGATTCAATAATGCAGAGCGTTAGAGTGCATTGAGGGCAGCAAGAGGAGGCAAGCAAACAAGTACAAGTAAAGCTCAATGTATGAAGGTTTTATAAGTGTTTTAGCTTTTGTATGTTTTTGGCAATGGGGGACCAATGTATTTGTTTTGGGAGGTGTTTATGACTCCCTAAGTATGTTGTATGTGGTTGATGTTGCTGGTTTTTGGATTGAATTTCTATTGCTTGCTTTTGAAGGTTTAAGGCTTGAATGTTAGCTTGTGTAGGAAGCATGACCTTGAATTTGGGGCTTTTTGCATGTGATGTTATTTTGTTGAATTGATGATGCTTGGATGTCTTAAATATGTTTAATTGCATGCTGGTAAAGTTTGGTGATGTTTGGAGCATGTTTGAGTGTCCAATTGCATGATTTGGTATGCTTGTTTGCTGGTTTTTGTGCAGGCGTTTCGGAACCGGGGTGTACCGTTTCGGAACGGGTGCCTTGCATGAACCCAGGCGTCCGAAACGGTATGCACCGTTTCGAAACGGTTTAGCCTCTGCCGAGGCCATGTTCCGGAACCCGTTTTGGAACGGCCCGTGTTTCGGAACAGGGCTAGCCTGTTTCGAAACGGTCGACCGTTAGGGGGCTGACATGGTAGTTATATGTTTCGTTTTGTTTACGTTTTGGTCCTGAATCATGTTCGATCAATTGTAGGAGTTTGGAATGTCCGTTTGAGCTGAAATTTCACAGAGAAGCATGAAACCTGACTAATTTCATGATGGTAACTTTAATTTGGGTTAAATCCCTTAATTTATCAGAATTTACATTTTGGTCCCTAAAGTTGTAGTTTGTTCAATTGGGTCCCTGTTTGATCTCTGATGTTTGTGATCTTCTGATATGTTGTTTGTATGATCACAATTAAGGTTAATGTGCATCTAGATAAGATTAAAAAGAAAAAAAAGGGTCGTTAATCAAGGTTGACTTTCGGGTTGACTTTGGTTTTCCCCGTGTAATCTTCGTAGTTCGGGTCAACCGTCTAGACCGGGCTACGGGGGTTACAGTTTGGGACAACACTTTGTAATCCGTGTATCTGATATGCTTTTTGAGAAATGAGAATGTTGTTAATCACTTGTAAGCAAATATAATGGTTTGAAATGTTATGGAAATGTTGATAATGCGTAATATGGAAAATGCATATTTTACCTTTAGCTTTGGATATAGGTGAATATGCTTGGAGGGCTTGATTTTGGTTTAGCAATGGTTTAGTTGTTGTGAAGCATGTGATTCTTGTTGCATGGTTTTTAACATGTTGATTTTAATGATGAAGTGCATGGATTTTCAAAGGCGGCATGATGGTTTTAAAATGAGTGAAAAATGATTTTGTGCATTGATGATTTTTTTTTTTTATTTTGAGCATTTCTCACTAAGCTAGTATGCTTAGGCTCTCTTTTGCTCACCGATTCAGATAATTAGAGGTTTGGAGACAGTAACTTCAAGAGATTTCCATGTGACTCCATTGAAAGTATGTTTTGGTTTTGCACTACTGTATTAAAGGCAATGGGGGTGTCCAATGCTATGAATGTTGGTTGTTTTGGTATTTTCAGTTTTGGTAAAAATTTGGTATGTGTACTTGGGTATGTAAATGGCCTTTAGATGTTTGTTTATGCTTGGATTTGAGAATTGACCTTTTGGTGCTTGTTTTTCTTTGGAAGCATGCCTTTAGATATCATTGATGTTGATAGTGATGCCTTGATGATGGCTTTGCCATGAAATTATGATTGTTGAAGGGCATTTGAGTTGCAAGCTTGTTTATGTATATGTTGGATTAGTTTCATATGATTAGATTCGAGTAAAATCAGCAAAATTAAACACTGCAGGCCCAGGTGTTTCGAAACACCCGTGCTTGTTTCGAAACGAGTGTTCAAAAATGCCTTGGGGTATCAAAACGGGGAGATCCATTTTTGTACGTTTTGAAACTGTGAACCCATGTTCCAAAACAGGTCTTGGGTGGTTTCAGTATGAGCCTGTGTTTCGAAACAAGTGCCTCGGTTACGATACACTCGTTCCGATACGAGACTTGTTGTTCTGAAACGGCTGGACGTTAATTCAATTTTTGGAATATTTTGAGGTTATGCTTCTTTGCAATTTGGTCACTGTTTGTCTAGTATGCAATTAAGTAAGTCCTATTGATTAATTTGAACTCAATTTCGGTAGAGATGCATGTAATAAACTTAATTAAAGATTGGTAATCCAACTTTGGGAAAAATCTTTGCAATTTGTTAAGTTTACAAAATGGTCCCTACATCTGGATTTGGTAATAATTGATGAATGCTCGCATTGTCTTTCAATCCGCTACTTGTTGATCACATAGGAATGTAACTTGCATCTTATCAAGATAAAAAGAAAATTTAGGGTCGTTTATTGAGGTAAACCTTCCAGGTTTACTTCAATATTCCCCGCGTGACTCGTTCAGTTCAGTCAATTGGCTAGGCCGGGTCGAGGGGGTTACAGTTTCTTAGTGATGCATCGTATGTTGGTTTTGGTTGTGTGCTGATGCAAGGTGGGAAGGTTGCGGCATATGCATCTAGGCAATTAAAGGTGCACTAGCGCAACTATCCTACTCATGATCTTGAGCTTGTCGCGGTTGTGTTTGCTTTGAAAATTTGGGGGCATTAACTTTATGGTGAAAAGTGTGTTGTTTATACGGATCATAAGAGTTTAAAGTATTTGATGACGCAAAAAGATTTGAATTTTAGGCAACGTAGATGGTTGGAGTTGCTTAAGGATTATGACTTGACGATTGAGTATCATCCAGGGAAAGCTAATGTGGTGGCTGAGGCTTTGAGTATGAAGGTAGCGATTGAGTTAAGAGCCATGTTTGCGTGATTGAGTGTGTCGCGGGATAGTGGATTGATAGCTGAGTTGCAAGTCAAACCTTTTTTGGTTCAGTTGATTAAGGAGGAGCAGTTGCTTTATGTTTCATTTGCACTACAATTTCAAGATATAGCGGATGGTAATTCGACGGACTTTTGTTTTAATGATGATGGTGTTTTGTCTTTTAAGAGTTGAATAGTTGTGCCGAATAATGTTGGATTGATGCTCACTATTTTGACTAAGGCGCATAGTTGTCCTTTTTCCATGCATCCTGGTAGTACTAAGTTGTATTGTGGATTGAAGGATGAGTACTATTGGGTTGGGTAGAAGAAGGATAATGCTGATTTTGTGAATAAGTGTATAGTTTGTCAGCGTGTGAAAGTTGAACATCAGTTTCCTTTCAGGCTATTGAAACTTTTGAAGATTCAAGAATGGAAATTGGAGAGGACTATGATGGATTTCATTTCGGGTTTACCTTTGACCACGTCAAAGAAGAACTCTATTTGGGTGATTGTAGACTGTCTTACGAAGTGTGCGTATTTCATAGCTGTGCATATTATGTATACATTGGATAAGTTGGCAGAGTTGTACATTGTGGAAGTTGTGAGGTTACATGGTATACCTAAATCCATAGTTTTGGATAGAGATTTGAGGTTTACAACGAGGTTTTGGGAGTGTTTGCATAGAGCTTTGGGTACCTGGCTCAATATCAGTACCTCATATCATCCTCAGACGGATGGTCAGTTTGAGCGAGTTATCAAAGTGCTTGAGGATATGTTGCAGTGTTGTGTTATAGTTTTCCATGGTTCTCAGGAGAAATAGTTTCTTTAGTGGCTCAATATGAAGCATTTTATGGTAGGAAGTTTATGATGCCTCTTTGTTGGGCAGAAGCGATGCAAAAGTTAGTTTCTTTCCTGGATTTACTTATTGGAACGACAGAGAAGGTCAAGCTTGTTTGTGATCGGTTGAAGGCAGCTTCA
Organism: Hibiscus tridactylites; assembly: GCA_958450335.1. NCBI lineage: Eukaryota > Viridiplantae > Streptophyta > Magnoliopsida > Malvales > Malvaceae > Hibiscus > Hibiscus tridactylites. The sequence continues at coordinate 29,990,053 of OY288276.1, forward strand.
GATCGTCAAAAGTCTTACGCGGATTTGATGCAAAGGGAGATTGAGCTTGCGCTGGGTGATCGCGTGTTTCTAAACGTGTCACCTTGGAAGAAGGTGATAAGGTTTGAGCATAAGGGTAAGCTTAGTCCAAGGTTTATTGGACCATATGAAGTTGTGCAGCGTATTGGTCTTGTTGCATATCGGTTGAGGTTGCCTCTCGAGTTAGAGAAAATTCATTATGTGTCCCATGTCTCGATGTTGCGGAGGTATAGGTCACATCCATCGCATGTTATGCTAGTGGAGGATATTGAGTTACGACCGGATATTTCTTATGATGAGGATCCTGTTGAGATTCTTAATTCTAGTAGCAAATTTCTTCGTGGTAAGACGATTGAACATGTAAAGGTGTTGTAGCGTCAATGAGGAGTTGAGGAGGCCACGTTGGAAAGTAGTTTTCGCACCTTTTTCCTCTAGGTAAAATTTTGAGGACAAAATTTCCTAAGTGGGGGAGAGTTGTTACGCCCCGATTTTTTGGCTTAGGAGTTTGTAGGTTGGGTTTAGGGCCCGTTGGACCGAGACTAGAGATCCAGTTTTGTTTGGGATTGGTTCAGAGAAAACCTAGTTCGGGATGTGATAAAAAAATTGGAGAATTTTCTAAAATCCCTTTTAAATATAAACAAGTAAGCGATGAAGTCAATTTCAGAAAATTATGATTAGAAGGTGGACATTTTGATTTACAAACTAAATTGTAAAAGAATGAAAACTATTTTTAATTGCAATCAACTATTCCTTTAATTTGACATGTTTTAATTGTGTTTTAATTAGAAAGATTAAAATGGTTTTGATTAAAAAGGAAATTAAGCTTTACGAAATTATTTTGACGTAACTTCCATTTCTCTCTATTTTCTCATCAGCCAAACTACCTATTTTCTTTCAAAACTTCCAGAAATCTTTTCCTTTCCCTTTTACTTTGATTTTCACGTGATTTTCATGGAGTTTCCTCAATCAGTTTCAATGGTTTCCTAAAGACTTTTAATCAAATCTTGTCAATTGGATGAATAGCAAGGGATTAGAGGTAATTTTTGTGCTTCTCCTGTAATCAAGGTTCTTTAAGGAAATTCCTAAGTATTTGACTCTATAATTGTATTTCTTAACAAGGTTTCATGATTGATTTGATGAAAATGGCTAAATCAACCTTTAAATGATACTTTTGTGAAATTTTTGTAATGGGTTGGTTTTGGTTGGTTATGATTGATTTTAATCATGTTTTGGAGGTTTATTAATGTTGAGATTGAGGTTTAAGCATGGTAATCCCGAAACTATTTGAATCTCTAGTTGATTAGGTTGTTAGAATTGAGTTTATGTGGTGTTAATAATATTTTGTGAATGCTAGAGGTATACGGTTGATAATAGGATGATTTTGGATGTTAATCATTGTTAATAAATGGTGCGAAGTGTTAGGTTTTGGCTGGGTTGAGTTTGTTGAGTAATCGATGAAGTTTTTGGTTGTTTTGGATAGGCGTTTTGGTGGTTTTGGGCAAGGCAACGTGGTAGGTTTTGCTTGCTGGAGTTTTGAGTGCATTAATCATCCGTTCTTATGTGGTTAAAACATGGGAGAACATTTTAGAAGCAATCAATGAAGTTTTTGGAGTTTCGCGTCAACTACTCAAGGTTTTGTGTGTCGATGAGTGAGAACGTGGGTTTCATCTTTGAAATTTTTAAAGGTTGTTTTGGGAACATAGATGTAAGCTTGAAACGCTTTACTAAATTCGGAAGTATGCATAAGGAATTTCTCTCTCGGTTGTGCTATTATGAGATAGTTTTTATGCACTTGGAAACTATTGTTAAAGCATGATTAAAGCATATGGCTTGCTATTTTTAATGATGTGTTGATGAAGTATGCACATGGTAAGTGATCATTGTAAGAATACATTTATACTTGTGATTTAAAGCAAGGTTTAATGCTTTGGAAAATGATCTATTAATGATGATTTGAAAATACTATGGTCTTTGGTTAAATGTGAATTACAGTGGCAAGTGATGTTATGAAAATGGTTTATAAATGCTATCGGATATAGTTAGCCGGGTATAGGATTGAGTGCACTATAGACAAGTCTCCTTGGATGTTGAGGGGTTTATACAATGTACCGATACAATGTATAGAATAATCCATCCAAGTACCTTAACAATTAAGGTATGTGTGTGTGGTGTCCCGTCTCTCGTTAGTGGGGTTATACATCTACCGATGAGTGGTATTGAAGGGTTTATACGATGTACCAAATACTCCACCACGAGTGTCACAACGGTGGAGGGTAGCTCCTGTGGGTGAATCTTGAGATGCGGGTGAGAATGTATGAAGTGTTGGGACAAAACTTGTGAATCTGTGTATCCGATATGTTGTTTTGAGAAATGACTTTGCCTAATGATCACATGTAAGCCAATATAATTGATGATGTATCATGAAATGGTTTATGTTGTATAATGTGATTTATACATATTTTACTCTTTAAGCTTTTCATATTGTAGTTATGCAAGGGAAGGTTTAAATTGAGAGTTAGCAACGAGACTTGCTTTTGGTTCATGATACATGTTGCATAAAGTTCATTATGCTTATTTTTGCTTTAGAAAAGTGCATGGTTTAAAAGGCATGATGGTTTTCAAATGATGATTTAAGTTATTATAAATGAGATTTCAATGTGGACTTGGAAAATGGTTTTAATGCATTGATGATGTTTTGTTTTTGAGCACTCCTCAGTAAGCCTTATGTGCTTATACTCTATTTTGTCCATAAATGCAGAGAATTGAGGCTCAGAAAGGTAGCGTGGAGCAAGGGATCAAAAGAAACTTCATTCTTGAATGTATGTTTCGATTTAGACTATAAATAATAAGGGTAATGGGGGATCTGTTGTGTTTGGGAGATTTGTGTAAACTCCTTACTTGAGCAAGTTTATAATGTTGTTTTTGATTTGTAAATGGCCTTTGGTATTTTTTTGTTCTTTGCTATGGATTTTGGTATCTTGATTGGGTTGTTTACTAGGTTGCATACCTATAGTTTACCTTCGATGCAAATTGCCATGAGATGATGTTGATTATGCCATGGTTGATTGAGGTTTTATATTTGAATATGTTGTATATATGTTAAAAGCATGTTTAGGTGGTTAAAGTTGCATTAAAGAGTAAAAAAACATCAAAATGTGAAATTACAGGCCCATGCATATCGATACACCTAAAGCTGTATGTAACGCCCCGGTTATCAGGTTAGAAGTTAGCCAGGTTCAATTAAGAGGTTCGGGTGAACCGGTTCGAGTGAGTTATGGTAGTTTCGGCATTAATTTGAAATAAATGGTTTTTAAGGGAGATAAAATATGAAAAAGTATTTAATATCCTTACATTATTGTTTTGAAGGTTTTGAAGAGTTCAATTTGATGAAATTGGACGGGTTTAATTGGAAATTCAAAAACGGTGACTATTTTGTAAAAATTGTAAAATACGTTTTAATGACTAAATCGAAGAGGGCCAAAACTTAGAATCATTAGGGAGCTATTACACCATGGTGTATCATTCTTTTCCCTTGACTTTGTATTTTTAAAACGATTTAAATTGTTTTGATAAATGAGATTTAATTAAAAGGATTTAAAAGGCTAAACATTTTCTTACGTACCCACTTTTCTCTTAAAATTTTCTTTGAACTTTTCCAGCAGTCAAACTACCTTTTCATCACTAAACTCTCCAGATATTTATCTCTTTTCATCCACTTTTGATTTCTAAATGATGCTCATGGATTTCTACATCAACTAGCTAAAGATTTCTTTAAGAATTTATTCTAAATCATTGCAAATCAAGGGGAAAAGCTTGCGTTAGAGGCGATATTTCTTTTATCTCCTCTAATCAAAGTTCTTTATTGAAATTCCTAAGTCTTTGGGTCTTTAATTATGTTTAATAACAAGATTTTATAATCTAATTGATGAAAATGGCTAAATCAAGTTTTGGAATATGATTTTCCAAGATTTTCGTTATAGTACTGTTTTAATTGATTTTAATCATGTTTTGGATGTTAAATGTTGTGAAAATAAAGATTTTAGGATAGTAATCCTGAAATGAGTTAGATCTCTAATTGTTAGATTGTTAGATTTGGGGGTTTTGGGATGTTTGGGTGAAATTTGAGTTACTGGAGGTATAAGGTTGTAATAAGGTTGATTTTGGATGTTGGTTGATGTTTAAAAATGGATGGAAGTGATAGGTTTTGGCTGGGCTGAGTTTGAAGTGTGATCAAAGATGTTTTCGATTGTTTCCGATATGCATTTTGGTGTTTTGTGGCAGAGCAGCGTGGTAGCTTTGCTTGCTGGAGATTTTAATCCATGATGATGCATTAATCCTCTATTCTTGTGTGGTATAAACAAAGGAGAACTTATAGGAAGCAATCAATGAAGGTTCATGAGTTTTGATTGTTTGGATTCACGTCAGCTAATCGAGTTTGCGCGTGTTAGTTAGCGAGAACATGAATATCAGTTTTGAAAGCTTTAAAAAGGTGATTTGGGAACTTAGTGGTAAGCTTGAAATGCTTAACTAAGTGATCCTTGAAGTATATGATTTATACTTGTGATTTTAAGCATAGTTTAATACTTGGAAATGTGATTTGGTTGATGATGCTTTGAAAACAGTGAGGTATGTGTTAAATGTGAATTTATTGGCAAGTGATGTTGAGAAATGGTTTATAAATGATATCGGATATTGTTAGCCAGCTATATGATTGAATGCACTTAAAAAAGTCGCATTGGATGTCGAGGGGTTGGTGTCCCGTGTCTCTGTCCAAGTACCCTAACGATCGAGGAGGTTGGTGTCCCATCGCTCATTAGTGGTGAAGCATCTAATCAATGATAGGGTTGGTGTCTCTATGGGTTGTAATTGTACTCGATTGATAGAGTGCCATTGGTTCTGAATGTTCCAATTTTGGTTAAGATGGCTTTAAGTGTCTAGTAGACACTTTTTGTAATATGTGTATCCGATATGAGGTTTTGAGTTGTGAACTTGTTTAATGATCACTTGTAAGCCAATATAATTGATGATGTATCATGGAATGGTTTGTGTTGCATAATGTAATTTATGCATGTTTTATTCTTTAAGCTTTGCATAAGGTAGCTATGCATAGGAAGGCTTAAATTGAGTGTGGTTTGGAACTTGTCGATGATTTATGATACATGTTGCATGATGATTAACATGTTGATTTTGATTAAGGGTGGTCCATGTTTTTGAAAAGGGCATGAAATGGTTTTAATGCATTGATGGTGTTTTGCTTATGAGCCTCCTCACATAGCCTTCTGTGCTTACGCTCTCATTCGTCTATCAATGCAGATAATTGAGGCTTTGGAGGAAGCAAGAGGCAAGGGATTCAAAGAGACTTCTATTTAGAACGTATGTCTAGGTTTAGACTAAAGTAATAAGCGTAATGGGGGATCCGTTGTATTGTTGGGAGATTTGGGTAAACTCCCTTTTGTGCAAGTTTGGTTTTTTTGTTTTAGACTTGTAACTGGCCATTGGTATTTGGTTTATGCTTTACTTTGATTTTTGGGTATCTTTCTTGGTTTGACAATAGGTTGCATGCCTATAGTTTACTTTTGATGCAAATGTTTATATTATGATGAGGAGTATACCATGGATATTTGAGGATTGATGCTTATATATGTTGTATGCATGTTGGATTGTTTTAGATAGGATTAAAGTATGAAAATCCAGCAAAAAGTGATATTACAGGCCCATGTGTTTCAGTACACTCAAGTCTGTACCAAAACAACGTGCCTGAAATAGCCTTGGGTTCCGAAACAAGGAGGGATGTTTCGGTACTTTGGGCTACTAGAAGGTTGTGTTCTGAAACTGGTTTAAGGTAGTATCGAAACCGCCCGTGTACCAAAACGAGTAGCCTTGTTCCGAAACACCCTACAATTAAGTTGGTTAGTGGAATATTTTGAAGTTTTGATTCTTTATGTTTTGATCCCTGAATGTTGTGGTTGCAATTAAATGATATTGGTTCGTTGTTTTGAGTTGATATTTGACAGAGATGCATGTACTGTTATTAATTAAAGGTTGGTAATTTAAAAAGTGCAGAAGTTTTTGTATTTTGGCAAAATTACAAAATGGTCCCTAAAATGTGATTGCATACAATTGAGTCCCTAATTGTTGTCTGATTAGGATTCAAATCGTTCTGTTGCGATGTTTAACTCATAGCATACCAATGAGCATCTAGAAAATATAAAATGAAAAAAACAGGGTCGTTTATTGAGGTAAAATTCCCGGTTTACCTTAATATTCCATGTGTGATTTGTTCGGTTCAGTCTTTCATCTAGAATGGGTCAAGGGGTTTACACAGTATCGATAGAATGATCCTAAAATGGACATTGGGTTTCGAAATAGTGAAGGGTTCATCGAAACATGATCAAATGAATTGGCTACTGGAAGTTCCTTACCGATACGCTTTGGAGACCCTATCGATACGGGCTCGTGCTCTGAAAATCCCAGAGCTGTTTTGAAATAGGGTGTATTGATACATGGCTGAGTGTATCGATACACGTAGCGGTTGATCAGTTAATTGGAGTCTTTGGAGTTCTATTGCTTTACGTTCAAGTCCTTGAATGTTGTGAATGCAATTAAACATGTTTGAATAATCATATTGTGCTGAGATTTGACACTGTGGCATATAATATGACTACTTAAAGGATGGTAACTTCAAAATTAGATGAAGGCCCTGCAATTTGTGAAATTTACAAACTGGTCCTTGTCACATGTTGTAATGAATTGAATGCCAAATCGATGTCTGGTTGAGTTGATGATTCTTACGCTGCGAGTCTTAACACATAGTGCAACAAAGTGCATCTAGAAGAGATAAAAAGAAAAAAATAGGGCCGTCTATTGATGTAAACTTTCCAGTTTACTTCAATATTCCCCGTGTAACCTATTCGGTTCGGTCGAGCATCTAGGTCGGGTCGAGGGGGTTACAAGACCATATGATTTTGTGGAGTGTGTTGGTCTAGTGCCTTATTAGTTGAGGTTGCCTCATGAGTTGGAGAAAAATCATGATGTGTTTCATGTGTCGTTGTTGCGGAGGTATAGGTCAGATTCGTCGCATGTTATGCCAGTGGAGGATATTGAGTTGCTACAGGATTTATCATATGATGAGGAACCTGCTGGAATACTTGATTCTAGTTGTAAAGTTCTCTGTGGTAAGATGATTGATCTTGTAAGGGTGTTGTGGCGACATCGAGGAGTTGAGGAAGCCACGTTGGAAAGCAAGGTGGACGTGTTGAAACATTTTCCTCCAAGTAAAATTTTGAGTAAGAAATTTCCTAATTGAGGGAAAGTTGTAATGCCCTGGTTTTGGGCATGGTGGTTTTTGGTATGGTTTTAGAGCCCGTTGGATCGAGATTAGAGATTCTGGTAAGTTTCGGGATTAGTTTAGGGAAAACATATTTTGGAAGGCGATAAAAATTTGGAAAAATTATCTAAAATCCTTTCTAAATATATAAAAGATTTTGGTGAAATAAATTTTGGAAAATGAGTTTAAGAAATGTGACATTTTAGACTAGTACCAAAATGTAATGTTTGAAAAATGGTTTTAGTGATTGTTTTGTAAAAGAGTCAAAACTTGAATCTTTAAGGAGCTTTTTGACCAATTGGTTAAATATGATTTTCCCCTTAATGAGGTTTATATTAAAATGTATTTTAGTTAAGGAAATATAAGAGAAATTAGTTAATAAGTTTGTTATTTCACAAAATGAGAATTTGACGTAACTTTCATTCTCTCATATTTTCTCTCAAAATCCTTTCAACCAAAAAACTATTTTTTCATTAGAGATTTCTAAGTAATGATCTTGTTTTCCTTAATCTTTGATTTCCTCAATGATTCTTCAATTAGATTTCTAAATATATTATTGAATCTCATTGTTTTGAAAGAGAAAACAACCGATCAAAGGGAAGCTCAATAATTGGAGGTAAGGTTCATTCATCTCCTCTAATGAAAGGTTCTTTACTGAAATTTCCAAGTTCTGAACTCTTTAAATGTTGTTTCTATTAAGGTTTTGTGATTTAATTGGTGGATATGATGAAATTAAGATTTAATTGATGGATTTACATGATTTTAAGATTGGATGTGTTTTGTTAGGTTTATGATTGATTTTAATCATGATTTTGATGTTTAATAATGTTGAAATAAAAGGTTTTAAAATTGTAATCTCGAATCTATGTGAATCTCAAATTGTTTAGGTTACTAGATTTGAATTTTTGTGGAGTTGTGGTGGTTTTATGAATGCTAGATGTAAGACCCTAAAAAGTGGGTGTAGAAGAATTTAATCACTAAACATGAATTTAAGGCTTAATTAAGTTAGAAAAAATGTTAAGGGTTATTTTGAAATGAAGACAAATTTGAGTGACCATTCTCGAATGGACCTCTTTTAGACTTAATTGTCTTTTGGCTTTGCATGTAATTAACTTAGAAATGGAAGGACTAGGCTTGGGTGTCTTCTTGAGATTTCGGTCAAGGAGTAAACCATCTCCTCCCTTCTTCATTCTCCCAACCAAAATTGCTAAGTTAGTGTGAGAGTCCGTTCTTGAGATAAATTCTTGCATTTTGAGGGCATGTTTGACCATCGATTATGAGGGATTGTTATAGCTAGTTTAAAATCTCTTGTTAAAATGGTAATATGATTTTTCTTGATCCTTGATTGATCTTTTTTACTGAATGAATTCGAGTGTTGTTCAAGTTAAATCGAATAGTTCATGTAGCTTGTAACACCCTGGAGTTAAAAAAAAGGGAAATGAAGGTAAGGGTGTGGAGGCTCGAACCCGCTACCTCATCCCTCACCATTCAACGTATTGTGAAGAGAGTTATTGGGCCTTATCGTATTGTGAAGAGAGTTGGGCCAGTTGCATATCAGATTGAGTTGCCTCCCCAGCTTAATTGTATCCATGATGTCTTCCATGACAAAAGTTTAGGCAATACCATCCTGATCCTAACCATGCCATTCAGGTTCATGATGAAGAGTTGAGGCCAGACTTGTCCTATGAAGAGGAGCCAATACAGATTCTAGATTCAGGCGAGAGAGTTTTGAGGAAAAGACGTATCCCAATGTTTAAAAATTTGTGCAGCAATCGTAGCCCTGCAGAAGTTACTTCGTAGATCAAAAGATCCATTAGAGAGCAGTTTCCACATCTGTTTGATTTAGGTAAATTTCGAGGATGAAATTTTCTTAAGGATGGGAGAATTGTAACACCCTGAAGTTAAAAAAAGGAAATGAAGGTGAGGGTGTGGAGGCTTGAACCCGCGACCTCAACCCTCACCATTCAACGTGCAAGCCATTGAGCCAAAGGCTCACTTCTGATATTGCCTCCCTCTTTTGCTCTTTAAGGTTAACGCGAAGTCATTTAAATTTGTATTTATTAAAAATGGGTCTACTCACCTACCTAATTATTGTCAGCCATTTCTTCGAGCCCCAAAAATCCTCATCTCCCCGAAATTTCAGTGAACATTCGTCTACCCTCACCATTGCTCCGTGGCGTACATGGCCACCACCATCGGCTTCACTATTGCCCGTCGGTCAAACCCCTACCTGTCACTCGCCTTATTGCCTCCCCGATCACTGTCCCGTGGGGTTTGAAGCTTTGCCAAGTCGTGCGTATATTTTGTCATTTCCGGCCAACGTCACCATTGTTGGTGAACGTCGTTGGTCCAGGCATGACTAGCGTTAAAGGCTAATCAAAACCCCCTTAGCCATTCACCGTAATGACATCGGGAAGAGCCTCATCGGTGTCACGTTTTTCTGGCTGAATTGTGTTCGTTTTAGGGCTTTTTGGGTAAGTTTCCGACCATATTTGGATAAATTGTTGGATGCATTTTTGAGCCCATTTGTTTATCTACAATTTTCCGGCAGGATCGCGACATTTGGCATCTCTGGCAACTTTTCGTCGATCGTCCGATGACAAAAAATAATTGGGTAGGTGAACCGGCCTGAATCGGCTAGACCTGTTAAACTGGTCTGCCCATGACCCAGACCCAAACCGTCTCGACCGGACCCGCCTCTAACCCATATCCGACCTAGCTGAGTCAACTCGCCTGAGTTGACTGGTGACATCATGCTGACGTCAACGTTGACTTTGATCAAAAAGTCAAAATTTCCAAAAAAGCCCTATCTTATGTTTTTCGACGTCCTGACTCCGATTTTTAAGCCCGTTTCACGAAATTCCAACCTGAAGACCTCTGATTCTTACCTTAAACCCAATCATGCATATTTATATAATTATTTCATTACGATGAATGCAAATTGAATAAATATCTAATATAAGCTTTTACATGTTTAAAGGTACTCGAGTATCTCACGACCATCAGTCTGCTCAGCCTAGCTCCTCCCGTTCCGCTCATCCTCGTGCACCTATAGTTACTCGTATAAACTTAGAACTAAGTCAAATATTTAAATTTAATTATTCCATTGTGGTAACATTTCTCCATTTTGATTTAGGACCTAGTTTAGTTGCAGAGCGTAACGAGGCAGGTGCTCCTTAGTTTCATCTGACCAGCTTTTGAGGTGTGTTCCTAGTGCACTAAATAGTAGTCTGAAAATATTTTCATGAAATTATCATGTGGACATGAGTATTTTCCCTTATTGATAACATGAACAATTTTATGACATGTGAAAGTTTTATCTATCGAACCATGATATTTGCTACTTGAATAAATAAATGATTGATATACTGTTTTGAAAATACATACATATGTCAGATTTGAAAGCATGAACCTCAGACTATTATATCTCTGTGATTAAACAAGTCTGCCGTATGATCTTCTGGTATCACTGTCTGTTGAACAACTATGATTTATATTTGGGGTATACTGTTGGGATACGATATGAAGTGTCTGCAGGTTCAGCCTTGATCCATCTGGTAATTCCTTATGGACTCAAGGTCGCCCCTTGGGTAGGTTTCGATGCCTTGACACGAGTAATTCCTTATGGACCTAAGGCAGCTCCTTAGGTTGGCACCTACGCCTATCGGGCCTAGGGTAAGTCCTTATTGATGTAGTTAGAGGAACTGCATATCGGCGTATGGTTTGATGGTAGTTATGTACAAACGAACTCTGTTTGCTCTTAATCATGTTTTTACCTAATGTTTTGTACTTGTGAACTATTGACAAGGTTTTACGCACTGTTGGAACACACTAAGCTCTCTAGATCACGCCCCCTTTCTTTCCCCTTTCAGATATATTTTGATAGGCTACCCAGGGACTCGACACTTGGAGGATCGACACATTTCGTACTTATCCTTTGCTGTAATGTTTCTATCCGACATACTGTCTTTATTTGGGTGACATGAGCCTATATTTTGAATACTCTATATATGTTACTAGTTGCCATATATGGCCTTATTTTGTAACCAAACTATGGCATGGAGAATAACTAAACTTCTAATGCTTGCCTTAAAACTATGTATTTTGCTTATCGCTTGCGACTTATTTTGGAGATGTCTTTTGGAATATTAAGATCTTATGATGGTTTTAGATTAAACATCTGATACTTTGACTTTATCGATGAATTTTGTTAAAATGTTTTTCGTGCTACACACACACACACACACACACACACACACACACACACACACACACACACACACACACACACACACACACACACACACACACACACACACACACACACACACACACACACACACATATATATATATATATATATATATATATATATATATATATATGTTTTGAGAGTTGTGACAGGGAATTTGACCTCCCCAAAGGTAGGTATTTCGTATAGGCCGTTTGAGGGGGTTACGGTTAGTTGGTATTAGAGCTTTTGGTTTTAAAAACCTTGGATTGTGGTTGAGTCTTAAATAAAATGTTTTCAAAAAATATTATAGGAACATTTTCAAAAAGGGCCATATCACCAAACTTTTCATATGTTTAACTGTGTTCGATACTCAGTGCCAGTTCTAACTTCCGGTCTTATCTTTTGCTAGACGTGGGAAAATTCTGCAAGTATTCTAAATATGGATCGGAATACACAAAGAAGGAAGAAGATAAATTTTGTATGTTCATTGATGGATTGAACAATGAGTTAATCCCGATGTTTATGGCTCTCGAGATAACTAATTTCCAGGAAGAGGTGAACCAAGAAATTACCACCGAATCAAAGTTGAAAGCAGCCGATAAAAGAAAAGAAGGTTATTCCAGAAAGGAAAAAAGGCAACGAAGTGCCAACAAGCCTTCGTGGTCATCCAAGAAACCGAAGCACCAAGGAGGAGACTCCTCAAGTCATCATTCTCCTCCAAGAGGAAACTTCATACTTAAGCCCCAAATAGTAGTTAAGACTTTTGCACCTACTGTATCTGTGAATAGCTCGGGGAACCTTGGTAGAGAAGCTCAATCCCGACTTTGCAAATTCTACCATGTAACCCCCTCGACCCGGCCTAGCCGATAGTTCGAACCGAACGGGTCACACATGGAATATTGATGTAAACCGGGAAGGTTTACCTCAATAAACGACCCTATTTTTTTTCTTTTTATCCTGTCTAGATGGAAGTTAGGTTCCTATGTGTTCAACAAGCAGCGGATTTAACAACAACTCGAATGCCCATCGATTATTACCAATTTCAGGTTTAGGGACCATTTTGTAAACTTAACAAATTGCAATGGTTTTTCTCAAATTTGGATTATCAACCTTTAATTAAACTCATTTCATGCATCTCTGGGAAAACTCAATTCAAATAAACCATTAAAGCTCATTTAATTGCATCCATAAGAAATAGGGGCTCAAACGTAACGATTCAGAACATTCAAAAATGTCATCCAACCAATTTAAGTTACAACGTATCGGTACCCTTAGGGAGGGTATCGATACGCCCCCGACGATAAGCCTCCCAAACCCAGCATTACAAGGACTTTATCGGTACGCATGGGCACCATATCGATACACCCTCGACTAGTGGCTAAAATGGGTATCGATATCCCCCTGTGTATTGGTACGCCCCTCTAAACTAAGAAGACCATATCGATACACAATGAAGTGTACCGATACTCTGCAGCCTACACTAGCCCTAAATGCTGGTTAATAACTCATTGGACCTTACCAAAACATTCCAACATATATTTAAGCATGCTTGCCACTCAAATGCACTTCAACAATCAAGAATACATGGCATTAACATCATCAAAGTATCACTATCATCATTAATGAGTTCTAGAGGCATGCTTGTAACCCCCGTAGCCCGGCCTGGACGGTTGACCCGAACTACGAAGATTACACGGGGAAAACCAAAGTCAACCCGAAAGTCAACCTTGATTAACGACCCATTCTTTTTTCTTTTTAATCTTTTCTAGATGCACATTAACCTTAGATGTGATCACACAACACCATACTCAAAGATCACAAACATCAGAGATCAAACAGGGACCCAATTGAACAAATTATAACTTTAGGGACCAAATTGTAATTTCTGAAAACTTTAAGGACTTAACCAGATTTTAAGTTACCAACTTAAAATTAATCATGTTTCATGCTTCCCAGCAAAATTTCAGCTCAAACGGACATCCCGAACTCATACAATTGCACAAACAAGTTTCAGGACCAAAATGCAAACATTTTGAAACATATAAAGATACTTTTAACCGAAATAACAGACACGTATCGATACGCCTGGAGTCGTATCAATACGCGGGGAAGACAGAGACCAAATTCCAGGAATGGTATCGATACGAAATCCCACGTTTCGATACGGCCTTCATACGGTATCGATACCCACACAACTGTATCGATACCCCTGGGCAGAAATGTGCATATTTGGCTCATGCGTATCGATACGCAAGCCCGTGTATCGATACCCCTGCCTGCAATCGTCTCAAAATCAACATCATACATGCTTCAAACTTCAAATTAACAACACCAAATCATACCACATAAACAATCAACATGCAGGGACCATAAATGCATCACCAATTCAACATATAACCATCACATATGAAAAGCCCCAATTTCAATGGCATGCTTCCTACTCAAGCTAACCATTTATGCTCAAACCTTCCAAACAAACTCATATAAGCCAATTCATGTTCCAACAACATAGCAACAACATTTAAACATTCTTAAACAAACATATACGATCACATACACATAAACCCGAGAGATTCTACCCCATTGCCCTTATTAACTATAGCTATTCACCGAGACATACATCTCCATTGGAGTCCACCTTGAATCCCTTGCTCCTTGCTGTCCAAACTTCAAGAATCTGCATTGATGGACAAAAAGGAGCGTAAGCACATAATGCTTAGTGAGGAATGCTCATAACCAAAACACCATCAATGCAGCGGGTCATTAAAACACCTTTAAAACAAACCCGATTTGATTACCAAAGCCATGTTTGAAAACCCTTTTCAACATCAAGCTCAAAACATGCATAAACACCATATGCCAAGCTTAACAAAACCATGGAAAACACTCCCATTTCACAACATACCTTTCTTAAACTTGAAAGCCATATCAAGCAAGAAACCTTTTTAAAACCATAGCTCAAATAATCCATAACATGCATTTAACCAAGGCAACATAAGAACCATAACATCATCTTCACATGCCTTTAAAAACAAGTCTTACAAGACTCCAATGCAACATAGATATTTCATGCTCACATGCATCATTTACCAAATGATTACCAACACTTGTTCAACTCAACAAGTAAACATGCATTCACTAGCATCATACACTTTTCATGCAACAATGCATCTCTTCAAGCATCTCATGCTTCTCATGCAAACATGCATCAATTCAAGCATCTCATGCTTCACATGCAACCATGCATCATTTCAAGCATCTCATGCTTCACATGCAACCATGCATCATTTCAAGCATCTCATGCTTCACATGCAACCATGCATCATTTCAAGCATCCCATGCTTCACTATGATCAAGAACATTACATTGGCTTCCAAAAGATCAACCACATTCACTTTCCAACTCAACAACCCGATCGGATACGCGGATTCCGAGCGTTGTCCCTATGCTCCCTACACCCTACCCAATCCAAGGTCTCCCAAATGGGCAACAACCTCCATTTGACCTCAACATCCTAAGGTTCCCATGTATGGACTTTTAACCACCATACAACCTTAGCTTTTTCCCCAAGGTTCCCATGTATGGACTTTTAACCACCATACAACCTTGACATGCACAAGATTCTCCCGTATGGACTTTTAACCACCATACAACCTTTGCATAACCGATTGGTAGTTGTAGAACATCATCTAACGAGATCCGGGACATCACACACAAGATCCACACATGGACTTAACCACTGCCATTGTGATCTCAACAAGCACAAGGTTCTCACATATGGACTTTTAACCACCATATAACCTTTGCTCAACCAAGGTCCTCGAATGGGCAACACCTCCATTATGACCTCAAACAACCAAGGTCCTCCCGTGGGCAACAACCTCCACTATGACCTCATCTCGTTAGGAAACTTGAAGGGAGCTTATCCGGTCCACTCTTGACCACTCCACCTCCAAGGCGACTTAATTCACGGTGCACCCAATCCTATAGCCGGCTAACTATATCTGATCAACGAACCAAGAACCATACACATCACTTGCCAATATAACCATCTTACCATATTAATCCAATGTTCCACATGCATAAACATGATGCAATACCATCACAACATTAGCCCAATGATTCACATGCATAGCCAATATGCAAAACCATTACCTCATCAATCCAATGATTCACATGCATAACCAATATGCAAAAGGTAACATTTACCATCATCAATTCACTGTTTTAAAGCATCATACAAAGCCATTGATCAACATGCAATACTATGCATCAAAACCACATTTTCAATGTATAAAAACCAAGGATCCCTTACCTTGAGCATCCTTCTCAAATGGCTTTCAAAACCAGCATTAAACCATGCTAAAACATGCTTACAAAACAGAATTAAACCATGCATAACACATGCATTTCAATCATCAACCACATTTGCTTTTAAAACCAAATCACACACAATTCAAGAGCAAAAAGTCATTCACTTACTCTTGAGCTTAGCAAAGTTGTTTAGACTTACACTAAGCTCCCAAAAACCTTCAAACCTTGTTTTAAAAGCTGAAATCCCAACTTCACTCACCGATAACCAAAACAAGACTAGCCAACAAGCCTTCCAAGCTTCCGAAACCTTCCGCAAACACCTCCAAAGCTCACGGATCAAACTCCCCTGTTTCAAGCACACAAAAACAGAACATTAATGCATCCTTATGCATTAAAACACCAGCAACAACAACACAACTCGCTGCTCATCACAAATCTAACAATTTGGCTACCAAACACCACCGAAATCACCTCCAAACACTTCCAAAACTTAACCCAGCCAAGATCCATCACTTCTAACCATTTTTATACATCAATTAACATACAAAATGATCACAACCACGTCCTTATACCTCCAGGTATAACAGATCACCAAAAACACTCCAAAAACAACCAAAAACTCAAGCAAAACTTAGGAAATTCAACCTATCCGGGATTTCATTGATTAAACCTCAACTTCTAATCAATTTAGCATTCATTTAACATCATTTTGACACTCCAAAACACTGCTCAAATAGATCACACGAAAATTTCACCAAAATCACCAAATCTTGCATTTTAGCCAAAAATCAAGATCTCAATTGAAAAGCCATTAATAAAACATAAATCAAGGATTGAGAACTTAGGAATTTCAGTAAAGAACTGATAGTTTAGAGGAGAAGGACGTTCTTACCTCCAAACTTGTATTTCTCCATTTTAGAGCCAAAAAGCTTGATGAAACAACTTGCAAATTGAGAGGTTTTGTTGATGAGATGATTAGGAATCAAATGAGAGTTGAAATGAGAGGTTTATATGTCAAAATAAGAGAAAGAAATCTGGAGAATTTTGTTTGGGTTGAGAGAAAATGAGAGAAAAGAGAAATTGAGAGAAAATGGAAAGTAGTTAAGAAATTAGTTAAATTGATTTCCCTCCCTTTCTTAATCTTTAAAAATCAGAATAGAGCCTTAAAATATCTTAGAAAAATCTGGAGAAATCCTTTTTGGAATAATAGCTCCTTAAAGATTCAAAGTTTCAATCCTTTATAAAACTGTCCCGCAACTTTCAAAAATTACATTTTGGTCACTAGCCAAAATGTCAACCTTCCGAACCTCATTTTCCAAAATTGATTTCACAGTTCACTTATATATATTAAAAGATGATTTTAGAACATTTTTCCATATTTTTAATGCAACCCGAACTAGGCTTTCCTAAATTCACTCTTATATATTCGATCAGCACTTTGACCGAACCGGTCAACACCCAAAACTTCCGAGCCCAAAACCGGGGCGTTACAACTCTCCCCCCCTTAGGAAATTTCGTCCTCGAAATTTCAACCGGCGAAAAGAGAAACACAACCTTCTCAAAGCAACACACAAGGCAACACAAAAGCCTTAACCAACACTGAACACATTCCACACAAAACCTCCACCATACACTGTTCACAAATCCAAACTCTCAGAGGTAGCCACGACTTAACCTTCCAACATCAACCTGAAGAACTTCAGCTCTTACAGCAGACAACACTGTAACACACAACTCCCAAGACTTGTCTACACAAAGACAACAACCAATCCAACTCAACCACTAAAACTCTTGCAAACTCCCAAACCTCTTCCAAAGATTTTCCCAACAAGCAAAAATCCTTAAACATCAACTGTTTACTCAAACCCTTCAGCGAAGCTGACAATCCTTCACATCCGCCACAACATAACCATAACAGCTCACCAGGACTATTCACCCAAATACCAAAAATTACATCACAACCCCAACTTGAAACCGTCAGTCGTTCCACACACCACCAACTGACTTCAAACGAAACTTTCTTAACCACAACCAGCCAAACACTTCCCACAAGAACCCAAACAACCAACAAAAGCCTTTGATCTTTCACAGCCCTTTGACTACAACTTCAACCAGAACACTTGCATTACCAGAACATTACTTATCCAAAACACACACAACATCTTCTGAACTCCTCAAAGGTTGCCAAGAACAAACGCAACCCTTCCACAACAACCTAAAAGCTAAACTACCTCAGCACTTGGAAACCACAACCACTAAGCTGCAACATCACTTAGCACCAAGGAACTACCGCTTCCTTTTATTTAAACAAACCACTTAACCGATACTAACCTCAACCAACACCCTTCACCACCAAGCCACTAAACTCTCTAAGCATCAAACACTATCCTTCTACCAACAGGCTATTCCACTCTCACTATCACTAACAACTGGTTTACCAAACTCCAACACCTCTAGCTCACACTCAGCACCAAACAACCTCTAAAAACCCATCATCCCACCTAATCTAACCACAACACTAACAGATTTGATTAGTTATTTGCGAGCGTGAACATCGTATGCATGGTCACCTACATGCCCTATCAATGCCTGATGTACATGTATGCAAAACCTCTAGTGTCATGCCACATGTATGCATGGACCAACATATATAATATAGCATATAACAATGATTTTAACTGTGCATGAATGCCAGTTCACACCCTCCAATAACATCCTCAAAATCTGTCTAAGAACAACCTCCTAACTCACCTTTAACCTATCTAACTCCATCATACCAACAACCATTAACCACAAGATACTCACCCAAGCCTTCTTCACACCCAAGATATTACCACACTACAACTACCACTACCCCAAACATACTAGCAACAAGACTAGACTTACCATACAAGGAAAAACCAACAGAAACAAACTAAGGCAACTAAAGCAAAGATCACATAACAAGTTTACCTGAAAGCACAACACCACCCTGAAGCTTCATCAAACGAGCTCTCTTCCTTGCGAAACCACCATCCTCCTGCCGCACCATTGCAGCACCAGCTAATACACCAGGGTCAACATTGTAACGCCCCGGTTTTGGGTTCGGAAGTTTTGGGCGTTGACCGGTTCGGTCAAAGTGCTGATCGAATATATAAGAGTGGATTTAGGAAAGCCTAGTTCGGGTTGCATTAAAAATATGGAAAAATATTCTAAAATCATATTTTAATATATATAAGTGAACTGTGAAATCAATTTTGGAAAATGAGGTTCGGAAGGTTGACATTTTGGCTAGTGACCAAAATGTAATTTTTGAAAGTTGCGGGACAGTTTTATAAAGGATTGAAACTTTGAATCTTTAAGGAGCTATTATTCCAAAAAGGATTTCTCCAGATTTTTCTAAGATATTTTAAGGCTCAAATCTGATTTTAAAGATTTAGAAAAGGAGGGAAATCATTTTTAACTAAATTTCCAACAAACTTTCCATTTTCTCTCAAATTCTCTTTTCTCTCATTTTCTCTCAACCCAAACAAGATTCTCCAGATTTCTTTCTCTGATTTTGACATCTTAATCTCTCATTTCAATTCTCATTTGATTCCTAATCATCTCATCAACAAAACCTCTCAATTTACAAGTTGATTCATCAAGCTTTTTGGCTCTAAAATGGAGAAATTCAAGTTTGGAGGTAAGAACGTCCTTCTCCTCTAAACTATCAGTTCTTTACTGAAATTCCTAAGTTCTCAATCCTTGATTTATGTTTTATTAAAGGCTTTTCAATTGAGATCTTGATTTTTGGCTAAAATGCAAGATTTGATGATTTTGGTGAAAATTTCGTGTGATCTGTTTGAGCAGGGTTTTGAGGTGTTAAATTGATGTTAAATGAATGCTAAAATGATTAGAAGTTGAGGTTTAATCAATGCAATCCCGGATAGGTTGAATTTCCTAAGTTTGGCTTGAGTTTTTGGTTGTTTTTGGAGTGTTTTTGGTGATCTGTTATACCTGGAGGTATAAGGACGTGGTTGTGATCATTTTGCATGTTATTTGATGTATAAAAATGGTTAGAAGTGATGGATATTGGCTGGGTTAAGTTTTGGAAGTGTTTGGAGATGATTTCGGTTGTGTTTGATAGCCAAATTGTTAGATTTGTGATGAGCAGCGAGTTGTGTTGTTGTTGCTGGTGTTTTAATGCATAAGGATGCATTAATGTTCTGTTTTTATATGCTTGAAACAGGGGAGGTTGATCCTTGAGCCTTGGAGGTGTTTTCGGAAGGTTTCGGAAGCTTGGAAAGCTTGTTGGCTAGCTTTGTTTGGTTATCGGTGAGTGAAGTTGGGATTTCAGCTTTTGAAACAAGGTTTGAAGGTTTTTGGGAGCTTAGTTTAAGTCTAAACAACTTTGCTAAGCTCAAGAGTAAGTGAAGGGGTTTTCGCTTTTGAATTGTGAGTGTTTTGGTTTCAAAATCAAATGTGGTTGATGATTGATATGCATGTGTTTTTGCATGGTTTAATTCTGTTTTGTAAGCATGTTTTAGCATGGTTTAATGCTGGTTTTGAAAGTCATTTGAGAAGGATGCTCAAGGTAAGAGATCCTTGGTTTAATACCTTGAAAATGTGGTTTTGATGCATAGTGATGCATGTGGTTCATTGGCTTTGTATGATGCTTAAAAACAGTGAATTGATGATGATTAATGATGATAATTGTTACCTTTTGCATATTGGTTATGCATGTGAATTATGGGATTGATGATGTGATGGCTTTGCATTATGTTTATGCATGTGAATCATTGAGCTAATGATGTGATGGCTTTGCATTATGTTTATGCATGTGGAACATTGGATATTATGGTGAGATGGTTATATTGGCAAGTGTTGTAAGTGGTTCTTGGTTCGTTGATCGGATATAATTAGCCGGCTATAGGATTGGGTGCACCGTGAATAAAGTCGCCTTGATGGCGGAGTGGTCAAGTGTGGACCGGGTAAACTCCCCTCAAGTATTCCTAACGAGATGAGGTCAGTGGAGGTTGTTGCCCACGGGAGGACCTCGGTTGCTTAAGGTCGTAGTGGAGGTTGTTGCCCACGGTAAGACCTTGGTTGAGTAAAGGTTATAAGGTGGTTAAAAGTCCTTATGTGAGAACCTTGTACTTGTTGAGATCACAATGGCAATGGTTAAGTCCATGTGTGGATCTTGTGTGTGATGTCCCGGATCTCGTTAGATGATGTCTACAACTACCAATCGGTTATGCAAAGGTTGTATGGTGGTTGAAAGTCCATACGGGAAGACCTTGTGCATGTCAAGGGTGTATGGCGGTTGAAAGTTCATACATGGGAACCTTGAGGAAAAGCTAAGGTTGTATGGTGTTTAAAAGTCCATACATGGGAACCTTAGGATGTTGAGGTCAGTGGAGGTTGTTGCCCACGGGAAGACCTTGGATTGGGTAGTGTGTAGGGAGCGTTGGGACACGCTCAGAATCCGCGTATCCGATCGGGTTGAAAAGTTGGAAAGTGAATATGGTTGATCTCTTGGAAGCCAATGTAATGTTCTTGATCATAGTGAAGCATGGGATTGCTTGAAATGATGCATGGTTGCATGTGAAGCATGGGATTGCTTGAAATGATGTGAAGCATGTGATGCTTGAATTGATGCATGTTTGCATGAGAAGCATGAGATGCTTGGTAAAATGCATTGTTGCATGAAATGAGTATGATGCTAGTGATGGCATGTTTACTTGTTAGGTTGAACAAGTGTTGAATATCTTTTGATAATGATGCATGTGAGCATGAGATATCTATGTTGCATTTGGAGTCTTGTATGACTTGTTTTTGAAGGCATGTGAAAAAGTTGTTATGGTTTTATGATGCCTTGTTTAAATGCGTGAGATGGCTTGATTGAGCTATGGTTTAAATGGTTTCTTGCTTGATGTGGTTTTCAAGAAAAGAAAGGTATGTTGTAAAATGGGAATGTTTTCCATGGTTTGTTAAGCTTGGCATATGGTGTTTATGCATTGTTTTGAGCTTGATGTTGAAAGAGTTTTCAATCATGGTTTTGGAAAGCAAATCGGGTTTGTTTTAAGGTGTTTTAAAGACCCGCTGCATTGATGGTGTTTTGGTTTTGAGCATTCCTCACTAAGCATTATGTGCTTACGCTCCTTTTTGTCCATCAATGCAGATTCTTGAAGTTTGGGCAGCAAGGAGCAAGGGATTCAAGGTGGACTCCAATGGAGATGTATGTCTCGGTGAATAGCTATAGTTAATAAGGGCAATGGGGTAGAATCTCTCGGATTGTTGTTATTGTGATCGTATATGTTGATCATGTATGTTGAATGCTGTTGTTAATGTTGTGGAACATGAATTGGCTTAATTGAGGTTGCTTTGGTAAGTTTATGTTTAAATGGATAGCTTGAGTAGGAAGCATGCTTTTGAATTTGGGGCTTTCCATATGTGTTGGTTATATGTTGAATTGATGATGCATTTATGGTCCCTGCATGTTGAATGATCATGTGGTATGTTTTGGTGATGTTAATTTGATGTTTGAAGCATGTTTGATGCTGTTTTCGAGTTGTTTTCAGGCAGGGGTATCGATACTCGGGCTTGGGTATCGATACACCTGAGCCAAATATGCATGTTTCTGCCCAGGAGTATCGATACTGCTGAACAAGTATCGATACCATATGAGTGAGGTATCGATACTGGGGGGAAGGTATCGATACCTTTGCTTGAGTTTGGTTACTGCCTTCCCCGAGTATCGATACGACACGTGGCGTATCGATACCGGACCGTTAAAATCAGTTAAAAGTATCTTTGAATGTTTTAAAATGTTTGCGTTTTGGTCCTGTATCTTGTTTGTGCAATTGTTTGAGCTCGGAAGGTCCGTTTGAGCTGAAATTTGGCAGGGAAGCATGAAACATGATTAATTTTAAGTTGGTAACTTAAAATCTGGTTAAGTCCTTAAAGTTTTCAGAAATTACAATTTGGTCCCTAAAGTTGCAATTTGTTCAATTGGGTCCCTGTTTGATCTCTGATGTTTGTGATCTTTGAGCACGATGTTTGTGTGATCACATGTAAGGTTAATGTGCATCTAGACAAGATTAAAAAGAAAAAAAAAGGGTCGTTAATCAAGGTTGACTTTCGGGTTGACTTTGGTTTTCCCCGTGTAATCTTCGTAGTTCGGGTCAACCGTCTAGGCCGGGCTACGGGGGTTACAAACATCAACTCCTTGCGATAAGGAACCTTGGCTGTTCCGAGCCAACATCAAACAATCACGCCTTATGTGTCCAGCAGACCCACATTTCCAGCAAACTTCATTTCCCAAACTCTTCACAACCTTCTGCTTTTTCTGCCACTTCTGAACCTTGCCTCGGCCGTGCCCACGACCTTTCAAAGATCCTTTGGCTAACACCAAAGCTGACTTCACTCCATGAGGACAATCACGCTTAACATGCAACTTAGAACCGCAATTCCAGCAAACACCTGCGCCCCAACAATTTCCAACATGTTGCCTTTCACATCGGTCACACACAGATGGCTGAGCTTCCACTCCTTACTCAAGCAACACTTGCTCACCAACAGCACTACCTGCACCTTGCTTAACCCTTGGAAACTTCTCTCCAAGATACCTTTCATAAAAGGCCGATACAAAGAAATCCCAATCAATATCATGGATGTGTGACGCCACCGCCACAGATGTCCACCAGGCACATGCATCCTCCAGCATCAGAGAAACAACACTCCCCAGCTTACAGGCATAATCACAGCCTTCCTGATCCAAAATTAGAACCACATTGGCCAACCAGGCCTCAAACATCTCCAGGGAAGAACCATGATACTCCACAACACCCAAATCAAGCAAACGCTGCTTCGGCAAACCCTCACATCTAGCCAGCACATCCACTGATTTTACCTCTACCACAGCCTGAGATGTTCCCAACACCTCCTGAACAACAGATGATGAACTTTTCATCACAGAACCAGCTTCTTTCCCTTGCCTTACCATCTCAACTCCAAGCACAGAAGACTGAGACAAAACACCTTTACAAAAGGGTGAATTCTTTGCCTTAACAACCTGCCCCAAGGCAGCAACCATCTCTCTCATCCGCCATACTTTCATCAACTTTGCCATACCACTAACAACAACAAACATACAATCACAACAAGCAAACAAACCAGTTAGACCAGCATTAAGCAAGGATTCAAACTCCAACTCCAGAATAACACAATAGCTATATTAATAAGGCAATGGGTATCCCGAATCCTCCCCTTTACATGACATAACAGTCAACACAACATGGATATCACAACATCAAGCATATCAACAACACACCTTGATCATGCTTACATCAAACAACATCCAATTGCACCAGCATATTAGCAACATATCATGCTCAAAACACATTCACCATGCATAACATCAGCTCATAGCATCAGCACATATCCACATAAACTCAACCAAGGTTCATAACCACAAAACATGCTTGCATACATCAGCAACATGCTCAGAAATATCAACAGCATACTCAGAAACACATGCTTCAACCAACTTTCAACCACACAACAAGATAGACATCACACACACATCACAACAACTTACCGTTTTCCCCCAACCTTCGCAACTCAGCACTGATACCACCAAATGTAACCCCCGTAGCCCGGCCTGGACGGTTGACCCGAACTACGAAGATTACACGGGGAAAACCAAAGTCAACCCGAAAGTCAACCTTGATTAACGACCCTTTCTTTTTTCTTTTTAATCTTGTCTAGATGCACATTAACCTTAGATGTGATCACACAACACCATACTCAAAGATCACAAACATCAGAGATCAAACAGGGACCCAATTGAACAAATTACAACTTTAGGGACCAAATATTAATTTCTGAAAACTTTAAGGACATAACCAGATTTTAAGTTACCAACTTAAAATTAATCATGTTTCATGCTTCCCAGCCGAATTTCAGCTCAAACGGACATCCCGAACTCATACAATTGCACAAACAAGTTTCAGGACCAAAATGCAAACATTTTGAAACATATAAAGATACTTTTAACCGAAATAACAGACACGTATCGATACGCCTGGAGTCGTATCGATACGCGGGGAAGACAGAGACCAAATTCCAGGAATGGTATCGATACGAAATCCCACGTTTCGATACGGCCTTCATACGGTATCGATACCCACACAACCGTATCGATGCCCCTGGGCAGAAATGTGCATATTTGGCTCATGCGTATCGATACACAAGCCCGTGTATCGATACCCCTGCCTGCAATCGTCTCAAAATCAACATCATACATGCTTCAAACTTCAAATTAACAACACCAAATCATACCACATAAACAATCAACATGCAGGGACCATAAATGCATCACCAATTCAACATATAACCATCACATATGAAAAGCCCCAATTTCAATGGCATGCTTCCTACTCAAGCTAACCATTTATGCTCAAACCTTCCAAACAAACTCATATAAGCCAATTCATGTTCCAACAACATAGCAACAACATTTAAACATTCTTAAACAAACATATACGATCACATACACATAAACCCGAGAGATTCTACCCCATTGCCCTTATTAACTATAGCTATTCACCGAGACATACATCTCCATTGGAGTCCACCTTGAATCCCTTGCTCCTTGCTGTCCAAACTTCAAGAATCTGCATTGATGGACAAAAAGGAGCGTAAGCACATAATGCTTAGTGAGGAATGCTCATAACCAAAACACCATCAATGCAGCGGGTCATTAAAACACCTTTAAAACAAACCCGATTTGATTACCAAAGCCATGTTTGAAAACCCTTTTCAACATCAAGCTCAAAACATGCATAAACACCATATGCCAAGCTTAACAAAACCATGGAAAACACTCCCATTTCACAACATACCTTTCTTAAACTTGAAAGCCATATCAAGCAAGAAACCTTTTTAAAACCATAGCTCAAATAATCCATAACATGCATTTAACCAAGGCAACATAAGAACCATAACATCATCTTCACATGCCTTTAAAAACAAGTCTTACAAGACTCCAATGCAACATAGATATTTCATGCGCACATGCATCATTTACCAAATGATTACCAACACTTGTTCAACTCAACAAGTAAACATGCATTCACTAGCATCATACACTTTTCATGCAACAATGCATCTCTTCAAGCATCTCATGCTTCTCATGCAAACATGCATCAATTCAAGCATCTCATGCTTCACATGCAACCATGCATCATTTCAAGCATCTCATGCTTCACATGCAACCATGCATCATTTCAAGCATCTCATGCTTCACATGCAACCATGCATCATTTCAAGCATCCCATGCTTCACTATGATCAAGAACATTACATTGGCTTCCAAAAGATCAACCACATTCACTTTCCAACTCAACAACCCGATCGGATACGCGGATTCCGAGCGTTGTCCCTATGCTCCCTACACCCTACCCAATCCAAGGTCTCCCAAATGGGCAACAACCTCCATTTGACCTCAACATCCTAAGGTTCCCATGTATGGACTTTTAACCACCATACAACCTTAGCTTTTTCCCCAAGGTTCCCATGTATGGACTTTTAACCACCATACAACCTTGACATGCACAAGATTCTCCCGTATGGACTTTTAACCACCATACAACCTTTGCATAACCGATTGGTAGTTGTAGAACATCATCTAACGAGATCCGGGACATCACACACAAGATCCACACATGGACTTAACCACTGCCATTGTGATCTCAACAAGCACAAGGTTCTCACATATGGACTTTTAACCACCATATAACCTTTGCTCAACCAAGGTCCTCGAATGGGCAACACCTCCATTATGACCTCAAACAACCAAGGTCCTCCCGTGGGCAACAACCTCCACTATGACCTCATCTCGTTAGGAAACTTGAAGGGAGCTTATCCGGTCCACTCTTGACCACTCCACCTCCAAGGCGACTTAATTCACGGTGCACCCAATCCTATAGCCGGCTAACTATATCCGATCAACGAACCAAGAACCATACACATCACTTGCCAATATAACCATCTTACCATATTAATCCAATGTTCCACATGCATAAACATGATGCAAAACCATCACAACATTAGCCCAATGATTCACATGCATAGCCAATATGCAAAACCATTACCTCATCAATCCAATGATTCACATGCATAACCAATATGCAAAAGGTAACATTTGCCATCATCAATTCACTGTTTTAAAGCATCATACAAAGCCATTGATCAACATGCAATACTATGCATCAAAACCACATTTTCAATGTATAAAAACCAAGGATCCCTTACCTTGAGCATCCTTCTCAAATGGCTTTCAAAACCAGCATTAAACCATGCTAAAACATGCTTACAAAACAGAATTAAACCATGCATAACACATGCATTTCAATCATCAACCACATTTGCTTTTAAAACCAAATCACACACAATTCAAGAGCAAAAAGTCATTCACTTACTCTTGAGCTTAGCAAAGTTGTTTAGACTTACACTAAGCTCCCAAAAACCTTCAAACCTTGTTTTAAAAGCTGAAATCCCAACTTCACTCACCGATAACCAAAACAAGACTAGCCAACAAGCCTTCCAAGCTTCCGAAACCTTCCGCAAACACCTCCAAAGCTCACGGATCAAACTCCCCTGTTTCAAGCGAGGAATGCTCAAACCCAAAAACACTATCAATGCTCAAACCCATATTCACTCTTTTGAACACCATCATGCCCTCTTTGAAAATCCATGCACATCATCATTAATATCAGCAAATTAAACACCATGCAACATGAATGACATGCTTCACAACAACTAAACCATTGCTAAACAAAAATCAAGCCTTGCAAGAATATTCACCAATATGCAAATCTTAAGGTAAAACATGCATTTTCCATATTCTGCATCATCAACATTTCCATAACATTTCAAACCATTATATTGGCTTACAAGTGATTAACAACATTCTCATTTCTCAAAAAGCACATCAGATACACAGATTACCAAGTGTTGTCCCAAACACTTCATACACTCTACGGGCATCTCAAAGCTCACACACGGGAGCAACCCTCCACAGTTGTGACACTCGTGGGGCAGTTTTCGGTACAATCATAACCCCTCAACACCACTCACCGGTATATGTAGAACCCACTAACGAGAGACCGGACACATACAAGATTCACACACGGGAGCTAACCTCCATCGTTGCAACCTTAAACATTCCTCAATCCTTAGGGAATTGGATGGAGTCTTCGGTGCAATAACAACCCCTCCATATCCAAGGCTACTTATTTATTGTGCACTCAATCCTGTAGTCGGCTAACTATATCCGATTTCATTTACAAAACACTATACACAACATCACTTGCTAATATAATCCACATTTCATGCACACCTCAATGGTTTTCCAAAGCATCCATAAAAAATCCACATTTCAAGCATTAAACTATGCTTCAAAAACAATGCATCAACATATGCATACAATGAACACTTACCTAGTGCATCCTTAAACCATATGGCATCATCAACAACATTTTATAAACTCATAACATGCTTTAAAACAATAGATAAACACAATAAAAACAAGTGCATCCAAAGGCTTATCATAGCACAATCCAAGGGAGAAAATCACTTTACTTACTTCCAAACTTAGTAAAGCGTTTCAAGCTTACACTAAGTTCCCAAAACCTCTTTTATTAAGTTTCAAAGATTGAAATCTCATTTCCACTCACCGACTCGCGAAACCTCACACGTCGACGCAACAATCAACCGTCTGAATTCTCCAAAGCCACTTCGTTTGATTCCAGAACATTATCCATTATTTTAAACACATTAAATTTAGAGACTCAATGCACCATAATGCATCCAAACACCAGCCTTCCTCTAAAGCATCAAAATACCCATCCAAAACAACTAAAATCACAATCGATTGATCTCTAAACTCAACCTAGCCATCAACCTACACATCCAACACATTTTGACCATAAATCAACATCCAAAAACAACCTAAAACCAGCCTTATACCACCAACAACTCAGATCTCACATAACACCCTAAAAACCCAACCAAAAACACCTTTAAAATCAAAGATCTCAAGGATTTAGGGATTAATATAATGAAGACTCTATTTCAACATCATAAACCTTCAAAAACATGATTAGAAACCATCTTAAACAAATCAAACCAAAATCAACTCTGAAAAATCACATTAAATCATCTCTTTAAATTAATATTTCAACATTTTATCAAAACCACAATAAAACTTTAATAAGAAACATGAATAAAGAGCCAAATATCTTTGGAATTTCATTAAAGAACCTTGATTAGAGGGTTAGCACGAAAATCACCTCAAATCCTTGATTCTCTTCAAATTTGGCAAGTTTTGCCTTCAAGAATCTTGAAGACATTTGATAGAAATCACAAGAGAGAAGTTGAAAATCAAGAGAGAAAATGAAAATGAAAGAAATTAAGAAAATGAGAGAAACGAGAGAGTGTTTAGCTGATGTGAAATGGAGAGAATGAAAATGATCGTCAAATTTACTTAACCAACTTAGAGAAAAGCCTCTTTTAATATTTAACAAATCATTTAAAATACATGCCAAATTAGATAAAAGGACTAATTTCCATTCAGCTCCCTAAAGATTCGAAGATTTTGACTCTTTTGAGAAACACCCCTTTTCCAGTTTTAAAATATTACATTTTGGTCACTACCCAAAATGTACACTTCCCAAAACTCGTTTTGCAAAATTGATTTAACCATCCTCTTAAATATAATTTTAGAGGATTTTAGAATTTTTTACCACATTTTTATCTCATCTTGAACCTTGATTTCCCTGAACCATCTTTTAACGTCTCGAACAACTGATTATCGGTTCCACTAGCCTTACCCAAAATGCAAAACACCTAGGCTGAAAACCAGGGTGTTACAACTCTCCCCCACTTAGGAAATTTCATACTCGAAATTTTACCTGAAGGAAAAAGGTGCGGAAACTACTTTAGCATGTCCGCCTTGCTCTCCCACAACACCTACACAAGTTCAATCATCTTACCACGAAGAACTTTACTACTCGAATAAAGGATCCCCAGTGGTTCCTCATCATAGGATAAATCTGGATTCAACTCAATCTCCTCAACATGCATCACATGAGATGGATCCGATCTATACCTCCGCAATATAGAAATATGAAACACATTATTGATCTTCTCCAATTCATGAGGCAACCTCAACCGATATGCAACATAACCCACTCACTCCCCAACCTCATAAGGTCCAATAAACATCGGATTAAGCTTACCCTTACATCCAAACCTCGCCACCTTATTCCAAGGCAATACCTTTAGGAATATGCGATCTCCAACCCCAAACTCAATCTCCGTACGCCCTAAATCTGTGTAAGACTTCTGACGATCTGAAGTAGCCTTCAACCGCTCACATATAATATTCACTTTCTCAATTGTTCCCTTAAGCATATTCGGCAAGGGAACCAACTTTTGCCCCGCCTTCGCCCAACAAAGAAGCGTTCTACACTTTCTCCCATACAAGGCCTCATACGGAGCCATTTGTATACTCGCCTGAAAATTGTTATTATAGGCAAACTCAACCAAAGGCAACTGCTTTCCCCAAGAACCTTGGAAATCTATCACACAATATCGCAACTTTTCCTCCAACACCTGGATAACTCGCTTCGACTGTCCATCTGTTTGAGGATTATACGAAGTGCTGAAATTCGAACGGGTACCCAGCGCTTGGTGTAAACATTCCCAAAATCTCGCTGTA
Source organism: Hibiscus tridactylites (assembly GCA_958450335.1). Lineage (NCBI taxonomy): Eukaryota > Viridiplantae > Streptophyta > Magnoliopsida > Malvales > Malvaceae > Hibiscus > Hibiscus tridactylites. Next base: position 30,020,691 of record OY288276.1, read on the forward strand.
AACCTCATATCTCTATCTGACACTATGGACTTAGGCACAAGATGCAGACACACAATCTCAACAATATACAACTCTGCTAATTTATCCAAGGTGTACGTAGTATGCATAGCCAAGAAATGCGCACACTTCATAAGACGATCTAAAATCACCCAAATGGAGTTATTCTTGGATGGTGTCAAGGGCAGTCCGAACACAAAAATCCCTCGTAATCCTTTCCCACTTCCATTTCGGTATCCTCCAAGGATGTAACAAACCAGAAGGAAACATGTGCTCAGCTTTCACATGCTGACAAACCATACACTTGCTTACAAAATCAACGACATCCTCTTTCAACCCCACCCAATAGTACTCATCCTTCAAACCACAGTACATCTTAGTACTACCATGGTGCATAGCAAAAGGACTACTATGAGCTTCAGTCAAAATTGTGTGCCTGAACTCAACATCTTCCGTCACAACTATTCGACTTTTGAAACATAAAACACCATCGTCGTTGAAACAAAAGTTTGTTGCATTACCATCAGCTATATCCTGAAGAGGCACCAACGAATCATCAAGCAATTGCTTCTCATTGATTAGCTGAATCAAGGAAGGTTTTATTTGTAACTCGGCTATCACCCCACCATCATGCAATAAACTCAACTGAGCAAACATCACTCTTAATTCCATATCTACCTTCCTACTCAGAGCATCAGCCACAACATTGGCCTTTTCCAGGATGGTACTCAATCGTCAGATCATAATCCTTAGGCAACTTCAACCATCTTCGTTGCCTAAGATTCAACTCCCTTTGAGACATGAGATACTTTATAGTTTTATGATCGGTGTAAATCACACACTTTTCACTGTAAAGGTAGTGTCTCAAAATCATTAATGCAAACACCACCATAAATAGTTGTATTTCATGAGTTGGATAGTTGCACCCATGCACCTTCAATTGTCTAGACGCATAAGATACAACCTTCCCACCTTGCATCAACACGCAACCCAAACCAACATATGATTCATCACTAAAAACTACAAACTTCTTACCCTATTCTAGTTGAATCAAGAAAGGAACTTGCATCAAAGCTTCCTTCAACTTCTCGAAAGCTTGTTGCCTAACATCTGTCCATTCAAAGCGAACATTCTTTTGCAACAACTTGGTAAATGGAGCAGCAATCTTAGAAAAACCTTCAACAAAACTTCGATAATATCTAGTCAACCCAAGGAAACTACGCACATCCGTCACCGATTTAGGCCTTTTCCAACTCATCACCGCCTCGATCTTGTGTGGATCAACCCGAATACCTTCGGCTGACACAGCAAGTTCAAGAAAACCACTTCCCTAAGCCAAAACTCACACATGCTCAACTTAGCATAAAGTTTATTCTCCAACAGCACTTGCAATACAATCCTCAAATGCTTATCATGATCCTCCTCGATACGCGAGTACGCGAGGATACCATCGATAAACACTACAACAAACTAATATAGAAACTCATGGAACACCCGATTCATCATATCCATGAATGTAGCTAGTGCAATTTTCAACCCAAACAGCATTACCAAGAACTCATAATGGTCATACATTGTCCAAAAAGATGTCTTGGGTACATCCACATCCATAAACTTCAATTGATAATACCCAGACCTCAAATCAATCTTCAAAAACACCGAAGCACTACGAAACCGATGAAACATCATCAACCCTTGGCAAAGGGTACTTGTTCTTAATCGTCAACTGGTTCAGTTGCCGATAATATATACACATACACATCGTACCATCCTTCTTTTTTATAAACAAAACCGGTGCACCCCATGCTGAAGCACTTGACCTTATGAACCCTCGATCAAACAAATCTTGAACTTGCGTTTTCAACTCCTTCAACTCCTTAGGTGCCATCTGATAAGGAGCAATGGAAACAGGAGTCGTATTTTCAAACAGCTCAATGCCAAACTCAACTTCTCTTTTAGGTGGTAAACCAGGCAACTCTTCCATAAAACACCTGGAAATTCACATACAATTTGTATGTCTTCCACTCGCACTTCCTTCGTACCAGGGTTCATCACATAAGCTACGAAAGCTTCACAACCCAACTCCATCACCTGACTCGCTTCAAGAGCCGAAATTGCATTGGACAAGAACGTCACATTCTCGCCTACAATTATTACATCAAAATTAACAACAGGTCGATACTCAGTCAACCAATCCATTCCAGAATCACATCAAAACCATAGAAAGGTAATTCAATCAAATCAACTAAGAACACTTGGCATTGAACAGACAAAGGGCGTCTCTTGTAAAAAAATTTAGTAACAACTATTTCACCAAACGAACTTGTTACTTGCATTCCTACGTCTAGCATCTCAACAGAAATATCAAGCAAATGTGCATGCTCACTCAAGATGTATGAATGCGTAGGTCCAAAATCAATCAAAGATAACAACGACAAGGATTGCGAGGTGAAGGTACCTGCAATCACATCGGTGTCATTACGTCGCTCGCGATGTGCATACACTCTCGCAGGACCTCCACCCTCCGGTTGAACAAAAACCACATGAGCCACCTCTTGTTGAGTGTGTAAAAGTTCTATTATGTGCCCCCTATTTAACCCATATTTTTGCTGCATTTAAGCATTATTTATTGCATTTAGGTCAGTTTACAGATAAACATCACAAATATATTAAAAGGCACAGTTTCTACTGAAATTGGTTGCTTTTGCAGGTTACTATTGTAGTAGACGAAAGGGCAGGCCCTGGGCAGTGAAGTAGAAGAGCTGGAACTGGACAAGCAGTCAAGGAGGACGATGCTGCCATGGTTGCCGCCGTGACAGCAGAGGACGATAGCAGTTTTGAGGAGAAGTAGCAAAGTGGACCTCGACCGATAGAGAAAATTCAGCCCGTCTGTCGTGTAAAACCATTATATTTTTCCAAGCCCCAGATCAGAAGGAATGTCAAACCCAAAGTTCAAGGAGAGAAAATCCCAAGCAAGAAGAAGGACGACTTAAAGTTAGATTCTCTGAAGATTTAGTCTTTATTAGAGTTGTACTTTAATTTAAAGTTGTATTCTTGCTATTTTAGAAAACTTGGACCGAAAGCCTATATAAGGGCATGTATTTCGACCTAGGGAGGAGAGAACCTATTCTCGAGCCTTCTTCCCAAAACCCTAGCCGTTTTCTTCCTCTCATCATGTTCTAAATTCCCCTTAGGGCCACGAGTTGTTTTGTAAAGTAGTTGCGAAGGTTGTTTTTGTCTTAGGAATTTTCAGTTCAATAAAATAAACTTCAAGTTCTCTTTTTCTAGTTATTAACATCTTGCAAGAGCATCGGGAGAGCATTGTGAGGTTATCAATTTACTTAATATCTGGAGAGTTAAGTATACGAAAGGAATAAGAGCGAGTTCTCTAGTTTATAGTTGAACTATCTCGAACCTAGGGATAGGACAAGGTTAAGTGGCTAAAGAAGAATTCAACAACATCGATGTTCATCCTTTGATTCACGCCGGGAGGTATCATCAAAGACGTGATCATCGACAAACTTGGACCTAGGGATAGGACAAGGCATAACAGGGATTCTTGCCAAACTTGAAGTACAGAGTTGAGTGTTCGCTGCCGCGACAAACAACGTACTGCTGCCGCGACAGGTGCTGCCGCGACGGGGCGACGATAGAACTGGATTTCCTAGACTTAGCAATACATGCACTACAGAACAATTCAATACCAGCCCATTCTCTCTATCTTGATTTCTCTACTCTTTTATTTAAGTTTTCTTTATTATTCTCGTGAAAACTTTCTCAATTATTTTCTTTACTTTCGTGCAGTGATTCAAGGTGAAGCTATTAGCCCAGTCCCTGTGGAGACAATATCTGATACTTCCATATCACTTTACTACTTGCGTCATGTACACTTGCACTACAATTGTGATAGACACTTTTACACGCAACAAGTTTTTGGCGCCGTTGCCGGGGACTGGCAACATAACTCTACCTTTTCTTTTACTGCACTTTTCATTTTTATTTTATTTTTCTGTTTTAATTTGGTTTGTTCGACTATTGCTTTTCATATTTTTTTGTTTATGCGCAGATCGAGACGAGGAAAAGATCCTGAGTATCCATTAGATCCTGAAATCGAACGTTCGTTCAACCTTAGGAACCGACTTCGTCACGTACTACCCATGAACGAGTACCTAGAGGAACAGTTAGAGACGATGCAAAACCAAGGAAACCCCCTGGGTAACGACCCTCATGTCGGAGAGATCATACCTCCTGTCGGCAACCCGCCAGGTGCTACCGCACGACGGTCCTATCGAGACTACATGCTGAATGATCATGTAGAACTAGAAACCACGTTGCCGGATATAGATGTTGACAACTTCGAGCTGAAACATGTTATGTTTAGCATGATCAACAATGCCGGTCAATTCAGTGGTGCTGCTACAGAGGATGCTAGGGAGCATCTAAAAACGTTCCAGGAGATCTGTGGTTTGTTTAGACTACCAGGAGTTAATCCGGAGATACTGAGGCTTCGGTTATTTCCCCACTCATTGAGGGACAGAGCAAAGACTTGGTGGAATAAACTAACGTCGGTTCAATTAGAACTTAGGTAGATTTATCTCATGAATTTTTATCTCCTTTTAATCCTTCACACTTATCTGAGCGATTACGTAATGAAATTGCTACTTTTCAACAGGAAGATGACGAGCCGATGCACGAGGCCTGGGACAGATTTACCACTCTTCTACGGAACTGCCCAATGCATGGATTCCCCGTCTGGAACTAGGTAACTAAGTTTTATAATGCTGCCAATTTACAAACTCGTATTCGAATTGATTCAGTAGCAAACGGATTACTACTGGAGAAACACCAAGATGAGGCTATGAAAGTATTGAAAAATTTGGCCAAGAATGAGGAGCAGTTTCCGATAGCAAGAAGAGGGGGGTAAACGGGTCCTAGTTGTTAAGGATTATGAAGCCGACAGCACGATGAAATCACAGGTGGCATACCTCACTAAGGCAATGAAAAAGCTTTTGAACGATGACGCACAACATGGATTCGCTGTCGAAGAGGTATGTGAAATCTGTGAGGGAAATCATAGTTCAGATGAATGTCCTATACAGTTAGAAGAGGGAAAGTATGTTGGAAACTACAACAAGTAGAATTACAACTCCAACAACTACAATCCCAACTGGAGAAAGGATCCCAAGTTTTCTTGGAGTAACCCTAACAATGCCCTGAATCCTCAAGCACACCATAATCAGAATCAGGGAGGACCTTGATTGCTGACTCGACAGCAACCACAACAGCAGCAACAACCACCAACTGCCACAAACAGTATACTGGAACAGACGCTGGCTACGTTTATGTCTCAGACATGTACTTACATTGAGAATATGAATCAATTTGTCGAGAAGACAGAGACATTCATGGATAAAACAGAGATGCGGATGACAAATCATGAAGCTACTTTGAAATCTTTAGAGACACAGATGGGTCAGGTTTCCCAGCATATCAACCCAAGGCAGACTGGTGGATTTCCTAGCAATACTGAAAATTCTAGGCAACCCACACATGAGCAGTGTAAAGCCATTACTACTAGGAGTGGGAAGAAACTACCAGGGCCAGAGAAGGAAGCTGAAACAGTGAAGAAACCAGCCTTGGACAGACTTGCCGAGGAAGCTGCCCCGACAGGTAACAAACAACCTGCTGCCGATGAACCTGTCACGACAGCAGAAGCGACATAGGAGAAAAATGATGAACTCAAACCTTCTCAGATTAATATACAGTGGGAAGGACGTATTGCTGATTATCGTCCCCCACCTCCTTTTCCTCAACGGTTACAACAGTTGAAGCAAGAATCACAGCTTAAAAAGATTTATGATATTTTTAACCAGGTTCATATTAACATCCCGCTGTTGGATGCCGTAAGGGAGATGCCCGGTTATGCCAAATTTCTCAAGGAAGCCATGTCAAAGAAATCTAGACTTGGGGAATTTGAAACGGTTAAGATGACAGAAGGATGCATGAGTATTCTACACAAGCATCCACCCCAGAAAAAGAAGGATCCGGGGAGCTTCATCATACCTTGTGTAATCGGAGAAAAATATGTGGGTAAGGCACTTTGTGATCTTGGTGCTAGTATTAATTTAATGCCAAAATCTGTTTTTCAGAAATTAGGTATTGGAAAAGCTCGACCCACGATAGTAATTCTGCAGCTGGTAGGCCGCTCTTACGTTCATCCGGAAGGAAAAATCGAAGATATTCTAGTAAGAGTGGATAAATTTATTTTTCCTGATGAATTTCTTGTTTTAGATTGTGAAGCAGATGAAAACGCACCAATCATACTGGGGCGACCCTCTTTAGCCACAGGAAGATCACTGATTGATGTGGAGAAAGGAGAACTCACCATGAGAGTAAACGATCAAGAGACAAAATTGAATGTTCTCCAAGCTATGGAGCACGCTGATGCAGAAGAGGAATGCAAGGTTATCACTGAAGTTACCCTTGACCAACCCTACATCAGGTCGGGCTGTCACTACATCAACATTGGACACTGCCTCGGTAGCCACTTACAGGACTGTCACGACAGCACCGACGACAGCAACTCCTCAGAATCCGATACATCTGATACTGAAGATCAGGAGGAGGTAAACTGGATAGGCGATCGTCTAGGTAAGTTATTCGAGCCTTTAAATTATACCTCGAATAACCATGCAATCCAAAAGCCATCAACTGTTGAGCCCCCTGTTTTAGAACTGAAACCCCTGCCAGGGCAGCTAAAATATGCTTTTCTTGGTTTAAATGATACGTTGCCCGTAATCATCTCTTCCAAGTTGATGCAGGAACATGAATAGTAATTAATAGGGATGCTGCAGCAGCACAAAAAGGCTATTGGATGGACGATAGCTGATATTCAAGGCATTAGTCCGACCCTATGTATGCATAAAATCCTTCTAGAGGATGATCATAATTCGACTATAGATGCCCAAAGGCGGCTAAACCATGCGATGAAAGAGGAGGTGCGCAAGGAGATAATCAAGTGGTTAGATGGTGGAATAATCTACGCTATCTCGGACAGCAAATGGGTAAGCCCGGTGCAATGTGTTCCCCAGAAAGGAGGAATGACCGTGGTGACCAATGAAAACAATGAGTTAACCCCAACCAGGACTGTGACCGGTTGGAGGGTTTGTATGGACTATCGGAAGCTTAACAAAACTACCCGAAAGGACCACTTTCCTTTACCCTTTATTGATCAAATGCTTGACAGATTAGCGGGTAAACCTTACTATTGTTTTCTTTATGGTTATTCAGGTTACAATCAAATAGCTATTGCACCAGAAGATCAAGAAAAGACGACGTTCACATGCCAATATGGCACGTATGCTTTTAAGAGAATGCCATTTGGACTATGCAATGCACCAGCCACCTTCCAAAGGTGCATGATGGCCATATTCTCCGATATGGTGGAGGACTTCCTTGAGATTTTCATGGATGACTTTTCGGTCTTTGGAGACGATTTTGACAGCTGCCTAGGCAACCTACAAAAGGTACTCGAAAGATTTGAGCAAGTAAACCTAGTTTTGAATTGGGAAAAATGTCACTTCATGGTGGATGAAGGGATAGTCCTTGGCCATAAGATTAGCTGCCGTGGCATAGAAGTCGACAGGGCTAAGATTGAAGTGATCGAAAAGCTGCCGCCGCCCACCACAGTCAAGGGAATCAGAAGTTTCTTAGGACATGCTGGTTTTTATCGGAGATTCATTACGAATTTCTCAAAAATCACCAAGCCCCTATGCCATCTTTTGGAGCAAAACCGACCCTTCAACTTTAACGATGAATGTACTGAAGCATTCAAGGTTCTGAAGGAAAAGCTGGTAACAGCCCCAATAGTACAGCCACAAGACTGGACACATCCATTTGAGATCATGTGTGATGCAAGTGACTATGCTGTCGGGGCAGGACTTGGGCAGCGGAGAGACAAATTATTTCACGTCATATACTATGCCAGCAAGACACTGAACGACGCCCAAGTCAACTACACCACCACAGAGAAGGAGTTATTAGCTGTGGTATTCTCCATTGACAAGTTTCGTTCTTACATACTTGGAACGAAGGTCATAGTGCACACAGACCATTCTGCCTTGAAGTATCTGTTCACAAAAAAGGATGCTAAGCCTCAATTGATACGGTGGATCCTGCTATTGCAAGAATTCGACCTTGAAATCAAGGACAAAAATGGGACAGAAAATCAAGTGGCAGATCACTTGTCAAGGTCGGAGAAGGGACAGAGTCCACCGAAAGATGAGACAAACATACTGGAGACCTTCCCAGATGAGCAGCTCTTTGCTTCCGCAGTCACTGTCGCGACAGCCATGGCGGCAGGTAAGTCTTCTGAACTCCCCTGGTATGTTGATTTCGTTAATTTCTTAGTTAGCGGAATAATCCCTTATGACCTCAATTATCAAGCCAGGAAGAGGTTCCAAAATGATGTTAGGCATTATTATTGGGACGAACCTCTTCTTTTCAAAATCTGTGCAGATCAGGTCATAAGGAGATGCGCACCACATGAGGAGCAAGAAGATATACTTCATCACTGCCATGCTTCACAGTATGCAGGACACTTAGGAGGCAACAAAACTGCTGCCAAGGTGCTGCAGTCAGGGTTTTATTGGCCGTCACTGTATAAAGATGCCCAAATCTTCTACAAGAGTTGTGACAAGTGCCAACGGATAGGAAACATCTCAAGGAGACACAAGATGCCACTGCAGAACATTCTTGAAGTCGAGATCTTCGACGTTTGGGGGATTGATTTTATGGGACCATTCCCATCTTCATGTGGGAATCTATACATCCTCCTGGCAGTAGACTATGTATCTAAGTGGGTTGAGGCTATCGCCACTGAAAAGAATGATGCCAAGACAGTTCAAAGATTTTTACACAAAAACATATTTTCTAAGTTTGGCATCCCTAAGGCGATTATCAGTGATGAAGGGAGACATTTTGACAACAGGATTATTGTTGTTGCCTTGAAGAAATATGGTGTCAAGCATCGGATCGCAACAACATATCACCCACAGACCAAAGGACAAGCTGAAATATCCAATATGGAAGTTAAGAACACTCTTGAGAAGATGGTCAAGCCAACTAGGAAAGATTGGTCTTTACTCCTTAATGATGCATTATGGGCTTATAGGACAGCTTTTAAAACTCCATTGGGAATGTCTCCATACCGATTGATTTATGGGAAAACATGTCATCTACTTGTCGAGATCGTGCACAGAGCATACTGGGCAATCAAGGCAGTGAATATGGACTTAGACAAGGCAGGGCAAAAAAGGCTATTAGATTTAAACGGAATCGAAGAAATCCGGACAATGGCTTATGACAATGCAAGAATCTACAAGGGCAAAACTAAGAAGTGGCATGACAAGAAGTTGTTGCCACGACAGTTCTGCCCAGGGCAGCTTGTATTATTGTTCAATTCTAGATTGAAACTCTTCCCAGAGAAGTTGAAATCTAGATGGTCTGGCCTGTTCCAAGTCGCACAAATTTTTCCCCATGGTGCCATCACACTCCGATCATTAAAAGACGGGCACCAATTCAAAGTCAACGGACATCGCTTAAAGCATTATCAGGGGATTGAAGCCCTAGGAATACAGGAAGTGGTTACCTTAGGAGATGCCCCACCTGGCACTCCTAATTTAACCTAATTTTTATTCTTATTTTTATTATTACTTATTATTTATTAGGAAATTAGATTTATTTTATTTGAATAATGTTTTTATTTTTCTGATTTTTAGGAAATAAAGGAGTTAAGTGAACTTAGCCCACCATCCATCCACCAGCCCAACAAAGCCCAAACTGTGGAGGCTGTCATTACAGTTGCCGCGAAAGACGTGGAAAATCTAGGTTGTCAACACGCTGTCACGATAGACGCGAAAACACGTCACAGACGCGCAACAGACACGGAAATGCATGACAAACGCGTCAGATACGCTAACGCATAAGAGCTGGCCCCGTTATTCGCGCCTGCCATTACAGCTTCAACGGGCAGCAATTCCTTCTCTATATAACCCCGTTTCATTTTTCATTTTCACTCACTTCTACTCTTCTTACTTGCTCCCTGTGTATTTTACTTGCTTTCATTTTTTTCCACAACCCTTGCAAAAATGTCTTCTAGGAAAACCCGTAGAAATGCTGCTTCCAGCTCCACACCAACAACAACCACCCCACGCTCATTTGCGTTCAGAGATATGTGGGAAGAGAGAGGCTTTTTTTACACATCGAGGGAGGAAAATCTGGGCCTAAAACCGTTCATCGCCCGGAAAATTTGAGCTCTACAGTGGCAGACATTTTTGCTGAGCAGCCTGAAGAAATGAATGTCTCGTTGGTACGAGAATTTTACGCTGCCATTAGCAGGACGACGACAGCGGTGATTGTACGAGGAAAAGAAGTGTCGTTCGAAGCTGAGTATATTAACACACTGTATGGATTCTACATCGGTAGCAACGACGACCTCAACACATTAGACCCTGCTGCCTATGATGCTGTCATGGCAGAGCTGACAGATGAGGGCACTCAATGGAACACTAACCGCAAGAACCCACGGACAGTTAAGAGGACTGAACTGCTGCCGGAGGCTAAATTATGGAATGCGTTTATCAAAAAAATGTATCATGTCGTCGTCCCACAACACCATGATCGACCAGCCAAGGTTAGCATTAATTCACTCCATTTTACATGAGAGGCCCATTAACGTGGGCAGCTATATCCGTGAGAGCATATTAGAGTGCACACACAGGCCGTCGGGTCCTCTTTACCTCCCATACCTCATCACCTCACTCTACTGTTGCCATGACATACCAGAAGTGCCCACTGATCTGCGAGTCCAAGGGAAAGGTTGGACTGAAAAGAACATCCTCAGCCTCATGGAGCTGACCGCTACCACTCCTCTGTCGTCTTTCGACCCAGCTGCCACAATAGCAGACACGACAGAGCAGCCAGAAACTGAACCAGCCGCCGCAGCAGCCGCCCCGACAGACTCTTCCTCCCAGATTTTAGCTGCCATTCAGACGATGGAGGAACGACAGCTTGGTCTGATGACCTTCATCAGGGATTTTACTGCCTCTGCGATAAACTTTATCCATAATTCTTTAAATTTCATTAATGCTGTCTTTCCCACATTTCCTGAAAATTATTTTACCGTACCAACCCCTGCCCACACTCCCACACCTGCTGCCACCCCACGGACCCCCTCTGCCGCCTCAACACCAACACCTGCCCTGACAGTCGCCGGCAGCAACCGTGCTGAGCAAACTGCCCGTGGTACGAAACGTAGAATGGCATCGGAGGAGCTTGATGCCTTTATTGCCGGATTCTCGTCCTCCTCCGTTTGGGCCGCCAGTGACAATGAACCCTCTATTAAGAGGAATCTTTCGAAGGAGTTCTCGCTGATGAAGAGGCAAAAGCGAATGGTGGACAAAAACAACATGCCAAGAGCCGGTGGCAGCAGAAGTGACAGCGACGGCGGTGAGAGCAGCAACAACTCTGAAATCCAGGTTGTGGAGCAACCCCCTCATATCTCCCCAACCAGGATCCAGCCACCACAGGAGGCCAAGGCAAAGAACACATCTGCCTCCCCCATTCCCCATCCAGGTCCAAAAGCTCGTGCCCGCCGCCAGATCATACTCAGCAGAAGCAGCGGCGACAACGCTTAAAATTTAAGTTTCTCACCTTATTTTGTTGTCTGCCTATATATTTTATGATGTACTGTTTTCTTTATTTTTATTTGTCATTTGCATTGAGGGCAATGCAACCCTCGAGTTTGGGGGTGGCATCCCTCCATTAAATGGAGTCTAATTTAGTTTTTAAATTGTGTCTTTTCCTTAGTTTATATATAAAAAAATGAAAATATTGAAAAATTTTGGCTTACGTCTGTGAACTGAACTTACCTGTCGTGACAGCTCTGTCGTGGCAGTGCCTTTAGGATAGTTTTAGGAGCAGTTTAGAGCCTTTCTATAGTTCTGAAAACTTAAAACACCATTGTGACTGTTATACTGCTTAGAACTCTTTTAGTCAACTAGAATAGGAAGCTTAGCACTTGAATAGCCCCTAGAGGTGCCTAACACTGGCTCTAGGAAAGAAGTTTAGCAAAAGAGATTCGATAGCCCTAGAGGTGCCCGAAACTGGCTCTAGGAAGTTAGCTAGAGGTACCTAAAATTGGCTCTAGTGAAACTTTAGCTTAAAAAATAGTGAAATCGAGTCAAAATAAAAAATCAAAGGAGCATGAGAAGTACCTTCTAAAAAATAAACTTTGGCATAAAAATTCGAGTTAAGGGCTGAAATATTCTAGTGAAACTAAGAGAGTCTTGGCATATAATTGTTCACAAGCATGCACACACTGCACGAGGACTATAGTGAGACTCCGGACAGATCCTAGATTATCCGACAGGGTGTTGCCGCCACAGGGAAAGAATGAAGGGTAAGGGAAAGTTCACTGTTTTGAGCCAAAACAAAAATTTTTCATTTTTCTTTTAGATCTTAGTTGCTTGAGGGCAAGCAAAAACTTGAGTTTGGGGGTATGTTGAGTGTGTAAATGTTCTATTATTTGCCCCCTATTTAACCCATATTTCTGTTGCATTCAAGCATTATTTATTGCATTTAGGTTAGTTTACAGTTAAACATCACAAATATATTAAAAGGCACAGTTTCTACTGAAATTGGTTGCTTTTGCAGGTTGCTGTTGTAGCAGACGAAAGGGCAGGCGCTGGGTAGTGAAGCAGAAGAGATGGAATTGGACGAGCAGTCAAGGAGGACGATGCTGCCATGGTTGCCGCCGTGAGAGCAGAGGACGACAACAGTTTTGAGGAGAAGAAGCAAAGTGGACCTCGACAGATAGAGAAAATTCAGCCCGTCTGTCGTGTAAAACCACTATATTTTTCCAAGCCCCAGATCAAAAGGAATGTCAAACCCAAAGTTCAAGGAGAGAAAATCCCAAGCAAGAAGAAGGACGACTTAAAGTTAGATTCTCTGAAGATTTAGTCTTTATTAGAGTTGTACTTTAATTTAAAGTTGTATTCTTGCTATTTTAGAAAACTTGGACCCAAAGCCTATATAAGGGCATGTATTTCGACCTAGGGAGGAGAGAACTTATTCTCGAGCCTTCTTCCCAAAACCGTAGCCGTTTTCTTCCTCTCATCATGTTCTAAATTCCCCTTAGGGTCACGAGTTGTTTTGTAAAGTAGTTGCAAGGGTTGTTTTTTTCTTAGGAATTTTCAGTTCAATAAAATAAACTTCAAGTTCTCTTTTTCTGGTTATTAACATCTTGCAAGAGCATCGGGAGAGAATTCAACAACATCGGTGTTCATCCTTTGATTCACGCCGGGAGGTATCATCAAAGACAAGAACTGGATTATTGCCAAACTTGAAGTACGGAGTTGAGTGTTCGTTGCCGCGACAAACAACGGACTGATGCCGCGACGGGGACGACGATAGAACTGGATTTCCTAGACTTAGCAATACATGCACTACTGAGTAATTCAATACCAGCCCATTCTCTCTATCTTGATTTCTCTACTCTTTTATTTAAGTTTTCTTTATTATTCTCGTGACAACTTTCTCAATTATTTTCTTTACTTTCGTGCAGTGATTCAAGGTGAAGCTATTAGCCCAGTCCCTGTGGAGACGATATCCAATACTTCCATATCACTTTACTACTTGCGTCGTGTACACTTGCACTACAATTGCGATAGACACTTTTACATGCAACACCTCTCTGCCCATTCTCCCTCCTTTGAAAGTTACCATAGTCGCGCCAACGACCTCTCTTTGGTGCAACAATAAGTGCAGGACCCTGACCACCACATCTTATGTGATCAGCAGATCCACAGTTCCAACAAGAATTAGCCCTAGCCACAGGAGCCTGCGCCTCACGAGCCACGCGAGGACAATCTTACTCAAGTGCTCATGTGATCCACCTGACCGGTAGGTATTATGCTCAAACCTTATTCGGTTACCTTAAGCTGGCGCACCTTTCCTCAGGCCGATACCTACGGTCACAATTCCTTTTATTTTGCCCACCACTAGGGCTAGCATCAACACCTCTCTTACTCGAGCTAGATCCACCCATCTGGGATGTCAGTCCCAAACTTTGCTCCATGTCCTTGGCTCGCGTCACCAGCACATCGAAATCTGTGTAGTTAGATACGAGCATGAACGTCTTCAAGTCCTACACCAAGCCATATCAAAAGCAATCACAACGATGCCTATCACTTGACACAAACTCCGAAGCATACTGGCTCAGACGTACGAATTGGACCTTGTACTCAACCATCGTCATGTTCCTTTGTACCAAGGACATGAACTCCTGCTTTTTATCATCCAAGTATCTGACTCCTAGATACTTTCTTATAAAGGTAGCCTAAAAGAAATCATAATCTGCCTCGTTTGGCTCCAACGCCATAGTCATAGTCGTCCACCATGCATAAGCATCACCATGCAACAACGATAGAGCACATCCCAGCTTTCATGTGTCATTGCACCCCATCTGATCAAAAATTTGGATCATACTGGCCATCCAAACATCAAATGACTCAGGAGACAAACCATGATATTCCACGCCTCCCAAACTTTGCAAGCACTCCAACGGCAAACCCGATTTCCCTGTTGCAGGCACTTGCACTTGCACTCCAGCAATAGCAGCCTGGAATGCTCCAGTCATCGCATGTATCAAAGGCGTCAAATCACCGAAAGTCGGACCAGCATGCCCGTGTTGCTCTTGCGTTTCACCCCAAGGTGGTGGTGGTGGAGGAGGTAAATTCGCACCATGTGGAACTTCGTTCTCCTGATACCTTTGCTCATCAGCTGGAGCAACTCACCCAAAATGTAGCCCCTCATCGGTCCCATTGTGCTATTATCATTAAGGCATGAGTGTAAAACAAAACAAAAGGTTAGGCCAGCTTCTAGCAAGGATCCAAGACTTCAAATTCAATTTAAAACATTTAACTATAGTAATAAGTCAATGGACATTCCAATATCCTCTCCCCCAACATAGCATAACGCATACGACATACATGTCCCAACAATCTTGCGTCACAAGAACTAAGATTCAGCCCAATCTACCATCACATATAACACCTCACATTCATATTAGAATCACCATACATAGAATCAACATCACATACTCAACATTAACATGCTTATGACATTCACCGAGCAAAACAAACATTACAAAAAATACACATTCACATCTCAATAACATACCAACAACTTACCATCATCCCAACCTTCCGAACTTGGGCCTGATACCATCAAATATAACCCCCTCGACCCGGCCTAGCCAATAGATCAAACCGAACGGGTCACATGGGGAATATTGATGTAAACCGGGAAGGTTTACCTCAATAAACGACCCTATTTTTTCATTTTATCTTGTCTAGATGCAAGTTAAGTTCCTATGTGTTCAACAAGCAGCGGATTTAACAACAACTCCAACGCCCATCGATTATTACCAATTTCAAGTTTAGGGACCATTTTGTAAACATAACAAATTGCAAGGGTTTTTCCCAAATTTGGATTACCATCCTTTAACTAAACTCATTTCATGCATCTCTGTAAAAACTCAGCTCAAATTAACCATTAAAGATCATTTAATTGCATTCATAAAAATAGGGGCTAAAACATAAATATTCAGAACATTCAAAGATGCCATCCAACCAATTTAACTAATACCATATCAGTACCCTTAGGGAGGGTATCGATACATCCCCGACGATAAACCTCCCAAACCCAGCGTTACAAGGATCGTATCCGTACGCATGGGCACCATATCGATACACCCTCGACAAATGGCTAAAATGGGTATCGATACGCCCATCTAAACTAAAAAGACCATATCGATACACAATGAAGTGTACCGATACTCTACATCCTACACTAGCCTAAAATGTTGGTTTAACACTCATAGGACCTTACCAAAACATTCCAACATATATTTAGGCATGCTTGCAACTCAAATGCACTTCAACAATCAAGAATACATGGCAATAACATCATCAAAGCATCATTATCATCATCAATGAGTTCTAAAGGAATGCTTCCTAAGAAAATCAAGCATCCACAAGTCAAATCTCAAAATCAAGCATAATCCAACATTTAAAGACCATTTACAACCCAAAATAAACATACCAAACTTGAACCAAATAAGAAAATACCAAAACAACTAACAATCATAGCATTGGACACCCCCATTGCCTTTATTACACTAGTCCAAAACCAAGATATACTTTCAATGAAGTCTCCTGGAAATCCTTTAAAAGTTGCTGCCTCCAATCATTTAATTATCTACTTTGATAAGAAAAAGAAGGCAGAAGCATACAAGCTTAGTAAGGAATCAAAACCAAAAACACCATCAATACTCAAAACGATTTTCACTATTTTGAAAACCATCATGCCCTATTTGAAAGTCCATGCATTTCATCATTAAAATCAGCATGTTAAACACCATGCAACAAGAATCACATGCTTCACAGCAACTAAACCAATGCTAAACAAAAATCAAGCCTTCCAAGCATATTCACCAATATGCAAAGCTAAAGTTAAAACATGCATTTTCCATATTATGCATTATCAACATTTCCATAACATTTCAATCCATTATATTGGCTTACAAGTGATTAACAACATTCTCATTTTAGACATGATTATCCATTGTTGGTTGGTGGTCGTCAGGTTAGAGCCCCTGTTGTTTCTCAACAACGAGGCAGTAGGCATGGTCGTGGTAATTTCTAGCGTAGAGAGGATGATAAGAGGGGTATAGCACATATAGTGGATGTTCAACCTGAGGGTGGTGGTCCTGCGAGGGTGTGCGTACATCACGAGGGACACAATGATACCAATGTGATAGCAGGTACATTCACTTTGCAATATTTTTCCTTGCTATCTTTGATTGATTCTGGTTTTACGCATTCATATATCTTGAGTGAGCATGCACATCTGCTTGATATCTGTTGCGTGTAAAATAGTCTATCGCAATTGTAGTGCAAGTGTACACGACGCAAGTAGTAAGTGATACGAAGTATCGGATATCGTCTCCACAGGGATTGGGCTAATGACTTCACCTAAATTCACTGCACGAAGTAAAGAGAAATATTTAAGAGAATTGTCACGAATAATAAAGTAAAAACGTAAATAAAAGATTGAGATATCAAGGTAGAGAGAATGGGCTGGTATTGAATTGCTCAGTAGTGCAGGTATTGAATTGCTTAGGATCTCCAGTTCTGTCGTCGCGCCCGTCGCCGACAGCACCTGTCACGGCGGCTGTCCGTTAGCTGTCGCGGCAGCGAGCACTAACTCCGTACTTCAAGCTTGGCAAGAATCCCAAATCTGCCTTGCCCTATCCCTAGGCACAAGTCTGTCGATGATCACATCTTTGATGATACCTCCCGACGTGAATCGAAGGATGAACACCGATGTGTATGAATTCTTCCTTAGCCACTTAACCTCGCCCTATCCCTAGGCACGAGATGGTTCAACTATAAACTAGAGAACGCGCTCTTATCTCTTTCGTATACTTAACTCTCCCGATGCTAAGTAAATGGATAACCTCACAATGCTCTCCCGATGCTCTTGCAAGATATTGAAACCAAGATAAAAAGAACTTGAAGTTTATTTTATTGAACTTGAAAAAATCCTAAAACAAAGCAACCCTTGCAACCACTTTACAAAACAACCCGTAGCCCTAGGGGGAATTTAGAACATGTCGGTGACGGGTGGACGGCAGGGGTTTGATTTCGGTTATGGGGTAATCGGTTATGCCCTAGGTTAAATCTATGCCCTTATATAAGCTTTGGGCTCAAGTTATCTAAGGTAACAAGGATTACAACTTTAATTAAAAGTAAGATTCTAATAAAGACTAAATCTCTAAAGTCTCCTACTTTCCAGCCGCATCCTTGCTTTTAGGAATTTCCTCTCCTTGGGCTTTGGCTTGACATATCTTTTGATCCGGGGCTTGGAAAAATATGTGGTTTTGACACGATAGACGAGCAGATTTTTCTCTATCTATCGAGGTCCACTTTGCTTTTCCTCTTCATAAGTCTGCTGTCACCATGCTGTCACGACAGGTCCATGACAGGTTCGTCTTCTTTGGCTGCTTGTCCAGTTCAGCTTTCCTGCTTATCTGCCCTGCGCCTGCCTTCATCGTCTACTATGGCAGATACCTGCAAAAATAGCCATCTTTCAGTAGAATCCGTGCCTTTTATATAATTGTGATGTTTTATTAAAAACTAACCTAAATGCAATGCAATGATGCTTGAATGCAGCAGAAATATGGATTAAAAAGGGTGTAAATAATAGAACTTTTACACACTCAACACACCCCCAAACTCAAGTTTTTGCTTGCCCTCAAGCAATGAAGACTTAAAAAAAACTGAAAATTTTTGTGTTGGCCTTCAAACAGTGAACTGTCCCTTACCTGTCGCTCATTCTCTATGGCGGCAGCAACTTGTCGGAAAGGTTAGGATCTGTCCGGAATCTCCCTATAGCTCTCGTGCAGTGTGTGCATGCTTGTGAACAATTATATGCTAAGACTCTCTTAGTTTCACTAGAATATTCAACTTCTTAACTCGAATTTTTATGCCAAAGTTTATTTTTTAGAAGGCACATTTTCATGCTTCTTTTTCTTCTATTTTCAAGCTAGTTTTTCTAGAGCCAGTTTCGGGCACCTCTAGTTAGCTTCCTAGAGCCGGTTTCGGGCACCTCTAGGTTTTTGATTTTCTTTTGCTAAACTTCTTTCCTAGAGCCAGTGTTAGGCACCTCTAGGGGCTATTCAAGTTCTAAGCATCCTACTCTAGTTTGGCTAAAAGAAATCTAAGCAATATAACAGTCACAAAAGTGTTTAAGTTTTCAGAACTATAGAAAGGCTCTAAACTTTTCCTTAAGCTGTCCTAAAGATGCTGCCACGACATAGCCGTCATGACAGGTAAGTTACTTTCACAGTTTTAAGCCAACAGTTTAAATTTTCTGATTTTTTTTAAAGAAAAATAGATAAAAAATAAGACACAACAATTAATAAAAAGATGTACTTAAGACTCCATTAATGATGGAGGGTTGCCACCCCCAAACTAGAGGGTTGCATTGCCCTCAATGCAAAATGACATGAAAAATAAAAGAAAGAAAAAGTACATCACAAAATATAAAGGCAGGCAGCAATAAGAGGTAAAAACTTAAATTTTAGTCGCTGCCTTCACTGCTGCTGCTGCTGACGCGGATCTGATGACGGCGTCTGCGCTGTGGGGGAGGCTGGGCAGGTTCAGGAGCAGGTTGATCAGCAGGTGCATCGGCATGTGGAAGGGCAGGTTCATCGGCAAGTTGAGGGGCAGGTTGCTCCACTAGCCGGACGTCGGAACTGCTACCACTGTCCCAAGAGCTGCTGGTGGTGATGGCTTTGGGCAGCCTTTTCTTGTGTGCCACGGGCTTAATTCGCTTGACCCGCGTAAAGTCGCTCTCCAAATTCCTCCGGATAAGAGGGCTGTCATCAGTGGCAGGTCTTTCGGTTCCTCGAAGGGAGGTGTCTGCCGGTGGGCTGCCTTCTGCCGTTGGGGCAGGGGTTTGTGTGGAAGCGGCATAATGCATATGGGGAGAGACAGGTGGTGTGGGTGTGGGGGAGGGGATATGGAAATAATTGTAACGCCCCGGTTTTGGGCTTAGAAGTCTTGGGCGTTGACCGGTCGGTCAAAGTGCTGTTCGAATCTAAAGAGGTGAATTTAGGAAAGCCTAGTTCGGATTGCATTAAAAATATGGAAAAATGTTCTAAAATCATCTTTTAATATAATTAAGTGAACTGTGAAATCAATTTTGGAAAATGAGTTTTGGAAGGGTGACATTTTGGCTAGTGACCAAAATGTAAATTTCGCAAGTTTGGTGGCTGTTTTATAAAGGGTTGAAACTTTGAATCTTTAAGGAGCTATTTACCCAAAGGGAGTTTCTCCAGATTTTTCTAAGATATTTTAAGTCTAAAATCTGATTTTAAATGATATTAAAAGTGGAGGGAAAGCCATTTGGCTATTTTAGATTTTTGTTACCAACTTTTCCTAATTTTCTTTCTCTCTTTTTCTCTCAACCCAAACACTCCATTTCCATAGAATTGATTCTGATTTCTTCACCTAAATCCCTCCTTTCAACTCTCATTTGATTCCGAATCAACATATCTTCAAAATCTCTTCAATTGCTACTTGTTTCAACAAGGATTTTGATTCCAAAAAGAGGAGAAACTCAAGTTTGGAGGTAAGAACGTCCTTCTCCTCTAAACTATCAGTTCTTTACTGAAATTCCTAAGTTTTCAATCCTAAATTGATGTTTAATTAAAGGTTTTAAAGTGGTGAAATGGATCTTGGCTTATAATGCAAGATTTTAATGATTTTTGATGATTTTCGTTAGATCTGAGTAATCTGTGATTTGAGATGTGTTTTTGATGTCAAATAAACTTTAAATTGATAAGGAATTGAGTTTTGATTGATGCAATCCCGGATAGGTTGAGTTTCCTAAGTTTAGCTTGTGTTTCAAGGTTGTTTTTGAGGTGATCTTGTGGATCTGATGTTGCTGGAGGTATAAGGATGTTAATAGGTTGTTTTTAGATGTTATATGATGTTTAAGGAAGTGTGGTTTTGCTGGCTTATGGCTGGGCTTTGTTTAGAAGTGGTTTGGATGCATTTTCGGTTGTGTTTGGTGGCCGAAAATGGAGGTTGAATGAGAGCAGCGAGTTTAGGTGCTTTCATTGAAGCAATTAATGCATGATGATGCATTAATCCTCTGCTTTGATGTGTTGAAACAGGGGAGGCATCTTTGGATCCAAGAGTTGTTGATTCGGAAGCTTGATTTGGTGCTTTGGCTTGAAGCAAAGTGGAAATCGGTGAGTGAAGTTGGGTTTTCAGATTTTAAAACCAAGGTTTGAAGGTTTTGGGAGCTTAGTCTAAGTCTAAACAACTTTGCTAAGCTCAAGTGTAAGTTTTCGGATTTTCTCTCTAGTGGTGGCCATGATTTTGTTGTGATGCGAAATGGTGAATTGCATGTTTTAATTACTGTTTTGAAAGCATGTTTTAGCATGGTATTTGCTGATGTTTTAAGCCATATGTTGAAGGTAACTCTAGGTAGGAGTTCCTTGATTTTATACATTGAAATAATGTGGTTTGATGCTTTGAAATGCATGTTGAATATGGCTTGGTTTAATGCTTTAAAACAGTAGATTATATGATGAAAAAGATGTATATTGGCAAGTGATGTTTTGAAAATGTTAAGGTCACTAAGGTTGTTAAAAGTCCTTGAGTGAGCCTTGTTACTTAAGAACATCAAGGTGGTTAAAAGTCCTTGGATGATTCTTGTTGCGGACACTAAGGTGGTTAAAAGTCCTTAGGTGATCCTTTCAATGGTGTTTAAAAGTCCATGGGGCCAAGGTGTTTAAAAGTCCTTGGGGCCAAGGTGTTTAAAAGTCCTTGGGGTGATTCAAGCTATGGACACAAAGGTGGTTAAAAGTCCTTGTGTGGTCCTCATTCATGGTGTTTAAAAGTCCATGGCCAAGGTGTTTAAAAGTCCTTGGGGCCAAGGTGTTTAAAAGTCCTTGGGAAGTTGATGAACTTGTTTTAAGAAAATGGAAATTGTCACTTGAGCCAATAAGACATGTTATGTTTTTGTTGAAGCATGAGATTGCTTGTTTAAAGTATGCTTTTGAGCATGTGCAAAGGTTGATTATAAGCATGATTTGTAAATATTTTTAATTGCATTATTGAATGGTTTTTTTAAGAGCATTCCTCACTAAGCTTTTGCTTACGCTCTCTCGTTTTCTTAATTCAATAATGCAGAGCATTAAAGAACCTTGAAGGGCAGCAAGGAGGGCAAGCATTCTAGTTCAAGTAAAGCTCAATGTATGGAAGGTTTTATAAGCACTTTTTAGCTTTTGGGTAATTTGGCAATGGGGGACCAATGTGTATGTTTTGGGAGGTGTTTGGAACTCCCTAAGTATGTTGAATGATGATTCGAATGCTGGTTTTTGGATTGGATCGTTATATGCTTGTTGTGGAAGTTTGTGCTTGAATAGCTAGCTTGTGTAGGAAGCATGCCTATAGAATTGGGGCTTTTTGCTCGTGATGTTGTTTTGATGTATTGATGATGCAAGTATGTCCTATATATGTTGAATTGCATGCTGGTAAAGTTTGGTAGCATTTGGAGCATGTTTGAATGATCAATTGCATGTTTTGGAATGCATTTGGAGTATTTCTGTGCAGGGCGTTTCGGAACAGTGTGCACCGTTTCGGAACGGGTGCCTGGAATGAACCTAGGGGTTCGAAACGGTATGTACCGTTTCGAAACGGTTTGGTCTCTGCCATACCCCCGTTGCGGTACTGGTTGCGGAACGGCCCGTGTTTCGGAACGGGGTCAACCTGTTTCGGAACGGTCGACCGTTGGGGGCTGACATGGGCAGTTATATGTTTTGAATTGTTTGCGTTTTGGTCCTGAATCTTGTTTGTGCAATTGTATGAGTTTGGGAAGTCCTTTTGAGCTGAAATTTCACAGAGAAGCATGAAACCTGACTAATTTCAAGTTGGTAAGATTAATTTGGGTTAAGTCCTTTTAATTATCAGAAATTACAATTTGGTCCCTAAAGTTGTAATTTGTTCAATTGGGTCCCTGTTTGATCTCTGATGTTTGTGATCTTTGAGTATGTTGTTTGTGTGATCACAATTAGGGTTAAGGTGCATCTAGATAAGATTAAAAAGAAAAAAAAAAGGGTCGTTAATCAAGGTTGACTTTCGGGTTGACTTTGGTTTTCCCTGTGTGACTTTCTTAATTCGGGTCAACCGTCTAGGCCGGGTTAAGGGGGTTACATTTGGTGGTATCAGAGCCGAGCTCTCGAGTAATTGGGAATGTTTGTATGCATGATTGAAGTATGTTTGGCTTGTATGCTTGTTGTATGAAAGCATGTTCAGTGGCTTGAGATGTTGATGCTTTTGAGATGTATGTTGTGATGTTGCATGTTGAGGGTACCCATTGCCAAACAAAAGCTAAAGAAATGATGTTGATTTTGAAAGAAATTGAGCTTGAATACTTGGATTGCTTACCTTGCTGGGCCTGACTATGTTTTATTTGTATTGTTATACATGGTAAAAGTATGGCACCACGTAGAGAGTTAAGGAGTAGAGTGAGAGCTACGACCCCGGATGGGAATGAGAATGATGAGAATGCGGGTAGTGCAGTGTTACCTCCTCCTCCACCTGGTGGTGGTGGTGCGGAGAGGGAAAGAGCTGGAGCTGAAGCAGCTGGTGCTAGAGCTGCAGGACCTGATGTTGGTCAGGGGCAAGCTATGCCTGATATGACGATGCTGGTACAAGCTATTGCGGGTGCTTTTCGAGCAGCAGTAGCTGGAGCTCAAGGAGCTGGGCATCAGGGAGATGCTGGTGTTAGACTACCCTTAGAGCGTCTGCGCAGTCTTGGTGGGACTGAGTTTAGGGGTATGTCTGCTGAGAGTTCGGAAGCTTGGTTAGAGAGTACCAAGCGAATTTTGGGACAGATGAGCTGCACGGATGTGCAAAAGTTGGGATGTGTTGTGTCCTTGCTGCAGGACGATGCTTATACGTGGTGGACGACCACAATCTCTGGGATGGCTGAAGCTGACATCACTTGGACATTCTTTCAGAATGCGTTCAAGAGGAGATATCTGGGAGTGAGATATCTGGATGAGAAAAAGCGTGAATTCATGACTCTTACCCAAGGGAGCATGAGTGTGGCTGAGTATGAGGTGCAGTTTGTGCGACTCAGTCAGTATGCACCGGAGTTGATTCCTGATGAGCGGGAGAGGTGCGAGAGGTTTTGTTATGGTCTTATAACGGAGGTAAAGATGTATGTGCTGGCCACTGAGTATGATGATTTTGATGTGTTAGTGGGCCGAGCAAAGGACATTGAGATGAATTTGAGTTTGTCTGCGAAGAGTGCTGGAGCAAGTTCTGGGAAGAGAGCTGCTGAGTATAGTTCCAGAGGTGGACGGAACAAGAGGGGACGTGATCAGAGGTTTCAGTCCTCAGCTAAGAGAGGTGGAGGTGCACCTGCTAGGGGTGGCAATGCTAGAGCTGACTCTAGTGCTTGTTGGATCTGTGGTTCACGTGGTCACTTGAAGCGTGTCTGTCCTCGTGCTGTGAGGGAGGTGCAAGCTCCTGTTGCGGCAGCTGGTTTTGGATGCTGGAATTGTGGTTCTGCAGACCACTTGAGGCGAGATTGTCTGAGGTTGGCTGGTGATCAGATGCGTGCTCCTGCTGTTGCTGCACCACATAGAGGGCGTGGGCGCGGCCGTGGTAATTTCCAGAGGCGTGAGGAAGGTGGTCGTGGAGTAGCCCATGTTGTGGCTATTCAGCCTGAGGGTGGAGGCCAAGCGAGGGTGTATGCTCAGCGCGAGGGTAGGAATGATGCAGATGTGATTGCAGGTACCTTTACTTTGCAATCCTTGTCATTGCTTTCTTTGATTGATTCTGGATCTACGCATTCATACATTTTGCGTGAGCATGCTGAATTGCTTGGTTTGCCTGTTGAGTCTTTGGATGTTGGTGTTCGCGTCACTAGTTCTTTTGGTGAAACTGTTGTGACTCGAAAGCTTTATAGAAGGTGTCCTTTGGTTGTTCAAGAACATGTCTTTCATGTTGATCTTATGGAGCTGCCCTTTTATGGTTTTGATGTGATCCTTGGTATGGATTGGCTTGCTGAGCATCGTGCTGTTGTGGATTGTGAGAATAAGCGAGTTTCGCTTAAGCTTGCGGATGATTATGAAGTGGTGGTGGTTGGTGAGAATGTAATGTTTCTTGCCAATGTTGTTTCTACCTTGGAGGCGAGTAGGATGTTGAGGCAAGGTTGTGAAGCTTATCTAGCTTTTGTGATGAATCCTAGTTCTAAGGAGCTGAGGGTGCAAGATATCAGGGTTGTGAAGGAGTTTCCTGGTGTTTTTCCTGAGGAGTTGCCTGGTTTACCTCCTAATCGCGAGGTGGAGTTTGGAATTGAGCTGTATGAGAATACAACTCTTGTGTCCATTACTCCCTATAGAATGGCACCTAAGGAGCTGAAGGAGCTGAAGACGCAGTTGCAAGAGCTACTTGATCGTGGTTTCATCCGGCCGAGTGTGTCACCTTGGGGAGCACCGGTCTTGTTTGTGAAGAAGAAAGATGGCACTATGAGGATGTGCATTGATTACCGTCAGCTGAACAAGTTGACTATCAAGAATCGGTATCCTTTGCCGAGGATTGATGATCTCTTTGATCAATTTCAGGGAGCTGTTGTGTTCTCTAAGATTGACTTGAGGTCAGGGTATTATCAGTTGAAGGTGAAGGATGTGGATGTGCCTAAGACAGCTTTCAGGACAAGGTATGGGCATTATGAGTTCCTTGTGATGCCGTTTGGTTTGACAAATGCTCCTGCTGCTTTCATGGACATGATGAATCGTGTGTTTCATGAATACCTGGACAAGTTTGTTGTGGTGTTCATTGATGATATCCTCGTGTACTCGCGTACTGAGGAGGAGCATGAAGAGCATTTGAGGATTGTGCTGCAAGCTTTGTTGGAGAATCAGCTTTATGCTAAGCTGAGCAAGTGTGAGTTCTGGCTTAGGGAGGTGGTGTTTCTTGGGCATGTGGTCTCAGCTGAGGGGATTCGTGTGGATCCTCAGAAGATTGAAGCGGTGATGAACTGGAAGGTTCCTAAGTCTGTTCATGAGGTTCGTAGTTTCCTTGGTTTGGCAGGATACTACCGAAGGTTTGTGGATGGTTTATCCAAGATTGCTGCTCCTTTGACGAAGTTGTTGCAGAAAGATGTTAAGTATGAGTGGACAGAAGCGAGACAGCAGGCTTTTGAGAAGCTGAAGATGGCTTTGACGCAAGCTCCTATCTTGATTCAGCCTGAATCAGGGAAAGAGTTTGTGGTCTACAGTGATGCATCCTATGTTGGTTTGGGGTGTGTGCTGATGCAAGAGGGTAAGGTGGTGGCTTATGCATCGCGGCAGTTGAAGGTGCATGAGCGCAATTATCCTACGCATGATATTGAGCTGGCAGCAGTGGTTTTTGCTCTGAAGATCTGGAGGCATTATCTGTATGGTGAGAAGTGTACTGTGTACACGGATCACAAGAGTTTGAGGTATCTGATGTCTCAGAAGGAGTTGAATCTTAGGCAGCGGCGTTGGTTGGAGTTGCTCAAGGATTATGATCTGACGATTGAGTATCATCCTGGAAAGACTAATGTTGTTGCGGATGCCTTGAGTAGGAAGGTAGCTGTTGAGCTGAGGGCTATGTTTGCTAGCTTGAGTATATCGCGAGATGGTGGTCTTGTTGCTGAGTTGCAGGTGAAACCATCGTTGGTTCAGTTGATCAAGGATAAGCAGTTGCTAGATGATTCCTTGGTGTCTCATGTTCAGGATATCGCGGAGGGTAGGCCTTCGGATTTCTGTTTTAATGATGATGGAGTGTTGTGTTTTGGGAGTCGAATAGTAGTGCCTGCTGATGCTGAGTTGAGGCGTGCTATTCTGACTGAAGGTCATAGTAGTCCTTTTGCTATGCACCCTGGTAGTACTAAGATGTATCGTGATCTTCGTGATGAGTACTATTGGGTGGGTTTGAAAAAGGATGTTGCAGAGTTTGTGAGCAAGTGTTTGGTGTGTCAGCGAGTTAAGGCTGAACATCAGGTTCCTTCTGGTTTGTTGCAACCGTTGAAAATCCCTGAATGGAAGTGGGAGAGGGTTACCATGGATTTTGTATCTGGTTTACCTTTGTCTCCATCGAAGAAGAATTCTGTTTGGGTGATTGTGGATCGCCTGACGAAGTGTGCGCATTTCTTGCCTGTGCATACTACGTTCTCTTTGGATAAGCTGGCAGAGCTGTACATTTGAGATTGTGAGGCTGCATGGTGTGCCTAAGTCGATTGTGTCGGATAGGGATCCGAGGTTCACATCGCGTTTCTGGCAGTGTTTGCATCAAGCTCTGGGTACAAGGTTGCATTTCAGTACATCCTATCATCCTCAGTCGGATGGTCAGTCTGAGCGAGTTATTCAGATTTTGGAGGATATGTTGAGGTGCTGCGTGATTGAGTTCCAAGGTTCTTGGGAGAAGCATCTGCCTTTGGTTGAAACTGGTCAAAAGTTGGTTTCGATGTCGGATTTGTTGAAGGGGACCACCGAGAAGGTGAAGCTCATTTGTGAGCAGTTGAAGGCTGCTTCTGACCGGCAGAAATCTTACGCGGATTTGAGGCGTAAGGAGATAGAGTATGCGGTGGGTGACCGTGTGTTCTTGAAGGTTTCGCCTTGGAAGAAGGTGATGAGGTTTGGTCGGAAGGGTAAGTTGAGCCCTAGATACATTGGACCGTATGAGGTTGTTGAGCATGTGGGTCCGGTTGCGTATCGGTTGAGGTTACCTCAGGAGTTGGAGAAGATTCATGATGTGTTCCATGTTTCTATGCTCCGGAAGTATAGATCTTATCCTTCGCATGTGATGCCTGTGGAGGAAATGGAATTGAATCCAGATTTGAGCTACGATGAGGAACCGGTGAAGGTTCTGGATTCGGATAGCAAGGTTCTTCGTGGCAAGACCATTGAGTTGGTGAAGGTGCTGTGGAAGCATCGAGGTGTTGAGGAAGCCACGTGGGAGCGGAAGGAAGACATGCTGAAGCAGTTTCCTTATCTCTTTCCTTCAGGTAAATTTCGAGGACGAAATTTCTTAAGGGGGGAGAGTTGTAACGCCCCGATTTTGGGCTTAGAAGTCTTGGGCGTTGACCGGTCGGTCAAAGTGCTGTTCGAATCTAAAGAGGTGAATTTAGGAAAGCCTAGTTCGGATTGCATTAAAAATATGGAAAAATGTTCTAAAATCATCTTTTAATATAATTAAGTGAACAGTGAAATCAATTTTGGAAAATGAGTTTTGGAAGGGTGACATTTTGGCTAGTGACCAAAATGTAAATTTCGCAAGTTTGGTGGCTGTTTTATAAAGGGTTGAAACTTTGAATCTTTAAGGAGCTATTTACCCAAAGGGAGTTTCTCCAGATTTTTCTAAGATATTTTAAGTCTAAAATCTGATTTTAAATGATATTAAAAGTGGAGGGAAAGCCATTTGGCTATTTTAGATTTTTGTAACCAACTTTTCCTAATTTTCTTTCTCCCTTTTTCTCTCAACCCAAACACTCCATTTCCAGAGAATTGATTCTGATTTCTTCACCTAAATCCCTCCTTTCAACTCTCATTTGATTCCTAATCAACATATCTTCAAAACCTCTTCAATTGCTACTTGTTTCAACAAGGATTTTGATTCCAAAAAGAGGAGAAACTCAAGTTTGGAGGTAAGAACGTCCTTCTCCTCTAAACTATCAGTTCTTTACTGAAATTCCTAAGTTTTCAATCCTAAATTGATGTTTAATTAAAGGTTTTAAAGTGGTGAAATGGATCTTGGCTTATAATGCAAGATTTTGATGATTTTTGATGATTTTCGTTAGATATGAGTAATCTGTGATTTGAGATGTGTTTTTGATGTTAAATGAACTCTAAATTGATAAGGAATTGAGTTTTGATTGATGCAATCCCGGATAGGTTGTGTTTCCTAAGTTTAGCTTGTGTTTCAAGGTTGTTTTTGAGGTGATCTTGTGGATCTGATGTTGTTGGAGGTATAAGGATGTTAATAGGTTGTTTTTAGATGTTATATGATGTTTAAGGAAGTGTGGTTTTGCTGGTTTATGGCTGGGCTTTGTTTAGAAGTGGTTTGGATGCATTTTCGGTTGTGTTTGGTGGCCGAAAATGGAGGTTGAATGAGAGCAGCGAGTTTAGGTGCTTTCATTGAAGCAATTAATGCATGATGATGCATTAATCCTCTGCTTTGATGTGTTGAAACAGGGGAGGCATCTTTGGATCCAAGAGTTGTTGATCCGGAAGCTTGATTTGGTGCTTTGGCTTGAAGCAAAGTGGAAATCGGTGAGTGAAGTTGGGTTTTCAGATTTTAAAACCAAGGTTTGAAGGTTTTGGGAGCTTAGTCTAAGTCTAAACAACTTTGCTAAGCTCAAGTGTAAGTTTTCGGATTTTCTCTCTAGTGGTGGCCATGATTTTGTTGTGATGCAAAATGGTGAATTGGATGTTTTAACTACTGTTTTGAAAGCATGTTTTAGCATGGTATTTGCTGATGTTTTAAGCCATATGTCGAAGGTAACTCTAGGTAGGATTTCCTTGATTTTATACATTGAAATAATGTGGTTTGATGCTTTGAAATGCATGTTGAATATGGCTTGGTTTAATGCTTTAAAACAGTAGATTATATGATGAAAAAGATGTATATTGGCAAGTGATGTTTTGAAAATGTTAAGGTCACTAAGGTGGTTAAAAGTCCTTGAGTGAGCCTTGTTACTTAAGAACATCAAGGTGGTTAAAAGTCCTTGGATGATTCTTGTTGCGGACACTAAGGTGGTTAAAAGTCCTTAGGTGATCCTTTCCATGGTGTTTAAAAGTCCATGGGGCCAAGGTGTTTAAAAGTCCTTGGGGCCAAGGTGTTTAAAAGTCCTTGGGGTGATTCAAGCTATGGACACAAAGGTGGTTAAAAGTCCTTGTGTGGTCCTCATTCATGGTGTTTAAAAGTCCATGGCCAAGGTGTTTAAAAGTCCTTGGGGCCAAGGTGTTTAAAAGTCCTTGGGAAGTTGATGAACTTGTTTTAAGAAAATGGAAATTGTCACTTGAGCCAATAAGACATGTTATGTTTTTGTTGAAGCATGAGATTGCTTGTTTAAAGTATGCTTTTGAGCATGTGCAAAGGTTGATTATAAGCATGATTTGTAAATATTTTTAATTGCATTATTGAATGGTTTTTTTAAGAGCATTCCTCACTAAGCTTTTGCTTACGCTCTCTCGTTTTCTTAATTCAATAATGCAGAGCATTAAAGAACCTTGAAGGGCAGCAAGGAGGGCAAGCATTCTAGTTCAAGTAAAGGTCAATGTATGGAAGGTTTTATAAGCACTTTTTAGCTTTTGGGTAATTTGGCAATGGGGGACCAATGTGTATGTTTTGGGAGGTGTTTGGAACTCCCTAAGTATGTTGAATGATGATTCGAATGCTGGTTTTTGGATTGGATCGTTATATGCTTGTTGTGGAAGTTTGTGCTTGAATAGCTAGCTTGTGTAGGAAGCATGCCTATAGAATTGGGGCTTTTTGCTCGTGATGTTGTTTTGATGTATTGATGATGCAAGTATGTCCTATATATGTTGAATTGCATGCTGGTAAAGTTTGGTAGCATTTGGAGCATGTTTGAATGATCAATTGCATGTTTTGGAATGCATTTGGAGTATTTCTGTGCAGGGCATTTCGGAACAGTGTGCACCGTTTCGGAACGGGTGCCTGGAATGAACCCAGGGGTCCGAAACGGTATGTACCGTTTCGAAACGGTTTGGTCTCTGCCAGACCCCCGTTGCGGTACTGGTTGCGGAACGGCCCGTGTTTCGGAACGGGGTCAACCTGTTTCGGAACGATCGACCGTTGGGGGCTGACATGGGCAGTTATATGTTTTGAATTGTTTGCGTTTTGGTCCTGAATCTTGTTTGTGCAATTGTATGAGTTTGGGAAGTCCTTTTGAGCTGAAATTTCACAGAGAAGCATGAAACCTGACTAATTTCAAGTTGGTAAGATTAATTTGGGTTAAGTCCTTTTAATTATCAGAAATTACAATTTGGTCCTTAAAGTTGTAATTTGTTCAATTGGGTCCCTGTTTGATCTCTGATGTTTGTGATCTTTGAGTATGTTGTTTGTGTGATCACAATTAGGGTTAAGGTGCATCTAGATAAGATTAAAAAGAAAAAAAAAGGGTCGTTAATCAAGGTTGACTTTCGGGTTGACTTTGGTTTTCCCCGTGTGACTTTCTTAATTCGGGTCAACCGTCTAGGCCGAGTTAAGGGGGTTACAATAATGGGCGGGGAAGGTGGGGAAGATGACATCCGAATAATGTAAAGTATTAGTAATGAAATTTACCATTGCATTTGAGAAGTCACGGATAAAAGTCATCAAACCCATTTGGCGCTCCTCTACCCGTAGGATTGCAGCAAGGATGTGGGCAGACTGATCTGTCGGAGCGGTGTCGGCGGCAGCATCTGGGGCAGGGTCGGTGGCAGGTTCATCATCGGAGTCAGCAGGAGGAGCATTTGGGTCGAAGGCGTTGATGGGTGATACGACTATGACCTCCATGAGGCTGGAGATGTTGTTGTCAGTCCAGCCACTGCCCGTCTTGATTTTGTCAGAGGGTTCCTCTGGTACGGCAACACAGCGGTAGAGGGCGGTGATGGTGAACGGCAGGCAGAGTCGTGAGTCTGAGCGGAAGGCACAATCGATGATGCTGTCCCTCATGTACCTGCCCACATTGATGGGCCTGTCATGCATAATAGAGTGAATGAGGGCCAAGCGCTGTCGGTTGACTGTCGTATGGTGGGACGAGGGCAGGATACGCTTTTTGATGAAAGCGTTCCACAGTTTTGCTTCGGGGAGAAGCTGCCCCCTATTGACTGAGTGGGGGTTTTTCTTGCTGGTAGTCCATGTTGTACCAGCTTCTGTCAGCTCCACCATGATGGCATCATAGGCAGCAGCGTCGAGGGTGTCCAGAAATTGTTGGTGAGCATCATCATTGGGGCCAAAGAAGAGGCCGAACATATGGTTGATGCTGTTGGCGGTAAGGGACACTTCCACTCCTCGGACAGTGACAGATGTCGCTGTTTTGCTGTCGATGGCCTCGTAAAATTCTCGGACCAAAGTATCATTTAACTCTGCCGGCTGCTCGGCAAAGTCCTCCCATAGCTGTGCCGTTATGGCCCTCACAATGAACGGCCGAAGTCCCATATGAGGGGCATCTCTGTTGTATATAAAGCCACGCTCCTCCCATAGTTCCTTTTTGGCGAATGGTGATGCTGCTGCTGAAGAAGAAGCGGCAGCAGCGTTCTGACGGGTTTGTCTCGACGACATATTGGTTGCAAGGGCTGTGAAAGAGAGAAAACAAATAAAACTAGAGGAGGAAAACAAGAGAGAAAAATCAGAAGTGATGAAAAATGAAAATGGGAAGGGGTTTATATAGCGGTCGAGTAGCTGCCCATTTAATGCCGCAACGGCAGGCGTGAAGAACGGAGCGGCAGATTGGATTTAGCGTGTCTGACGCGTCTGACACACATTTATTCGTCTGTTACGCGTCTGCCGCACGCTTCTGCGTCTGCCGTGTCAGTCTGTTGACAGCCTGTCATATCCGTCCGTGGCGGCAGCCGAAACGACAGGTTTCCATAAATGGGCTTTATTGGGCTGATGGATGGGCGGTGGGCTTGGGTCACTTCTCCTTTTCTTCTTGACTCCTTTATTTCCTAAAAACTGAAATTAGAAAAACAAAACATTATTCAAAAAAAAAATTAAACCTAATTTCCTAATAAATAATAATAAATAATAAAATAAAGAAAAATAAAAATTAGGTTAAATTAGGGATGCCTTGTGGGGCATCTCCTAAAGTAACCACTTCCTGTATTCCTGGGGCTTCAGTCCCCTGATAATGCTTGAGGCGTTGTCCATTGACTTTGAATTGGTGCCCGTCCTTTAATGATTGAATTGTAATGGCACCATGGGGAAAAACTTGAACCACTTGGAACGGGCCAAACCATCTAGATTTAAGCTTCCCTGGGAAGAGTTTCAACCTAGAATTAAACAACAACACAAGCTGCCCTGGGCAGAACTGTCGTGGCAGCAACTTCTTGTCATGCCACTTCTTTGTTTTCTCCTTGTATATTCTTGCATTGTCGTAGGCCATTGTCCGTATTTCATCGATCTCATTCAGATCTAGCAGCCTTTTCTGGCCTGCCTTGTCCAAATCCATGTTTACTGCCTTGATTGCCCAGTATGCCTTGTGCTCTATCTCGACAGGCAGATGACAGGTTTTCCCATAAATCAAACGGTATGGAGACATGCCCAATGGAGTTTTGAAAGCTGTCCTGTATGCCCATAATGCATCATTCAGAAGTAAAGACCAATCTTTCCTAGTTGGTTTGACCATCTTTTCAAGAATGTTCTTCACTTCCCTATTGGATATCTCAGCCTGTCCATTGGTCTGTGGGTGGTATGCTGTCGCGATCCTGTGCTTGACACCATATTTCTTCAAGGCGGCAGCAATTACCCTATTATCGAAATGTCTCCCTTCATCACTGATAATCGCCCTAGGAATGCCAAATCTAGAAAAGATGTTTTTGTGCAAAAACTTTTGGACCGTTTTGGCATCATTCTTTTGAGTTGCGATTGCTTCTACCCACTTGGAGACATAATCCACTGCTAGGAGGATGTACAAATTTCCACACGAAGATGGAAAAGGTCCCATAAAATCAATCCCCCAAACATCGAAAATCTCGACTTCTAAAATGTTCTGCAGTGGCATCTCGTTTCTCCTCGAGATGTTACCTGTCCGCTGGCACCTGTCACAGTTCTTGGAAAAGTCCTGTGCATCTTTATACAGTGTCGGCCAGTAGAACCCTGACTGCAGCACTTTGGCAGCAGTTTTGTTACCTCCTAAGTGTCCTCCATATTGTGAAGCATGACAGTGATGGAGAATGTCTTCTTGTTCTTCTTGTGGTACACACCTCCTTATAACCTGATCTGCGCACATTTTGAAAAGAAGAGGTTCATCCCAATAATAATGCTTAACATCATTTTGGAACCTCTTCCTGGCTTGATAATTAAGATCAGAAGGAAATATTCCGCTAACTATAAAATTAACGAAGTCAGCATACCAGGGAAGGTCAGAAGACTTACCTGCCGCCATGGCTGTCGCGACAGCGATTGCGGCAGCAAAGAGCTGCTCATCTGGGAAGGTCTCCAGTATGTGTGTCTCATCGAATGGTAGACTCTGTCCCTTCTCCAACCTCGACAAGTGATCTGCCACCTGATTTTCTGTCCCCTTTTTGTCTTTGATCTCAAGGTCGAACTCTTGTAATAGCAAGATCCATCGTATCAACCTAGGCTTTCCATCTTTCTTTGCGAACAAGTACTTAAGGGCAGAATGGTCGGTGTGCACTATTACCTTCGTCCCAAGTATATAAGAACGAAACTTGTCGATGGAGAACACCACAGCTAACAGCTCTTTTCTGTGGTGGTATAGTTTACTTGGGCATCATTCAATGTTTTACTGGCGTAGTATATGACATGAAACAGCTTGTCCTTGCGCTGCCCAAGGGCTGCCCCGACAGCATAGTCACTGGCATCACACATGATCTCAAACGGTTGTGTCCAGTCTTGTGGTTGTACTATGGGGGCTGTCACTAGTTTTTCCTTCAGAACCTTGAATGCTTCAGTACATTCTTCATTAAAGTCAAAGGGTCGGTTCTGCTCTAAGAGATGACATAGGGGCTTCGTGATTTTTGAGAAATTTGCGATGAATCTCCGATAAACGCCCGCATGCCCTAGAAAACTCCTAATGCCCTTGACTGTAGTCGGCGGTGGCAGCTTCTCTATGACTTCTATTTTAGCCCTGTCGACTTCTATCCCACGACAGCTAATCTTATGGCCAAGGACTATCCCTTCATCCACCATAAAGTGGCATTTTTCCCAATTTAGAACAAGATTAGCTTTTTCACATCTTTCAAGTACCTTTTGAAGGTTGCCGAGGCAGCTCTCAAAATCGTCTCCAAAGACGGAAAAATCATCCATGAAAATCTCTAGGAAGTCCTCGACCATGTCGGAGAATATAGCCATCATGCACCTTTGGAAGGTGGCAGGTGCATTGTAGAGTCCAAACGGCATCCTCCTAAATGCGTATGTTCCGTAGGGGCATGTGAAAGTCGTTTTCTCTTGATCCTCTAGTGCAATAGCAATTTGATTGTAACCTGAGTAATCATCAAGAAAACAATAGTAAGGTTTACCCACTAATCTATCAAGCATTTGATCAATAAAGGGTAAAGGAAAGTGGTCCTTTCGGGTAGCTTTGTTAAGCTTCCGATAGTCCATACAAACCCTCCAACCGGTCACAGTCCTGGTTGGGATTAACTCATTGTTTTCGTTGGTTATCACGGTCATGCCTCCTTTCTTGGGAACACATTGCACCGGGCTTACCCATTTGCTGTCGGAGATGGCGTAAATAATACCAGCATCTAACCATTTGATTATCTCTTTACGCACTACCTCCTTCATCGCAAGGTTTAACCGCCTTTGGGCATCAATAGTCGGCTTATGATCTTCCTCTAGGAGAATTTTGTGCATGCATATTGCCGGACTAATGCCCTGTATGTCTGCTATCGTCCATCCAATCGCCCTCTTGTGCTGCCTTAACATGTCGATCAGCTGTCGTTCCTGTTCCTGCGGCAGCTTAGCAGAGATGATTACGGGCAGTGTATCATTACGACCAAGATAAGCATATTTAAGCTGCCCTGGCAGGGGCTTAAGTTCTAAGACAGGTGGTTCAACAGTAGATGGCTTTTGGATTAAATGGTTATCCGAAGTGTAATTCAAGGGTTCGAATAACTTACATGGGCGATGGTCTAACCAGTCTACCTCCTCATGACCTTCAGTATCAGATGTATCGGATTCAGAGGAGTCGCTGTCGTCGGTGCTGTCATCGTTGCTGTCATGACAGGCCTGTAAGTGGCTGTCGTGGCAGTGACCAAATTCTATATCACGGCAGCCCGACCTGATGCAGGGTTGATCAAAGGTCACCTCAATGATGGTTCACGCGCATGTTTCATTGCTTGGAGAACATTCAACTTAATTTCTTGATCGTTCACGCGCATGGTGAGTTCTCCTTTCTCCACATCAATCAATGATCTTCCCGTGGCTAAGAAGGGTCGCCCAAGGATGACTGGTGCGTTTTCATCTGCCTCACAATCTAAGATAAGAAAGTCAGCAGGAAAAATAAGCTTATCCACTCTTACCAAAATATCTTCAATTTTTCCTTCGGGGTGAACGTAAGAGCGGTCGGCTAGCTGTAGGGTAACTGTCGTGGGCCGCGCCTTGCCAATACCTAGTTTCTGAAAAACAGATTTGGGCATTAGATTAACACTAGCACCAAGATCACATAATGCCTTACCCACAAATCTGTCGCCGATTACGCAAGGTATGATGAAGCTCCCCGGATCCTTCTTTTTCTGCGGCGGCTGCCTATGAAGAATACTCATGCAACCTTCTGTCATCTTTACCGTTTCAAATTCCCCAAGTTTTGATTTTTTTGACATAACATCCTTGAGAAATTTAGCATAACCGGGCATCTCCCTAACAGCATCTAACAACGGAATATTAATATGAACCTGTTTAAAAATATCATAAATCTTTTTAAGTTGAGATTCATGCTTAGCTTGCTTTATCCGTTGAGGGAAGGGTGGTGGGGGACGGTAATCAGCAATACGTCCTTCTCACTCCATGCGAATCTGAGGACGGTATTCATCTTTCCTCTCCTCTGTCGCTTCTGCTGTCGTGACAGGCTCATCGGCAGCAGTCTGTTTATCACCTGTCGGGGCAGCTTCCTCGGCAGGTTTATCCAAGGCAGGTTCCTTTTCTGTTTCAGCTTCTTTTTCCGGCCCTGGTAACTTTTTCCCACTCCTAGTAGTAATCGCCTTACATTGCTCGTGTGGGGGCGGTCTAGCATTTTCAGTATTGCTAGGGAATCCTCCATTCTGCCGTGGCTTAATATGCTGTGACACCTGACCCATTTGTGTCTCTAGAGATTTCAAGGTAGCCTCATGATTTGTCATTTTCATCTTGGTTTCATCCATAAAGGTTTCCGTCTTCTTGACAAACTGATTAATATTCTCCATATACGTACCAGTCTGAGACATAAAGGTGGCCAGAGTCTGCTCCAATATACTACTCGTGGCAGGTGGTGGATG
Organism: Hibiscus tridactylites; assembly: GCA_958450335.1. NCBI lineage: Eukaryota > Viridiplantae > Streptophyta > Magnoliopsida > Malvales > Malvaceae > Hibiscus > Hibiscus tridactylites. The sequence continues at coordinate 30,057,529 of OY288276.1, forward strand.
CTGTTGCTGCTGAGGCGGCAGGTTCTGCGGCAGGTTCTACGGCAGATGTTGTCGCGTCAACAATCTAGGACCCCCCTGATTCTGATTATGCGCTTGTGGATTCAGGGCGTTGTTGGGGTTACTCCAGGAGAATTTGGGATCCTTCCTCCAATTGGGATTATAGTTGTTGGAATTGTAGTTCGGCTTGTAATTTCCAACATATTTTCCCTCTTCTATATTTATTGGGCACTCATCCCTACTATGATTTCCCTCACAAGTAGCACAAACTTTCTCGACAGCAAATCCTTGTAATTCATCATCATTCAATAACTTTTTCATTGCTTTAGTAAGAAATGCTACCTGCGATTTCATAGTGCTGTCGGCCACATAGTCCTTGACAGCAAGTACCCGTTTACCTCCTCTTCTAGCGGTTGGAAACTGCTCCTCATTCTTAGCCAGATGTTTCAAAACTTGTAGGGCCTCGTCCGGATCTTTATCCAATAATAGTCCATTCGCTGCAGAATAAATTTGAATGCGAGTTTGTAAGTTAGCAGCATTATAAAACTTAGTTACCTGATTCTAGACGGGGAATCCATGCATTGGGCAGTTTCGAAGAAGAGTTGTAAATCTGTCCTAGGCCTCGTGCATTGGCTCGTCATCTTCCTGTTGAAAAGTAGCAATTTCGTTACGTAATCGCTCAGCTAAATGTGAAGGATTAAAATGAGACAAAAATTCACGAGTTAAATCTGCCCAAGTCATAATAGAACCCGGCGTAAGTTTATTCCACCAAGTTTTAGCTCTGTCCCTCAATGAATTGGGGAATAACCGAAGCCTCAGTATCTCCGGACTAACTCCTCGCAGTCTAAACGAACCACAGATCTCCTGGAACGTTTTGAGATGCTCCCTGGCATCTTCTGTCGCGGAACCACTAAACTGTCCGGCGTTGTTGATCATACTAAACATGACAGGTTTGAGTTCGAAGTTGTCAACATCAATATCCGGCAGCGTGGTCTCCAGCTCTACATGATCGTTCAGCATGTAGTCACGACATGACCGTCGTCCACCTGTTGCGGGCGGGTCATCGACAAGTGGTACACCGCCACCAACAGGCTGGTTACGTGCCATCTGCTCTAGCTGTTCCTCGAGGTATTCGTTCCGGTCTAAGAGGTGACAAATCTGTTTCTTGAGATTGAAGGAACGTTCGATCTCCGGATCTAATTTATACTCAGGATCTTCACCTCTTTTGGATTTGCGCATAAACAAGATAACCTCGTGAAAAGCGAGAGTTGAAAGCACAAAAGAAAAATTAAAGAAAAATAAAAATAAAAACGAAAATAAAAATAAAAATAAAAGCAAAAAGTGCAATAAAAGAAAGATGTAGTTATGTTGCCAATCCCCGGAAACGGCGCCAAAAACTTGTTGCGTGTAAAATAGTTTATCGCAATTGTAGTGCAAGTGTACACGACGCAAGTAGTAAGTGATACGAAGTATCGGATATCGTCTCCACAGGGATTGGGCTAATGACTTCACCTAAATTCACTGCACGAAGTAAAGAGAAATATTTAAGAGAATTGTCACGAATAATAAAGTAAAAACGTAAATAAAAGATTGAGATATCAAGGTAGAGAGAATGGGCTGGTATTGAATTGCTCAGTAGTGCAGGTATTGAATTGCTTAGGATCTCCAGTTCTGTCGTCGCGCCCGTCGCCGACAGCACCTGTCGCGGCGGCTATTCGTTAGCTGTCGCGGCAGCGAGCACTAACTCCGTACTTCAAGCTTGGCAAGAATCCCAGATCTGCCTTGCCCTATCCCTAGGCACAAGTCTGTCGATGATCACGTCTTTGATGATACCTCCCGGCGTGAATCGAAGGATGAACACCGATGTGTATGAATTCTTCCTTAGCCACTTAACCTCGCCCTATCCCTAGGCACGAGATGGTTCAACTATTGTAACGCCCCGGTTTTGGGCTTAGTAGTTTTGGGCGTTGACCGGTTTGGTCAAAGTGTTGTTCGAATCTAAAGAGGCGAAATTAGGAAAGCCTAGTTTGGGTTGCATTAAAAATATGGAAAAATGTTCTAAAATCATCTTTTAATATAATTAAGTGAACTGTGAAATCAATTTTGGAAAATGAGTTTTGGAAGGGTGACATTTTTGCTAGTGACCAAAATGTAATTTTTGAAAGTTTGGTGACTGTTTTATGAAGGGTTGAAACTTTGAATCTTTAAGGAGCTATTAATCCAAAAGTAGTTTCTCCAGATTTTTCTAAGATATTTTAAGCTATATTATGATTTTAAAACATATCAAAAGAGGAGGGAAAGCCATTTTGGCTAATTTGATAAATAACTTCCTATTTTCTTTTCTCTCATTTTCTCTCAACCCAAACACCTTCTCTCCAGAGAATTGTTTCTGATTTTCTCACCTAAATCTCTCCTTTCAACTCTCTTTTGATTCCTAATCAACATATCTACAAAACCTCATCATTTGCTACTTGATTCATCAAGGTTTTTGATTCCAAAAAGAGGAGAAACTCAAGTTTGGAGGTAAGAACGTCCTTCTCCTCTAAACTATCAGTTCTTTACTGAAATTCCTAAGTTTTCAATCCTTAATTGATGTTTTGTTAAAGGCTTTTGAGTTGAGAAATGGATCTTGGCTTATAATGCAAGATTTGGTGATTTTTGGTGATTTTCGTTTGATCTGTTAAATCTGTGATTTGAGATGTGTTTTTGATGATATTTGAACTCTAAATTGATAAGGAATTGAGTTTTGATTAATGCAATCCCGGATAGGTTGAGTTTCCTAAGTTTAGCTTGTGATTCTTGTTTGTTTTTGAGGTGATCTTGTGGATCTGATGTTGCTGGAGGTATAAGGATGTTAATAGGCTCTTTTTAGATGTTAAATGTTGTTAAAAGATGTTAGGTTGTGATGGTTTATGGCTGGGCTTTGTTGAGAAGTGGTTTGGTTGCATTTTCGGTTGTGTTTGGTGGCCGAAAATGGAGTGTGGATGAGAGCAGCGAGTTTAGGTGCTTTCATTGAAGCAATTAATGCATGATGATGCATTAATCCTCTGCTTTGATGTGTTAAAACAGGGGAGGCATCTTTGGATCCAAGAGTTGTTGATCCGGAAGCTTGATTTGGTGCTTCGGCAAGAGGCGAAGTGGAATCGGTGAGTGAAATTGGGTTTTCGGCTTTGAAACCAATGTCTTGGGAGCTTAGTTTAAGTCTAAACAACTTTGCTAAGCTCAAGTGTAAGTTTTCGGAAATACTCTCTAGTGGTGGCCATGATTTGATTGTTGTGCAATGTGGTTTATTGCATGTTTTAAACTCTGTTTTGAAAGCATGATTTAGCATGGTTAATGCTGTTTTTGTAAGCCATATGTTGAAGGAAGCTCAAGGTAAGAGTTCCTTGTTTTTGTACATTGATTAAATGTGGTTTGATGCTTTTAAATGCATGGTGAATATGGCTTGGTTTAATGCTTTAAAACAGTGGATAAATTGATGATAATGATGTATATTGGCAAGTGATGTTTTGAAAAGATTAAGGTCACTAAGGTGGTTAAAAGTCCTTGAGTGAGCCTTGTTTACTTAAGAACATCAAGGTGGTTAAAAGTCCTTGGATGGTTCTTGCTATGGACACAAAGGTGGTTAAAAGTCCTTGTGTGATCCTTTCCATGGTGTTTAAAAGTCCTTGGGGCCATGGTGTTTAAAAGTCCATGGGGCCAAGGTGTTTAAAAGTCCATGGGGCCAAGGTGTTTAAAAGTCCTTGGGGTGAAACTTGATACGGACACAAAGGTGGTTAAAAGTCCTTGTGTGGTCCTTTCCATGGTGGTTAAAAGTCCATGGGCCAAGGTGTTTAAAAGTCCTTGGGGCCAAGGTGTTTAAAAGTCCTTGGGGTGAAAGTTGATGAACTTGTTTTTAAAGAAATGGAATTTATCACTTGTAGCCAATATGACATGTTATGATTTGAAGCATGAGATGCTTGTCTAAAGTATGCTTTTGAGCATGTGCAAATGTTGATTTGAAGCATGATTTATAAATGTTTTATAAATGCATTATTGAATGGTTTTATTGAGCATTCCTCACTAAGCTTTTGCTTACGCTCTCTTTCGTTTTCTTAAATCAATAATGCAGAACATTAGAGTACTTTGAGGGCAGCAAGAAGGGCAAGCATTAGCTTTTGGTAATTTGGCAATGGGGGACCTATGTGTATGTTATGGGAGAGGTTTTGAACTCCGTAAGTGTGTTGAATATTGATGAGAATGCTGGTTTTAGTGTTTGGCCTTTATATGCTTGAATTGGAAGTTTATGCTTGTATGGCTTGCTTGTGTAGGAAGCATGCCTATAGATTTGGGACTTTTCGTATATGAAGTTGTTTTGATGAATTGTTGATGCAAGTATGTCCCAAATATGTTGAATTGCATGCTGGTAAAGTTTGGTGGCAATTGGAGCATGATTGGATGTTTAATTGCATGTTTAAGAATGCATTTTAGGGCAATCTGTGCAGGGTGTTTCGGAACAGTGCCACCCGTTTCGGAACAGGTGCCTTAAACAAGCCCAGGCGTCCGAAACGGGAGAGACCGTTCCGAAACGGTTTGGCTACTGCCAGCCCGTGTTGCGGTACGCGTTGCGGAACGGCCCCGCGTTTCGAAACGGGCTCTGCCTGTTTCGGAACGGGTGACCGTTGGGGGCTGACATTGGCAGTTAAATGTTTTGAAATGTTTGCGTTTTGGTCCTGAAACTTGTTTGTGCAATTGTATGAGTTTGGGATGTCCTTTTGAGCTGAAATTTCACAGTGAAGCATGAAACCTGACTAATTACAAGCTGGTAACTTTAATTTGGGTTAAGTCCTCATATTTATCAGAAATTACATTTTGGTCCCTAAAGTTGTAATTTGTTCAATTGGGTCCCTGTTTGATCACTGATGTTTATGATCTTTGAGTATGCTGTTGTATGATCATATCTAAGGATTAATATGCATCTAGACAAGATTAAAAAAAAGGGTCGTTAATCAAGGTTGACTTTTGGGTTGACTTTGGTTTTCCCCGTGTGACTTTCTTAATTCGGGTCAACCGTCTAGGCCGGGTTAAGGGGGTTACATTTGGTGGTATCAGAGTTGAGTTCTCGAGTAATTGGGAATGAATGTGTGCATGATTGAAGTATGTATGCCTTGTGTGCTTGTTGATTGAAAGCATGTTTAGTGGCTTGTGTTTTGGATGCAATTGAGTTGTATGCTATGATGTAGCATGTTGTGGGTACCCATTGCCAAATAAAAGCTAATGAAATGATGTTGATTTTGAATGAAATTGAGCTTGAATACTTAGATTGCTTACCTTGCTGGGCCTGACTTTGTTTTATTTGCATTGTGATTGCATGGTAAAAGTATGGCACCACGTAGAGAGTTACGAGGTAATGTGCGAGCTACGGCTCCTAATGAGAATGAGAATGAGGAAAACACGGGTAGTGCGGTGTTACCTCCTCCTCCACCTGGTGGTGGTGGTGCTGAGGGAGAAAGAGCTGAAGCTGCAGCTGGTGCTGGAGCTGCTGGACCAGAGGTTGGTCAGGGGCAAGCTATGCCTGATATGTCTATGTTGGTACAAGCTATTGCGGGTGCTTTTCGAGCAGCAGTAGCTGGAGCTCAAGGAGCTGGGCATCAGGGAGATGCTGGAGTTAGACTACCATTGGAGCGTCTACGCAGTCTTGGTGGGACTGAGTTCAGGGGTATGTCTGCTGAGAGTTCTGAAGCTTGGCTAGAGAGTACCAAGCGAATCTTGGGTCAGATGAGCTGCACGGATGTGCAAAAGCTGGGTTGTGTTGTGTCCTTGATGCAGGACGATGCGTATACGTGGTGGACGACCACCATAGCTGGAATGGTTGAAGCTGATGTGACTTGGACATTCTTTCAGAATGTGTTCAAGCGGAGATATCTTGGTGTGAGATATCTCGATGAGAAGAAGCGTGAATTCATGTCTCTTGTCCAAGGGAGCATGAGTGTGGCTGAGTATGAGGTGCAATTTGTGCGACTCAGTCAATATGCACCGGAGCTGATACCTGATGAGCGGGCAAGGTGCGAGAGGTTCCGCTATGGTCTTGTGACAGATTTTAAGATGTATGTGCTGGCCACCGAGTATGTTTATTTTGATGTGTTGGTGGGCTGAGCCAAGGACATAGAGATGAATTTGGGTTTATCTGCGAAAGGTGCTGGAGCAAGTTCTGGCAAGAGAGCTGTTGAGCTTAGTTCTGGTGGTGGACGGAACAAGAGGGGACGAGATCAGAAGTATCAGTCCTCAGCTAAGAGAGGTGGTGGTGCACCTGCTAGAGGAAGCAATGCTAGAGCTGACCCTAGTGTTTGTTGGATTTGTGGTTCACGTGGTCACATGAAGCGTGACTGTCCTCGTGCTGTGAGAGAGGTACAAGCTCTTGTTGCGGCAGCTGGTAATGGATGCTGGAATTGTGGTTCTGCAGACCACTTGAGGCGAGATTGTCCTAGGTTGGCTGGTGATCAAGTGCGTGCACCTGCTGTTGTTGCACCACAGAGAGGTCGTGGGCGCGGCCGTGGAAATTTCTAGAGGAGAGAGGAAGGTGGTCGTGGAGTGGCCCATGTTGTGGCTATTCAGCCTGAAGGTGGAGGTCAAGCTAGGGTGTATGCTCAGCGTGAAGGAAGGAATGATGCGGATGTGATTGCAGGTACCTTTACTTTGCAATCCTTGTCATTGCTTTCTTTGATTGATTCTGGATCTACGCATTCATACATTTTGCGTGAGCATGCTGAATTGCTTGGTTTGCCTGTTGAGTCTTTGGATGTTGGTGTTCGTGTCACTAGTTCTTTTGGTGAAACTGTTGTGACTCGAAAGCTTTATAGAAGGTGTCCCTTGGTTGTTCAAGAACATGTTTTTCATGTTGATCTTATGGAGTTGCCCTTTTATGGTTTTGATGTGATCCTTGGTATGGATTGGCTTGCTGAGCATCGTGCTGTTGTGGATTGTGACAATAAGCGAGTTTCGCTTAAGCTGGCGGATGATTATTAAGTTGTTGTGGTTGGTGAGAATGTGAAGTTTCTTGCCAATGTGGTGTCTACCTTGGAGGCGAGTAGGATGCTGAGGCAAGGTTGCGAAGCTTATCTAGCTTTTGTGATGAATCCTAGCTCTAAGGAGTTGAGGGTGCAAGATATCAGAGTTGTGAAGGAGTTTCCTGGTGTTTTTCCTGAGGAGTTGCCTGGTTTACCTCCTAATCGCGAGGTGGAGTTTGGAATTGAGCTGTATGAGAATACAACTCCTGTGTCCATTACTCCCTATAGAATGGCACCTAAGGAGCTGAAGGAGCTGAAGACGCAGTTGCAAGAGCTGCTTGATCGTGGTTTCATCCGGCCGAGTGTGTCACCTTGGGGAGCACCGGTCTTGTTTGTGAAGAAGAAAGATGGCACTATGAGGATGTGCATTGATTACCGTCAGCTGAAGAAGTTGACTATCAAGAATTGGTATCCTTTGCCGAGGATTGATGATCTCTTTGATCAATTTCGGGGAGCTGCTGTGTTCTCTAAGATTGACTTGAGGTCAGGGTATTACCAGTTGAAGGTGAAGGATGTGGATGTGCCTAAGACAGCTTTCAGGACAAGGTATGGGCATTATGAGTTCCTTGTGATGCCGTTTGGTTTGACAAATGCTCCTACTGCTTTCATGGACATGATGAACCGTGTGTTTCATGAATATCTGGACAAGTTCGTTGTGGTGTTCATTGATGATATCCTCGTGTACTCGCGTACTGAGGAGGAGCATGAAGAGCATTTGAGGATTGTTTTGCAAGCTTTGTTGGAGAATCAGCTTTATGCTAAGCTGAGCAAGTGTGAGTTCTGGCTTAAGGAGGTGGTGTTTCTTGGGCATGTGGTCTCAGCTGAGGGGATTCGTGTTGATCCTCAGAAGATCGAGGCGGTGATGAATTGGAAGGTTCCTAAGTCTGTTCATGATGTTCGTAGTTTCCTTGGTTTGGCGGGATACTACCGAAGGTTTGTGGATGGTTTTTCCAAGATTGCTGCTCCTTTGACAAAGTTGTTGCAGAAATATGTTAAGTATGAGTGGACGGAAGCGAGACAGCAGGCTTTTGAGATGCTGAAGCCGGCTTTGACGCAAGCTCCTATCTTGGTTCAGCCTGAATCAGGGAAAGAGTTTATGGTCTATAGTGATTCATCCTATGTTGGTTTGGGGTGTGTGCTGATGCAAGAGGGTAAGGTGGTGGCTTATGCATCGTGGCAGTTGAAAGTGCATGAGCGCAATTACCCTACGCATGATATTGAGCTAGCTGCAGTGGTTTTTGCTCTGAAGATCTGGAGGCACTATCTGTATGGTGAGAAGTGTACTGTGTACACGGATCACAAGAGTTTGAGGTATCTGATGTCACAGAAGGAGTTGAATCTTAGGCAGCGGCGTTGGTTGGAGTTGCTCAAGGATTATGATCTGACGATTGAGTATCATCCTGGAAAAGCTAATGTTGTTGCGGATGCCTTGAGTAGGAAGGTAGCTGTTGAGCTGAGGGCTATGTTTGCTAGCTTGAGCTTATCGCGAGATGGTGGTCTTGTTGCTGAGTTGCAGGTGAAACCATCGTTGGTTCAGTTGATCAAGGAAAAGCAGTTGCTCGATGATTCCTTGGTGTCTCATGTTCAGGATATCGCGGAGGGTAGACCTTCGGATTTCTGCTTTAATGATGATTGTGTGTTGTGTTTTGGGAGTCGGATAGTAGTGCCCAATGATGCTGAGTTGAGGCGTGCTATTCTGACTGAAGGTCATAGTAGTCCTTTTGCTATGCACCCTGGTAGTACTAAGATGTATCGTGATCTTCGTGATGAGTACTATTGGGTGGGTTTGAAGAAGGATGTTGCAGAGTTTGTGAGCAAGTGTTTGGCGTGTCAGCGAGTTAAGGCTGAACATCAGGTTCCTTCTGGGTTGCTGCAACCGTTGAAGATCCCTGAATGGAAGTGGGAGAGGGTTACCATGGATTTTGTATCTGGTTTACCTTTGTCTCCGTCGAAGAAGAATTCGGTTTGGGTGATTGTGGATCGCCTGACGAAGTGTGCGCATTTCTTGCCTGTGCATACTACGTTTTCTTTGGATAAGCTGGCAGAGCTGTACATTGCTGAGATTGTGAGGCTGCATGGTGTGCCTAAGTCGATTGTGTCGGATAGGGATCCGAGGTTCACATCGCGTTTCTGGCAGTGTTTGCATCAAGCTCTGGGTACAAGATTGCATTTCAGTACATCCTATCATCCTCAGTCGGATGGTCAGTCTGAGCGAGTTATCCAGATTTTGGAGGATATGTTGAGGTGCTGCGTGATTGAGTTCCAAGGTTCTTGGGAGAAGCATCTGCCTTTGGTTGAGTTCGCTTATAACAATAGTTATCAGGCGAGTATACAGATGGCACCTTATGAGGCTTTGTACGGGAGGAAGTGTAGGACTCCTCTTTGTTGGGCTGAAACTGGTCAAAAGTTGGTTTCGATGCCGGCTTTGTTGAAAGGGACCACTGAGAAGGTGAAGCTTATCTGTGAGCGGTTGAAGGCTGCCTCTGATCGGCAAAAGTCTTACGCGGATTTGAAGCGTAAGGAGATAGAGTATGCGGTGGGTGACCGTGTGTTCTTGAAGGTTTCGCCTTGGAAGAAGGTGATGAGGTTTGGCCGGAAGGGTAAGTTGAGCCCTAGGTACATTGGACCATATGAGGTGGTTGAGCGTGTGGGTCCTGTTGCGTATCGGTTGAGGTTACCTCAGGAGTTGGAGAAGATTCATGATGTGTTCCATGTTTCTATGCTCCAGAAGTATAGATCTGATCCTTCGCATGTGATGCCTGTGGAGGAAGTGGTTTTGAATCCGGATTTGACCTATGATGAGGAACCGGTGAAGGTTCTGGATCCGGATAGCAAGGTTCTTCGTGGCAAGACCATTGAGTTGGTGAAGGTGCTGTGGAAGCATCGAGGTGTTGAGGAAGCCACGTGGGAGCGGAAGGAAGACATGCTGAAGCAGTTTCCTTATCTCTTTCCTTCAGGTAAATTTCGAGGACGAAATTTCTTAAGGGGGGGAGAGTTGTAACGCCCCGGTTTTGGGCTTAGTAGTTTTGGGCGTTGACCGGTTTGGTCAAAGTGCTGTTCGAATCTAAAGAGGCGAAATTAGGAAAGCCTAGTTCAGGTTGCATTAAAAATATGGAAAAATGTTCTAAAATCATCTTTTAATATAATTAAGTGAACTGTGAAATCAATTTTGGAAAATGAGTTTTGGAAGGGTGACATTTTGGCTAGTGACCAAAATGTAATTTTTGAAAGTTTGGTGACTGTTTTATAAAGGGTTGAAACTTTGAATCTTTAAGGAGCTATTAATCCAAAAGTAGTTTCTCCAGATTTTTCTAAGATATTTTAAGCTATATTCTGATTTTAAAACATATCAAAAGAGGAGGGAAAGCCATTTTGGCTAATTTGATAACTAACTTCCTATTTTCTTTTCTCTCATTTTCTCTCAACCCAAACACCTTCTCTCCAGAGAATTGTTTCTGATTTTCTCACCTAAATCTCTCCTTTCAACTCTCTTTTGATTCCTAATCAACATATCTACAAAACCTCATCATTTGCTACTTGATTCATCAAGGTTTTTGATTCCAAAAAGAGGAGAAACTCAAGTTTGGAGGTAAGAACGTCCTTCTCCTCTAAACTATCAGTTCTTTACTGAAATTCCTAAGTTTTCAATCCTTAATTGATGTTTTGTTAAAGGCTTTTGAGTTGAGAAATGGATCTTGGCTTATAATGCAAGATTTGGTGATTTTTGGTGACTTTCGTTTGATCTGTTAAATCTGTGATTTGAGATGTGTTTTTGATGATATTTAAACTCTAAATTGATAAGGAATTGAGTTTTGATTAATGCAATCCCGGATAGGTTGAGTTTCCTAAGTTTAGCTTGTGATTCTTGTTTGTTTTTGAGGTGATCTTGTGGATCTGATGTTGCTGGAGGTATAAGGATGTTAATAGGCTCTTTTTAGATGTTAAATGTTGTTAAAAGATGTTAGGTTGTGATGGTTTATGGCTGGGCTTTGTTGAGAAGTGGTTTGGTTGCATTTTCGGTTGTGTTTGGTGGCCGAAAATGGAGTGTGGATGAGAGCAGTGAGTTTAGGTGCTTTCATTGAAGCAATTAATGCATGATGATGCATTAATCCTCTGCTTTGATGTGTTAAAACAGGGGAGGCATCTTTGGATCCAAGAGTTGTTGATCCGGAAGCTTGATTTGGTGCTTCGGCAAGAGGCGAAGTGGAATCGGTGAGTGAAATTGGGTTTTCGGCTTTGAAACCAATGTCTTGGGAGCTTAGTTTAAGTCTAAACAACTTTGCTAAGCTCAAGTGTAAGTTTTCGGAAATACTCTCTAGTGGTGGCCATGATTTGATTGTTGTGCAATGTGGTTTATTGCATGTTTTAAACTCTGTTTTGAAAGCATGATTTAGCATGGTTAATGCTGTTTTTGTAAGCCATATGTTGAAGGAAGCTCAAGGTAAGAGTTCCTTGTTTTTGTACATTGATTAAATGTGGTTTGATGCTTTTAAATGCATGATGAATATGGCTTGGTTTAATGCTTTAAAACAGTGGATAAATTGATGATAATGATGTATATTGGCAAGTGATGTTTTGAAAAGATTAAGGTCACTAAGGTGGTTAAAAGTCCTTGAGTGAGCCTTGTTTACTTAAGAACATCGAGGTGGTTAAAAGTCCTTGGATGGTTCTTGCTATGGACACAAAGGTGGTTAAAAGTCCTTGTGTGATCCTTTCCATGGTGTTTAAAAGTCCATGGGGCCATGGTGTTTAAAAGTCCATGGGGCCAAGGTGTTTAAAAGTCCTTGGGGCCAAGGTGTTTAAAAGTCCTTGGGGTGAAACTTGATACGGACACAAAGGTGGTTAAAAGTCCTTGTGTGGTCCTTTCCATGGTGGTTAAAAGTCCATGGGCCAAGGTGTTTAAAAGTCCTTGGGGCCAAGGTGTTTAAAAGTCCTTGGGGTGAAAGTTGATGAACTTGTTTTTAAAGAAATGGAATTTATCACTTGTAGCCAATATGACATGTTATGATTTGAAGCATGAGATGCTTGTCTAAAGTATGCTTTTGAGCATGTGCAAATGTTGATTTGAAGCATGATTTATAAATGTTTTATAAATGCATTATTGAATGGTTTTATTGAGCATTCCTCACTAAGCTTTTGCTTACGCTCTCTTTCGTTTTCTTAAATCAATAATGCAGAACATTAGAGTACTTTGAGGGCAGCAAGAAGGGCAAGCATTCAAGTGAAAGTAAAGCTCAAAGTATGGAAGGTTTCTTAAGTACATTGTTAGCTTTTGGTAATTTGGCAATGGGGGACCTATGTGTATGTTATGGGAGAGGTTTTGAACTCCCTAAGTGTGTTGAATGTTGATGAGAATGCTGGTTTTAGTGTTTGGCCTTTATATGCTTGAATTGGAAGTTTATGCTTGTATGGCTTGCTTGTGTAGGAAGCATGCCTATAGATTTGGGGCTTTTCGTATATCAAGTTGTTTTGATGAATTGTTGATGCAAGTATGTCCCAAATATGTTGAATTGCATGCTGGTAAAGTTTGGTGGCAATTGGAGCATGATTGGATGTTTAATTGCATGTTTAATAATCCATTTTGGTACAATCTGTGCAGGGTGTTTCGGAACAGTGCCACCCGTTTCGGAACAGGTGCCTTAAACAAGCCCAGGCGTCCGAAACGGGAGAGACCGTTCCGAAACGGTTTGGCTACTGCCAGCCCGTGTTGCGGCACGCGTTGCGGAACGGCCCCGCGTTTCGAAACGGGCTCTGCCAGTTTCGGAACGGGTGACCGTTGGGGGCTGACATTGGCAATTAAATGTTTTGAAATGTTTGCGTTTTGGTCCTGAAACTTGTTTGTGCAATTGTATGAGTTTGGGATGTCCTTTTGAGCTAAAATTTCACAGTGAAGCATGAAACCAGACTAATTACAAGCTGGTAACTTTAATTTGGGTTAAGTCCTCATATTTATCAGAAATTACAATTTGGTCCCTAAAGTTGTAATTTGTTCAATTGGGTCCCTGTTTGATCTCTGATGTTTATGATCTTTGAGTATGCTGTTGTATGATCATATCTAAGGATTAATATGCATCTAGACAAGATTAAAAAAAAGGGTCGTTAATCAAGGTTGACTTTCGGGTTGACTTTGGTTTTCCCCGTGTGACTTTCTTAATTCGGGTCAACCGTCTAGGCCGGGTTAAGGGGGTTACAACTATAAACTAGAGAACGCGCTCTTATCTCTTTCGTATACTTAACTCTCCCGATGCTAAGTAAATGGATAACCTCACAATGCTCTCCCGATGCTCTTGCAAGATATTAAAACCAAGATAAAAAGAACTTGAGGTTTATTTTATTGAACTTGAAAAAATCCTAAAACAAAGCAACCCTTGCAACTACTTTACAAAACAACCCGTAGCCCTAGGGGGAATTTAGAACATGTCGGTGACAGGTGGACGGCAGGGGTTTGATTTCGGTTATGGGGTAATCGGTTATGCCCTAGGTTAAATCTATGCCCTTATATAAGCTTTGGGCTCAAGTTATCTAAGGTAACAAGGATTACAACTTTAATTAAAAGTAAGATTCTAATAAAGACTAAATCTCTAAAGTCTCCTACTTTCCAGCCGCATCCTTGCTTTTAGGAATTTCCTCTCCTTGGGCTTTGGCTTGACATATCTTTTGATCCGGGGCTTGGAAAAATATGTGGTTTTGACACGACAGACGAGCAGATTTTTCTCTATCTATCGAGTTCCACTTTGCTTTTCCTCTTCATAAGTCTGCTGTCACGACAGGTCCATGACAGGTTCGTCTTCTTTGGCTGCTTGTCCAGTTCAGCTTTCCTGCTTATCTGCCCTGCGCCTGCCTTCATCGTCTACTATGGCAGATACCTGCAAAAATAGCCATCTTTCAGTAGAATCCGTGCCTTTTATATAATTGTGATGTTTTATTAAAAACTAACCTAAATGCAATGCAATGATGCTTGAATGCAGCAGAAATATGGGTTAAAAAGGGTGTAAATAATAGAACTTTTACACACTCAACAATATCCTTGTTGAGGTGTTAGATGTGGGAATGCAAGTTTCTAGTTCTTTTGGTGAAACGATTGTTACAATAAGGTTGTTTAGGGGATGTCCTTTATCTATTCAAGGTCATGTGTTTGCGGTTGATTTAATAGAACTGCCTTTCTATGGTTTTGATGTAATCCTTGGAATGGATTGGTTGACCGAACATATAGTCGTGGTTGATTTTGATACCAAGCGAGTTAACTTGATACATGATGTTGATTACGAAGTTGTAATCATGGGCGAGAATGATAAATTCTTGTCCAGTGTTGTTTCGGCTCTAGAAGCGAGTCATTTGATGGAATTGGTTTGCGAGGCTTTCTTAGCTTATGTTATGAATCCATGATCAAAGGAAGTTTGTGTGTAGGATATATGTACGATATGTGAATTTCCGGGTGTATTTCTAGAAGAGGTTTCTAGCTTGCCGCCAAATAGAGAGGTTTAGTTTGGCATTGAGTTGTATGATAATACGACTCCAGTGTCTATTGCTCCCTATCGAATGGCTCTGAAAGAGTTGAAGGAGTTGAAGACGTAATTTCAGGAGTTTCTTGATTGAGGGTTCATTAGGCCTAGTGTTTCACCTTGGGGTGCACCAATTTTTTTTTGTGAAGATGAAAGATGGCACGATGCGAATGTCTATAGATTATCGGCAATTGAACAAGCTGACGATTAGGAATAAGTATCCTTTACCAAGAATTGATGATTTGTTTGATCAATTTCGAGGTGCTTCAGTGTTTTCTAAGATCGATTTGAGATCTGGGTATTATCAGTTGAAGATAAAGATGTAGATGTTCCTGAGACTGGTTTTCGTACGAGGTACGAGCATTATGAGTTTTTAGTGATGTCTCCTTGTTTAACGAATACACCTGCTACATTCATGGACACAGTGAATCATGTGTTTCATGAATTCTTCGATCAATTTGTGGTTGTGTTTATTGATGATATTCTCGTGTACTCTTGTACCGAGGAAGATCATGATAAGCACTTGCGAATTCCGTTGCAAGTTTTGTTGGATAATCAGCTTTACGCGAAGTTGAGTAAGTGTGAGTTTCTGCTTAAAGAAGTTATCTTTCTTGGACATGTGGTGTCAGCCAAGGGAATCTGAGTTGATCCATATGAGATCGAGGCGGTGATGAATAGGAAGATGCCAAAGTTTGTGACGGAAGTCCGTAGTTTCCTTGATTTTGCGGGTTATTATCGTACGTTTGTGGATGATTTTTCAAATATTTCTGCTCCATTAACCATGTTTTTACAAAAGAATGTTCGCTTTACGGTGAAAAGTGTGTTGTTTATACGGATCATAAAAGTTTAAATTATATAATGTCTCGGAAGAAATAGTTGACTCTTAGGCAACGAAGATGGTTGGAGTTGCTTAAGGATTACGACATGACGATTGGGTATCACCTTGGTAAGGCCAGTGTTGTGGTTGATGCTTTGAGTGGGAAGGTAGCTATAGACTTGAGCGCCATGTTTGCGCGATTGAGCGTTTTGCGTGATGGTGGATTTATAGCTGAGTTGCAACTTAAACCTTCCTTTGTTCAGTTGATTAAAGAGAGGCAATTGCTTGATGATTCGTTGGGCACATGTTTAGGATATAGCGGATGATAATTCGATGGACTTTTGTTTTAATGATGATGGTATTTTGTGTTTTAAGAGTCAAATTTTTATGCCGGATGATGTTGAGTTGAGGCGTGCTATTCTGATCGAGGCGCGTAGTAGTCCCTTTGCTATGCATCCAGGTAGTACTAAGATGTATCATGGATTGAAGGATGTGTACTATTGGGTTATGTTGAAGAAGGATGTTGCTGATTTTGTGAGTATGTGTTGGTTTGTCAGCGCATGAAAACTGAGCATCAGTTTCCTTCCGGGATGTTGCAACCGTTGAAGATACCATAATGGAAATGAGAGAGGATTACGATGGACTTCAAGTCGATTTTTCCTTTGACCCCGTCAAAGAAGAACTATATTTGGGTGATTGTAGACTGTCTTACGAAGTGTGCACATTTCATAGCTGCACATACTACGTATACGTTAAATAAGTTGACAAAGTTGTACATTGCGTAAGTTGTGAGGTTACATGGTGTACCTAAATCAATAGTTTCAGATAGAGATCTGAGGTTTATAGCATGATTTGGGGAGTGTTTTCATAGAGCTTTGGGTACACGACTCAATTTCAATATCTCGTATCATCCTCAAACGGATGGTCAGTCTGAGCGAGTTATCCAAGTGCTTGAGGATATGTTGTGTAACCCCCTTAACCCAGCCCAGACGGTTGAACCGAATTAAGAAGTTTACACGGGGAAAACCAAAGTCAACCCGAAAGTCAACCTTGATTAACGACCCTTCTTTTTTTTCTTTTTAATCTTATCTAGATGCACATTAACCCTAGATATGTTCACAAGATCAGCATACTCAAAGATCATAACAATCAAAGAACATTCAGGGACTCAATTGCATAAAACATGAATTCAGGGACCAAATTGTAAATTCTGAAAATTCTAAAGACTTAGCCAACTTTAGAGTTACCATTATGAAATTAATCAGGTTTCATGCTTCCCTGCCAAATTTCAGCTCAAACGGACATCTCAAACTCATTCAATTGCATATACAAAGTTCAGGACCAAAACGCAAAGATTCCAAAACATATAACCGTCAATTTCAGTGCCCAACGGTCGAGTGTTCCGAAACGGGGATGATCTGTTCCGAAACGCAGAACCGTTCCGAAACAAGTTTCGGAACAGGGCTTGGTAGTAGCATTTCCGTTCCGGAACGGTTCCTCCCGTTTCGAAACGCCTAGGCCATTTCAGGCCCCTGTTCCGAAACGGTAGCACCCGTTCCGATACGGCCTGCCCAGATTTGCAGAATTTTGCTGATTTAACACACAATTGACCCATCAAACATGCTCCAAAGGCAACCAAATTATACCAGCAAGTCAATACATGCATGAGGAACATAATTGCATCAACCATACACAAACATGACATCAATTAAACAAATCCCCAATTCTATAGGCATGCAACCTATATAGAAAACCATTCAAGCATCATGAAACCAAACCAACCTCACAAAGGCCAAATACATGTTCCAACATCATTAACAACATAAAACCAACTTAAGGAGTCCAAAACATCTCCCAAAACAGCAACATAGGTCCCCCATTGCAAAATGCCCAAAAGCTAATAGTGTTAGAAAACATTCACCATACATGAGCTTAAACCTTCACTTGGATTCTTGGCTTCCTTGCTGCCCCTAATGCACTTCAATGCTCTGCATTATTGGTTTAAGAAAAGAGAGAGTGTAAGCAAATAGCTTAGTGAGGAATGCTCATTTTAAACAACACAATAATGCATTTACAAAACACCATCATAAACCTTTGTTCAAAACAACATTTACGCATGCACATAAGCATTATAAACAAGCATTTCATGCTTCATATTTATTATCATGTCATATTGGCCACAAGTGATACAATCAACATAAGATCCACACATGGACTTTTAACCACCATTGTGGTCTTACAATTCACAAGGACCACACAAGGACATTTAACCACCTTTGTGTCCTTAACAAGAATCATCCATGGACTTTTAACCACCATGATGTTCTTACAATTCACAAGGACCACACAAGGACTTTTAACCACCTTTGTGTCCTTAACAAGAATCATCCATGGACTTTTAACCACCATGATGTTCTTACAATTCACAAGGACCACACAAGGACTTTTAACCACCTTTGTGTCCTTAACAAGAATCATCCATGGACTTTTAACCACCATGATGTTCTTAAATATACAAGGCTCACACAAGGACTTTTAACCACCTTTGTGACCTTAACCAAGAACCAACCATGGACTTTTTACCACCATGTTGTTCTTAAAATGCACAAGATTCACACAAGGACTTTTAACCACCTTTGTGATCTTAACCAAGAACAAACCATGGACTTTTAACCACCATGTTGTTCTTAAAACAAGAACCACCTATGGACTTTTAACCACCATAGTGTTCTTAATCATTCTCAATACATCACTTGCCATTATACATCATTTAACAACATTATTCCACTGTTTTAAAGCATTTAAAAAAGCCATAATCATCATGCATCATTAAGCATCAAAACCACATTAAACAATGTTCAAAAACAAGGATCTCTTACCTTGAGCATCCTTCAACACATGGCTTATAAAATCAGCAACTAAACATGCTAAATATTCTTTCAAAACAGGATTCAAAACATGCAAACAAATCACATTGCATACAACCAACTCATGGTTCATCATCAAGAGAGTTTTTCCGAAAACTTACTCTTGAGCTTAGCTAAGTTGGTTAGACTTAAACTAAGCTCCCAAACCTTCAAAACATTGGTTTCAAAGCTGAAAACCAAATTCCACTCACTGATTCCGTTTCGCTACTTGCCAAAACACCAATCAAGCTTCCGGATCACCACCACAAGGATCCAAAGATGACTCCCCTGTTTTAAACACATCAAAGTAGAGGATTAATGCATCATCATGCATTAATATCTTCAATGAAAGCACCTAAACTCGCTGCTCTCATCCACACTCCATTTTCGGCTACCAAACACAACCGAAAAAACATCCAAACAACTCTACAACACTACCCAGCCAAGATCCATCAATTCTAAACATTCTTAAACATCATTTAACATCCAAAAAGGATCTAACCACGTCCTTATACCTCCAGCTATAACAGATCATCAAGATCACTCCAAAAACAACCAAAAACTCAAGCAAAACTTAGGAAATTTAACCTATCCGGGATTGCATTAATTAAACCTCCATTTCTCATCAATTTTACATCCATTTTACATCAAAAAGACATCTCAAAACAATGTCCAATCAAATCACACGAATTTCATCAAAATTAAAGCAAATCTTGCATTTTAAAGCCAAGATCAAGAACACAATTGTAAAACCTTTTATAAAACACAAATCAAGGATTGAGAACTTAGGAATTTCAGTAAAGAACTGAGAATTTAGAGGAGAAGGACGTTCATACCTCTAAACTTGAGTTTCTCCCTTTTTGGAACCAAATTCTTGAAAATCCAAATAGCAAATGCTAAGGTTTTGTTGAAGAGATGATTAGAGATCAAAAGAGGATTGAAATCTCATATTTGGATGTCAAAATCAGAGGGAAATGTGCTGGAGAAATGTGTTTGGGTTGAGAGAAAAGTTGAGAGAAAAGGAAAATGGAAATTTGGGAAAAGTTTGTTAAAATGCCAAAAATATATTTCCCTCCCTTTTACTTTTATTTTAAACCATTAATTAATCCTTTAATATTTAAGAAAAATCTGGAGAAACTCCTATTGGGTAAATAGCTCCTTAAAGATTCAAAGTTTCAATCCTTTTTAAAACAGTCTCACAGTTTTCAAATATTACATTTTGGTCACTAACCCAAAATGTCACTCTTCCAAACCTCATTTTGTAAAATTGATTCCGCCATTCTCTTATATATAATAAAAGAGGATTTTAAGACATTTTTCCATATTTTTAATGCAACCCGAACTAGGCTTTCCTAAATTCACCCTTTTATATTCGATCCGCAACCCGACCGGCCCGGTCCAAACCCAAAACTTCTAAGCCCAAAATTGGGGCGTTACAACTCTCCCCCCTTAAGAAATTTCGTCCTCGAAATTTACCTGAAGGAAAGAGGTACGGAAACTGCTTCAGCATGTCATCCTTTCGTTCCCACGTGGCTTCTTCAACACCACGATGCTTCCACAACACCTTTACCAACTCAATGGTCTTGCCTCGAAGAACCTTACTATCCGAATCCAGAATCTTCACCGGTTCCTCATCATAGGTCAAATCCGGATTCAATTCCACTTCTTCCACAGGCATCACATGTGAAGGATCCGATCTATACTTCTGGAGCATAGAAACATGGAACACATCATGAATCTTTTCCAACTCTTGAGGTAACCTCAACTTGTACGCAACAGGACCCACACGCTCAATCACCTCGTATGGTCCAATGTACCTAGGGCTCAACTTACCCTTACGGCCAAACCTCATCACCTTTTTCCAAGGCGAAACCTTCAAAAACACACGGTCACCCACCGCATACTCAATCTCCTTACGCTTCAAATCCGCGTAAGACTTTTGCCGATCAGAAGCTGCCTTCAAACGCTCACAAATGAGCTTCACCTTCTCGGTGGTTCCTTTCAACAAAGCCGGCATCGAAACCAACTTCTGTCCCGTTTTAGCCCAGCAAAGAGGAGTCCTACACTTCCTCTCGTACAAAGCCTCAAAAGGTGCCATTTGAATACTTGCCTGATAACTATTATTATAGGCAAACTCCACCAAAGGCAAATGTTTCTCCCAAGAGCCCTGGAACTCAATCACACAGCACCTCAACATATCCTCCAAAACCTGGATAGCACGCTCGGACTGACCATCCGACTGAGGATGATAAGATTTACTGAAATTCAACCGTGTACCCAAAGCTTGATGCAAACACTGCCAGAAACGCGATGTAAACCTCGGATCCCTATCTGACACAACCGACTTAGGCACACCATGCAGCCGCACAATCTCAGCAATGTACAGCTCCGCAAGCTTATCCAAAGAATACGTAGTATGCACAGGCAAGAAATGCGCACACTTCGTCAGGCGATCCACAATCACCCACACCGAATTCTTCTTCGATGGTGACAAAGGTAAACCAGATACAAAATCCATGGTAATCCTTTCCCACTTCCATTCAGGGATTTTCAACGGTTGCAACAACCCTGAAGGAAACTGATGCTCAGCCTTAACTCGCTGACACACCATACACTTGCTGACAAACTCAGCAACATCCTTCTTTAATCCCACCCAATAGTACTCATCAAGAAGATCACGATACATCTTAGTACTACCAGGGTGCATAGCAAAAGGACTACTATGACCTTCAGTCAGAATAGCACGCCTCAACTCAGCATCATTGCGCACTACTATCCGACTCCCAAAACACAACACTCCATCATCACTAAAACAAAAATCCGAAGGCCTACCGTCAACGATATCCTGAACATGAGGTACTAAGGAATCATCCAACAACTGTTTTTCCTTAATCAACTGAACCAAAGATGGTTTCACTTGCAACTCAGCCACAAGACCACCATCGCGCGAAATACTCAAACTGGAAAACATAGCCCTCAGCTCAACAGCTACCTTCCTACTCAAGGCATCCGCTACAACATTAGCTTTTCCAGGGTGATACTCAATCGTCAAAACATAATCCTTGAGCAACTCCACCCAACGCCGCTGCCTAAGATTCAACTCCTTCTGAGACATCAGATACTTCAAACTCTTGTAATCCGTGTACACAGTACACTTCTCACCATACAGATAATGTCTCCAGATCTTCAAAGCAAAAACCACCGCAGCCAACTCAATGTCATGCGTAGGATAATTGCGCTCATGCACTTTCAACTGCCGCGATGCATAAGCCACCACCTTACCCTCTTGCATCAACACACATCCCAAACCAACATAGGACGCATCACTGTACACCACAAACTCTTTTCCTGATTCAGGTTGAACCAAGATCGGAGCTTGCGTCAAAGTTGCCTTAAGCTTCTCAAAAGCCTGTTGTCTCGCTTCCGTCCACTCATACTTAACATCCTTCTGCAACAACTTCGTCAAAGGTGCAGCAATCTTCGAAAACCCATCCACAAACCTCCGGTAGTATCCTGCCAAACCAAGGAAACTACGGAACTCATGAACAGACTTAAGAACTTTCCAATTCATCACCGCCTCAATCTTCTGAGGATCAACACGAATCCCTTCAGCAGAAACCACATGACCAAGAAACACCACCTCTCTTAACCAGAACTCACACTTGCTCAGCTTGGCATAAAGCTGATTCTCCAACAAAGCTTGCAGCACAATTCTCAAATGCTCTTTATGCTCCTCCTCAGTACGCGAGTACACGAGGATATCATCAATGAACACCACAACAAACTTATCCAAGTATTCATGAAATACTCGGTTCATCATGTCCATGAAAGCTGCAGGAGCATTTGTCAAACCAAACGGCATCACAAGGAACTCATAATGCCCATACCTCGTCCTGAAAGCTGTCTTAGGCACATCCACATCCTTTACCTTCAACTGGTAATACCCTGACCTCAAGTCAATCTTAGAGAACACAGCTGCTCCCCGAAACTGATCAAAAAGATCATCGATTCTCGGCAATGGATACCGATTCTTGATAGTCAACTTATTCAGCTGACGATAATCAATGCACATTCTCATAGTGCCATCCTTCTTCTTCACAAACAAGACCGGTGCACCCCAAGGTGACACACTCGGCCGAATGAGCCTACGATCAAGCAACTCTTGCAATTGCGTCTTCAGCTCCTTCAACTCTTTAGGTTCCATTCTATAAGGAGTAATGGACACTGGAGTTGTATTCTCATACAGCTCAATCCCAAACTCCACTTCACGATTAGGAGGCAATCCAGGCAACTCCTCAGGAAACACACCAGGAAACTCTCGCACAGTCCTGATATCTTGCACACGCAACTCCTTAGAACTAGGATTCATCACGAAAGCTAGATAAGCTTCACAACCTTGCCTCAGCATCCGGCTCGCCTCCAATGTAGACACCACATTGGCAAGAAACTTCACATTCTCACCAACCACAACTACCTCATAATCATCTGCAAGCTTCAACGAAACTCGCTTATTCTCACAATCCACAACAGCTCGATGCTCAACAAGCCAATCCATACCAAGGATTACATCAAAACAATAGAAAGGCAATTCCATAAGATCAACAGGAAAAACATGATCTTGAACAACCAAAGGACATCTTCTATAAAGCTTTCGAGTCACAACAGTCTCACCAAAAGAACTAGTGACACGCATACCAACATCCAAAGACTCAACAGGCAAACCAAGCAATTCAGCATGCTCACGCAATATGTATGAGTGTGTAGATCCAGAATCAATCAAGGAAAGTAATGACAGAGATTGCAAAGTAAAAGTACCTGCGATCACATCTGCGTCATTCCTCCCCTCCCTCTGAGCAAACACTCTAGCCTGGCCGCCACCCTCAGGCTGAACAGCTACAACATGGGCCACATTACGTCCACCATCCTCTCTCCGCTGAAAGTTACCACGGTCGTGCCCACGACCTCGCTGTGGTGCAACAACAACAAGAGCACGCACTTGGCCACCACCAGCCAACATAGGACACTCCCTCCTTATGTGATCCGTAGATCCACAGTTCCAGCATGCATTACCAGCCGCCACAACAGGAGCTTGCACCTCCCTCACAGCTCGAGGACAATCACGTTTCATATGGCCACGCGATCCACATGTTAAACATGCGCTCGGTTCAACTCTAGCCTTGCCTCCCTGAGCAGGCGCACCACCACCTTGCTTAGCTGAAGACTGATACTTCTGATCACGTCCCCTCTAGTTCCGTCCACCACCGGAACTATACTCAGCAGCTCGCTTACCAGCACCAGAACCAACACTTTTAGAAGATAAACCCAAATTCATCTCAATGTCCTTTGCTCGGCCAACCAGCACATCAAAATCATTATACTCAGCAGCCAGCATATACGTCTTCACTTTCGTCACCAAACCATAACGGAACCTTTCACACCTCTCCCGCTCATCCGAGACAAGCTCAGGTGCGTACTGACTAAGCCGAACGAACTGAACCTCGTACTCGGCTACAGACATGCTCCCTTGGATAAGAGACATGAATTCCCTTTTCTTCTCATCTAGGTACCTCACACCTAGATACCTTCTCTTGAACACGTTCTGAAAGAACGTCCAAGTTACATCAGCTTCCACCATCCCAGAGATAGTGGTTGTCCACCAAGTGTATGCATCATCTTGCAACAATGATACCACACAGCCAAGTTTCTGCACATCAGTGCAACTCATTTGCCCCAAGATTCTCTTGGTACTTTCTAACCAAGACTCCGAACCTTCAGCAGACAAACCGCTGAACTCAGTCCCTCCCAGACTGCGCAAACGTTCCAAGGGTAGTCTAACTCCTGCATCTCCCTGATGCCCAGCTCCTTGAGCTCCAGCTACCGCTGCTCGAAAAGCACCAGCAATAGCTTGTACCAACATTGTCATGTCAGGTACAGCTTGCCCCTGACCAGCTTCAGGTCCAGCGACCCCAGCACCAGCTGCAACACCAGCTCCTTCACCCTCAGCACCACCACCACCAGGCGGAGGAGGTAAATCCATAGCATTTCCAGCATTCTCTTCATTTTCATTCTGAGCCATAGCTCGCGTATTAACCCTCACTTCTCTACGAGGTGCCATACACTAACAATGCAATCACAATGCAATAAAACAAAGTCAGGCTCAGCAAGGTAAGCAATCCAAGTACTCAAGCTCATTTTCCAATTAAAAACAACATCATTACATTAGCTTTGATTTCGCAATGGATACCCACAACATGCTTCACTACAACATACACCACAATTGTAACATATTTACAATTCACTCAACATGCTTTCATGCAACAAGCATACAAAGCATACATACTTTAATCACCCACATAATCATTCCCAATTACTCGAGAACTCAGCTCTGATACCACCAAATGTAACCCCCTTAACCCAGCCCAGACGGTTGAACCGAATTAAGAAGTTTACACGGGGAAAACCAAAGTCAACCCGAAAGTCAACCTTGATTAACGAACCTTCTTTTTTTTTCTTTTTAATCTTATCTAGATGCACATTAACCCTAGATATATTCACAAGATCAGCATACTCAAAGATCGTAACAATCAAAGAACATTCAGAGACTCAATTGCATAAAACATGAATTCAGGGACCAAATTGTAAATTCTGAAAATTATAAAGACTTATCCAACTTTAGAGTTACCATTATGAAATTAATCAGGTTTCATGCTTCCCTGCCAAATTTCAGCTCAAACGGACATCTCAAACTCATTCAATTGCATATACAAAGTTCAGGACTAAAACGCAAAGATTCCAAAACATATAACCGTCAATTTCAGTGCCCAACGGTCGAGTGTTCCGAAACGGGGATGATCCGTTCCGAAACGCAAAATCGTTCCGAACTGAGTATCGGAACAGGGCTTGGCAGTAGCATTTCCGTTCCGGAACGGTTCCTCCCGTTTCGAAACGCCTAGGCCATTTCAGGCCCCTGTTCCGAAACGGTAGCACCCGTTCCGATACGGCCTGCCCAGATTTGCAGAATTTTGCTGATTTAACACACAATTGACCCATCAAACATGCTCCAAAGGCAACCAAATTATACCAGCAAGTCAATACATGCATGAGGAACATAATTGCATCAACCATACACAAACATGGCATCAATTAAACAAATCCTCAATTCTATAGGCATGCAACCTATTTAGAAAACCATTCAAGCATCATAATACCAAACCAACCTCACAAAGGCCAAATACATGTTCCAACATCATTAACAACATAAAACCAACTTAGGGAGTCCAAAACATCTCCCAAAACAACAACATAGGTCCCCCATTGCCAAATGCCCAAAAGCTAATAGTGTTAGAAAACATTCACCATACATGAGCTTAAACCTTCACTTGGATTCTTGGCTTCCTTGTTGCCCCTAATGCACTTCAATGCTCTGCATTATTGGTTTAAGAAAAGAGAGAGCGTAAGCAAATAGCTTAGTAAGGAATGCTCATTTTAAACAACACAATAATGCATTTACAAAACACCATCATAAACCTTTGTTCAAAACAACATTTACCCATGCACATAAGCATTATAAGCAAGCATTTCATGCTTCATATTTATTATCATGTCATATTGGCCACAAGTGATACAATCAACATAAGATCCACACATGGACTTTTAACCACCATTGTGATCTTACAATTCACAAGGACCACACAAGGACTTTTAACCACCTTTGTGTCCTTAACAAGAATCATCCATGGACTTTTAACCACCATGATGTTCTTAAAATTCACAAGGACCACACAAGGACTTTTAACCACCTTTGTGTCCTTAACAAGAATCATCCATGGACTTTTAACCACCATGATGTTCTTACAATTCACAAGGACCACACAAGGACTTTTAACCACCTTTGTGTCCTTAACAAGAATCATCCATGGACTTTTAACCACCATGATGTTCTTAAATATACAAGGCTCACACAAGGACTTTTAACCACCTTTGTGACCTTAACCAAGAACCAACCATGGACTTTTAACCACCATGTTGTTCTTAAAATGCACAAGATTCACACAAGGACTTTTAACCACCTTTGTGATCTTAACCAACAACCAACCATGTACTTTTAACCACCATGTTGTTCTTAAAACATGAACCACCTATGGACTTTTAACCACCATAGTGTTCTTAATCATTCTCAATACATCACTTGCCAATGTACATCATTTAACAACATTATTCCACTGTTTTAAAGCATTTAACAAAGCCATAATCATCATGCATCATTAAGCATCAAAACCACATTAAACAATGTTCGAAAACAAGGATCTCTTACCTTGAGCATCCTTCAACACATGGCTTATAAAATCAGCAACTAAACATGCTAAATATGCTTTCAAAACAGGATTCAAAACATGCAAACAAATCACATTGCATACAACCAACTCATGGTTCATCATCAAGAGAGTTTTTCCGAAAACTTACTCTTGAGCTTAGCTAAGTTTCTTAGACTTAAACTAAGCTCCCAAACTTTCAAAACATTGGTTTCAAAGCTGAAAACCAAATTCCACTCACCGATTCCGTTTCGCTACTTGCCGAAACACCAATCAAGCTTCCGGATCACCACCACAAGGATCCAAAGATGACTCCCCTGTTTTAAACACATCAAAGCAGAGGATTAATGCATCATCATGCATTAATATCTTCAATGAAAGCACCTAAACTCGCTGCTCTCATCCACACTCCATTTTCGGCTACCAAACACAACCGAAAACACATCCAAACAACTCCACAACACTACCCAACCAAGATCCATCAATTCTAAACATTCTTAAACATCATTTAACATCCAAAAAAGGATCTAACCACGTCCTTATACCTCCAGCTATAACAGATCATCAAGATCACTCCAAAAACAACCAAAAACTCAAGCAAAATTAGGAAATTTAACCTATCCGGGATTGCATTAATTAAACCTCCATTTCTCATCAATTCTACATCCAATTTACATCAAAAAGACATCTCAAAACAATGCCCAATCAGATCACACGAATTTCATCAAAATTAAAGCAAATCTTGCATTTTAAAGCCAAGATCAAGAACACAATTGTAAAACCTTTTATAAAACACAAATCAAGGATTGAGAACTTAGGAATTTCAGTAAAGAACTGAGAATTTAGAGGAGAAGGACGTTCATACCTCTAAACTTGAGTTTCTCCCTTTTTGGAACCAAATTGTTGAAAATCCAAATAGCAAATGCTAAGGTTTTGTTGAAAAGATGATTAGAGATCAAAAGAGGATTGAAATCTCATATTTGGATGTCAAAATCAGAGGGAAATGTGCTGGAGAAATGTGTTTGGGTTGAGAGAAAAGTTGAGAGAAAAGGAAAATGGAAATTTGGGAAAAGTTTGTTAAAATGCCAAAAATATCTTTCCCTCCCTTTTACTTTTATTTTAAACCATTAATTAATCCTTTAATATTTAAGAAAAATCCGGAGAAACTCCTATTGGGTAAATAGCTCCTTAAAGATTCAAAGTTTCAATCCTTTTTAAAATAGTCTCACAGTTTTCAAAAATTACATTTTGGTTACTAACCCAAAATGTCACTCTTCCAAACCTCATTTTGTAAAATTGATTCCACCATTCTCTTATATATAATAAAAGAGGATTTTAAGGCATTTTCCATATTTTTAATGCAACCCGAACTAGGCTTTCCTAAATTCACCCTTTTATATTCGATCCGCAACCCGACCGGCCCGGTCCAAACCCAAAACTTCTAAGCCCAAAATTGGGGCGTTACATGTTGCGGTGTTGTGTTATGGATTTCCAAGGTTCATGGGAGAAACATTTTCCTTTGGTGGAGTTTTCTTATAATAATAACTATCAAGCAAGTATATAAAATGGCCCCATATGAAGCCTTGTATGGTAGGAAGTATAGGACGCCTCTTTGTTGGGCGGAAGCGGGGCAAAAGTTAGTTTCTTTGCCGGATTTTCTTAAAGGAACGATGGAGAAGGTAAAGCTTTTTTGTGATCGGTTGAAAGAGGCCTCGAATCTCCAAAAGTCTTACGCGAATTTAAAGCGTAGGGAGATTGAGTTTGTGTTTGGTGATCGCATGTTTCTAAGTGTCACCTTGGAAGAAGGTGATGAGGTTTGGACGTAAGGGTAAGCTTAGTCCAAGGTTTATTGGACCATATGAAGTTGTGTAGCGTGTTGGTCCTATTGCATATCGGTTGAAGTTGCCTCCTGAGTTGGAGAAAATCCATGATGTGTTTTATGTGTCGATGGTGCGGAGGTATAGATCGGATCCATCGTATTTTATGCTAGTTGGGAATATTGAGTTGTGACCAGATTTATTTTATGATAAGGAACATGTTGAGAATATTGATTCTACTAGAAAAGTTCTTCGTGGTAAGATGATTGAACTTATGAAGGTGTTGTGGCGACATCGAGGAGTTGAGAAGGCCACGTGGGAAAGCAAGGCATACATGTTAAAGCAATTTTTGCACCTTTTTTCTCTAAGTAAAATGTAAACCCCTTAGCTCAGCCTAGACGCTTGACCCGAACTACGAAGATTACACGGGGAGAACCAAAGTCAACCCGAAAGTCAACCTTGAATAACGACCCTTCTTTTTCTTTTTATCTTTTCTAAATGCAATATTAAGCCTACGTGATCACTCAAGATCGTAGGAAGGAAAAGCACATCGATCGAAATTCATTTAGGGGTTTAATTGTAAGAATTAGACTTTAGGGACCAAAACGTATATTTTGCAAATTACGAGGACTTTGTAGATTTTAAGTTTACCAATATGCAATTAATCATATTTCACGCATCTCTGTCAAAAATCAACTTAATTAGACATCCCAAACTCAACCAATTGTATCCACAATCATCAAGGACTAAAATGTAAGAAACAAGAACTTGAAACAATTCAAAATGCAGTTCAACGGTCTGGTGTTTCGAAACGCTGACCCTTGTATCGAAAGGGAGTTGACCATTTCGGTACTCGGGTGCTTTCCGAGACCCGTATCAGAACATGGCTCTCCAGTAGCTAGGGTGTTCCGAAACACTCTTACCCGTTCTGAAACGCTTTGGCCATTTCAGGCTCCTGTTCCGAAACAGTTAACCTTCCCTGCAACTATGTATTTTTTCTTGTTTTTCACATCTTTGCACATTCAAACATGTCCCAAATGATAGCATAACACTACAACAACATGATTAAACATCAGAGATCACCATTATGAGGTTAAGGCGAAAGCATGGCATCAAACATATGATCAATGAGTCTATAGGCATACTCCCTAGTCATGAAAACCATATGCAAGCCACAAACTACAAACTAAACCATATAGGCCATTTACAAACTTCAAAAATCATATTAAACTTGTCACAAACATAGGGAGCTAAAAACACATCTCCCAAAACCAACCATGGGTCCCCATTGCCAAATATCACTACTAAAGCATATGAAAACATCACCATACGTGAGCTTCTCACTTCCTTGAATGTTCTTAGCCTCCTTGCTGCCCAAAAACGTCTCAATTATCTACATTCTTGGTAAAGAGAGCGTAAGCACATTTGCCTAGTGGGGCAAGCTCTAAAAAAAACCAACACAACAATGCATCTTTAAAACACTATCTCAAAAACCATTTACTACAACATGCTCTTTCTATCTTATGCTTGAAAACCATTTCAAAGCAACACTCAATTTGAAAACACATGTACCTTTACTCTATCTCATGCATTAAACCAATGCAAATCTCATGGAAAAGCCAAACACATGCTTAATGAAAACAAAAGCATTTCATATCATAAATCTCATATGCATTTCTCATAACATAAATCATCTCAACATTTGGTACATGTGAATGAAATACAATTTCATATACTGGCATGTCATATTACATATTTACTCGGATATACGGATTAGCTTGACTCAAGGTCAAGTCCTACCCCGGAGGAATCTCACATCATCGGATTCTCATGGCGGTATCTTTCTTCGCCATAAAGCTTTGGTATTTCACCTAGTCCTACCCATATAGTATCTCTTATCATCGGATTCTCACTTTGGATCGGGATGGCACTACCTCCATTGCCTGACTCCAAAGAGAACGTACAAATTTTTAGTTTATAGTGCACTCTCATCTTATTGGTCGACCAATTATATCCGATAATTATCTCATCATTTTTGCCAATATATTATATCAAAAACATCATCTCACCTACTATTTTGATGCAACATTTCACAAATCTTTCTCATCTCATTTCAAAACCATATCTCATGATTTGCATTAAATCAAAATCTCAAAACTCTTTAACACAACATGCTATCTCATGAAACCACTACATAGGATGGTGTTTCAAACCAAGAGCATGTAAAAGCATTTAGGGGCATCAACCACATACTTGAGAGCAAATCTAGCCATACTTACTTCTGAGCATAAGATGGTGTTTCAAACCAATCCTAAATCCCCAAACCTTGTTTCTTTGTCCCTTAAGGACTTCTAAAACCATTCGCACTCACCGATTACTATTTGCTTGCTTGCCGAAACGATATCTAGGCTTACGGCACTTCCGGATCAACACCAAAAGTGTCCAAAGATGTCTCCCCTGTTTATTACACATAAGACCAGAGGATTAATGAATCATCATGCATTGAAATCACCATTCACTCAAACAAACTCGCTGCACTACTCAAAAACACCATTTCGGCTACCCAAAATAACCAAAATCATCGCCAAACTTTCCCAAAACAAAGCCAAGACAAGATTTATCAATTCTAATCATTTTTAAACCTCAATCAACACCAAAAATCATCATAAACACGTCCTTATATCTCCAGCAACAACAGAACACCAAGAACACTGCAAAAACCACAAATCTAACATGTAAAACTTTGGAATCCAAACCTATTCGGGATTTGTTTGAAAAAACCTCATTTATAACATCAATTATCATCCAAAATAAATTAGAAATCAACCTCAAAATAGAGCCTAACCAAGAGTTACGAAAACAATCAAGATCTCACCAAGAATCTTGAGTTTTACCACAATTTCTTGTTTCTAACATTAAACAACTCAAAAATCATTAACAAAGGATTGAGAACTTGGGAATTTTAGTAAAGAACTGATCATTAGAGGAGAAGGACGAAGCTTACCTCTAATGGCTGATTTCTCCTTAATTTGGGCAAGATTTCTTGAAAATCCAAAGTAAAAACAAAAGGATTTGATGAGACAAAGATTAGGAATCTTTAGGAGAATGAAATCTCAGCAAAACAAATGAAAATCAAAGGTAATTTGGTGAAGGAAATGTGTTTGGCTGAGTGTAAATTTAGAGAAAATGAAATGAGAGAAAACTAACGTAAGGTAGTTATGAAAAAGTCAACTTTGACTTTCTTTTTAATTCTCCTTTGTTCCTTAATTAAAACATTATTAAAAACTCCCAAATTAAAGAGAAATCTGATAAAAACATTTTGGCAAAATTAGCTCTATAAAGATTCAAAGTTTCAATCCTTTACAAAACAATCACTAGTCAACTTTTGCAAAAATCGCAATTTGGTCACTACACTGAAATGTAGAATTTCCAAATCACATTTTGTAAAATTGTTTTAACCATAACCATTTATATAATAAATGAGGATTTTCAGATATTTTTCCATACTTTTAAAGCATCCCGAACTAGGTGTTCCCTAAATCTCCCTTAAAGATTTGAATCATTCTCGACCGGCCCGATTTAACCTCTAAAAATCTAGGCCCAACACCAGGGCGTTACAACTCTCCCCCACATAAGAAATTTTGTCCTCGAAATTTACCTGGAGGAAAAAGGTAAGTAAATTGCTTCTTCATGTCATCCTTCCTTTCCCACGTGGCTTCCTCCAGGCCACGTTGTCTCCACAAGACTTTGACCAGCTCAATGGTCTTACCCCGAAGAACCTTACTATCCGAATCCAGAAACTCAACGGGCTCCTCATCATACGTCAAGTTTGGGTTCAACTCAACCTCTTCCACAGGCATAACATGCGACATATCTGATCTATATCTCTGAAGCATGGATACATGAAACACACTATGTATCTTTTCCAACTCTTGAGGCGGTCCCAGCTTGTAGGCAACATGACCCACACGTTCTATCACCTCATATGGTCCAATGAACCTTGGACTCAATTTGCCCTTCCGGCCAAACCTCATCACCTTCTTCCAAGGTGAAACATTCAAACACACTCGCTCGCCCACTGCAAACTCTATCTCCTTATATTTCAAATCCGCGTAAGATTTTTTCCGGTCCGATGCTGCCTTCAAACGCTCACAAATGAGCTTCACCTTCTCGGTGGTTCCTTTCAACAAAGCCGGTATCGAGACTAACTTTTTCCTGTTTTATCCCAACAAAGAGGTGTTCTGCACTTCCTCTCGTATAAAGCCTCATAAGGTGTCGTTTGAATACATGCCTGGTAACTATTATTATAAGCAAACTCCACCAAAGGCAAGTGCTTCTCCCAAGAGCCATGAAACTCAATAACACAAAACCTCAACATCTCCTCAAGCACTTGGATTACACGCTCCGACTGTCCATCCGTCTGCAGATGATAAGAACTACTGGAATTCAACCGCGTACCCAAAGCTTGATGTAAACATTCCCAAAACCTTGCGATGAACCTCGGATCTCTATCTGACACTATAGTCTTTGGTACTCCATGTAGACGTACAATCTCAGCAATGTACAACTCTGCAAGCTTATCCAAGGTATACATAGTATGCACAGACAAGAGATGTGCACACTTCATAAGGTGATCCACAATCACTCAAACATAATTCTTCTTTGATGGTGATAACGGTAAACCAAACACAAAGTCCATAGTGATCCTCTCCGACTTCCATTCTGGAATCTTGAACGGCTACAACAACCCCGAAGGAAATTGATGTTTAGCCTTAACCCACTGACAAAACATGCATTTGCTAACAAACTCAGTGACATCTTTCTTAAACCCCACCCAATAGTACTCATCCTTCAAATCACGGTACATGTTTGTACCACCAGGGTGCATAGCAAAAGGACTACTATGAGCTTTAGTTAGAATAGTGCTCCTCAACCCATCATCACTTGGCACCACTATCCGACTCCCAAAATATAAAACACCATCATCATTGAAACGGGAATCTGAAGGCCTACCTTCTGCGATATCCTAAACATGTGGTACCAAAGAATCATCCAACGGTTGTTTATCATTTATCAACTGAACTAGAGATGGTTTCACTTGCAATTCAGCAACAAGGCCACCATCTTGCGATATACTCAAGCTAGCAAACATCGCCTTTAATTCCACCGCCACTTTCCTACCCAAAGCATTAGCCACAACATTTGCCTTCCCCGAATGATACTCGATCGTTAGATCGTAATCCTTTAGCAACTATACCCAACGTCGTTGCCTAAGATTTAACTTCTTCTGAGACATAAGGTACTTCAAACTTTTATGATCCGTGTAAACAGTACACTTCTCACCAGAGAGATATTGTCTCTAGATCTTTAAAGCAAAAACCACAAATGCCAGCTCAATGTCATGTATAGGGTAATTGCGCTGATGCAACTTTAATTGTCGCGATGCATAAGCAACTACTCTACCCTCTTGCATCAACACACACCCCAAACCAACATAGGATGCGTCACTATAAACCACAAACTCTTTTCCTAACTCAGGTTGAACCAAGATAGGAGCTTGCGTCAAAGCTGCCTTTAGCTTCTCAAAAGCTTGATGTCTCACTTCTGTCCAGTCAAACTTAACATCCTTTTGTAACAACTTTGTCAATGAAGCAGCAATCTTAGAAAATCCATCCACGACCCTCCGGTAGTAACCTTCCAACCCAAGGAAACTATGAACTTCATGAACAGACCTATGAGGCTTCCAATTCACCACCGCCTCAATCTTATGAGGATCAACACAAATCCCTTCAGCCGAAACCACATGGCCAAGAAAAACAACCTCCTTTAGCCAAAACTTACATTTACTCAGCTTAGCATTAAGCTGATTCTCTAACAGCGCTTGCAAAACGATCCTCAAATGTTCTTCATGCTCCTCCTCTGTTCGAGAGTACACAAGGATATCATCGATGAACACCACAACGAACTTATCTTGGAATTCATGAAACACCTTGTTCATCATATCCATGAAAGTAGCATGAGCATTCGTCAATCCGAACGGCATCACTAGAAATTCATAATGCCCATATCTCGTTCGAAAGGTTGTTTTCGGCACATCTACATCCTTCACCTTTAACTGATAATATCCTGACCACAAAACTATCTTTGAAAACACAACCGCTTCTCGAAACTAATCAAAAAGATCATAATCCTCGGCAACGGATACTTTTTCTTGATAGTCAACTTATTCAACTGACGATAATCAATGTGCATTCTCATCGTGTCATCTTTCTTTTTAACAAACAAGACCGGTGCACCCCAAGCTGACACACTAGGCCGAATAAAGCCTCGGTCAAGCAACTCTTGAAGTTGTGTCTTCAACTCCTTCAACTCCTTGGGTGTCATGCGATAAGAAGCAATGGATACCGGAGTTGTGTTCTCAAAGAACTCAATTCCGAATTCAACCTCTCGACTAGGCGGCAAACCCAGTAATTCCTCCGGAAACACTCCAGAAAATTCACACACGGTCCTTATATCCTGTACACGAGTCTCGTTTGTTCTAGGATTCATAACATCGGCTAGATAAGCCACGCATCCTTGACCCAACATCCGGCTTGCTTCAAGCGTCGATTCCACATTGGACAGGAATTTCACATTTTCTCCCTCCACCACATTGGACTTGATTTTACCAAAGATGATGAGAATGTGAACTCCCAACCATTTATGATCGTCTGCAAGTTTTAGCTAAATTAGCTTGCTTTCAAAATCCACAACGACTCTATGCTCAACAAGCCAATCCATACCAAGGATTACATCGAATCCATAGAATGGCAATTCCATAAGATCAACTAGAAACATATGCTCTTACACCTTTAAGGGACATCTTCTATACAATCTCCTTGTTACAACCGTCTCACAAAAGGAACTAGTCACACGCATACCCACATCCAAAGACTCAACGGGCAAACCAATCATTTGAGCATGTTCACACAATATGTACGAGTGTGTAGATCCAGAATCAATCAAAGAAAGTAATGACAAGGATTGAAAAGTAAAGGTACCAACGATCACGTATGTGTCATTCCTCCCTTCTCAATGGGCATACACTCTGACATGGCCACCACCTTCAGGCTGAACAACCACCACATGTGCTACATTCCTTACACCTTCATCTCTGCGCTAGAAGTTCCGAAGGCAACGCCCACGGCCTATATGCGGCTCAGCTGCTCTCACCTGAGCCTGACCTTCTCTCACTGGCTGCAGACAATCCCACTTCATGTGCCAACGATTACCACAATTCCAGCATGTACCAAGATTGCTTCAACACTCACTAGTGTGCCTTCTACCACACTGATTGCACTCAGGAGTCCGTAAGAAAGCATTCGGTCCTTGCTGACCTCTTTCAGGGTTGCCACCCCCACGTCTAGCATCCACATGCGACCTTCTTTGCTTATGTCTCTTGAACCAATCTCTATCAAGATCACGTTCCGCAGGTTTCTTCCCTGAGCTAGATCCTCCCACTCGACTTGCCAGACCAAGATTCAGCTGAATGTTCTTGGCTCGAGTGACCAAGACATCAAAATCAGTTGTAACCCCCTTAACCCGGCCTAGACGGTTGACCCGAATTAAGAAAGTCACACGGGGAAAACCAAAGTCAACCTTGATTAACGACCCTTTTTTTTACTCTTGTCTAGATGCACATTAACCCTAGTTATGTCCATTCATGCAGCATACTCAAAGATCATAAACATCGGAGATCAAACAGGGGCCCAATTGAACAATTTACAACTTCAGGGACAAAATTGTAAATTCTGTAAATTATAAGGACTTCATCCAAATTAAAGTTACCAATATGAAATTAGTCAGGTTTCATGCTTCTCTGCAAATTTTCAGCTCAAAAGGACTTCCCAAACTCATACAATTGCAAAAACAAGATTCAGGACCAAAACGCAAACATTCCAAAACACATAACTGCCAATGTCAGCCCCCAACGGTCAGGTGTTCCGAAACAGGGAGAACCTGTTTCGAAACGCGGGGCCGTTCCGCAACGCGTACTGAAACGAGGGCTGGCAGAGGGCTTTCCGTTTCGGAACGGTGTCTTCCGTTTCGGACGCCTGGGCTACTGCAAGGCACCCGTTCCGAAACGGTAGCTACTTTTCCGAAACGACCTGCACAGAATGCAGCTAAATGCTTGCTTAAACACACAATTGACCAACCAATGATGCTCCAAATGCTATCAAACTTTACCAGCAACTCATACAACATACGAGAGACATATTTGCATCAACAATTCAACCTTATAGCATCAAATAAGAAAAGCCCCAAATCTAAAGCATGCTTCCTACTAACAAACCATTCAAGCATATAAGCCTCCAAACCAAGCACATAATGACCAATTACAAAATCCAGCTTTATTAACAACATTAAACAAACTTAGGGAGTTCAAAACATCTCCCAAAACATCCACATAGGTCCCCCATTGCCAAATGCCAAAAGCTAAAAATGTATAAGAAAACCTTCCCATACTTGAGCTTAATTTCCACTTGATTGCTTGCCTTCCTTGCTGCCCTCAATGCACCTTAATGTTCTGCATTATTGGTTTAAGAAAAAGAAGAGAGCGTAAGCAAAAGCTTAGTAAGGAATGCTCATTAAAAACCATTCAATAATGCATTTATAAAACTCATTTATAAATCATACTTCGAAACATCATTTAGACATGCTTACAAGCATTCTTAAACAAGCAGTACATGCTTCCATATCAATACATGTCATATTGGCCACAAGTGATAAATTCCATCTTTTTAAAACAAGATCAACATAAGACTCACACATGGACTTTTAAACACCATTGTGATCTTATAATTCACAAGGACCACACAAGGACTTTTAAACACCTTTGTGTCCTTTACAAGTTTCACCCCAAGGACTTTTAAACACCTTGGCCCCAAGGACTTTTAAACACCTTGGCCCATGGACTTTTAAACACCATGGCAAGGACCACACAAGGACTTTTAACCACCTTTGTGTCCTTAACAAGAACCATCCAAGGACTTTTAACCACCTTGATGTTCTTAAGTAACAAGGCTCACTCAAGGACTTTTAACCACCTTAGTGACCTTAACAAGAATCACTCATGGACTTTTAACCACCATGAAGTTCTTAGAATCCACAAGGCTCACTCAAGGACTTTTAACCACCTTAGTGACCTTAACCTTTTTCAAAACATCACTTGCCAATATACATCATTATCATCAAATAATCCACTGTTTTAAAGCATTTAACCAAGCCATAGACATCATGCATTTTTAAGCATCAAACCACATTTAAACAATGTTCAAAAACAAGGAACTCTTACCTTGAGCTTCCTTCAACATATGGCTTACTAAATCAGCAATAACCATGCTAAATCATGCTTTCAAAAACAGAATTCAAAACATGCAATAAAGCACATTGCACAACAACCAAACCATGGCCACCACTAGAGAGTTTTTCCGAAAACTTACACTAGAGCTTAGTAAAGTTGTTTAGACTTAGACTAAGCTCCCAAGACATTGGTTTCAAAGCCGAAAACCCAATTTCACTCACCGATTCCACTTCGCCTCTTGCCGAAGCACAAATCAAGCTTCCGGATCACCACCACTTGGATCCAAAGATGACTCCCCTGTTTTAAACACATCAAAGCAGAGGATTAATGCATCATCATGCATTAATAGCTTCAATGAAAACACCAAAACTCGCTGCTCTCATCCACACCCCATTTTCGGCCACCAAACACAACCGAAAATGCATCCAAACAACTCCTCAACAAAGCCCAGCCGCAAACCATCAAAACTAAACATCCTTTAACATCATTTAACATCTAAAAAGAACCTATTAACATCCTTATACCTCCAGCAACAACAGATCCACAAGATCACTCCAAAACAACCAAGAATCACAAGCTAAACTTAGGAAATTCAACCTATCTAGGATTGCATTAATTAAAACTCAATTCCATATCAAATTAACATTCATTTATCATCAAATTAACACCTTAAAACACAGCCCAAACAGATCCAACGAAAATCCATCAAAAAATCATCAAATCTTGCATTTAAAGCCAAGATCCATTACACAACTTAAAAGCCATTTATAAAACATCAATTAAGGATTTAGAACTTGGGAATTTCAGTAAAGAACTGAGAGTTTAGAGGAGAAGGACGTTCTTACCTCCAAACTTGAGTTTCTCCCTTTTTAGAACCAAAAAGCTTGAAGAATCAACTAGCAAATGGTGAGGTTTTGTTGATGAGATGATTAGCAATCAAAAGAGAATTGAAAAGAGAGATTTAAGTGACAAAATCAGAAGAAAATCTCTGGAGAAAAGATGTTTGGGTTGAGAGAAAATGAGAGAAAGGAAAATGAGATTTTAGGAAAATTAGTTAGAAAATAACTTCCCTCCACTTTTTCTTTTGTTTAAAATAAGAATTAAATCACTAAATATCTTAGAAAAATCTGGAGAAACTCCCTTTGGGTAAATAGCTCCTTAAAGATTCAAAGTTTCAATCCTTTTTAAAACAGTCACGCAGTTTTCAAAAATTACATTTTGGTCACTAGCTAAAATGTCACCCTTCCAAAACTCATTTTGTAAAATTGATTTCACAGTTCACTTATATATATTAAAAGAGGTTTTTAGGACATTTTTCCATATTTTTAATGCAACCCGAACTAGGCTTTCCTAATTTCACCTTTTTAGATTCGAACAGCACTTTGACCGAACCGGTCAACGCTCAAAACTTCTAAGCCCAAAACCGGGGAGTTACATCAGTGTAGTCTGCTGCGAGCATATATGTTTTCACATCTTCCACCAGTCTATATCGAAATCGTTCACATCTCTCTCGTTCGCTAGGAATTATCTCGGGTGCATACTAGCTAAGGCGTACAAATTGCACCTCATACTCTGCCACTGTTATACTCCCTTGCAATAGGGACATGAACTCCCTCTTTTTCTCATCTAGGTAGCGGACTCCCAAATAATTTCGCTTGAATGCATTCAAGAAGAATGTCCAAGTCACCTCATCATCATCCAACCCCGCTATTGTGGTTGTCCACCACATATATGCATCACCGCGCAACAGAGACACAATACATCACAATTTCTGAACATTATTACAGTTCAGCTACCCGAGTATCCTCTTGGTACTTTCTAACCAAGACTCAGAACCTTCCGGGGTCAGCCCCTTGAACTTAGTCCCTCCAAGACTGTGGAGTTGCTCCAACGGCAACCGCAAATTAGCACCATCCGGAGGTGCAGCCCCATGAGTTCCATCTACTGCTGCCTAAAAAGCTCCAACAATAGCTTGAATCAACACTGACATGTCAGGTTGCCCCTGAACTCCCTCGGGTCTCGCAACCCCTGCACCATCTCCACCTCCACCGGTTGGTTCACCAGGAGGAGGAGGCGGTAAATCCTAAACATTTTCAATATTCTCATTCTCAGCGGTAGCACGAGTATTAATTCTAAGCTCTCTATGTGGGCCCATATGAAAACAAGGCAAGTAATCCAAGTACTCAAGCTCATTTTTTTCAAAACAATTCTTTCTAATAGTAATGACATGGCAATAGGATCCACAACTATACCCCAAACATAGCATATCATCACAAATTCATCTCATTAGAAATAAACATCAACAATCCTACACCACGCTTTCACCAAAAAGCCATAACCATTCATACTCACTCCCATTAACCACTTACCAAGCCCCAAATATTCGCTAACTTGGCTTTGATACCAACAAATGTAACCCCCTTAGCCGACCTAGATGCTTGACCCGAACTACAAAGATTACACGGGGAAAGCCAAAGTCAACCCGAAAGTTAACCTTGATTAAGGACCCTTTTTTTCTTTTCAAAATGTAATATTAAGCCTACGTGATCACTCAAGATTGTAGGAAGGAAAGGCACATCGATCGGAATTCATTTAGGGGTTTAATTGCATGAATTAGACTTTCAGGGACCAAAACGTAAATTTTGCAAATTACGAGGACTTTGCAGATTTTAAGTTTACCAATAAGCAATTAATCATATTTCATGCATCTCTGTCAAAAATCAACTTAATTAGACATCCTAAACTCAACCAATTGCATCCACAATCATCAAGGACTAAAATATAAGAAACAAGAACTTGAACCAATTCAAAATGCAGTTAAACGGTCTGATGTTTCGAAATGCTGACCCTTGTATCGAAATGACCATATCGAAATAGAGTTGACCGTTTCGGTACTCGGGTGCATTTCGAGACCCGTATCGGAACATGGCTCTTTAGAAGCTAAAGTGTTCCGAAACACTCTTACCCGTTCCGAAATGCTATGGCCATTTCGAGCCCCTGTTCCGAAACAGTTAAGGGTGTTTCGATACACCCTGCCCTACAACTATGCATTTTTCTGGCTTTTCACATCTTTGCACATTCAAACATGTCCCAAATGATAGCATAACACTCCAACAACGTAGCATCATCTCATGCTACAAATCATACATAAAACAATATGAATTTGTCTATCTCAAAACAAGAGCATGTAAAAGCATTTAGGGAATCAACCACATACTTGAGAGAAAATCTAGCCATACTTACTTTCGGACTTAGGATAGTATTTCAAACCAATCCTAAATCCCCAAACCTTGTTTCTTTGTCCCTCAAGGACTTCTAAAACCATTCGCACTCACCGATTACGTTTTGCTTGCTTGCCGAAACGATATCTAGGCTTCCGACACTTCCGGATCAACACCAAAAGCATCCAAAGATGTATCCCCTGTTTATTACACATAAGAGCATAGGATTAATGCATCATCATGCATTGAAATCACCCGCCACTCAAACAAACTCGCTGCACTACTCAAAAACACCATTTCGGCTACCCAAAATAAACGAAATCTTCTCCAAACTTTCCCGAAACAAAGCTCAGCCAAGATTTATCAATTCTATTCATTTCTAAACCTCAATCAACACCAAAAATCATCACAAACATGTCCTTATATCTCCAGCAACAACAGAACACCAAGAACACTCCAAAAACCACAAATTTAACATGTAAAACTTAGGAATCCAAACCTATTCGGGATTTGTTTGATAAAACCTCATTTATAACATCAATTAACATCCAAGATACATTAGAAATCAACCTCAAAATAGAGCATAACCAAGAGTTATGAAAATCATCAAGATCTCACCAAGAATCTTGAGTTTTACCACAATTTCATGTTTCTAACATTAAAGCAACTCAAAAATCATTAACAAAGGATTGAGAACTTGTGAATTTTAGTAGAGAACTGATAATTAAAGGAGAAGGACGAAGCTTACCTCTAATGGCTGATTTCTCCTTAATTTGGGCAAGATTTCTTGAAATTCTAAAGTAAAAACAAAAGGATTTGATGAGACAAAGATTAGGAATCTTTAGGAGAATGAAATCTTAGCAAAACAGATGAAAATCAAATGTTATTTGGTGAAGGAAATGTGTTTGGCTGAGTGGAAATTTAGAGAAAATGAAATGAGAGAAAACTAACGTAAGGTAGTTATGAAAAAGTCAACTTGGACTTTCTTTTTAATTCTTCTTTATTACTTAATTAAAACATTATTAAAAACTCCCAAATTAAAGAGAAATCTGATAAAAAGATTTTGGTAAAATTAGCTCCTTAAAGATTCAAAGCTTCAATCCTTTACAAAACAATCACTAGTCAACTTTTGCAAAAACTGCAATTTGGTCACTACACCGAAATGTAGTATTTCCAAATCACATTTTGTAAAATTGTTTTCACCATAACCATTTATACAATAAATGAGGATTTTCAGATATTTTCCCATATTTTTAAAGCATCCCGAACTAGGTGTTCCCTAAATCTCCCTAAAAGATTCGAAGCGTTCTCGACCGACCCGATTCAACCTGTAAAACATCTAGGCCCAACACCAGGGCATTACATAAAATTTCAAGGACGAAATTTCCTAAGTTGGGGAGAGTATTAATGCCCCGGTTTTGGGCCTATGAGTTTGTAGGTTGTGTTTAGGGTCTGTTGGATAGAGACTCGAGATCCCAGTTAGTCCCGTATTGGTTCAGCGAAAACCTAGTTCGGGAAGTGATAACAATATGAGAAAATTTCTAAAATCCTTTTAAAATGTATATTAGGGGTTTGGTGAAGTCAATTTTAGAAAATGACATTTGGAAGGTTAATATTT
This sequence comes from Hibiscus tridactylites, assembly GCA_958450335.1. Lineage (NCBI taxonomy): Eukaryota > Viridiplantae > Streptophyta > Magnoliopsida > Malvales > Malvaceae > Hibiscus > Hibiscus tridactylites. The sequence continues at coordinate 30,100,108 of OY288276.1, forward strand.
CAATTTAGTGACTAAATCGTAAAAATGGAAAATTTGTTTTTAATGTCTATTTTGTAAAGGAGCCAAACCTTAGAGCTATAGAGCTAATGCAAATATGATAAGTTATTCCCTTAATTTTACGTGTTTTAAATGTGTTTAATTATAAAAGATTAAAAATGGTTTTGATTAAAAAAGGGAATTAAGCTTTACAAACTCATTTTGACGTAACTTTCATTTGTCTATTTTCTCATCAGCCACTCACCCATTTTCTTTCAAAACTTCCAGAGATCTTTTCCTTTTCATTTTACTTTGATTTCCAAATGATTTCCATGGAGTTTTCTCAACTTGTTTCAATGGATTCTTGAAGATTTTCAATCAAATCTTGTTAATTGAAGGAATATCAAGGGATTAGAGGTAATTTTCATGCTTATCCTCTAATCAAGGTTCTTTAATGAAATTATCATGTATTTGGCTCTTTAATTATGTTTCTTAACAAGGTTTTATGATTGATTTGAAGAAAATGGCTAAATCAAGCTTTAAATGATGATTTTGTGTAATTTTTGTAATGGATTTGTTTTCGCTGACTTATGATTGATTTTAATCATGTTTTGTAAGTTTATTAATTTTGAGATTGAGGCATAAGCATTGTAATCCAGAAACTATTTGGATTTCTAGTTGATTAGGTTGTTAGAATTGAGTTTTCGAGGTGTTAATTTGATTTTGTGAATGCTGGAAGTATAAGGTTGATAATATGTTGATTTTGGATGTTAATCAATGTTCAGAAATGGTTAGAAGTGTTAGGCTTTGACTGGGTTGAGTTTGTAGAGTAATCAAATGTGATTTCGGTTGTTTCAGATAGGTGTTTTGGTGGTTTTGGACAAGGAAACGTAGTAGGATTGCTTTCTGGAGTTTTTAATGCATTGAGATGCATTAATTCTCTTTTCTTATGCTTTAAAATAGGGGAGAATGTTTCAGACGCAACCAGTGAGGTTTTAGGAGCTCCAGATGCTTAGTTTCGCATCGACTAATCAAGGTTTCACGTGTTGGTGAGTGAGAATGTGGATTTCAGCTTTGAAATGTTTTAAATGTGGCTTTGGGAACTTATGTAAGCTTGAAACGTGTGTCTAAGTTCGGAAGTAAGTATAAGGAATTTGTCTCTCGGTTGTGATATTATGAAATGGTTTTTATGCACTTGGTTTTTGTTGTACGTTACCGAATGATAAATCAATTTTGAAGTATGTGCTTTACTGTTTTTAATGATGTGATGATGAAGGATGCACATGGTAAGTGATCCTTGTAAGTAAATGTTTTATACTTGTAATTTAAAGCATGGTTTAATTCTTTGGAATGTGATTTATTGATGATGCTTTGGAAACAATGATGTATGTGGTTAAATATGAATTATATTGGTAAGTGATGTTGTAAAAATGGTTTTAAATGATATCACATATAGTTAGCCGGCTATATGATTGAGTGCACAAAAAGTCACCTTGGATGTCGAGGGGTTTGTGTCCCGTGTCTCCGTCCAAGTACCTTAACGATCAAGGAGGTTGGTATCCCCTGTCTCGTTAGTGGGTTAAGCGTCTAACCGATAAATGAGGTTGGTGTCCCCAAGGGGTTGGTGTCTCCGTTGGTTGTTATTGTACCAAATTCCAGTTGAGATGGCTTGAAGTGTTGTGTGAACACTTGTTGAATCTGTGTATCTTATATGTTGTTTTGAGAAATGAACTTGTTTACTAATCACTTGTAAGCCAATATAACTGATGATGTATCATGAGATTGTTTATGAAGTATATTGTGATTATACATGTTTTTACTCTTTAAGCTTTTCATATGGTAGTTATGCATTGGAAAGCTTAAATTGAGCGTTAGCAATGGGACTTGCTGTTGATTCATGACACATGTTGCATAAGGTTTATTATGCTGATTTTTTTATTAAGGAAAGTGCATGGCTTTAAAGGCATGATTGTTTTCAAATGATGATTTAAGTTAATTGAAATGAGATTTCAATGTGGACGTGGAAAATGGTTTTAATGCATTGATGGTGTTTTGTTTTTGAGAACTCCTCACTAAGCCTTGTGTACTTACGCCCTAATTTGTCCATCAATGTAGAGAATTGAGGTTTTGGAGGTAACATGGAGCAAGAGATCACAAGAGACTTCATTTGATAATGTATGTTTCGGTTTAGACTATAAGTAACAAGGGCAATGAGGGATTCGTTATGTTTTTGGGAGATTTCTGTGAACTCCCTATTCGAGCAAGTTTATATTATTGTTTTAGATTTGTAAATGGCCTTTGGTTTTTTGTTTGTGCCTTGCTATGCATTTTGGTATCTTTCTTGGCTTGTGTACTAGGTTGCATGCCTATAGTTTACCTTTGATGCAAATTGCAATGATATGATGTTGAATACACCATGAATGATTGAGGTTCGATGTTTGGATGTGTTATATATATGTTGGAAGCATGCTTGAGTGGTAATGGGTGCATTAAAGTGTGAAATGTAACAAAATGTGTCATTACAGGCCCAAGTGTTTCGATACACCTAAGGTAGTATCGAAACAGAGTGCTTGAAATGGGCATGGGGTTTCAAAACATGGAAGAGTGTATTGAAAGATGCTCGGTTAAGTTGGCTACTGGAAATTTGTGTATCGAAACATCTTGGAGACCTTATCGAAATTGGCTCGTGTTCTAAAACACCCATACATGTTCCAAAACAAGGTGTATCGATAGAGGGCTAAGTGTTTCGATACACGAAGTTGTTAAGTTAGTTAATCAGATTCTTTTGATGTTTTTTTTACGTTTCAGCCCTTGAATGTTGTGGATGCAATTAAATGAGTTTGAATGATCGAATTGAGATAATACTTGACAAAGTGGCATGTAACATGTCTAATTAAAGGATGGTAACCTAAAATTGGATGAATTTCTTGTATTTTGCGAAATTTAAAAAATGGACCTTATTGCATGTTGTAATCAATTGAATGCCAAATCAATGTCTGTTTGAGTTAATGTTTCTTTTGCTGTGAATCTAAACACGTAGGGTAACAATTTACATCTAGACAAGATAAAAAAATAGGATCGTCTATTGAGGTAAACTTCCCGGTTTACTTCAATATTCCTCGTGTGACCTGTTCGGTTCAGTCGGTCGTCTTGTCCCGGTCGACGGTGTTACAAGGCACCCCTTTCCCTGTAAACTTGTTAGTACTACCCTTTGATGAATTTGATTTAATCTTAGGTTTAGACTTGTTAAGGTGTAACACCCCAAATTTGGCCCTAGATGTTTAGAGTCTGAACCGGATCAGTCTAGAAAACAGTTCAAATCTAAAAGGGAGTTTTAGGGAACACCTAGTTCGGGATGCTTTAAAAATATAGAAAAATATCTAAAAATCTTCATTTAATATATAAAATAGAATGGTGGAATCAATTTTACAAAATAAGATTTGGAAATACTACATTTCGGTGTAGTGACCAAATCGCAGTTTTTGCAAAGTTAAGTGGTGTATGTTTTGTAAAGGATTGAAACTTTGAATCTTTAAGGAGCTTTATTTACCAAAATGTTTTCATCAGATTTTTCCTTAATTTGGGTTATTTAATTAATGTTTTAATTAAAGAAAAATGAAGGTGATTAAATTAGAAAACCACCTTTGACTTTTCATAACTACTTTTCACAAATTTTCCCTTATTTCAGTTTCTCTCAAATTCCTTTCAACCAAACACATTTTCTCCAGCAAACACACTTTGATTTCCACTTCATTTGATGAGATTTCAATCTCTCTTTGATTCCTATGCAACTCCTCATCAAATACACTTGATTTCTACATTGAATTTTCAAGACAACTTGCCCAAATAAAGGAGTAATCATCCATTAGAGGTAAGCTTCGTCCTTCTCCTCTAATGATCAGTTCTTTACTGAAATTCCCTAGTTATCAATCCTTTATTAATTATTTTTAAGTGGTTTTAATGTTAGAAACAAGAAATTGGCTTAAAACTCAAGATTTTGCAAGAGATCTTGAAGATTTTCGTGGTGAATGATTGGGCTCTGTTTTGAGATGGTTTTCTAATGTATTTTGGATGTTAATTGATGTTACAAATGAGGTTTTATCAATCCAATCCCGAATAGGTTTGTTTTTCCTAAGTTTTGCTTGTTATAATGATGGTTTTGGGGGTGATTTTGGTGTTCTGTTATAGCTGGAGGTATAAGGACGTGGTTGTGTTGGTTTTTGATGTTAATTGATGTTTAGAAATGATTACAAGTGATGGATCTTGGTTGGGTTTGGTTTTGGAAGAGTTTGGAGGTGATTTCGGTAGTGTTTGGTAGCCGAAATGTGGTTTTTGTGTAGAGCAACGAGTTAGGTGTGTGGCTGATGATTTCAATGCATGAAGATGCATTAATCCTCTGCTCTTATGTGTTTAAAATAGAGGTGACATCTTCGAACACCTTTGGAGTTGATCCGGAAGCTTAGATAGCGTTTCGGCGAGCAAGCGAAACGTAATCGGTGAGTGCGTATGGTTTTAGTAGTCCTTGAGGGATAAAGAAACAAGGTTTGGGGATTTAGGAAATGTTTGAAAACACCTTCCTAAGTCCGGAAGTAAGTATTGGCTAGATTGCTCTCTTGAATGTGGTGATTTCCCCTAAAATGCTTTTACATGATCATGGTTTTAGATTGATAAATTCCTACTGTTTTTATGCATGAATTATAGCATGAGATGATGCTTGAAATGATTTCATAAAGTAACATGTTGCATAGTTGAGATTTGAGCTTTTATGTTAAAGCATAGCAAATGTTATGATTTTGAAATGAGATGAGAATGTTTGAGATTTAATGCATGAAAAATAGTAGTTGAGATGATGATTTGACATAATATATTGGCATAGATGTTGAGATACTTACGGGATATAATTGATCGATCAATAGGATGAGAGTGCACTATAAACTAAAAATTCGTACGTGCTCTTTGGTTAAGCCAAAGGGAGAGGATCGATGATGGGCATTCCATCGGGTAGGACTTGGTGAAATACCTAAGCTTTGTGGCGATGAGAGATTCCGCCATGTTAGTACGGTGATGTGAGATTCCACCGGAAACTATGTTGCTAGACGAGTGAGTACGGTAATGAGAGATGCCACCGGAAGTGTCTAGTGAGATGTCCGCATATCCAAGTAATAAAGAGATGTGAAATGCCAATATAAAATATGTAATGGTTTTTGATTCACATGTACATTTGATGAAATGGTTTATGCTATGAGAAATGCATATGTGGTTTGTTTATGAAATGCTAAGAGTACAAGCATGAGTATGGCTTTGCCATGGGGTTTGCATTGGTTTAATGCATTAGATAGAATGGAGGTACATGTGTTTTCAATGACAAATTGCTTTGAAAGGTTTTCAAGCATGAGATAGAATGAGCATGTGATTTAAAAGCTTTTGAGAAAGTTTTTTTCCAGATATGCATTATTGTGTTGGTTTTCTTTAGAGCATGCCTCACTAAGCATTAGTGCTTAAGCTCTCTCTTTTACCAATAATGCAGATACTTGAGGTGTTTTCGGGCATCAAGGAAGCTAAGTTCATCCAAGGAAGTCCAAGCTCATGTATTGTGAAGTTTTCACACACTTTAGTTTTGATATAATGGCAATGGGAAACCAAGAATTGTATTTGTGAATATGTTGAACTCCCTAAGGTTGTGGCATGTTTGTGTTAGCTTGTTTGAGTTGTAAATGGCCTTAATTGTTGGTTTGAGGTTGGATTGCTTATTTTGGTTTTGTGATTAGGAAGCATGCCTCTAGACTAATAAGAATTTGTGTTGGATGCTATGTTTGTGCTAGAATGTCCCAAATATGTTCTTTATATGTATGATGTTTTGCTGGTATGTTTTGGGAGTCTATGGGGCATGTTTGAGTATGTTAATGAGTGAAAAACCAGCATTTGCTGCTGTTTCTGGGCAGGTCGTATCGAAACACCCTCTAGTGTTTCGGAACGGAGCCTGAAATGTCCTTTGTCTTTCGAAACGGTGGAGGCTGTTTGAGAACATTTTGGCTACTAGAGTGCCATGTTTCGGAACTGGTCTCGGAACATACCCGTGTGCCGAAACGGTCACCACCGTTCCGATACAGCGTTTCGGTACGGTGAGTAGGCGTTCCAAAACGGGTTACCGTTGGACCCAGATTTGAATTGTTTTGAGTCTGCATGTTTTACATTTTAGTCCTAAATGTTGTGATTGCAATTGCTTGACTTTGACGTGTCTTTTTAAGAAGAAATTTGGAAGAGAAGCATGTAACATGATTAATTTCATAATGGTAATCCTAAAATCCATGAAGCCCCTCTAATTTACAAAATTTACATTTTGGTCCCTAAACTTGTATTAAGTGCAATTGAGTCCCTAAATGTTATCCGATCGCTGTGCTTTTCTCAATAATGACTTGTGAGTACTCTCTTAGGGTTAACATGTATTTAGACAAGATTAAAATAAAAAAAGGGTCATTAATCAAGGTTGACTTTCGGGTTGACTTTGGTTTTCCCCGTGTAATCTTCGTAGTTCGGGTCAAGCGTTTAGGTCGGGCTAAGGTGGTTACATTTGTTTGTATCAGAGCCAGGTTATCGAATAATTGGTGTTTGATATGTAGGTGATGTATGTGTTTGTGCATGATGTGTCTTATTGGTGAAAGAATGATGTGTGGTTAGTGGTGTATGATTCCATTGAGATGATTTTGCGATGCTATGCTATGTTTGGAGTGTGGTTGGGGATCCCATTGCCATATCAAAACTAATGAGAAAAATTTCTTTCGAAAATGAGCTTGAGTACTTGGATTACTTACCTTATTGTGCCTAATTGTGTTTATTGCATTTTTATCAGTGCATTGTTTTCTTTATAATGGGGCCACGTAGAGAGCTGAGAATCAATACTAGATTGATGGCCGATAATGAGAATGCTGAGAATGTTGAGTATTTACCTCGTCCCCCTGGTGGTGGACCATCCGGTGGTGGTGGAGCTGGAGCTAGAAATGCTGGTGCTGGTGCTGGGGTTGCTGGACCCGAGGGTGTGAAGGGGCAAGCTGCTCCTGACATGACCATGTTGATTCAGGCTATTGTTGGAGCTTTCCAGGCAGCAGTAGCTGGAGCTCATGGAGCTCCGCATCAAGATGATGCTAATGTGGGGTTGCCTTTGGAACATCTTCGCATTCTGGGAGGGACTGAGTTTAGAGGCTTATCTCCGAAAGGATCTGAGTCTTGGTTGGAGATCACCAAGCGTATTCTGGGTCAGATGAACTGCAACAATGTGCAGAAGCTGGGTTGTGTTGTGTCACTGCTGCATGGTGATGCCTATACGTGGTGGACGACCACTATCTCCGGGATGGAGGATGACGAGGTGACTTGGACGTTCTTCTTGAATGCGTTCAAGAGGAAGTACCTGGGAGTACGTTACCTCGATGAGAAGAAAGGAGAGTTTATGTCTCTCGTACAAGGCAACATGTTAGTAGCTGAATATGAAATTTAGTTTGTTCGCCTCAGTTAGTATGCGCCTGAGCTAATCCCTAGTGAGCGGGAGAGGTGCGAACGATTCCTTTATGGGCTAGTAGTGGATGTCAAGACTTATATGCTTGCGGCTGACTATGCGGATTTCGATGTCTTGGTCACTAGAGCCGAGGACATTGAATCGAATCTTGGTTTTGCTGGTCGAGTTGGTGGCTCTAGCTCAGGGAAACGATCTGCGGAATGGGATTATGGTAGAGATAGCAACAAGAGGCATAAGGATAGGAAGCCGCATTATGATGCTAGGCGTGGGGGTGGTAACCCTGGTAGAGGTCAGCAAGGACCTAATGCTGTTCTGAGGACTCTTGAATGTAACCGTTGTGGTTGAAGGAATGATGGTGAGTGTTGTGGTAACCTTGGGACATGCTGGAATTGTGGTAACCAAGGGCATTTGAAGAAAGATTGTCCTCAGCGCTGCGAGAGGGACATGCTCTGATGAGAGCAGCTGAGCCATAGAGAGGTCGTAGGCGCGGCCGTGGTAATTTTCAGCGTAGGGATGATGGTGGCAAGAACGTAGCACATGTTGTGGCCGTTCAACCTGAGGGTGGTGGTCAGGCTCGAGTGTAAGCCCATCATGAAGGAAGGAATGATACGTATGTGATCGCATGTACCTTTACTTTGCAATCCTTGCCATTACTTTCTTTGATTGATTATGGATCTACACACTCGTACATATTGTGTGAACATGCTCAAATGCTTGGTTTACCTGTTGAATCTTTGGATGTTGGTATGAGTGTGAATAGTGCCTTTGGTGAGACGGTTGTAACGAGGAAATTGTATAGGAGATGTCCCTTGAAAGTGCAAAATCATGTTTTTCTTGTTGATCTCAAGGAATTGCCATTCTATGGCTTTGATGTAATCCTTGGCATGGATTGGCTTGTTGAACATAGAGCCGTGGTGGATTTTGAAAGCAAGCGAGTTTCGTTGAAACTTACGGATGATTATGAGGTGGTGGTAGTGGGCGAGAATGTGAAGTTTCTTGCCAATGTGGTGTCTACATTATAAGCAAGTCGAATGATGCGGAAGGGTTGTGAGGATTACCTAGCCTTTGTGATGAATCCTAGTTCCAAGAAGTTGCGAGTTTGAAATTGACCAGGGGTTCAACCGGGACTTGGGTTCGAACTAGGGAATCGCCAGAAATTTGCCAGGGGGCAAGAGGAACACAAGAAAAATATCGAACAACTTCTGAGAAGAAATATGGGACTTGTCGAAAATTCTAGAGGGGAATTCCCAGGGATATGTCGAAATTTGCAAGGAGGAATAGGGATATGTCGAATTCCATTGGGGAATCCTTAGGGGTGTTGTCGAAATCTTCAAGAGGAAAAAGAGGGATGATTTGGTTGCTAGCCCTTGTCCCTTTAAATAGTATTCATAGACTTAATTCTAGTTGAATTCTTTAAATCCAAGTTCAACCAAAATTCATAGAATCTAATTCTACTTGAAATTTGTTTGTATTAAATATACATTATATTTAATAACATTAAATGAAATATATATATTTAATTATGTAGAATCTTATTCTACATAAAACACGGATTTAAATATACATTATATTTAATCCAAATATATATATTTTTATTATATAGAATCTCATTCTATCTTTACTTGGATTTAAACATATTTTAATATATATTTTAATTATGTAGAATCTAATTCTACATAAACTTGGAATTAAATATACATTATATAATTTCCAAATCTATATATATTTAAATTTCTAGAATCTTATTTTATAATATTTAAGTCTAAATATTTTCCATGCTCTAAATAATATTTGATAAATACAATTTTTATCCAATATTATTCTCATTTAAGGGAGTTGTCGATTTCTCCTATCCCATAGGGGATTTTGGCAACCTCCCTAAAATAGGGAGTATGGTTTCCAAATTTTTTTCGTTTCATTCGAATGGTGTGACCCTTGTAGGTTCATGCAACATTAGCATCACAATTAGAACTGTTCTAATTTTACAAACAATGAGTGGCATCTAGCAATACATCATTGCTACCTAAGTTGCATGAAGTCATGGATTGACTTTCCTAATTCCTGAATAAACTTTCTTTATGTATTTTATCCTTTTGTCCTTTATATCTTAGATGCACACAAGTCATGGGTTAGTCACACTTGTGTTGTCCATCTAGTGTTTCTTGATGTCTTGAGTAGATTATTATAAAAGAATCTCTATGATATCTCATACCATAATATTCGAGCATGACCATGCATTTTCTAATCTCATTCAATTAAGTGACCGAAGATATTTCTCCCATTATGTAGGAGGGACAAATCCTTTCTTGATCAACCATATTTCACTACATACGTCATCACGTATCCAATCATCATTCTTTATAATGTAGTCAGTTACGACTCACGTTTGACTATGTCAAAATACGTATATCTTTATGTTGAAATTATATTGATCTCAAGTATGAGGATCATACATATGTTTATCATGAGCAATGTTGTGACTGTCACATAATTACCCAAGAAACATGCTCATAGCGGGTCAATCCAGTATGTTGTTTTCTAAAAAATACTTATGTGTTGATTTTGACATCTCTATGTCAATGACAACACTTGTTATCAATCAACCACATATTAGTCTTTATATATTATCACAGTCCATACCCGTAATAATATTCGACTAAGGATTCTATTTAAAAATAATAGTATTATTGTATGTACATTATTATCCAATGGTTAGTTTGATGCATAGAAACATAGCAAATGATAATAACGGCAATGCCATTACTTGATAAATCTAGTAAAATAGTGTGTTTATTCAATCATCATATGATTCGTCTTTGGGCATACTCCAACAATCTCCCACTAGCACTAAGACCAATCATTCTCGTATCTAGTACAATATGGCTTAGTGTAACTAACATGCTTATGTTGTGTCAAAAGCTTTGTCAAGGAGTTGACAAAGTTATCAACTTTGTGCGTATGTTGCATACTTTCACATCTCCAGGATGTAAGCACTTCAGAATATGTTTAGATTTATTGATGAGATATGGGTTTTATTTGCTTACGCAAAGGTTCCATCATAACAGAGTTATGTAGCATCTAATATGCTGGGAACAACCCTTAGTTCAGAAGTGAACCCTTTATATCCAAACATCCTTCTTTATTGTTATGTCGATTGTAATACATTCAGCCTATGTTGTAGAGTTAGATACTGTCTCATGTTGCTAACTCGCAGTATCTTTTATTAATGCAAAACGGATTGCGGTCTTCAGTTTCCTTTTGATGAGTATGTCATCTACATACAATACTTAGGAAAATAACAATGCTCCCACTAGCTCTTTTGAAAACAAGACTCCTCTTTGTTTCTAGATAAACCAAACCTTTTGATTGTATCTTCTGAAACGAATATCCCAAGTTTGAGAAGCTTGCCTTAGTCTACGGATAGATCTTTGTAGCTTACATACCTTCCAAGTGTTTTACTGGAGTGACAAACCTTCTGGATGTGTCATGTACACATCTGTTTCAAGTTTTTCCCTTAGGAAAGCGGTTTTGACATTCCTTTATTTGATTCCATAATCATGGTATGTAACTACTTGCAAGTGAGATTAAGATGGATTAAACATAGCTACAAGGAATATGATTTATCATAGTCTATACTATGAAGTCTGTCAAAAACTTTTAGCGACGAATCATCCTTTGTATGTTTTATCATCCATGTCGATTTTTCCTTTTTGAAAAACTCATCCATACCTCTTAGGTTTTACCCTTTTAGGTAACCAAAGTCTATACTTAGTTTTAGACATGGATTCCATCTCATATCTCATGGCTCTTAGCCATTTCTTGTATTTTGGGCTCACCATTGCTTTCAGATAAGACCTAGTCTTTATCTTGATCCGAAAAGAAGTGTGTTTCCATGTACGGATAGTGAGAAATCCATATTTCTCAAGTATATGGTATTCACTTAAGGATCAAAACGATGGTTGTGTTTTGTTCCAATGTTCCTTGATCATTTGTGGAACATTCTGAATCTTTGGTTCATAAATTTTTGTCTGAAATTTCTTCACATTCCAAATTCCATTTTTCTTTTGTGAGAGGTAATCTCTTTCGAGAGAAACTCTCGTTTGAGCAACAAACATTTTGCTCTCGTTGAAAAATGAAATCCCTTAGTGATAAGTATTCTCTTTCGAGATAAACTATCGTTTGAGCAACAAATATTTTGTTCTTGTTAAAATTGAAGAAATAAAATCCAAATGTGAGCATTAATCTCTTCTAAGATAAACTCTCGTTTGAGAAACAAACGCTTTGTTCTCGTTATGATAAACAACAAATGGAGTTTTTAAGGTTCGAACTTTGTAAACATTTTAATATGTAAGTAACCTTAAAACTTCAAAGGTATTCTAGAACAATTGTTAGTCCATATCTTATATGGCGTTTTGAACCAAGTTTAAAAAAATGATTAAGTATGAGAGTTGTTTTTCTATTGTGTACAGAAGTCGAAAATGACTTGTTCTGAATCAAAACATGTCTAACATATTTGATTCTCTTTCAAAGATTTTTTTCATTCCACTTGTGGGATTTAATTATGGGACAATCCCATATTCTTTGAAAGTTCATCAAACTATAAGTATTCTTGAATTTGATCACATCAAATTACCTTAATACTTTTTACGAGTTTGAGATTAGTCATTTGTTTTATTTATCTTTTCTAAATGCACATTATTAACTTATATGATTAACAAAACATTTCAGCGGAAGGCACACAACGAACGGAACTCAAATAGGGGTTCAATCACATACAAACGTCTTTTAGGGACTAAAATGTAAATTTCCCGATTTTTAAGGACTAATCAAGTTTTCCAGTAACCAATCCAATATTTAATATAATAATAAGCCAACTTGTCAAATTCCATCTTAAACAGACCACTTAAACTCATTTAATTGAGCATCAAAGACCTAGGGACCAAAACGTAAGGAAAAGAAACCTGAAACAATTCAAATTCAAACTCAACGGTCGAGTGTTTCGAAACACCTGACTCTGTATCGGAACGGTCGTTTCGAAACCAGGTTGACCGTTTCGATACTTGGGTGCGTTCCGAAACCCTTACCGAAACACTCCTTTCTAGTAGCAAAATCGTTCCGGAACGTTCCTACCCGTTCCGAAACCCCATGGCCATTCATTCCTCTGTTCCGAAACAAGTAAGGGCGTCCGATACGCCTTGCCCTGCAACAGTAGATTTTGTTGCTTTTTCACATCTTTCCCCATCCAAAAACATTCCAATTCATGCCACAACGTACATACAACATGTTTAAGCATCAAGGATCATCATTATAAAGCATAAACTAAAACATGGCATCAATCATGCAAACATTGGAACTATAGGCATGCTCCCTACTCCACCAAAGCCAAACAAAGCTAAAATCAACATTAAAACCAAAATCAATCCTCAAAGGCCATTTACATCTCAAAGGTAAACAACAAAACATGCTCAAGGTAAATAGCAACATCCTCAACCATCCAAAAGTATAAATCCCACCCATTACCTCTTATTACACAAAAGAAAAGCCACATACTTTGCTAAACCGAAAAGCTTGGATTCCCTTTCTTGTGTGCTACCTCAACGCCTAAATCTCTGCATTGATGAAATGAATGAGCGTAAGCACAAAGCTTAGTGAGGATCGCTAAACAACATTCAACAATGCATTTCACACAATATACAAAACCACCACTTTTCAACACATGCCTTTACACAAAACATGTCCTTTCAAGACATCAAAGCATTTTCTAAAAACGTGCTCATATGCATCATTCTAAAACAACAAGTAAACCTTTGGTCATGCTTTACCAAGCATTTCATGCATTCTAGCATCACTTACAGGCACCGCAGGCTTAACATTAATCATTTACATTATATTGGCTCGCTAGTGATAATCCATAAACCATACCAACAAAAGACACAATTGGCTACACGGATTACTAGCGTTTTCGCACACGCTTCATACATACTATCAGACCACACAAGGTGGAGATCAATGGCACAATCTCAACCCCTCAACACCCGTGATGGAGATTGATGGCACAACCACAACCCCTCAACATCACACATCGGTAGTTGTATAATTCCACTAACAAAAGACTCACACACGGGATTAAACCATTTACCGTTGTGATCTTAGCCTCAATCGTTAGGGTACTTGGATAGAGATTATGGCACAATCACAACCCCTCAACATCCAAGGCGACTTTATTCATGGTGCACCCAATCCTATAGCCGGTTAACTATATCCGAATAAAGCAACCAAAAACAATTTCCATCACTTGCCAATATAATCATTTAACTTCATTAATCAACTATTTTACAAGCATAAACACAATGTCATTTCCACAAGCATAACATACTGAACATCATATGCATTTATCACATGAAAACCAAGGATCAGTTACCTAATGCATCCTTAACATAATGGCATTAAAATCCAGCAACAATCAGGCTTAAAACATGCTTTAAAACAGTAATCAATTTCACATTTAACTCAAGTGCATTATCAACAAAACATAACACATTTTCGAGAGAGTCTTTCGAACCACTTACTCTTAAGCTTAGCTAAGTGTTTCAAACTTACTATAAGCTCCCAAGAACACGCCCAAACCGTTACAAAGCTGGAAAATCGATTTCCACTCACCGTTACACGAAGCCTTTCTCCCCGACACAAAAAATAACCCTCTAGAGCCTCTAACAACGCCTCGTTTGCTCCCAAAACAAGACCCCCTGTTTACACAACAATAAAACAGAGATCTAAATGGATTAAAATGCATTTCAACAACAACAACATTTTACAAACTCGTTGCTTACCCAAACTATACCAATTTACCAATCCAAAAAAACCAAAACTAAATCGATTGCTTCCTAAACCAAAGCCCAGCCAAGATACACCACTTCCAAATCATTATAAACATCAAAAAACCTCTAACAAACAACCTAACCCAACCTTATACCTCCAGCAAGCAAGATTCCACCATTTCACCTCAAAAAACTCACTTAAAACTAACAAGAAACTCAAGGATCTCAAGGATTTCGAGATCTATGTTATCAAAACTTCATTTCAACATAATAATCAACTTAGAACTCAATTAAAATCAATCCAAAACAGAGCTTAACACCACAAGTCCAAAAATTAAGATTTCAACCACATTTTTACAAGATTTTGATCTCCAATCAAAACTATAATGAAAACTCAACAAAAAAACATTAATTAGAAGCCAAATATCTTGAGAATTTCAATAAAGAACTTTGATTAGAGGTTGAGAACGAGATTTACCTCCAATCCTTGCTTTCCTCAATGGATGACATGTTTTCCCTTGCAAAATCTTGAAGAACAAGATAGGATTTCTTGAAAATTGTTTAGGAAATATTGAGAGAGTGTTTGGAAGGAAAGAATTCTAGAGAAAGATGAATGAAAATAGTATTTCGATGAAAATGAGGAGAAATTTGTAGTTACGTAATTGAATCTCTGATTAAACACCCTTTTAATTAATTAAAATAAAAACCATTTAAAAGCTATTTAATTAAAAACCATTTTAAACACATGTCATATTAAGAAAAGGCTAAATTTCCACAAAGCCCCCTATAGATTCTAAGAATTTGGCTTCTTCTTTAAAAATCACATTTTCCACTATTCAAAATGCCCAACTACCGAAACTCTTTTTGTAAAATTGACTTGACCAATCTCTTAAACATATTTTTAGAGGAATTTAGCAATTTTTACCACATTTTTCTCATATCCCGATCCTTGATTTCCTTAAATCACCTTACGTGATTCGAACCATTCTTGACCGGTCTGGTCCGATGTCTAAAACATCTAGGCCCAAATCCAGGGTGTTACACGAACCATACATTTTCAATTAGGGTCAATTTCAATTTCAAATCAATCAAGTAGATTAGATAACATTACGAATACATTTTTTCGGTTGGAAGGTGCATGGCTCAGATTAGTAGAATTCCGAGTAGGAGCCTTGTCGGAATTTCTTGGGAAATCCTTAATATAGTGATCATCACCACAACAAGAAAAACAAAGGCTGGATTTAAGTGGGCATTGGCCGAAGTGTTGCTTCTGACAATTCTTGCAGATCAGAGCTTTTTCAGAATTTCCCGAGCTGTTAAAGGACACAACATGTATAGCCAACTTATTCACCGATTGGAGTCTCGGTGTGTACTTGCTTCTAGGAGCACGTGTGTAAGTAGAAGACCCGTCTTTTTTTGATTTGTGGAATTCTTTTATTTCCAACAGGACTTATCAACACTTTTACGCTTCTTATCGATGTAATAACTCCCTTTCCTCTTTTCTGCAACTTTCATCTTAGCCTCGGTAGTAATGTCTCGGTCTACATGAGTCTGGAAGTCTGTGATACCCAGGGTAATAAACATCAAACTCAGCTCGTCATTTAGGCTTTCGATATAAATTCTTAATTTATCTTTCTCGGTCTTGATATACTTCGAACCATATTTACAGTACTTGCAAAAGTCTGCAATGTACTGTTCAATAGGTGGTTAGCTTGCATTAAATACAAGAACCATTTTCTTTAGTCAGGTAGGCACTGCTCGCTCACATATTTCTTGTTGAATTCTTCAAAAAAGAACTTTCATGTTACTAACTCGGCCGGGGAAGATAAGGTCGTGGTTTCCCACCAACTTAGCGCTTCATCCGCTAATAGAGCATTAGCACATTCGAGCTTATGCTCATCCGAGCACATCCATGTTACTATCAACCAAACATACATACTTTTAGAACATAATATCCATTCAATCATGTTATACAAATCAACCACATACAATGTCCGTACATGCTTTCCAATTAAAAGCTTATCATTTATCATAAAACATCATGCTTTTCATCCAACTTTATTCATAATAGAGCATACAAAACTAATGAACTATCCTAGTAATCATACCTAGAAGCATTCGAACCATACACATTCAATTAGGGCCAATTTCAATTTCAAAACAATCAAGTAGATTATATAACATTACCAATAAATTTAATCTAGATTCTGTAAACATTTTATGAACTTTCTAAGGTTCATGTACCATTCGAATCTAGCATTTGTCTAACCAACCCAATTTATCCAATCAATTAACAATTTTAAATAATCATATATGGTACTATCACCTATACATTTCAAAATACTTAAATCCACATAACATACTCAACCAATCTAGTATATTCGAATATCATAGGAAACAATAATATGACATAGCTTTTGCAAGAAGATAATCAAACATAATCCATGTTTCATATATATATACATAACCATTAGTGACTTATGTTTACAACAAAATATTTATCATCCATAAGGTTATAAATCCATAGCTACCTATTTACATACCAAGTTCATTACATGACAATCCATACTTAGGTTTCTATATACATCTCATATACATTCTCATGATAAGTCCACCAATCAGGAGTGCTAACAAGACAAAACAAGGCATACTTGAATCTTTGGCTTGTGAATGCTTTCAGAACAAATTTAGACAGCTTTCGAACAAGTTATCCTATTGATTTGTGATGAAGGACTAAGAGAGTTATAAGTACAACAAGTACTTAGTAAGGTAGTTCCTATAACTATCACATATCCATTTGATTCTTTAGGTGTTTATTTCATTTAACAAGGATTACCTAGCTAGTTTTGGTTCCATTTAAGCAGCACCTAGCTAGTTTCATGCTATGTTAAGTAGTTTAGCTTAGCTAGTCTCAAGGATCATCACATATCTTCATATACACCAATAAAATTTCATACAATTATCATATGATACATATAACATACAATTCAACACATATCAAATTGTCATTTCCATCCTCTTACACATGTGATCACATTTAAATATAATCTCATTCCAGTATCATATTACCCTTTTCATTGAACATATAACAAGTCTTATTCATGTACTTTTAATGGTTTTGCCTTAGTAAATTGTATGACTAGGTAATCCAGTCTTATTAGATACAAAGAACCAATTCAGAGGATGCACATATCATCAAAACCAGTAGGTGTTTGCAACACCAAACAAAGGGTACACCAAGTACCAATAACAATAGGGTATATACAACACAAATCAGAGGGTACACAAGGTACGAAATCAAATGAGCTCTAGACTCTAAGGTATGTCGTTCTATCTAAGACCAACTATTCAACCAAGGACTTTCATTGTCTTTTAGATTAATCAAACATAAAACAAGTGTTTAAGGAATCAAACATAGCAAATTCATATCATGCTTCATGACTCTAGTAAGGGCATTCCACATCAAATTTATAGGAGCTAACTAGCTATTACCATTGTCATGTTATCTCATTTCCTTTTAATCCTTTCTCCCCTTAGGATATTTTACCAAATGTGGATTATATTCATTTCATTCTTTCATCTATAAACATAAATCAAACATAAAAAAATGGTTAGGATACTAATCCCAACCATAAGATTAACTACACTCAGAAAACACCAAGCTTTCAACCAGTCTTGTTCCTCATGACTATCCCTTTGTTCTTCCTATTTGGATGGCCAGCCCTTGATTCTTCCAAGTTCTCTTCAATTTCTTGGTCTAATTATTCACATATAAACATACACAAAGTGTATTAATATCGGAATCAAGCATATAAACTTATTCAAACAAGAACAAACATAACACATTTCAAAATGTTTTCCAATTTTGGCATCTCGCACTCTTGTTACTAATCTACCATAAATTTTAATGTACTCGTCGGAATTTCGATTAATTTACCTTGTTAGAAAGCTTATTCAACTAGCTTTTATCCATTTATGGATCATATTTTTCATGTTTCTAGATAAATACAGTTTTGCAATTTAAGACATGGCATTTTTCAAGGACTAAACTGTCATATTTCATTTTAAGTCACTTTAATGTATTGTTGAACCTAGGTCCCTTACTAGTTCAAATTAGCCCTTTAACCAAAGTTTACCCTGCTTTCGCTAGTCTATTCAAGTCCAGTATGGTCCCTAAATGAACCAATTCAGTCCCTTAATGAACTACGTTTCCAGATTAGTCCCAATTCACATATTAAGCACATTAACCGTTGTAGACATTTAATTAAAGCTACCTATCAACCAATTCAAGTTATAATTCATTCATATATTAAATCCCATGTTTTTAAACATTATTTCCAGAAGATATTACAGAGCAACTTGATCCCTAACACTTTCAATTTCACCAAAATAGTCCCCAAGAGCAATAATTACTATTTTGCATTATCAAATGATCTAATTTCAATTCCTATTATATAACCCATGCTGGATACATCAATTTCATCGAAATATAACATATTTCCAGCCACAAATTCATCATAATCAGCAATTAATCAAATCAAAACAGAATATACAAACATTCAAATACTAATTCAAACATGAATTCGGTTCACTAGTGAGTAGGATTGCTTACTTTGCTTTCTAGCTTTAATATTAGGGTTGTATCATCAACATGCAAGCATTTCCCGTATTCGTAACACTCTGGATTCCAGCCTTTAAAAAATGGAAATTGAATATATATAAACAAAGAAGAAAATAATGAGGTTGGTGGGGTTTGAACCCACAACCTTAGCCCTTCTTACTCCCTTGGGTGGCGAACCATTGAGCCATGTGCTGATATTTGTCATGTTTTTCCCTAGAGTAATACTTGGATTAAGTTTGGGGTGATATTGAATCAAATTCAATAACCCGTCTGACTCCTCACTTACCCAGAATGTCGTTCGAGTTTGAAAATACCCTTGGGATATCCAAAGGTTTTCTCCCACCCAACCACATCGGCCACCCGTTCGACTCCTCCGATCTGCCTCCAACGTTACACCGTGGTCGCCACAGCCAGCATCACCGAAAGCCCCGCGACGTCCTGATCTCATCCTTGGCTGTCATGCGCGCTACCGAGCTGCCCATCGTCGTGAAGACTCGTTTAAAGGTTCGACGAACCTAGGGTTTGAAGCGTTTTGTTTTCTGCAAATTCCGGCCACCCTCGACGTCCGTTCAAGACGCGGCCACAAGATTCGAACTCCTTGCGTTGACGCGACCAAAACCCCTATGGCCGATCGTCGACCTGCCACCGAGAGAGCCCTCATCGGAGCTACGCTATTTTCCGATTGTCCTAGTTTGTTTTGGTGAGTTTTTGGTTAGATTTTGAATTTATTTCGGTATGTATAGGTTTGGTTGAACTGTGGTGTTAATGGGCTTTTGAAATCCGGCAGAATCGATGCCAAAGGTGACTTCGGCGAGTTTTCCGGCGACCTTCCGAATGTCACTTTAGTTTGGGTAAGTGAATTGGTCTAAATCGGCCCAACCCGGTCTAAGCCCAAACCCGAACCGAGCCCAGACCCGTCTTTCCGACCCGTCTGCCCGATCCGAAAACCCCAACTGAGTCAACCCGAGTCAGCCGAGTCAACTCGTCCGAGTCAGCCGAGTCAACACGTCCGAGTCAGCCGAGTCAACTCGTCCGAGTCAGCCGAGTCAACTCGTCTGAGTCAGCCGAGTCAACTCGTCAGAGTCAGCCCGAGTCAACTCAGTTAACCCTTACCAGTTGACTGCTGACGTCAGCGTTGACCTACTGACGTCAGCGTTGACTCTGACCCTGTTGACCATTGACCTGCTGACGTCAGCGTTGACTTTCACCGTTGACCAAAAAGTCAACTTTTCCGAAATCTCTCGTTTTATGTTTTTTGATGTCTCGAGTCCGATTTTGAAGCTCGTTTTGTAAAATTCCAACCCGAAAGCCTCCGAATCTGACCTTGAACCCGAACTTGTATATGTATTTAATTATTCAGTTAAGAACTTTGTGAATAAGGTCTGATCTTCGAGTTTGTGTATTTGAAGGTGTTCAAAGTTCCTTGTATCCGAGATGTGAGGGACGACAAATTTGGGTTCGAGTGCGATCGAATGAAGTATCATGAATCGACCGGTGTAGCTCGGAGTTGAGGTAATACATTACTACCTCTTGTATGCTTTATGATACATAGTGGTATCCGGTAATCACATGCATGATTGTGTTTAAGCGTAGGATTAATTCTGTTAATCCCTAATCGAATATGAAAAAGGGTAGTGAACTAGTTAAGAATAGTGCTCGGTTAAAAAGATAAGTGACTTAAAAGAACTTTCGAGTTCTAAGAATGATTGATAAGTCTGTGAGGCTCTAAATTTGGGTTTTGCTTGTTAATGATTTTAATTTCTGAAATGCTAAGTTAAGAAATGGTGAAAATACCTTGAGAGTAATGCGATATGAGATTTTGCGTTTTATCTGATAAACAACAGATTCATCGTAAAATATCGTTATACTGGGAATGACCTAGTAATAAGATTTGCATCTCCGGGAATTTAAACACTTAAGCTATTCCTGAATTCTGAATAATCTCCAAAGACAAATTTACAAGAATTTTTCGCATGTCCAGAGCTACTAATGGTGTAATTATCGGACTGACTAAAGCGTCTGAAATGTCAAAGAGGACTGAAAATATTAATAAGGCAGAATTAATAGGAACAATGTGATGACAAAAAAAGGGACTGAATTACCCTCGGGCACTAGATGCCAAAATTAACCGAAATGATGATTATATCCTCGCGATCAGAAATGAATGAGTAGTTGGAACAACCGAAAGGCTCAAAATTTTTGTAACACCCTCGGATATGAAGCATCTGAAATACTTGCGAATGCTGAAAGTGACTGAAGGTACCTCTAAGACCAGAATAAGGAAGACCAATAAAGCTAGACAACATAATGACTCTAAAGTGGTAATTCACGGCTTGTGTTTGTTGGTCGTTTCTGATACTATCGTAATTTTGGAAAGATACCAAGTGGCGACATGTTCGAGTTATTTGGAGAAAGTACTCAGTTATTGGTAGAGCAACATGTTTCCTCAAAAAGATAAATTCGATGCTATGGAATGAGTTCGGGTGTTATATACATGTTCAAGAATTTGGAAAATTACCGCTTGGATGCATGTTTGATCTATCGTAGTAAGTTCAGTGGATGTAAGGTGAAGACGATCTACTTTGTTGTTACGCTGTAATCAGTTCTGGGAATGAATGCTTAAGAAGTACTTATCCGATTATATTTCAAACTCTGTGTTAATGGTTTCAATTAGTTCAGAGGTACTCGAAAGCTTGATGAGCAACTAGAATTCCAGGACTCGGTGCATCACCGTTTATACCTTATTGGTTCAGTTTAGCAAATTACCCCCGAAGGTCAGCATGACCAACAATACCCTTGTAAGCGTTAGCGATCGAATCACTCTCGATATATCCGAAATCCCAATGATTTTGATGCATCAACTTTCGATGTTGATTTGACCCATCTTATCGAACTCCCCTATTCGTAGGGACCTCGTTCTGAAATCAGTCTAATTGTCAAATGTCATCTTTCCGATATCTATCAAGTCCCTCTAAGAAATAAATCGGGCCATAAAGTGTGTACCATGTATCTGTAAATATTTTCTTTTCTAAACCAAGACCATATGCTTAAAATTTAAAAGTATGATACTGTTGTTCGAAAGGAAAGCAATTCTCTGATTTCTGACCTTTGATACGAAAAATATATATGATATATGACATTGAATACGAAGTAATAATAATGATAATAAAATAAATTTGATATATGTCTTCTGGTATAAAAATAGATTTGATATCTATTTTCTGTAATACTATCTTCTGAATATAAACTGAAATCATCTAGGATATGAATGATGATCTGTAGGCTCAGTGCTGGTAAGTCCTTCTGGACCTAAGCTCCTAAGCCCAATGGGCCTAGGGTAAGCCTTTCTGTTAAGCTCTTATGCCCACGGGCCTAGGGTAAGTCTTTTTGGACCTAAGGCATCCCCTTAGGTAGGCTCCTACGCCTCAAGCCTAGGGTAAGACCTTCTGTATGCAGTTCAAGGGGAATTGCATTTTGGAGTTCGGTTAGAGGGTAGTTAAGTAAATTAATAAAACTTTCTTACCTCTTCTGAAACTTACCCTACTAAATTAATGTATCAATGTTGAACTCTCAGTAAGCTTACAATTCGCGCTTAATGGACCACTCTAAACTCCTTGATTCAAATTCTAAAAATCTGAATCTCTTGAGTCTCTGGCTTTAGACTCACCTCTTACGGTTCCAGTGATCAATTAATGAATAACTCTGTTGCCTTCCAGTACAATATTCCCTTAAAATCTCGAATCGTAATTTGAGATTACCGCTGCCCAGTTCTTCATGACAGTGTTAAGGTTGCCATATACCTGCTTGTGCTTTTAGCATCTCCTGGTAGTTTGTATTACTGAGATTTTCGAAGCTCACATCGTTTTTATCATCACAGGTTAAAAGATCGACCATGTTGCAGCTATCAACGTCGGTATGAGAGTTTTTTTTTCGGCTCGCTCGCGGAGTATGGTGTTTGTGTAATTAGGGGGGCATGTATGTCATGTTTTGGTTTATAATCAAGTCTGAAACTTGTATTAATAATTTGTATCATAGTTTTATTTCATTGTCTTATTCTTTTCTGGAATTGTATTTTAGTTCAAAACTTGATTTATGATTTTAAATGGTTTGACCAATTGTTTATTTAAAATTTTATCGTGGGTCGCTCCGATGACCCTAATGTGACTTCCTACGATCCGTATTAATGCATAGCCGGGTCTAGGGGGTTACAGTATTTTTTCAATTGTTGATCAAGCTATTTCCCCCCTTATTCTCTCTCTCTAATTTTCGGCAATATGGTGAGTAGTGAGGAAGATGACAACACACTTGATTGTTAGTGATAGTGGAATTGTGTTCCAATTTTTTGCCCCTAATTAGTCTTTAATTTTAAGCTTAATCAAGGGCAGCCCATGGAATTGCATAATTTAGCATGCAATCAGACTATTTACTAGCTTATTCAATTAAGTCATCTTGCTTTTAATCCCAATTTTTGCAATTTCATTCAATCAGATCCTTGTTTATTCTATTAGTTTTTTTTCTAAGTTGAATTGAATCAATTTTTTAGTTAATTGATTCAATTACTTCTAAGCTCGGATTGATGTTTTTACAACTCTCCCTTCTTAAAATTAAGGATTCGTCCTCTAATTCTTACCTGAACTGAATGCATGAGGATATTTCTTCCACATTGTATTCTTGAGCTCCCACGTTGATTCTTCGATTTTATGATTCCTCCACAGAACCTTTACCAGAGATATGTTCTTGTTTCAGAGTCGTTTGATTTCTCTATCGAGGATTTGGATTGGTTATTTCTCGTAGGATAGATCGGGATTCAATTCATCTTCTTCTAGCTCAAGAAAGTGGAATGGATCAGAACGGTATCGTCGGAGCATTGAGTCGTGGAAGACGTTATATATCTTATCGAACTCGCTTGGGAGTGCAAGTCGTTAAGCTACCGGGAAGATTCTTTCAATCACTTTGAAAAGTCCTATGAAATTAGGGATGAGCTTCCCTCTTATACCGAATTGGAATACTTTCTTCCACGGGGAGACTTTAAGAAAGACCTTATCACCGATCTCGGGAGGCAACCTCAACCAATATGCCACAAGATCAATACGCTCCACAACCTCATATGGTCCAATAAACCTCGGGCTAAGCTTATCCTTAAGCCCAAATCTCATCACCTTCTTCCAAAGTGATACTTTCAAGAACACATGTTCGCCAACCGCGAACTAAATCTCCTTACACTTCAGACCCACGTAAGACTTTTGCCGATCCGATGCTTCCTTCAAACGCTCACAAATGAGCTTTACCTTCTCGGTTGTTCCTTTCAACATAGCTGACATCGAAATCAACTTTTTCCCAGCTTCTGCCCAACATAGAGGAGTCCTACACTTCCTCCCATACAAAGCCTCGTATGGAGCCATTTGAATACTTGCCTGGTAACTATTGTTGTATGCAAACTCATCCAACGACAATTGATTTTCCCTAGAACCGTGAAACTCTATAACACAGCATCCCAACATATCCTCAAGCACTTGGATCACACGTTCCGACTGTCCATCCCTCTGAGGATGATAAGAAGTACTAAAATTCAACCGTGTACCTAAGGCTTGATGCAAACATTCCCAAAATCGCGATGTAAACCTCGGATCCCTATCTTACAGTATGGACTTTGGCACCCCGTGCAACCGCTCGATCTCAACAATATACAGCTCTGCCAACTTATCCAAGGTATCTGTAGTATGCACATGCAAGAAATGTGCACACTTCATAAGGCGATCAACAATCCCCCAAACCGAATTCTTCTTCGATGGTGACAAATGAAAACCAGACACAAAATCCATGGTAATCCTTTCCCACTTCCATTCCTGGATTCTCAAAGGCTGCAACAACCCAGAAGGTACCTTATGTTCAGCCTTCACACGCTGACACACCATGCACTTACAAACGAACTCGGCAATATACTTTTCCAACCCCACTCAATAGGTACTCCTCCTTCAAATCACGATACATCTTTGTACTACAAGGGTGCATAGCGAAAGGACTACTATGAGCTTCAGTAAGAATAGTGCGCCTCAACTCAACATCATCTGGCACCACTATTCGACTCGTAAAACACAGAACACCTTCACCTTTAAAACTGAAATCCGAAGGTTTACCCTCTGTAATATCCTAAACATGAGGGATAAGAGAAACATCTAGCAACTGTTTGTCCTTGATCAACTGGATCAGGGATGATACTCGATATGCCCAAGTGAGAAAACATCGCCCTCAACTCCACAACCACTTTCCTGCTCAAAGCATCGGCCACAATGTTAGCCTTCTCCGGGTGATTCTCGATCGACAGATCATAATCCTTAAGCAAATCCACCCAACGACGTTGCCTAAGATTCAACTCATTCTGAGACATAAGATACTTTAAGCTCTTATGATCCGTGAACACCACACACTTCTCGCCATCCAGATAATGCCTCAAAATCATCAAGGCAAACACAACAGCCGCAAGCTCAAGATCGTGGGTAGGGCAGTTACGCTTATGCACCTTCAACTAGCTAGATGCATAAGCTACTACCTTACCCTCATACATCAACACACAGCCCAAACTGACAATGGACGCATCAATGTAGACTACAACCTCCTTACCAGACTTAGGTTGAATCAAGACAAGAGCTTGCATCAAAGCTTCCTTCAGCTTCTCAAAAGCTTGCTGCCTCACATCCGTCAACTCAAAGCAAACATTCTTCTGCAACAACTTGGTCAAAGGTGGAGCAATCTTCGAGAAACCCTCGAAAAACCTACGGTAATATCCAGCCAAACCAAGAAAACATCACACCTCCGTCACCGACTTAGGCACCTTCCAGCTCATCACTGCCTCGACCTTATGTGGATCAACACGAATACCCCCAGCCGATACAACATGCACAAGGAAGACCACTTCCTTAAGCCAAAACTCACACTTACTTAGCTTGGAATACAAATGATTCTCCAACAACGCTTGCAAAACTATTCTGAGATGTCTATCATGATCCGCTTCGGTACGAGAGTACACAAGGATATCATCGATGAACACCACCACAAACTAATCCAAGAACTCATGGAACACACGATTCATCGTGTCCATGAAAACATCAGGTGTGTTGGTCAAACTTAACGGCATTACTAAGAACTCGTAATGTTCGTACATTTTCCGAAGAGTCGTCTTAGGTACGTCCATATCCTTTACCTTCAACTGGTAATACCCTGACCTTAAGTCAATCTTAGAAAACACCGAGGCTCCTCGAAACTGATCAAAAAGATCATCAATCCTTCAAAAGGATACTTGTTCTTAATCGTCAACTTGTTCAATTGCCGATAATCTATGCACATCTGCATTGTCCCATCTTTCTTCTTTACAAACAGCACCGGTGCACCCTAAGGCGACACACTCAACCGGATAAACCCTCTATCAAGAAACTCTTGAAGTTCCGTCTTCAACTCCTTCAGCTCTTTCGGTGCCATGCGATAAGGAGCAATGGACACCAGAGTCATATTCTCATACAACTCGATACCAAACTCAACTTCTCTGTTTGGCGGCAACCCAAACAATTCTTCCGGAAAGACACCCGGAAAATTGCAAACGGTTCTGATGTCCTACGCACGTACATCCTTTGTACCAGGATTCGTCACATTGGCAAGATAAGCCTCACAACCCAACCTTAGCATACAACTTGCTCCCATTGCCGAAATCATATTAGACAAGAATTTCACATTCTCGCCTACTACCACTAATTCATAATCATCAGCAAGCTTTAGGTGACTCGCTTAACATCAAAGTCAACCATCGCTCTATGCTCGGACAACCAATCCATGCCAAGGATCACATCAAAACCATAAAAGCGTAACTCCATAAAATCCACAAGAAAAACATGACCCTGAACAGATAAGGGACACCTCCAGTACAACTTCCTAGTGACTACAGTCTCACCAAAAGAACTAGTCACTTGCATTCCTACCTCGAGCAACTCAACATGTATATCAAGCAAATACGCCTGCTCACTCAAGATATAAGAATGTGTGGATCCAGAATCAATCAAAGCCAACAATGATAAAGACTGGAGAACAAAGGTACCTACGATGACATTGTTATCGTTGTGCTCCTCACGCTGAGCATAGAACCTCGCAGGACCGCCTCCCTCAAGCTGAACTGCTATAACATGAGCAATGCCTCGCTTCCCCTCATCTCTCCTTTAGAAATTTCCTCAGGCGTGCTTACGGCCTCTCTGAGGTGCAACCACAGCATGTGCACGTCCCTGGCCTCCACCAGCCAACAGAGGACACTCGTGCCTCATATGATCTGCTCAACCACAGATCCAGAAAGAATCCCCTGCCACCACAATAGCAGCTTGTGCCTCCCTAGCCGCACGAGGACAATCTAGCCGCAGATGACCCCAAGAACAACACGTCCAACATGTGTTTTGTTCCGCCCTCATCTGGTCTCCCTGAGCGAGTGCACAATGTCCCACATTACCTCGCCTAGCAGCAGGCTGATATCTGCTATCTTGACCTCTCTTGTTCCATCCACCACAAGAACTAGACTCAGCTGCTCTCTTTCCATAGCTAGAACCACCTCCACGACATGATAGATCAAGGTTCTGCTCGATGTCTTTAGCTCGATATACAAGCACATCAAAATCGGTGTAGTCTGCAGCCAACATATAAGTCTTGACTTCCTACACCAGCCCATACCGGAAGTGATCGCAACAATGCCTCTCACCTGTCATCAACTCAGGGGTGTATTGGCTCAGATGTACGAACTGGACCTCGTACTCAGGCACAGAAAGATTTCCCTGAACAAGCGACATAAACTCACACTTCTTTTCATCCAAGTATTTCACTCCCAGATAATTCCTTTTAAAAGCACCAATGAAGAACTCCCAATCTACCTCATTGGGTTCCATTCCAGCCGTGATGGTCGCCCACCAACTATAAGCATCACCCTAGAGCAAAGAAACATTGCATCCCAGCTTGCGCACTTCATTACATCCCATCTGATTCATGATACGGGTAGTGCTAGAAAACCAGGATTTCGACGCCTCAGGTGACATTCCATAGAACTCAACAGCTCCTAAACTTCTTAGCCTTTCCAAAGGCAAACCCACATGCCCAGCTGCAGGGGTCTGCACATGCGCTCCGACTACCACAACCTAAAACGCTCTGGTGATCGCCTGAATCAAAGGCATTAGATCACCTAATCCTGGACCAGCTTGTCCTTGTTGCTTTGGCTCTCCACCCCCAAGTGGTGGCGGAGGAGGTAAATTTCCGCCAGGAGGAACATCAGCCCCTTGGTTACCCTGGTCGCCCTTCTCAGTCGCATGCACTATCGTGTTCGACCTAAGCTCTCTCCTCGGACCCATAATGCTATTTTTAAAAAGGAATAACAACAAAACAAATCAAACCATGATTTACGCCAGCCTCAAGCAAGGATCCAAGTTCACGAAAACATTAAACTAGTGTAATAAGACATTGGGCACCCCAATTTCCCTCAAGCATAACATAGCATATCATATTTATCATGTTTTACATCATCCAAAATAAGCACATATCATTATCACATCATCGTCATACAATCATATCCACTCACGTGTGATTCACAACAATTTAGCTTAGCATAGGCTCCAACATTCCATCAAAACATGCTTTTCAAACAACATACCTCAAATCATACCAATTTCACTTACCATCATCCCCAATTCTTTCGTAACCTGGCTCTGACACCAACAAGTGTAACTCAATTAGCCCGACCTAGACACCCGACCTGAACAAAGAAGATTACACGGGGAACACCAAAGTCAACATGCAAAAGTCAACCCCGATTAACGACCATTATTTTTTATTTTATCTTTTCTAGATTCACATTATTACCCTATATGTTTAGAAAAGCGATTAGGCGAAAAAGGCACATCGATCGAAATTCAATTAGGGGTTCAATAGCATACTTTTGACTTTTAAGGACCAAATTGTAAATTACCGAAAGTACAAGGACTTTTCTGTTTTTAAAGTTACCAATCCATAATTAGTCATTTAACATGCCAGTGTGTCACATTTCATCCCAAACAGATCACCCAAACTCAATTAATTTAACAATCATTACTTAGGGACCAAAACGTAAGAAATAGAAACTCAAAATAATTCAAATATTAGCATCCAACAGTCGAGTGTTTCGGAACTGCAAACCCTGCATCGGAACGGCCGTTTCGAAACAAGAGAGGCTGTTATGATACACGGGGCATTTCGAAACCTCAAGGAACCTGTTTCGATACGTTGATTTATAGTGGCGAAATGTTCCGAAATGTGCCTTCCCGTTCCGAGACACCTTGGTCATTACAGGCCGACGTTCCGAAACTGATAAGGGCGTTCCAAAACATCTGGGCCTGCAACTTCCCAAATCGTTGGTTTTTATCAAGTTTTCACCTCCGAAACCCTTCCCACACTTGTTCCAACACACATACATCATGGATAAACATCAAAGACCACCCATACGAAACACAAGCTATAACATAGCATCAATCATGCAAGTTATAGGACTATAGGCATGCTTCCTAGTTGACAAAATAGCAAAAAGGCTAAAAACCACATTCACGCTCAAACCAGCACTCAAAAGGCCATTTACAAACCCAAATAAGCAAACTAAACATGCTCAAGGTGTTTGACATCACCAAATATAACTAAGAGTAGAAATCCCTCCCATTGCCTCTTATTAGACTAAGGTAAAACCACCTACATTGCTTAATAAAAAATGCTTGGATTCCACTTGCTTTCTTACAGCCTCAAATGCTTAATTCTCTGCATTGATGAAACAAATGAGCTAAGCATAAAGCTTACTGAGGATCGCTAAAACCAAAATTCATCAATGCATTTTATACAATCAAGATAACATCATTTACAAACTCATGCCTTCCTTTAAAACATGCTATCAAAAGCATCAATGCAGTTTTTAAACCACATGCTCATAGCATCATTAAAACCACAACAAAATACTTTGCTCATGCTTAAACCAAGCATTCCATGCATTCTAGTATAATTTCGAAGCATCTCATGCTTAAACATTAATCATCAACATTATATTGGCTCACAAGTGATCAATCTCAAACCATATCATAACCACAACAAAAGACACAATTGGATACGTGGATTACAAGCATTGTCCCACACGCTTCATACACACTACCAGACTACACAAGGCTCGTACACGAGATTAGACCATCAACCGTTGTGACACCCGTGGTGGAGTTTAACGGTACAATCACAACCCCTCAACACCACTCTTCGGTAGTTGTATAATTCCACTAACGAGAGTAAGAGACTCAACCATAAGATCCACCCACGAGATTAAACCATCCACCATTGTGATCTTAACCTCAATCGTCAGGGTACTTGGATAGAGTATATGGTACAATCACAACCCCTCGACATCCAAGGTGACTTTATTAACGGTGCACCCAATCCTTTAGTAACCACAAACCATTTCCATCACTTGCCAATATAATCATTTAATATCATTATTCCACTATTTTACAAGCATAAATCACAATGCCATTTTCACAAGCATAAACATGCTTAAACTCAAATGCATACATTTCATAAATCCAAGGATCACCTACCAAGTGCATCCTTAACAAAATGGCATTAAACACCATCATTATCAATGCTCAAAATTTGTTTTAAAACAGCAAATAAAATCACATTTAATTCAACTGCATTTCCTAACAAAAACATAGCACATTCCGATAGAGACTTTCGAATCACTTACTCTTGAGCTTAGCTATGTGTTTCAAACTTACACTAAGCTCCCAAGACCACGCTCAAAGTGTTACAAAGCTTGAAAATCGATTTCCACTCACCGATACGCAAAACCTTGCTCGTCGACACGAAAATCACCCTTCTAAAGCCCCTAAAAATGCTTCGTTTGTTTCTGGATCAAGATACCCTGTTTTTAGATCATCAAAATAGAGATCCAAATACATTAAAATTCATTTCATCACCAGCAACTAAACACAAACTCGTTGCTCACCAAAACTACACCAATTTACCCATCTGAATCAACCGAAAACTCAATCTATTGCGTCTTAAACCATGCCCAGCCAACCTACATCACTTTTAACCATTATTAAACATCAAAACACATCTAAAGACAACCTAAACCCATCCTTATACCTTCAGCAAGCATAACTTCATCATTTATTATCAAAACCCTTTCTTGACATTTTAATCAGCTCGAAACTCAATGAAAACCAATCTGAAACAGAGCTCATCAATACCTATCCGAAAAACAAGATTTACAACATAATTTTTTTTTAAGATTTTGATCTCAAATCAAAACTATCATAAAAACTCAGCCAAAAACAATATTTAGAAGCCAAATATCTTGGGAATTTCATTAAAGAACCTAGATTGAAGGTTGAGAACGAGATTTACCTCCAATCCTTACCTTCCTCAATGATTGACAAGTTTTTCCTTAACAAATCTTGAAGAATTTGAAGAGAACTCTTGAAATTTGTTTAGAAATCGGGAGAAAAAAGTTGTGAAAATGGTTTTGCTGAAATGAAAGTTAGTTACGTGAAATGAATTCTCAATTTCCCAAATAACCCATTTTAATTAAATAAAATCATTTCTATTATAATAATCTAAAACCCTTTTAAAATACATGTCAATTTAAGGAAGGTGTAATTGCGCCATAGCTACCAAAAGATTATAAGATTTTGGCTCCTTTTTGAAATTTTGAAAATTTCCATAATTTGAAACTTTACATTTTGGTCACTACCCAAAATGTACCACTTCTGAAGCTCTTTTTGCAAAATAGATTTGGCCAATCTCTTAAACATGATTTTAGAGGATTATAGCAATTTTACCATATTTTTATCCTTTCCCGATCCTTGATTTCCTTAAGCCTCCTAATACGATTCAAACTGTTTCCGACCGGTCCGATCCGATGTCAAAAACATCTAAGCCCAAAATCAGGGCATTACACGAACAACCGACTACCGGTTCCACCTGTAACCCCCTTAGTCTGGCCTAGAAGCTTGACCCAAACTACGAAGATTACACGGGGAAAACAAAAGTCAACCCGAAAGTCAACCTTGGTTAACGACCCTTTTTTATTTTAATCCTGTCTAGATGCACATTAAGATTATGTTATTACTCACGAATCATGAATGATAAAGGCACATCGATCGGAAAATATTTAGGGACTCAATTGCACAAGTTACGCGTTTAGGGACCAAAATGTAATTTTTTGAAATTAGAAGAACTTAGCTGATTTAAGTTTACCAATTTGAAATTAATCATGTTAGATGCCTCTCTGTCAATTTTCAGCTTAAAATGACATCCCAAGCTCAAGCAATTGCATCCAAAACATTTAGGACGAAAAAGTAAAGCATGGAAACTTAAAACAATTCAAATTAGCATCCAACGGTCAATTGTATCGAATCGCCTACCCTTCGTACCGAAACGCCCGTATCGAAACGGTGTTGACCGTTTCAGTACTCGGGTATGTTCCGAGACCACTATCGAAACAGGCTTCACCAGTAGCCAAACTGTTTCGAAACAGCTTCACACGTTCCGAAACACCATAGCCATTACTGGCCCCCGTTTCGGAACAGGTGAGGGTGTTTCGATACACCTTGCCCAATGACAGAAAAATTGCTAGTTTTTGACATTTCAAGCCATTCAAACATACTTCAACGAGCAACAAAACATACCAGCAAATCATTTAGCCATTAAGGAACATATTTAAGACCACTAATCTAGAGCATGGCATCGAACACAAAAGCACACAATCTAAAGGCATGCTCCCTAGTCTCAAAACAAATATAAGCAACCAAACCTCAAACCAAATATTTAGGACCATTTATAACCCATAAATGCCAACATAAACCTGCCACAAACATAGTGAGTTCAAACATATCTCCCAAAAATAACCTTGGTTTCCCATTGCCATGTATCAAAACTAAAGTGTATAAAAACATCACCATACATGAGCTTTGAACTTCCTTGGATGTTCCTATCCTTCTTTATGCCCGAAAACACCTCAGTTATATGCATGCTTGTAAACCTTTCAAAGCAACTTCTCATTAAAAACACATGTACCTCAATTCTATCCCATGCATTTAAACCAATGCAAATCACATGGCAAAGCCATACTCATGCTTGTAAAACAAAAGCATTTCATAAACAAATCTCATATTCATTACTCATAGCATAAATCATCTCATCCATGATACATGTGAATCAAAAACAATTTCATATTTTATAATGGCATTTCACATCTCATTATTACTCGGATATGCAGACAACTCACTAGACACTTTCGGTTGCATCTACCATCACCGTACTCACTCGTCAAGTAACATAATTTTCGGTGGCATCTACCATCACCGTACTCACACAGCGGTATCTCTCATCGCCACAAAGCTTGGGTATTTCACCAAGTCCTACCCGATGGAATGCCCATCATCGGTTCTCTCCATTTGGATTTAACCAAAGAGCACGTACGAATTTTTAATTTATAGTGCACTCTCATCCTATTGATCGATCAATTATATCCGGTAAGTATCTCAACATCTATGCCCAATATATTATGTCAAAACATCATCTCACCTATTGCTTTTTATGCAACAATTCTCAAATCATTCTCATCTCATTTCAAAACCATAACATTTGCCATGCTTTAAACAAAAGCTCAAATCTCAACCATGCAACATGTTATTTCATGAAATCATTTCAAGCAGCATCATCTCATGCTACAAAACATGCATAAAAACTGCAAGAATTTATCTATCTCAAAACATAAGCATGTAAAAACATTTTAGACGCAATCCACCACATATAAGAGAGCAATCTAGCCAATACTTACTTCCGGATCTAGGAAGGTGTTTCAAACCTTTCCTAAATCCCCAAACCTTGATTCTTTGTCCCTCAAGGACTACTAAAACCATACGCACTCACAGATTACGTTTCGCTTGCTCGCTGAAACGCTATCTAGGCTCCTGGATCAACACCAAAGGCGTCCGAAGATGTCTCCCCTGTTTTTAACACATAAGAGCATAAGATTAATGCATCATCATGCATTGAAATCCTCAGCCACACACCTAAACTCGCTGCTCTACTCAAAAACCACATTTTGGCTACGAAACACAACCGAAATCATCTCCAAACTCTTCCAAAACAAAGCCCAGCCAAGATCTACCACTTCTAATAATTTCTAAACATCAATCAACATCAAAAACCACCTCAAACCCGTCCTTATACCTCCAGCTAAAACAGAACACAAAAACCACCCCAAAAATACCATTCTAGCAAGCAAAACTTAGAAACCCAAGCCTATTCGGGATTTGTTTGATAAAACCTCATTTATAACTTCAATTAACATCCAAAATACATTAAAAAATAACCTCAAAACAAAGACTAACCATCAAGCATGAAAATCATCAAGATTCCTCCAAGAACCATGAGTTTTAATACAATTCCTTGTTTCTAACATTAAAGCAACTCAAAAATCATTAACAAAGGGATGATAACTTGAGAATTTCAGTAAAGAACTGATCATTAGAGGAGAAAGACGAAGCTTACCTCTAATGGCTGATTTCTCCTTGATTTGGGTAGGTTTTCTTGAAAATCCAATGTAAAATCAAGAGGTTTTGATGATGAGAAGATTAGGAATAAAAAAGGAATTGAAATCCAATCAAAAGGGATGAAAATCAGCAACCAATTGAAGGAGAAAGAGTGTTTGGCTGA
Source organism: Hibiscus tridactylites (assembly GCA_958450335.1). Taxonomy (NCBI): domain Eukaryota; kingdom Viridiplantae; phylum Streptophyta; class Magnoliopsida; order Malvales; family Malvaceae; genus Hibiscus; species Hibiscus tridactylites. The sequence goes on from OY288276.1 coordinate 30,134,783, forward strand.
AAAGAATTTGAGAGAAAATGGATGGTGAGACAATTGACGTAAAGTAGTTATGAAAGGTCAAAGGTACTTTCCTTTTAATTAATCCTTGTTTTCCTTTAATTAAAACATTAATAAAATCACCCAAATTAAGAAGAAATTTGATTAAAAACATTTTGGTAAAATTAGCTCCTTAAAGATTCAAAATTTCAATCCTTTACAAAACAGTCACTATTTAACTTTTTAAAAACTGCGATTTGGTCACTACACCGAAATGTAGTATTTCCAAACCTTATTTTGTAAAATTGATTTCACAATAATCTTTCATATATTAAATGAGGTTTTTTAGATATTTTTCCATATTTTTAAAGCATCCCGAACTAGGTGTTACCTAAAGCTCCCTTTAAGATTCGAACCGTTTTCTAATCAGTCTGATTCGGACTCTAAAACATCTAGCCCCAAATTTGGGGTGTTACACTGTAACCCCCTTAACCCGGCCTAGACGGTTGGTCCGAATTAAGAAAGTCACACGGGGAAAACCAAAGTCAACCCGAAAGTCAACCTTGATTGACGACCCTTTTTTTCTTTTTAATCTTATCTAGATGCACATTAACCCTACTTGTGATCACACAAACAACATACTCAAAGATCACAAACATCAGAGATCGAACAGGGACCCAATTGAACAAATTACAACTTTAGGGACCAAATTGTAAATTCTGGTAATTATGAGGACTTAGTCCAAATTAAAGTTACCATCTTGAAATTAGTCAGGTTTCATGCTTCCCTGTGAAATTTCAGCTAAAAAGGACTTCCCAAACACATTCAATTGAACAAACAAGATTCAAGACCAAAACGTAAACAAAACAAAAACATATAAAGATACTTTTAACCGAATTAACGGTCAGGTATCGATACGCCTGGTGTCGTATCGATACGCGGGGAAGGCAGTGACCAAACTCCAGAGATGGTATCGATACGATGTCCCGCGTTTCGATACGGCATTCATACGGTATTGATACCCACACAACCGTACCGATACGCCTGGGCAGAAATGAGCATATTTGGCTCAGGCGTATCGATACGCAAGCCCGAGTACCGATACCCCTGCCTGAAATCGACTCAAAACCATCATCATACATGCTTCAAACCTCAATTAAACAACACCAAATCATACCACATAGTCAATCAACATGCAGGGACCATAATTGCATCACCAATTCAGCATATAACCAACCCATATGAAAAACCCCAATTTTAATGGCATGCTTCCTACTTAGCTAACCATTCATGCATAAACCTTCATAGCCAAGCATATAAGAATCCAATCCAAAAACCAGCAATTCAAATCAACATTCAACATACTTAGGGAGTTCCGACATCTCCCAAAAACACACTCATAGGTCCCCCATTGCCAAATCACCCCAAAAGCTAAAAGTACTTATAAAACCTTCATACATTGAGCTTTACTTGAACTTGATTGCTTGCCCTTTCTTGCTGCCCCTCAAGGTACTCTAATGCTCTGCATTATTGAATTAAGAAAACTAGAGAGCGTAAGCAAAAGCTTAGTGAGGAGTGCTCTTTAAAAGCCATTCAATAATGCAATGTAAACATTTACAAAACATGCTTATAATCAACCTTTGTACATGCTCAAAAGCATACTTTAAGACAAGCAATTCCATGCTTCAAAACACATTTAAACAAGCATCTCATGCTTCAACATAATCATTAAAACAAGCATCTCATGCTTCATAATATACTTTACATGTCATATTGGCTCAAGTGATACATTTCATTTCATAAAACAAGTTCAACAACTTTCCCCAAGGACTTTTAAACACCTTGGCCCCAAGGACTTTTAAACACCTTGGCCATGGACTTTTAAACACCATGAATGAGGACCACACTAGGACTTTTAACCACCTTTGTGTCCAATGCTTGTATCACCCCAAGGACTTTTAAACACCTTGGCCCCAAGGACTTTTAAACACCTTGGCCCCATGGACTTTTAACCACCATGGAAAGGAGCACCTAAGGACTTTTAACCACCTTAGTGTCCGCAACAAGACTCATCCAAGGACTTTTAACCACCTTGATGATCTTAAGTAACAAGGCTCACTCAAGGACTTTTAACCACCTTAGTGACCTTAATCTTTTTAAAACATCACTTGCCAATATACATCATATTCATCATTTAACCCACTGTTTTAAAGCATTAAACCAAGCCATTTTCATCATGCATTTCAAAGCATCAAACCACATCATTTCAATGTATAAAAACAAGGTACTCCTACCTAGAGTTACCTTCAACATATGGCTTACATCATCAGCAAAATCCATGCTAAAACATGCTTTCAAAACAGTAATTAAAACATGCAAATCATCATCTTGCATTACATCAAAATCATGGCCACCACTTAGAGAGTAAATCCGAAAACTTACACTTGAGCTTAGCAAAGTTGTTTAGACTTAAACTAAGCTCCCAAAACCTTCAAACCTTGGTTTTAAAGATGAAAATCCATTTTCACAAATGCACTCACCAATTTCCACTTTGCTTCAAGCCAAAACACCAAAACAAGCCTCCGGATCGACAACTCTTGGATCCAAGGATGCCTCCCCTGTTTCAACACATTAAAGCAGAGGATTAATGCATCATCATGCATTAATTGCTTCAATGAAAGCACCTAAACTCGCTGTTCTCATTCAACCTCCATTTTCGGCCACCAAACACAACCGAAAATGCATCCAAAACACTTCTAAACAAAGCCCAGCCATAAACCAGCAAATCCACACTTCCATTAACATCATTAAACATCTAAAAACAATCTACAAACATCCTTATACCTCCAGCAACATCAGATCCACAAGATCACCACAAAAACTACCTTAAAACACAAGCTAAACTTAGGAAACTCAACCTATCCGGGATTGCATCAATCAAAACTCAATTCCACATCATTTTAGAGATCATTTAACATCAAAAACACCTCTTAAAACACAGATCAATCAGATCTAACGAAAATCATCAAAAATCATCAAAATCTTGCATAATTAGCCAAGATCCATAAATCAACTTAAAAGCCTTTAATTAAACATCAATTTAGGATTGAAAAATTAGGAATTTCAGTAAAGAACTTGAAGTTTAGAGGAGAAGGACGTTCTTACCTCCAAACTTGAGTTTCTCCTCTTTTTGGAATGAAAAACCTTGATGAAACTTGTAGCAATTGAAGAGGTTTTGAAGAAACAATGATTTGGAATCAAATGAGAGTTGAAAGGAGGATTTTAGGTGAGAAAATCAGAATCTAATCTCTGGAAATGGAGTGTTTGGGTTGAGAGAAAATGAGAGAAAGAAAATAGAGAGTTTGTTATGAAAATGGCTAAATGAGATTTTCCCTCCTTTTGTTTTGCTTTAAAAATCAGAATTATAACTCAAAATATCTTAGAAAAATCTGGAGAAACTCCCTTTGGGTAAATAGCTCCTTAAAGATTCAAAGTTTCAACCCTTTATAAAACAGCCACCAAACTTGCGAAAATTACATTTTGGTCACTAGCCAAAATGTCACACTTCCAAAACTCATTTTCCAAAATTGATTTCACAGTTCACTTAATTATATTAAAAGATGATTTTAGAACATTTTTCCATATTTTTAATGCAACCCGAACTAGGCTTTCCTAATTTAACCTCTTACGATTCGAACAGCACTTTGACCGACCGGTCAACGCCCAAGACTTCTAAGCCCAAAACCGGGGCGTTACAACTCTCCCCCCCTTAAGAAATTTCGTCCTCGAAATTTACCTGAAGGAAAGAGATAAGGAAACTTCTTCAGCATGTCTTCCTTCCGCTCCCACGTGGCTTCCTCTACACCTCGATGCTTCCACAGCACCTTCACCAACTCAATGGTCTTGCCACGAAGAACCTTGCTATCTGAATCCAGAACCTTCACCGGTTCCTCATCATAGGTCAAATCCGGATTCAATTCCACTTCCTCCACATGCATCACATGCGAAGGATCAGATCTATACTTCCGGAGCATAGAAACATGGAACACATCATGAATCTTCTCCAGCTCCTGAGGTATCCTCAACCGATACGCAACAGGACCCACTCGCTCAACAACCTCATACGGTCCAATGTATCTAGGGCTCAACTTACCCTTCCGACCAAACCTCATCACCTTCTTCCAAGGCGAAACCTTCAAGAACACACGATCACCCACCGCATACCCTATCTCCTTACGCTTCAAATCCGCGTAAGATTTCTGCCGGTCAGAAGCAGCCTTCAACCGCTCACATATGAGCTTCACCATCTCGATGGTCCCTTTCAACAAAGCCGGCATCGAAACCAACTTTTGACCAGTTTCAGCCCAACAAAGAGGAGTCCTACACTTCCTCCCATACAGAGCCTCATAAGGTGCCATCTGTATACTCGCCTGAAAACTGTTGTTATAAGCGAACTCAACCAAAGGCAGATGCTTCTCCCAAGAACCTTGGAACTCTATCACGCAGCATCTCAACATATCCTCTAAGATCTGAATAACTCGCTCAGACTGACCATCCGACTGAGGATGATAGGATGTACTGAAATGCAACCTTGTACCCAGAGCTTGATGCAAACACTGCCAGAAACGCGATGTGAACCTCGGATCCCTATCCGACACGATCGACTTAGGCACACCATGCAGCCTCACAATCTCAGCAATGTACAGCTCTGACAGCTTATCCAAGGAAAACGTAGTATGCACAGGCAAGAAATGCGCACACTTCGTCAAGCGATCCACAATCACCCAAATAGAATTCTTCTTCGACGGAGACAAAGGTAAACCAGATACAAAATCCATGGTAACCCTCTCCCACTTCCATTCAGGGATCTTCAATGGTTGCAACAAACCAGAAGGAACCTGATGTTCAGCCTTAACTCGCTGACACACCAAACACTTGCTCACAAACTCTGCAACATCCTTCTTCAAACCCACCCAATAGTACTCATCACGAAGATCACGATACATCTTAGTACTACCAGGGTGCATAGCAAAAGGACTACTATGACCTTCAGTCAGAATAGCACGCCTCAACTCAGCATCAGCAGGCACTACTATCCGACTACCAAAACACAACACTCCATCCTCATTAAAGCAGAAATCCGAAGGTTTACCCTCCGCGATATCCTGAACATGAGACACCAAGGAATCATCCAACAACTGCTTATCCTTGATCAACTAAACCAACGATGGTTTCACCTGCAACTTAGCAACAAGACCACCATCTCGCGATATACTCAAGCTAGCAAACATAGCTCTCAGCTCAACAGCTACCTTCCTACTCAAGGCATCCGCAACAACATTAGCCTTTCCAGGATGATACTCTATCGTCAGATCATAATCCTTGAGCAACTCTAACCAACGCCGCTGCCTAAGATTCAACTCCTTCTGAGACATCAGATACCTCAAACTCTTGTGATCCGTGTACACCGTACACTTCTCACCATACAGATAATGCCTCCAGATCTTTAGAGCAAAAACCACTGCAGCCAACTCAATATCATGCGTAGGATAATTGCGCTCATGCACCTTCAACTGCCGCGACGCATAAGCCACAACCTTACCCTCTTGCATCAGCACACACCCCAAACCAACATAGGATGCATCACTGTAGACCACAAACTCTTTCCCTGATTCAGGCTGAATCAAGATAGGAGCTTGAGTCAAAGCCATCTTCAGCTTCTCAAAAGCCTGATGTCTCGCTTCTGTCCACTCATACTTAACATCTTTCTGCAACAACTTCGTCAAAGGAGCAGCAATCTTGGAAAAACCATCCACAAACCTTCGGTAGTATCCTGCCAAACCAAGGAAACTACGGACCTCCTGAACAGACTTAGGAACCTTCCAACTCATCACCGCTTCAATCTTCTGAGGATCAACACGAATCCCCTCAGCTGAGACCACATGTCCAAGAAACACCACCTCTCTAAGCCAAAACTCACACTTGCTCAGCTTAGCATAAAGCTGATTCTCCAACAAAGCTTGCAGCACAATCCTCAAATGCTCTTCGTGCTCTTCCTCAGTACGCGAGTACACAAGGATATCATCAATGAACACCACAACGAACTTGTCCAGGTATTCATGAAAAACACGATTCATCATGTCCATGAAAGCAGTAGGAGCATTTGTCAAACCAAACGGCATCACAAGAAACTCATAATGCCCATACCTTGTCCTAAAAGCTGTCTTAGGCACATCCACATCCTTCACCTTCAACTGATAATACCCTGACCTCAAGTCAATCTTAGAGAACACTGCAGCTCCCCGAAATTGATCAAAGAGATCATCAATCCTCGGCAACGGATACCGATTCTTGATAGCCAACTTATTCAGCTGACGGTAATCAATGCACATCCTCATAGTGCCATCTTTCTTCTTCACAAACAAGACAGGAGCACCCCAAGGCGACACACTCGGCCGGATGAAACCACGATCAAGCTGCTCTTGCAACTGCGTCTTCAGCTCCTTCAGCTCCTTAGGTGCCATTCTATAGGGAGTAATGGACACAGGAGTTGTATTCTCATACAGCTCAATTCCAAACTCCACCTCGCGATTAGGAGGTAAACCAGGCAACTCCTCAGGAAAAACACCAGGAAACTCCTTCACAACCCTGATATCTTGCACCCTCAACTCCTTAGAACAAGGATTCATCACAAAAGCCAGATAAGCTTCATAACCTTGCCTCAGCATCCTGCTCGCCTCCAAGGTAGAAACAACATTGGCAAGAAACTTCACATTCTCACCAACCACCACCACTTCATAATCATCCGCAAGCTTAAGCGAAACCCGCTTATTCTCACAATCCACAACAGCACGATGCTCAACAAGCCAACATGTAGGTCTTTACTTCCGTCACCAAGCCATAACGGAACCTTTCGCACCTCTCTCGCTCATCAGGTATCAGCTCCGGTGCATACTGGCTGAGGCGTACGAACTGTACTTCATACTCAGCCACACTCATGCTCCCTTGGGTAAGAGACATGAATTCACGCTTTTTCTCATCCAGATATCTCACTCCCAGATATCTCCTCTTGAACGCATTCTGAAAGAATGTCCAAGTGATGTCAGCATCAGCCATCCCAGAGGTTGTGGTCGTCCACCACGTATAAGCATCGCCTTGCAGCAAAGACACAACACATCCCAGCTTTTGCACATCCGTGCAGCTCATCTGCCCCAAGATACGCTTGGTACTTTCCAGCCAAGCTTCCGACCTCTCAGCTGACATACCCCTAAACTCAGTCCCACCAAGACTGCGCAGACGCTCTAAGGGTAGTCTAGCTCCAGCATCTCCCTGATGCCCAGCTCCTTGAGCTCCAGCTACTGCTGCTTGAAAAGCACCCGCAATAGCTTGCACCAGCATCGACGTGTCAGGCATAGCTTGCCCCTGACCAACCTCAGGTCCTGCAGCTCTAGCACCAGCTGCTTCAGCACCAGCTCTTTCCCTCTCCGCACCACCACCACCAGGTGGAGGAGGAGGTAACACAGCACTACCCGTATTCTCTTCATTCACATTACCATCCGGGGTCGTAGCTCTCACGCTACTCCTTAACTCTCTACGTGGTGCTATACTTTTACCATGCATAACAATACAAATAAAACAAAGTCAGGACCAGCAAGGTAAGCAATTCCAAGTATTCAAGCTCAATTTCTTTCAAAATCAACATCATTTCTTTAGCTTTTGTTTGGAAATGGGTACCCTCATCATGCATCATCACAGCATACAACTCAAAAGCATCAACATCTCAAACCACTGAACATGCTTTCAAACAACAAGCATACAAGCTAAACATACTTCAATCATGCATACATACATTCCCAATTACTCGAGAACTCAGCTCTGATACCACCAAATGTAACCCCCTTAACCCGGCCTAGACGGTTGGCCCGAATTAAGAAAGTCACACGGGGAAAACCAAAGTCAACCCGAAAGTCAACCTTGATTGACGACCCTTTTTTTTCTTTTTAATCTTATCTAGATGCACATTAACCCTACTTGTGATCACACAAACAACATACTCAAAGATCACAAACATCAGAGATCGAACAGGGACCCAATTGAACAAATTACAACTTTAGGGACCAAATTGTAAATTCTGGTAATTATGAGGACTTAGTCCAAATTAAAGTTACCATCTTGAAATTAGTCAGGTTTCATGCTTCCCTGTGAAATTTCAGCTAAAAAGGACTTCCCAAACACATTCAATTGAACAAACAAGATTCAGGACCAAAACGTAAACAAAACAAAACATATAAAGATACTTTTAACCGAATTAACGGTCAGGTATCGATACGCCTGGTGTCGTATCGATACGCGGGGAAGGCAGTGACCAAACTCCAGAGATGGTATCGATACGATGTCCCGCGTTTCGATACGGCATTCATACGGTATCGATACCCACACAACCGTACCGATACGCCTGGGCAGAAATGAGCATATTTGGCTCAGGCGTATCGATACGCAAGCCCGAGTACCGATACCCCTGCCTGAAATCGACTCAAAACCATCATCATACATGCTTCAAACCTCAATTAAACAACACCAAATCATACCACATAGTCAATCAACATGCAGGGACCATAATTGCATCACCAATTCAACATATAACCAACCCATATGAAAAACCCCAATTTTAATGGCATGCTTCCTACTTAGCTAACCATTCATGCATAAACCATCATAGCCAAGCATATAAGAATCAAATCCAAAAACCAGCAATTCAAATCAACATTCAACATACTTAGGGAGTTCCAACATCTCCCAAAAACACACTCATAGGTCCCCCATTGCCAAATCACCCCAAAAGCTAAAAGTACTTATAAAACCTTCATACATTGAGCTTTACTTGAACTTGATTGCTTGCCCTTTCTTGCTGCCCCTCAAGGTACTCTAATGCTCTGCATTATTGAATTAAGAAAACGAGAGAGCGTAAGCAAAAGCTTAGTGAGGAGTGCTCTTTAAAAACCATTCAATAATGCAATGTAAACATTTACAAAACATGCTTATAATCAACCTTTGTACATGCTCAAAAGCATACTTTAAGACAAGCAATTCCATGCTTCAAAACACATTTAAACAAGCATCTCATGCTTCAACATAATCATTAAAACAAGCATCTCATGCTTCATAATATACTTTACATGTCATATTGGCTCAAGTGATACATTTCATTTCATAAAACAAGTTCAACAACTTTCCCCAAGGACTTTTAAACACCTTGGCCCCAAGGACTTTTAAACACCTTGGCCATGGACTTTTAAACACCATGAATGAGGACCACACAAGGACTTTTAACCACCTTTGTGTCCAATGCTTGTATCACCCCAAGGACTTTTAAACACCTTGGCCCCAAGGACTTTTAAACACCTTGGCCCCATGGACTTTTAACCACCATGGAAAGGAGCACCTAAGGACTTTTAACCACCTTAGTGTCCGCAACAAGACTCATCCAAGGACTTTTAACCACCTTGATGATCTTAAGTAACAAGGCTCACTCAAGGACTTTTAACCACCTTAGTGACCTTAATCTTTTTAAAACATCACTTGCCAATATACATCATATTCATCATTTAATCCACTGTTTTAAAGCATTAAACCAAGCCATTTTCATCATGCATTTCAAAGCATCAAACCACATCATTTCAATGTATAAAAACAAGGTACTCCTACCTAGAGTTACCTTCAACATATGGCTTACATCATCAGCAAAATCCATGCTAAAACATGCTTTCAAAACAATAATTAAAACATGCAAATCATCATCTTGCATTACATCAAAATCATGGCCACCACTTAGAGAGTAAATCCGAAAACTTACACTTGAGCTTAGCAAAGTTGTCTAGACTTAAACTAAGCTCCCAAAACCTTCAAACCTTGGTTTTAAAGCTGAAAATCCATTTTCACAAATGCACTCACCAATTTCCACTTTGCTTCAAGCCAAAACACCAAAACAAGCCTCCGGATCAATAACTCTTGGATCCAAGGATGCCTCCCCTGTTTCAACACATTAAAGCAGAGGATTAATGCATCATCATGCATTAATTGCTTCAATGAAAGCACCTAAACTCGCTGCTCTCATTCAACCTCCATTTTCGGCCACCAAACACAACCGAAAATGCATCCAAAACACTTCTAAACAAAGCCCAGCCATAAACCAGCAAATCCGCACTTCCATTAACATCATTAAACATCTAAAAACAATCTACAAACATCCTTATACCTCCAGCAACATCAGATCCACAAGATCACCACAAAAACTACCTTAAAACACAAGCTAAACTTAGGAAACTCAACCTATCCGGGATTGCATCAATCAAAACTCAATTCCACATCATTTTAGAGATCATTTAACATCAAAAACACCTCTTAAAACACAGATCAATCAGATCTAACAAAAATCATCAAAAATCATCAAAATCTTGCATAATTAGCCAAGATCCATAAATCAACTTAAAAGCCTTTAATTAAACATCAATTTAGGATTGAAAACTTAGGAATTTCAGTAAAGAACTTGAAGTTTAGAGGAGAAGGACGTTCTTACCTCCAAACTTGAGTTTCTCCTCTTTTTGGAATGAAAAACCTTGATGAAACTTGTAGCAATTGAAGAGGTTTTGAAGAAACAATGATTTGGAATCAAATGAGAGTTGAAAGGAGGATTTTAGGTGAGAAAATCAGAATATAATCTCTGGAAATGGAGTGTTTGGGTTGAGAGAAAATGAGAGAAAAAAATAGAGAGTTTGTTATGAAAATGGCTAAATGAGATTTTCCCTCCTTTTGTTTTGCTTTAAAAATCAGAATTATAACTCAAAATATCTTAGAAAAATCTGGAGAAACTCCCTTTGGGTAAATAGCTCCTTAAAGATTCAAAGTTTCAACCCTTTATAAAACAGCCACCAAACTTGCGAAAATTACATTTTGGTCACTAGCCAAAATGTCACACTTCCAAAACTCATTTTCCAAAATTGATTTCACAGTTCACTTAATTATATTAAAAGATGATTTTAGAACATTTTTCCATATTTTAAATGCAACTCGAACTAGGCTTTCCTAATTTAACCTCTTACGATTCGAACAGCACTTTGACCGACCGGTCAACGCCCAAGACTTCTAAGCCCAAAACCGGGGCATTACATACACCACCAACCCAACCCGACTCGCAAAACACCTAGGCCCAAAAACAGGGGCGTTACAACTCTCCCCTACTTAGGAAATTTCGTCCTCAAAATTTTACCTGTAGGAGAAAGATGCGGAAATTGCCTTAGCATGTCCGCCTTGCTTTCCTATGTGACCTCCTCAACTCCTCGGTGTCGCCACAACACCTTCACAAGCTAAATCATCTTCCCACGAAGAACTTTACTACTCGAATCCAGAATCCTCACCGGTTCTTCAACATAAGATAAATCTGAGTTCAACTCAATTTCTTCAGCTGACATCACATGAGATGGATCCGATCTATACCTTTGCAACATAGAAACATGAAACATATCGTGGATCCTCTCCAACTTGGGAGGCAACCTCAACCGATAAGCCACAGGGCCAACTCGCTCCCAACCCTCATAAGTTCCAAAAAACCTCAAACTAAGCTTTCCCTTATGTCTAAACCTCATCACCTTTTCCAAGGCGATACCTTTAGGAACACGTGATCTCCAACCGCAAACTCAATTTTCATACGCTTTAAATCCGCATAAGATTTCTGACGATCCAAAGTAGCCTTCAACCGCTCACATATAATTTTAACTTTCATAGTTGTTCCCTTGAGCATATCCAGGAAAGAAAGCAACTTTTACCCCGCCTCAGCCCAACGAAGAGTCATTGTGCACTTCCTCCCACACAAGGCCTCATACGAAGCCATTTGTATACTTGCCTAAAAACTGTTACTGTATGCAAACTCAACCAAATGCATATGCTTTTCCCAAAAACCTTGGAAATCAATCACACAACATCGCCACATATCCTCCAGCACCTGGATAACCCGTTCCGACTGTCTATCTATCGAAGGATGATATGAAGTGCTGAAATTCAACCACGTACCCAACGCCTGATGTAAACATTCCCAAAACTTTGCTCTAAACCTCGGATCCCTATCTGACACTATGGATTTAGACACACCGCGAAAACGGACAATCTCAGCAATACAGCTCTGCAAGCTTGTCCAACGTATATGTAGTATGCGTAGCCAAGAAATGTGCAAACTTCGTCAAACGATCCATAATGACCCATACAGAATTCTTCTTAGATGGTGTAAAAGGCAGACCGGACACAAAATCCATCGAATCCTTTCCAATTTCTACTCCGGTATCCTCAAAGGCTTTAACAAACCAGAAGGAAATTGATGCTCCTCCTTCACACGCTGGAAAACCATACACTTGCTTACATAATCAGCAACATCCTTTTTCAACCCCACCCAATAGTACTCATCCTTCAAGCCACGATACATCTTAGTACTACCAGGGTGCATAGCAAAAGGACTTCTATGAGCCTCCGTCAAAATAGTGCGCCTAAACTCAACATCTTCCGGCACAACTATTCGACTTTTGAAACATAGAACTCGATCATCATTAAAATAGAAGTCTGTTGCATTACCATCAGCTATATTCTGAACATGAGGCACCAACGAATCATCAAGCAACTGCTTCTCCTTGAACAACTAAATCAAAGAAGGTTTCACCTGCAACTCGGCTATCAAGCCACCATCACATGATATACTCAACTGAGCGAACATAGCTCTCATCTCAATAGCTACCTTCCTACTCAAAGCATCGACCACAACATTGGCCTTTCCAGGACGATACTCACTGGTCAAATCATAATCCTTAAGCAACTCCAACCATCTCTGTTGCCTAAGATTCAACTCCTTCTTAGACATAAGATAATTGAAACTCTTATGGTCAGTTTACACTACGCACTTTTCACCATAAAGGTAGTGTCTCAAAATCTTCAAAGCAAGCACCACCACAGCTAGCTCTAGATCATGAGTAGGATAGTTGCATTCATACACCTTCAACTGTCTAGATGCATAAGCAACAACCTTCCCACCCTGCATCAACACACAACCCAAAACAACATATGAGGCATCACTATAAACTACAAACTCCTTATCCGACTCTGACTGAATCAAGATAGGTGCTTGCGTCAAAGCTTCCTTCAACTTCTCAAAAGCTTTTTGCCTAACATTCGTCCACTCAAAGCAAACACTCTTTTGCAACAACTTGGTCAAAGAAGCAGCAATCTTAGAAAAACCCTCGACAAACCTTCGGTAATAACCAGCCAACTCGAGGAAACGACGCAACTCCATTACCGATTTAGGCGTTTTCCAACTCATCGCCGCCTCGATCTTGTGTGGATCAACCCGAATACCTTCGGTTGACACCACATGTCCAAGAAAAAACACTTCCCTGAGCCAAAATTCACACTTGCTCAGCTTAGCATAAAGCTGATTCTCCAACAGCACTTGCAAAACAATCCTCAAAAGCTTATCATGATCCTTCTCGATACGCGTGTAGACGAGAATATCAACGATAAAAACTACCACAAACTGATCCAAAAAACTTATGGAACACCCTATTGATCATATCTATGAATGCATCCGGTGAATTTGTCAACCTAAACGACATCACCAAGAACTCATAATGGCTATACCTAGTCCAAAAAGCTGTCTTAGGTACATCCACATACTTAACCTTTAATTGATAATAACATGACCTAAAATCTATCATCGAAAAAAATGAAGCACCACGAAACTGGTCAAACAAATCATCAATCCTCAGTAAAGGGTACTTGTTCTTAATCGTCAACATGTTCAGCTGCTGATAATCTATGCACATACACATCGTACCATCATTCTTCTTCATTAAAAAGACCGGGGAACCCCAAGGTGAAATACTCGGCCTTATGAACCCTCGGTCAAGCAACTCTTGAAGTTGTGTCTTCAACTCCTTCAACTCCTTAGGTGCCATGCTATAAGGAGCGATGGACACTAAAGTCGTATTCTCATACAACTCAATGCCAAACTCAACCTCTCAGTTTGGTGGCAACCCAAGCAACTCCTCCGGAAAAACACCCAAAAACTCACATAATGTTCGTATGTCTTGCACCCCAACTTCCTTCATACCATGATTCATCACATATGCGAAGAAAGTTTCACAACCCAACTCCAACATCTGACTCGCTTAAAGAGCTGAAATTGCATTATACAAGAACTTCACATTCTCGCCTACGATTACCACCTCATAATCATCCACAAGCTTCAAGGTAACTCACTTAACATCAAAATCTACCACAGCTCGATGCTCGACCAACCAGTCCATTCCAAGAATCACATCAAAACCATAAAAAGGCAGTTCCATCACATTCACTGAAAACACATGACCCTGAACAGATAATGGACATCTTCTATATAATTTCCTTGTAACAACAGTCTTGCCAAAAGAACTTGTTACTTACATTCCTACATCTAACATCTCAACAGGAATATCAAGCAAATGTGCATGCTCACTCAAGATGTATGAATACGTAGATCCAGAATCAATCAATGCTAACAAAGACAAGGATTGCAAGGTGAAGGTACCTACAATCACGTCGGTGTCGTTACGTTACTCGCGGTGTGCATACACACTTGTAGGACTACCTCCCTCTAGTTGAACCACAACAACATGAGCCACACCTCTCTGCCCCTCCTCTCTCCTATGAAAGTTACCCTAGTCGCGCCCACAATCTCTATGCGGTACAACAATTGGTGCACTACCCTCACCACCTCCCGCTAATAGGGGACACTCCCGTCTCATGTGATTAGTGGGCCCGAAGTTCCAGCAAAAATTTGCCCCAGCCACCGGAGGATGCACCGTACGAGGGCAACCCCACCTCAAGTGCTCACGCGAACCACATGTGTTCTACTCGAACCTCGGCCTGTTGCCCTGAGCTGGCGCACCTCGCCCAAAGTTTCCTCGCCTAGCCACAAGCTGATATCTACGGTCATGGTTCCACTTGTTTTGCCCACCACTAGGGCCAACATCAACTGCTCTCTTGCCCGAGCTAGATCCACCCATATGAGATGACAAACCCAAGCACTATTATATGTCCTTAGCCCGTGTCACCATCACATCAAAATCCGTATAATCAGTCGCGAGCATGAACGTCTTCATGTCCTGTACAAGGCCATACTGAAAGCGGTCACAATGATGCCTATCACTCGACACCAACTCCAGAGTATATTGACTCAGTCGTACGAACTGGACCTCGTACTCAGCCATTGACATATTCCCTTCCACCAGGGACATGAACTTCCGCTACTTGTCATCTAAATATCTAACTCCAAGATACTTCATTTTAAAAGCAAACTGAAAGAAAGGCCAATCCACTTCTTCCGGCTCCAAGGCCGTTTTCATAGTCGTCCACAACGATTATGCATCGTCGTGTAATAACGACATTAGGCAACCCAAGTTTCGTGCATCATTGCACCCCATCTGATCTAATATTTGGATCGTACTAGCCATCCAGGCCTTGGATGCCTTAGGAAATAACCCACGAAATTCCACTCCTCCCAAACTCCTCAAACGATCTAATCGCAAACCCAACTGCCCAGCAGCAGGCGTTTGCACATGGAATGCTCATGTCATCGCCTGTGCCAGAGGCGTCAATTCTCCCTACACCGGACCAACTTGTACTTGTTGTTCTTGCTTCCCACCCCCAGGTGGTGGTGGCGGTGGAAAATGTAGATTTGCACCAGGCAGAACCTCGTTCTCCTAATTACGTTGCTAATCAAAAGGATCAACTAACCCACATCGTAATTCTCTCCTCGGTCCAATTATTCTAATAACATTAAGGCATGAACATAAAACAAACAAAAGATCGGGCCAGCACTTCCCTGGATACAAGACTTCAAAACCAATTTAAAATATTTCACTAAGTAATAAGGCAATGGGCATCCCAATCTCCCCCGGCGTAGCATAAAGTGTACCACACCCATGTCACAACCATCATGCAACTCAAGCATCAAAATTCAGTCCACTCAAACATTATATAACAACTCAATTCATGTTCAAACGTCTTATATCACATCACCATCACATAATCGACATTAGAATGCTTAAAACATTCACCGATCAAAACAAACATTACCAATAACACACATTCACATCACATTTACTCACCAACAACTTAACATTAGCCCAACCTTTCGAAACCTGGCTCTGATACAACCAAATGTAACCCCCTTGACCCGACCTATCCGATAGATCGAACCGAGCAGGTCACATGGGAATATTAAATTAAACCGGGAAGGTTTATCTCAATAAACGACCTCTTTTTTCTTTTTATCTTGCCAAGATGTAACCTAGGTTCCTATGTTTATACACAAGCAGCGGATAAGACAACATCACAAACACTCATAGATTATAACCAATTGCGAGGTTAGGGACCATTTCACAAATTTGATAACTTGTGAGGATTATTATCAAATTCGTATTAACAACCTCTAATTAGGTTCATTTCATGCTTTACCATAACAACTCAACTCAAGACGACCATTAGAACTCATTTGATTTCACACAAGACAACCAGGGACCAAATCGAAAACATCCAACTATTCAAAGATAATTTTTAACTAAAATAATGATTAGGGTATCGGTACCCTTAGGGAGGGTATCGATAAGCCCCTGACGTTCAAGCTTCCTAGGCTCTACTTCACAAGATCGTACCAGTACACAAGGGCACCGTATTGATACGCCCTCGATCAGTGGCTACAAAGGGTATCAATACGACCCCGTGTATTAGTACGTCCCTCTCATCTATGACGAAAGTATCGATACACCATGAAATGTATCGATACACTTCAATCTACAAAAGCCCAGAATGCAAATTTTGGCACTCCAAAACCGTCTCGAACCATTCCAATATTTATATAAGCATGCTTAAAACTCAATTTCACACCAATACACAAGGATACATGGCGTAGGCATCATTAAAGCATCACTAACCATGCATCAACCAACATCTAAAGGCCATTTACAAACGAATATAAGCATAAGAAACATTTTCTATACCAGAAAATACCAAAACAACCAAGATTCTTAGCAATTGACACCCACATTGCCCTTATTATACTAATTTAAAATCTCGACATACTTTTAACGATGTCTCTTGGAAAGATCCCTTGAAGTGGCTGCCTCCAACACCTAATTGTCTGCATTGATGAACGAAGACATCATAAGCAACAAGCTTAGTGAGGATAGCTCAAAACAAAAAGCATCATCAATGCACAAAACCATTTTCATTCTTTTCAAAACCATCATGCCCCATTTGACAAACCATGCACTTTATAAACAATATCAATAAACAAGACATCGTGCAACATGATTCACAAAATTTCCAGCAATAAAAACATTGCTACACCGGCTTCAAGCCTTCCAAGCCTAAATACCATTATGCTAAGCTTAGGAAAAAACATGCATTTTGCATAATGTGCATCAGCAATATTTTCCATAACATTGCATTCCATTATATTGGCTCACAAGTGATAAACAACACTCTCAAAACATATCGGATATGTAACACCCCAAATTTGGGCTTAGAAGTTTAGGGTCTGAACCGAACCGGTCTGAGAAACGGTTCGAATATAAAAGGAGGTTTTAGGGAACACCAAGTTCGGGATACTTTAAAAATATAGAAAAATATCTAAAAATCCTCATTTAATATACAAAAGAGAATGGTGAGATCAATTTTACAAAATGAAGTTTGGAAATATGACATTTCGGTGTAGTGACCAAATCGTAGTTTTTGCAAAAGTGAAATAGTGACTGTTTTGTAAAGGATTGAAACTTTGAATATTTAAGGAGCTAATTTACCCAAAATGTTTTTCTCCAGATTTTTCCTTAATTTGATTAATTTTATTAATGTTTTAATTAAAGGAGATGAAGGTTAATTAAAAGAAAAACTAACGTTGACTATTCATAACTACTTTTCACAAATTTTCCCTCTCTTCATTTTCTCTCAAATTCCTTTCAACCAAACACATTTCTACAAAAAATTTACTTTGATTTTACACTTCATTTGATGAGATTTCAATTCCTCTTTGATTCTTAATCAATCCCTCATCAAATCCACTTGATTTCTACATTGAATTTTCATGGAAACTTGCCCAAATCAAGGAGAAATAATCATTTAGAGGTAAGCTTGTTCTTCTCCTCTAAATACTCAATTCTTTACTGAAATTCCCTAGTTGACAATCTTTTATTAATGTTTTGTTAGTGGTTTTAATGTTGGAAACAAGATTTTGGCTTAAAACTCATGATTTTGGGAGAGATCTTGAGGATTTTCGTGGATCTTGGTTAGGCTCTATTTTGAGGTTGTTTTCTAATGTATTTTGGATGTTAATTGATTTTACAAATGAGGTTTTAACAATCAAATCCCGAATAGGTTTGTTTTCCTAAGTTTTCCTTACTAGAATGGTGGTTTTTGGGGTAGTTTTGGTGATCTGCTGTTGCTGGTGGTATAAGATCATGTTTATGTTGTTTTTGATGTTAATTGATGTGTAGAAATGTTTAGAATTGATAGATCTTGGCTGGGCTTTGTTTTGGGAGAGTTTGGAGGTGATTTCGGTTGTTTTTGGTAGCCAAAATGAGGTTCTTGGGTAGAGCAACGAGTTGGGTTGTGTTGCTGGTTATTTTAATGCATGGTGATGCATTAATCCTCTGTTGTTATGTGTTTAAAACAGGGGAGAATGATCCAGAAGTAATAGAGGTGGCGTTGGAAGTTTCGGATGCTTGGGAGGCTTGTCGGCTAGCATAGTTTTGTGTATCAGTGAGTGGAGATGGTTTTCTAGCTTTGAAACGATTATTTGGACGTTTTGAGAGCTTAGTTTAAGTCAAAACAACTTAGCTAAGCTCAAGAGTAAGTTTCCGGAAAAACTCCATCGGATGTGCTAGGTTATGGTTTGATGCATTGGTTATGAAATGCATGTTTAATTACTGTTTTGAAAGCATGTTTTAGCATGATTAATGCTGGTTTTGAAAGTCATGTTT
This sequence comes from Hibiscus tridactylites, assembly GCA_958450335.1. Lineage (NCBI taxonomy): Eukaryota > Viridiplantae > Streptophyta > Magnoliopsida > Malvales > Malvaceae > Hibiscus > Hibiscus tridactylites. Next base: position 30,153,811 of record OY288276.1, read on the forward strand.
TGAAGGATGCTCGAGGTAAGAGATCCTTGGGTTGACATGTTATTATTTTGGTTATGATGCATGGAGATGCATGATGATAAGTGGCTTTGATTAATGCTTAAAACAGTGAATTGATGATGGTATTTGATGTATATTGGCAAGTGATGAAATGGTTTTAAAGTACTTGAATCGGATATAGTTAGCCGGCTATAGGATTGGGTGCACCGTAAGTAAAGTCGCCTTGGATATTGAGGGGTTGTGATTGTACCGTAAACTCCATCCAAGTACCCTAGCGAATGAGGAAATTGTCGTCACCACGATGGAGGATGGCTCTCGTGGGTGGACTTGGTTAAGCGTCACAATGGTAGAGGATTGCTCCCGTGTGTGAGCTTGGTTAAGGTGATTACAATGGTTGAGGTAGCTGCCATGTGTAAGCCTTGTGTTGTGTCCCGACTCTCGCTAGTGGGTTATAAAACTATTGATGAGTGATGTTGAGGGGTTGTGATTGTACCGTTAAACTCCATCACGGGTGTTGAGGGGTTGTGATTGTACCGATAAACTCCACCTTGTAAGCCGGTAGTGTGTATGAAGCGTGTGGGACAACGCTTGTATTCCGCGTATGTGATTGTGTCTTGTGTTGAAATGGTTTGTGAACTATCACTTGAAAGCCAATATAATGTATTTAAATGTAATGAAGCGAGAGATGCTTGAATATGATGCAAGGTTGCATGAGAAATATATAAATGATGCAAGAATGCATGTGATACTTGTTAGGAATGAGCAAATGTATATCTTCTATTGTGAATGGTGCATATGTGCATAGAATCTCAAAAGTGCATTGGAGTCTTGTGAAGGCTTGCTTTCAAAAGGCATGTAACACAAAATGTAGCTTTTGTAGTTCATGAGTTTTGCATTTGTTGAATGCATGAGATAGATAGAAGGAAAATATGGTTTTCAAAAGGCATTTTGCTTTGAAATGATCATCAAGCATGAGAAAAGTATAGTGTGAAGTGGAAGTGATTTCCAAGGAAATTGGGTTAAACTTTGCATGAAGTGTTCATGCATGGAAAGGTTTAAATGATAATATTTGCAAGAATGTTGTTTGGGGTAAGTTGTTTAGCATTTCAAAGTTAAAGGTTGGTTTACATGTTGAGCAATGCATGATTTAAAACAATGTTGTTTCAAAGCAGGTTTTCAAACAATACTTTGGTCTATTGATTTGTAACTGCAATTTAAGAAGGTTTTATGATTCGCTGCATTGATGGTGTTTTGGTTTTGAGCATTCCTCACTAAGCATTATGTGCTTACGCTCCTTTTTGTCCATCAATGCAGATATTTGAAGTTGGGACAGCAATAAGCAAGGGATTCAAAAAAAGGTCCACTTGAGAAGTATGTCTTGGTTTATAGCTATAGATAATAAAGGCAATGGGGGGAGAGTCTTATATGTTGTTGTGTAATGAGATTGGGTAGGTTGACCATGTTCGGTTTATGTTTTAAAAGCAAGTTCATGTGTCGAATGTGATGAATGAGTATGTGTTCTTAATGTTTGTAATGTATCTAGTCTCTGATGTAATTTGATAGTTATAATGCTTATCATGTTGATGATATGTTATGGAATGGTTTCAATTATGTTTGATGGTGTTTTGAAGTGAAAAACCAGAATTTTCTGCTGTTTCTAGGCAGGGTGTATCGAAACACCCTTGGTTGTTTCGAAACGTGTGCTTGAAATGGCTTGGGCGTTTCGGAACGGCTAGAAGTGTTTCGGAACACTTTGGCTAGTGGAAGTACCTGTTTCGGAACTGGTTTCGGAACATACACGTGTATCGAAACGGTCAACACCGTTTCGATACGGGCGTACGACACGGGTGTTTCTATACGGGTGTCAGTGTTTCGAAAGAGGTGACAGTTGGACAGATTCTGCATGCTTTATATTTTAGTCCTGAAAGTTGTAATCGCAATTGCTTGAGCTTGAGATGTCCTTTTAAGCTAAAATTTGACACAAAGGCTTGCAATATGATTAATTGAGGTTTGGTAAAACTAAAATCTTGGAAGTCCTTTTATTTTTCCAAAGTTTACGTTTTGGTCCCTAAAAGTGAATTTCTTGCAATGGAGTCCTTAAACGTTTCCAATCGCTGTGCTTTTCTCTTCCAAGGCTATTGGGCTTTCACATAGGTTTAATGAACATCTAGAGAAGTTTAAAAAGAAGAAAAGGGTCGTTAATCAAGGTTGACTTTCGGGTTGACTTTGGTTTTCCCCGTGTGATCTTCATAGTTCGGGTCTAGCGTCTAGGCCGAGCTAAGGGAGTTACATTTGTTGGTATCAGAGCTAAGTTGTGAATATTTGGGGCGATGGTAAGTTTGTGGTAAGTTGTTATGATAAGTGTTGGATGTTTATTCTGATGTGTGGTTGAAAGTTGGTTGAAAATGTGTCTTTGAGCGAATTGTTAATGTTTTTATCATGCTTTTTGGTTATGAATCTTCTGTGAGCTAGTGTGAACATGTATTGGTGATATGCTGGTGTTGTGAGTTGATTTTCTGAATAATGAAAATGTGATTGGTATGATATGTAGATATTATGTTGTTGAGGGTGAATGTTGTTTGATGAGAGCATAATTGAAGTTTGCTGATCGATATGCTCGATGTTGTGATATCCATGTTGTTATTGATTGTTATGTCATATAAAAGGGGAGAATTCGAGATACCCATTTCCTTATTATTATAGCTATTGTGTTATGTTGGAGTTGGAGTCTTGAATCCTTGCTTGAAGCTGGCTTAATCGTTTTGTTTGTTTTGTAATCATTGCTTTGTTAATAATAGCACAATGGGATCGGTGAGAGAATGGCAGTTGGGTACGATGGTTGCTGCCTTAGAGCAGGTTGTTAAGGTGTGGAATTCACTTTTTGGTGGGAGTGTACCGCTTCGGTCGACAGTGCCTGTGGTTCAAGAGGTGTCGGGAACATCTCAGGCCGTGGTGAAAGTGAGGACTGTAGATGTGCCGACTGTGGGACATGCGAGTTTGTCAAAACAACGCTTATATGATTTGGGAGCTGTGGAGTATCATGGTTCGACACCTGAGGCGTTTGAGGCTTGGTTAGCCAGTATAATTCCGATTTTGGATGAGGAAGGGTGTGACGACGCCTGTAAGCTGGGAAGTGTTGTCTCGTTAATGTTGGAGGATGCTTGTGCTTGGTGGACATCTATGGCGGTGGCAACGAATATCCACGATATAGATTGGGAGTTCTTTGTGTCTGCCTTTAATGGAAGATACCTTGGAGTGAAGTTCTTAGGGGTTAAGCAACATGGGGGTGTGGCTTCAGATTTTGATGGTGAGAAGAGTGTAAGCAAAAGAGCTGTGGGTAGTGACCTCAAGAGTGGTCAACGTAAGAGGCTACGTGACATAATGGCTTGCTTGAATCGAATTTTAGGTGGTAGTACAGATGTGAGTCAAGTGCTACATGATCAAGGAGTGGTGGTTCGGTTGTCGATGTGTGACCGTTGTAGAAGGTGTCACGTTGGAGTTTGTTGGGCTGTGGGAGTTTGTTGGAACTCTGGTTCTATGGAGCATGTGAAGCGGAATTGTCCTCAAGTGGTGGGATTAGCTTCAGTGGGTGCAAAAGGGTCTCAGAAGGGTCGTGAGCGCGGCCGAGACAGAGTTCGGAGGTGGCAAGAAAGGCAGAAAGGTGTGAGGTGTTTGGAGGATGGATCTTGTTGGAATTGTGGATCTGTTGGACATTTGAGATGGAATTGTTTGGAGTTATTTGGGTAGTCAGGGTTCTTTACCGCGGGGAGACGATGATGACTTTAAAGTGTTGGTTGATGCTGCGGCGGTGCGGCCAGAGAATAATGGTTCTGCGAGGAAGAGAGTTTGTCTGTTGGAGCTTCAGGGGCAATGAGGTGATTACAGGTAACCTTGTTAAGTAATCTTTGCCCTAGTTATCTTTGTTTGGTTTCGGTTTGGATTTCCTTGTGTAGTGGGTAAGGTCTTATAGCTAGCAAGATGGGGTGGTTGTTGATGTTGTTTTGAAAAAAAAACTTTAGTGTGAATAGGGTATTAGTGGAGTATTTTGTAGCTAGCAGATTGTTAGAATGGTAAAGCTGGAAAAGTTAGAAGTGAGGTAGGAGGTTGTTCTTAGGTGGATTCTGAGGATGTTATTGGTAAGTGTGAACCGACATACATGCACAGTTAAAACCATTTGTTATACATATTATATGTATAAGTTGGTATATGCATACATGCGACATGACATTAGAGGTTTTGCATACATGTACACAGGCATTGATAGGGCATATTGGTGACCATGCATACGAACGTTCACACTTGCTACTAGCTAGTTGGGTTCGTTAGTGTTGTGGTAGGATTAGGTTGGATGGTGGGTTTTAAAGTGTTGTTTTGGTGTTAGGTGTATGCTAGAAGTGGTGGAAAGTGGTAGGCAAGTTGTCTGTAGTAGTGAGTGTGATCTAGCCTGTTGGCAGAAAGGAAGGTGTTTAGGTGCTTAAAGAGTTTAGCGGTGTGGTGGTAAGGAGGTCACCATTTGGAGTTAGAATCGGTCAAGGTGGTTGTGGATAGTTAATATATGTGGTAGTTTCTTTGTGTTAGATGATGTTGTAGGCTAGTGGAGGTGTTTCCGGAATGTTAAGGCGTTTTGGTGTTGATGCTTGCAATAGGAGGGTTGTTTATGTAGGTGATGGTTCGTAGCAACCTTCGAAGAGTTGGGAGGGGTTGTGTTGAGAGTTGTAGATAAGGTTTGGCTTGGGATGAGTAGAGGTTTTGTAATCTTAATATGTTTTTATGGAATGGGTGGTATCCAGGTAAAGATAGTATTATGGTCAAAGATTGAAGTGGAAAGGCAATGTTAGTTCAAAGGCCATTGTTGGTTGGCTGAGTTCTTGTGAAAAGTGGTTTGTTGGTTGGCCGGGTTCTTGTGAGAAGTGGTTTGTTGGTTGGCCGGGTTCTTGTGAGAAGTGGTTTGTTGGTTGGGGTATAAGTAAATCTTTTCTAAGTCAGCTAGGGGTGAGTAGAACAGCTGGCGGAGTTAAGGTTGGAGTCTTGTGGCGTGGTTTTCGGATGTTGTGTGAGTAGTTTTGATGAGTTGATATGGTAGTGATCGTGGCGGATGTGAAGGAATGTTATCAATATATTGAGAAGTTTGAGTAAGCAGTTGTTGCTTAATTTTTTTTTGCTTGTTGTTGTAATCCTTTAGAGGAGTTGAGCGGTTTTGCAAGGGGTTTTGGAAGCAGTGGGGGTTGTGGGTCGCATGGTGGTTGAAACTGGATGGGTTGGTGTCACCGTGTGTGCGAGTTTTGTTGAGGGAGTTATGGGATAAGGTTGAGTATGTTGTAAAGATTTGAAGGTTCTTTGGGTTGTTGGGGCTATGCACAGTTCGAAAGTGTGAAAAGTTAAGCCGAGGCTAATAACCGAGTGATCCGGAAGTCTTGAACCGTAAGTAGTGGTGTTGGGTTTGGGTACAGTGTAAGTTTGATTTGAGGATGAGTTGATTTTGTGGTGTTTTGGGTGGAGGATATTTCAGTGGGGGTTAAGTCTCCTGTGTTACATTGTGTGTTGCTTTTGGAAGTTTGGTATTGTGCTCTTTTCGCAGGTTGAAATTTCGAGGACGAAATTTCCTAAGAGGGGGAGAGTTGTAACACCCCTAATTTGGGCTTAGAAGTTTAGGGTCTGAACAGGATCGGTCTGAGAAACAGTTCGAATATAAAAGGAGGTTTTAGGGAACACCTAGTTCGGGATACTATAAAATATAGAAAAATATCTAAAAAAATCCTTATTTAATATTTAAAGGAGAATGGTGAAATCAATTTTACAAAATGAAGTTTGTAAATATTACATTTCGGTGTAGTGACCAAATCGCAGTTTTTGTAAAAGTGAAATAGTGACTGTTTTGAAGAGGATTGAAACTTTGAATCTTTAACGAGCTAATTTACCCAGAATGTTTTTATCCGGATTTTTCCTTAATTTGGGTAATTTTATTAATGTTTTAATTAAAGGAAATAAAGGTTAATTAAAAGAAAAACGAACTTTGACTATTCATAACTACTTTTCACAAAATTTCCCTCTCTTCATTTTCTCTCAAATTCCTTTCAACCAAACACATTTCTCCAGCAAATTTACTTTAATTTTACACTTCATTTGATGAGATTTCAATTCCTCTTTGATTCTTAATCAATCCCTCATCAAATCCATTTGATTTCTACATTGAATTTTCATGGAAACTTGCCCAAATCAATGAGAAATCATCATTTAGAGGTAAGCTTGTTCTTCTCCTCTAAATACTCAGTTCTTTACTGAAATTCCCAAGTTGGCTATCCTTTATTAAAGTTTTATGAGTGGTTTTAATGTTGGAAACAAGATTTTGGCTTAAAACTCAAGATTTTGGGAGAGATCTTGAGGATTTTCGTGGATCTTGGTTAGGCTCTGTTTTGAGGTTGTTTTCTAATGTATTTTGGATGTTAATTGATGTTACAAATGAGGTTTTATCAATCAAATCCCGAATAGGTTTGTTTTCCTAAGTTTTCCTTGCTAGAATGGTGGTTTTTGGGGTAGTTTTGGTGATCTGCTGTTGCTGGTGGTATAAGTTCATGTTTATGTTGCTTTTTGATGTTAATTGATGTTTAGAAATGTTTAGAATTGATAGATCTTGGCTGGGCTTTGTTTTGGGAGAGTATGGAGGTGATTTCGGTTTTTTTTTTGTAGCCGAAATGAGGTTCTTGGGTAGAGTAGCGAGTTGGGTTGTGTTGCTGGTGATTTTAATGCATGGTGATGCATTAATCATCTGTTGTTATGTGTTTAAAACAGGGGAGAATGATCCGGAAGCAATAGAGGTGGCGTTGGAAGTTTCGGATGCTTGGGAGGCTTGTCGGCTAGCATAGTTTTGTGTATCGGTGAGTGGAGATGGTTTTCTAGCTTTGAAACGATTATTTGGAGGTTTTGGGAGGTTATTTTAAGTCTAAACAACTTAGCTAAGCTCAAGAGTAAGTTTCCGGAAAAACTCCCTCGAATGTGCTAGGTTATGGTTTGATGCATTGGTTATGAAATGCATGTTTAATTACTATTTTGAAAGCATGTTTTAGCATGATTAATGTTGGTTTTGAAAGTCATGTTTTGAAGGATGCTCAAGGTAAGAGATCCTTGGTTTGACATGTTATTATTTTGGTTATGATGCATGGAGATGCATGATGATAAATGGCTTTGATTAATGCTTAAAACAGTGAATTGATGATGGTATTTTATATATATTGGTAAGTGATGAAATGGTTTTAAAGTACTTGAATCAGATATAGTTAGCCGGCTACAGGATTGGGTGCACCATAAGTAAAGTCGCCTTGGATATTGAGGGGTTGTGATTGTACCGTAAACTCCATCCAAGTACCCTAGTGAATGAGGAAATTGGCGTCACCACGATGGAGGATGGCTCTCGTGGGTGGACTTGGTTAAGCGTCACAACGTAGAAGATTGCTCCCGTGTGTGAGCTTGGTTAAGGTGATTACAATGGTTGAGGTAGCTCACATTTGTTAGGCTTGTGTTGTGTCCCGGCTCTCGCTAGTGGGTTATACAACTATCAATGAGTGATGTTGAGGGGTTGTGATTGTACCGTTAAACTCCATCACGGGTGTTGAGGGGTTGTGATTGTACCGATAAACTCTACCTTGTAAGCCGGTAGTGTGTATGAAGCGTGTGGGACAACGCTTGTAATCCATGTATGCGATTGTGTCTTGTGTTGAAATGGTTTGTGAACTATCACTTGAAAGCCAATATAATGTATTTAAATGTAATGAAGCGAGAGATGCTTGAATATGATGCAAGGTTGCATGGGAAATATGTAAATGATGCAAGAATGCATGTGATACTTGTTAGGAATGAGCAAATGTATATCTTCTATTGTGAATGGTGCATATGTGCATAGAATCTCAAAAGTGCATTGGAGTCTTGTGAAGGCTTGTTTTCAAAAGGCACGCAATGCAAAATGTAGCTTTTGTAGTTCATGAGTTTTGCATTTGTTGAATGCATGAGATAGATAGAAGGAACATATGGTTTTCAAAAGGCATTTTGCTTTGAAATGATCATCAAGCATAAGAAAAGTATAGTGTGAAGTGGAAGTGATTTCCAAGGAAATTGGGTCAAACTGTGCATGAAGTGTTCGTGCATGGAAAGGTTTAAATGATAGTATTTGCAAGAATGTTGTTTGGGGTGAGTTGTTTAGCATTTCAAAGTTAAAGGTTGGTTTACATGTTGAGCAATGCATGGTTTAAAGCAATGTTGTTTCAAAGGAGGTTTTCAAACAATACTTTGGTTTATTGATTTGTAACTACAATTTAAGAAAGTTTTATGATTCGCTGCATTGATGGTGTTTTGGTTTTGAGCATTCCTCACTAAGCATTATGTGCTTACGCTCCTTTTTGTCCATCAATGCAGATATTTGAAGTTGGGACAACAAGAAGCAAGGGATTCAAGAAAAGCTCCACTTGAGAAGTATGTCTTGGTTTATAGTTATAGATAATAAAGGCAATGGGGGGAGAGTCTTATATGTTGTTGTGTAATGAGATTGTGTATCTTGACCATGTTCGCTTTATGGTTTGAATCTTGTTGATGATCGTTTTGCACTATTTGGATCCACTTCTTTATATGTTGATATGCTATGCTCTTTGTTTTAAAAGCAAGTTCATGTGTTGGATGTGATGAATGAGTAGGTGTGCTTAATGTTTGTAATGTATCTAGTCTTTGAAGTAATTTGATAGTTATAATGCTTATCATGTTGATGATATGTTATGGAATGGTTTCAATTATGTTTGATGGTGTTTTGAAGTGAAAAACCAGAACTTTCTGCTGTTTCTGGGCAGGGTGTATCGAAACACCCTTGGCTGTTTCGAAACGGGTGCTTGAAATGGCTTGGGCGTTTCGAAACGGCTAGAAGTGTTTCGGAACACTTTGGCTACTGGAAGTACCTGTTTCAGAACTGGTTTTGGAACATACCCGCATATCGAAACGGTCAACACCGTTTCGATACGGGCGTACGACACGAGTGTTTCTATACGGGTGTCAGTGTTTCGAAACGGTCGACCGTTGGACAGATTCTGCATGCTTTACATTTTAGTCCCTAAAGTTGTAATCGCAATTGCTTGAGCATAAGATGTCCTTTTAAGCTGAAATTTGTGTAACACCCCTCGCCCGGGAATGCAAGCGAGGAGCGTTACATTTGCAGCGTATTATTATTCAGATTCATATTATACATATTCATGACATACATAAGAAATTCCAATTATCATAACAATTACATACATGTACTAACACAACAAGATAATCAGTTAATCATGCTTATACATTCAACAACCATTATATAATCATGTTACCAATCCAATTTCTTAATCGACCCTACTCGAACCATACATATAAACAAGGCTCATTCCCTAGGTACATTCTAACTAAGCATAGCAATTACTTGTCAACATAAAGTTATTACAAAACAAGCTTATGCTTACATATATATACAAAACCAAACCAAGTCTTACATCTGACACTTATAGACATCTATGCCACCAACTATAATAACCAAAAGAGTCATACTTGTGCTTGGACTTCAAGGTAAGCTCTCTAAGACAATCGAATAGCTTTCGGGACTAGCACCTAAAATTTTTGGAAGAAGGGAACAAAAGAGTGATAAGTACAAGGTATGTACTTAGTGAGGCAGCCCTAACTTTACTAATATCCATCTTTTTAAACATTATTTAATCTTCAAGGTTACCTAACTAGGCATAAAAGAAGGTTTACCTAGCTAGTCGAACATACAAAAGTAGACTTAGATAATCTTGTAACCATTTCAATAACCAATGATGCAACACAAATAACATACTTTCATATTCACTTATACAACATGTATCAATCAAAACATTATCATATACAACAGCAAGCATCATTTAAAAGCATTAGCATATACAAGGCAAGTAGGCATATCAATTTCATTTCATTGGTACTTATCATTTAGGTACTTATCTTTCAAGTCATGTAGCTTTTAAATATGTTACCTTGGATGATTATTGAACAAGGTAATCGAGTCTACGTGTGACATATGACTTTGGATACCCAAAGGTATCAATGCTTTGTAACCAACTTGTAACATGTAATCAGAGGATGCAATGGCATCAAGGTGACTTACCACCTTAAGGAATATTGGTGACTAACCACCATCCTTTAACAATAATCAGAGGAGCTCAATGACTCTAAGGCATGCCCTTCTACCTATAAACACTAATCAAACTAAGGTCTTATCTTATCTTATATGATTAACAAAACCAATTGCTTGTTATTCAACAATTCACCAAACATGTAACAATATCGATCTTTATTTCAGAGCAATCATTCAATTCATGATAACATGAAAAATCAGCAAGCACGTATTGTCATTTTCATCATGTAAACATCAAAATACAGTAGCTAAACTCATCATATAAGTTCATGTCATATGGCTTATTCAATCATCAACCCAATGTAACATATCTAGGCCAAAGTAAGCTTATCTAACTAGCATAGTCAACGTATCATAAGTCTTTCATTTATTCCTTCTTCAATAGCATTTTAATTTTTGCCAACCCTTATTAGGTTCATTTCATGCTTTCTTCTTGTTATCTAATAATAAAAAAAATAACAAGTTTAGGATGCTAATCCTAACACTTTAAACAAAACTACACTCACAATACTCCAAGCTAGTTTGTCTCCTTAATGATGATGCCTCTCCCTTTCTTCTTGGTTTGATCACCCCTTGATTCCTCTAATATCTCTTCACCAATATGCTCTTGAATCATATTACAACATATATAACATCCATTAGTATCAACCTTAGCACAAAAATCCAACCAAATCAAGCAAACAACAATAAACACACAAGCTGTCCTTAACATGGCAGTTTTGAGCATTGTCCACTAATATGTCCATAACCTTTTATTCCCTAATCCAAATAAGGCATATCATACTATTATGGAAAGCTTATAAACACACCTTTAAAACCATGTATGGCTCATATTTTTAGCATTTCCCAGTTAATACAGTTTTACATTTAAAAACAGGACAATTTCAGGGCCTAATCTGTCCAAGCTTAACCTAGTGACTTTAGTGCATTTAAATCCTATATTTCACAATTCATTTGATTCTAAGCTATTAACCACATTAACCTACATGTATTAACATAACAATGAAGTTCTAACATCTTTAAAAACAGAGCATTGAAGTCCTCAATTTATCAATTTCCACAAAATAGTCCCCTTTAATCATCCTACATGTGATCTAAATGCATTTAATCTACCAATTGAGACTTAATTCAAGCTTGGCCATTTAATTTTTATTCATTCCATGACTCCCCTGTTTCAATCATAAATTTTCAGAATTTATTAACACCATTTTGACCCCTAAACATTTCGAATTTCACAATTTAGTCCAGCACATTCCAAATTCATTCAGTTTCAGTCCAGTCAACTTCTAACAACAATTCTGAGACCTATACTTAACATTTTTGAGCATCTCATACCTCTATTCCATGTAAAATGTTGTCCTCTACACTTTTTATAAGAACACGTTTTCCAGAAATGACTCTAACATGCTCAATTTTCCAGATTTCTACAGGGTATCATACAAGTACGAATCTGGGCAGATTTATACCTAAGTTCATGTTCATGCAATTTTTCCAGAAATTATTCAAGTCTAACATGAACCCAGAAACTCATTAACAATTTGAATCATTTCTAAACATAATTCCAACAACAACGCACAAAGAATTAAATAATACAAATTCTATAATCTTAAGAACAAAATCGGTAACACACATCTACTTACTTGAGCTTTGAACCAACATGCATGCATGAATCCTGGGATAATTTTGCAGCCCTCTCTTCTTTTAATTCTCAGCTCGCTCTTTCTCTCTATTTTATTAAGGTTTCGGTGGCTTTTTGGCTGAATGAAGAAGATGCATGTGAATTGGGTGTTTTTACCCCCTTAATGACGAGTGTCCCTTAAGTTTTAAGGGTGGGACACTGGGTTCATTATGAACCAAGTATCATTCCACTATTTATTATTTTAGTTCATCATTTTATTCTTGAATTATCATTTATTAATCTTATATATATCTGATATATATATATATATATATATATATATATATATATCACTATATTACCCACCGAAGTATACATATATATATTAGTTACAAATTGATCTTTATTATTCTAAGTTTACACATGAACTTACATGTTGCACTTTAATCCATTTGTAACTTACTAAAACATAGCTTATTTTATTTCATTATAATCTTAGTTAATTCGTAAAATATTTACGCTATCCTTGTCGTTTTCTATAATTCGAACTAAGGTGGTTTTAGGGTTTTACAACTCCTCCCCCCTTAAAGAAAATTCGTCCTCGAATTTTACCTGAATCGAACATATGAGGATACTGCTTCTTCATCGTGTCCTCAGGTTCCCACGTCGCTTCTTCGATGTTGTGATTCCTCCAAAGAACTTTGACAAGAGGAACACTTTTATTCCGAAGTCTCTTGAGTTCTCGATCGAGGATTCGGATGGGTTCTTCTTCGTATGAAAGATCGGGATTGAGCTCAACTTCTTCAGGCTCAAGAACGTGAGACGGATCAGATCGATATCTTCTGAGCATTGAGGCATGGAAGACATTGTGTATCTTATCAAACTCGGGAGGAAGAGCGAGTCGGTAAGCTACAGAACCAATTCTTTCAACTACTTCAAATGGTCTGATAAACCGAGGACTTAGCTTGCCTCTTTTGCCGAATCGGAATACTTTCTTCCACGGGGAGACTTGAAGAAACACTTTATCTCCGACTTGATGTTGAATGTCTCTACTTTTCAGATCGGCGTAAGACTTTTGGCGATCGAAAGCTTGCTTCAATCGAGAATGAATTATTTGAACTTGTTCTTCGGTTTCCCGAAGCAATTGTGGTCCCAAAACTTTATTATCACCGAGTTCAGACCAACATAAAGGTGTTCGACATCTTCTTCCATACAACGCTTCGAAAGGAGCCATTTGAATCGAAAATTTGAAGCTATTGTTGTAGGCGAATTCTACCAAAGGTAGCGATTTCTCCCAATTCTTTCCGAAGTCAATGGTACAAGCTCTGAGCATGTCTTCGAGAATTTGAATTACTCGCTCAGATTGACCATCGCTTTGCGGATGGAAAGCTGTGCTAAGATTCAGTTTGGTTCTGAGAGCTTTATGTAGAGTCTTCCAAAATCGAGCTATGAATCAGGGATCTCGATCGGAGACTATTGAGATTGGAACTCCATGTAAACGAATTACTTCTCGGATGTATAATTCAGCCAAGGTTTCAAGACTAAGATTCATTCTCACCGGAATGGAATGTGCTGACTTGGTGAAACGATCAACGATCACCAAGATAGCGTCGCACTTTCTTGGCGAACAAGGAAGACCGGTTACGAAATCCATTGTGATCCGTTCGCATTTCCATTGCGGAAATTTGAGAGGTTGAAGCAAACCAGTAGGGACTTGGTGCTCGGCTTTAACCCGTTGACAGTTCAAACATTTCACTACAGATTCGTTGATAGCCGTTTTCATTCCTGGCCACCAATACAAGGGCTTGAGGTCCTTGTACATCTTAACTGATCCAAGGTGGATCGAAAAAGAACTTTGGTGCGCTTCTCGTAGGATTTCATCTTGCAATTCTTTGTTATTAGGGACACATATACGATCTTTGAAGTATAGAAGACCGTTCGACTTAACAGAGAAGTCAGGATTAGACTCAAGCTTAGAATTGATTTTCTGAAGTTCCGGATCAATTTGTTGAAGTTCTTTGATCCTGGTGATCAAAGTAGATTGAACTTGAATTTCATTCAGATAATTCCGAGTTTTGCATAGCCGGAAATGAGCGTTGATAGCCAAGGTAGCTACGAATAACAAAATTAGAGATGTTACTTACAATTCAAGGTATGATTCAAAACTTTTACTTAATGATTAAGGAGGTTTTCGAATTGTTACTTAATGAGCAAGAGAGAGTTTGAATTTCTTCCTTGACTACCAAGAAAGAATTCGAACAAATGCTTTAAGCTTAAGAATGAATTGTTCTCGGATTTGAATAACATACCGAGATTCGGTTTTCGACTCAGAGCGTCGGCAAGGACGTTGGCTTTTCTGGGATGATAATCTATGATCAAGTCGTAATCTTTGAGTAACTCCAACCATCTTCTTTGCCTAAGGTTCAAATCCTTTTGAGTGAGCAAATACTTCAGGCTTTTGTGATCAGTGAACAACTTGCATCTTTCACCGTACAGATAGTGCCGCCAAATTTTGAGTGCAAACACAATGGCCGCAAGCTCGAGATCGTGAGTAGGATAATTCAATTCGTGCGGCTTCAAATGTCGAGAGGTGTATGCAATCACGTTGCCTTCTTGCATCAGAACACAACCTAGGCCCGAGTGTGATGCATCGCTGTACACAATGAATTCTTTACCCGATTCGGGTTGAGTAAGGACTGTAGCATGTGTCAGAGCTTGTTTGAGTTGGTCGAAGCTTCGTTGCTGCTTTTCCGACCACTCAAAGGTTACATCCTTTCGGAGGAGTTTAGTTAACGGTGCGACAATCACCGAGAATCCCTTCACAAATCTTCGGTAATAACCGGCTAAGCCAAGAAAACTTCAGATCTCACTCACATTTCTCGAAGGTCTCCAATCAAGAATAGCTTGTACTTTCTTAGAGTCTACTTTGATTCCATCGGCAGAAATGATGTGTCCGAGGAATGAAACTTCGGATAACCAAAATTCACACTTAGTAAACTTGGCGTATAATTGGCGATCTCGAAGCGTTTGAAGTACAATTCGAAGATGATCAGCATGTTCTTCCTTGTTCCGGGAGTAAATAAGGATGTCGTCGATAAATACGACAACGAACTTGTCGAGATAGGGCTTGAATAATCGATTCATCAGATCCATGAATGCAGCAGGGGCATTTGTTAAACCGAACGACATCACTAGAAACTCGTAATGTCCATATCGAGTTCGAAAGGCTGTTTTGGGCACGTCTTCTTCTTTTACCCTCATTTGGTAGTATCCGGACCGAAGATCAATCTTGGAAAACACGGCTGCGTTTTTGAGTTGATCAAACAGATCTTCGATTCTCGGTAGCGGATACTTGTTCTTGATAGTGACTTTGTTCAATTGCCGGTAATCGATACAGAGCCGCATCGAACCGTCTTTCTTTTTCACGAACAAAATAGGGGAACCCCAGGGAGAGATGCTCGGTCGAATGAATCCCTTGTCTTCGAGCTCTTGTATCTGCTTCTTCATTTCTTTCAGTTCAATCGGTGCCATACGATAGGGAGCAATGGACACAGGATTAGTTCCGGGTTGAACTTCAATCTTGAATTCAACTTCCCGAGTTGGAGGAAGACCAGGGAGTTCCTCGGGAAAAACATCAGAAAATTCAGATATAACAGGCATTTCTAGCAAACCGAAATCAAGCTCGTCTTGTAATGCCATAGCAACAAAAATAGTAGTCGATTTCTTGTCTATCAACAGGATGGATTCTTTTCCTAAACCCCGTAAATACAACCTACGGTTTTGACAGTCTACCTAGGCTTCATGTTTTCCCAACCAGTCTAGTCCTAAAACTAGATCAAATTCACATTTAGGCAACACATAAAGATTACAAGGAAAGGGTACATTTCGGATTGTTATCTGACAGTCTTTACAAATCAAATTTATAGGCATACTACCTCTTATAGGGTTCGAATCAATTAGCCCAGTTTGTACAGTTTCAGGTTTCAATTTAAGTTCATCTAACAAGTATGAGCATATAAATGAATGGGTTGATCCCGAATCTATCAAAGCGTAAACATGTTTAAGGTTAAGTTCAACCGTACCCGCAATGACATCGGGAGACTCTTCTTCTTCTTTGCCACGAATGTGATAGACACGAGCCGGGGCATGAGATTCCTGATAGGTAGTGGCTTTTGAATGAGCAGCCTTGCCTTTCCCCTGGTTACCCGATTGAGCTTGTCTTGGGTTCTTGTTTCGACCAGATGGTGCCAGGTTCAGATTAGAGTTACGAGTAGAAGTCTGGTCATCCTTCTTCGGACAGTCACGAATATAATGATCAGTGCCTCCACAGGCGAAGCAGAGATTAGACTTAAATCGGCATTGGCCGAAGTGCTGTTTTTGATAGAATTTGCAAGTAGGTGTCCTTTCAGATTTTCCGGTGCTGTTAATAGAAACCACCGGAATAGCCATCTTGTTTGAGGACGGAGGTCGATAATCATTCTGAGTGACAGGTGAATAAGTAGAGAAGGACTCATTCTGGTGCTTCGGCCTCTTCGACCACCGGGACTTACTGTCACCTTTCTTACCCTTGTCCGGATGGTAACTACTCTTTCGCTTTTCTACGACCCTCATCGTAGCTTCAGTAGAAATAGCTCGGTTCACAAGAGTTTGAAAGTTTGTGAGACCAAGAGCACTCAACATCGGTTTTAGCTCGTCGTACTTGCCAACATCACTTATACACTTATATACTTGCAACATAAAGTTATTACAAAACAAGCTTATGCTTACATATATATACAAAACCAAACCAAGTCTTAAACATAGCAATTACATGACAAGCATCCAAAATACATGTATCATATGCATGTGACACTTATATACATCTATGCCACCAACTATAATAACCAAAAGAGTCATACTTGTGCTTGGACTTCAAGGTCAGCTCTCTAAGACAATCGACTAGCTTTTGGGACTAGCACCTGAAATTTTTGGAAGAAGGGAACAGAAGAGTGATAAGTACAAGGTATGTACTTAGTGAGGCAGCCCTAACTTTACTAATATCCATCTTTTTAAACATTATTTAATCTTTAAGGTTACCTAACTAGGCATAAAACAAGGTTTACCTAGCTAGTCCAACATACAAAAGTAGACTTAGATAATCTTGTAACCATTTCAATAACCAATGATGCAACACAAATAACATACTTTCATATTCACTTATACAACATGTATCAATCAAAACATTATCATATACAACAGCAAGCATCATTTAAAAGCATTAGCATATACAAGGCAAGTAGGCATATCAATTTCATTTCATTGGTACTTATCATTTAGGTACTTATCTTTCAAGTCATGTAGCTTTTAAATATGTTACCTTGGATGATTATTGAACAAGGTAATCGAGTCTACGTGTGACATATGACTTTGGATACCCAAAGGTATCAATGCTTTGTAACCAACTTGTAACATGTAATCAGAGGATGCCATAGCATCAAGGTGACTTACCACCTTAAGGAATATTGGTGATTAACCACCATCCTTTAACAATAATCAGAGGAGCTCAATGACTCTAAGGCATGCTCTTCTACCTATAGATACTAATCAAACCATGGTCTTATCTTATCTTATATGATTAACAAAACCAATTGCTTGTTATTCAACAATTCACCAAACATGTAACAATATCGATCTTTGTTTCAGAGCAATCATTCAATTCATGATAACATGAAAAATAAGCAAGCACATATTGTCATTTTCATCATGTAAACATCAAAATAAAGTAGCTAAACTCATCATATAAGTTCATGTCATATGGCTTATTCAATCATCAACCCAATGTAACATATCTAGGCCAAAGTAAGCTTATCTAACTAGCATAGTCAACATATCATAAGTCTTTCCTTTATTCCTTGTTCCTTAGCATTTTAATTTTTACCAACCATTATTAGGTTCATTTCATGCTTTCTTCTTGTTATCTAATAATAAAAAAATAACATGTTTGTCTCCTTAATGATGATGTCTCTCCCTTTCTTCTTGGTTTGATTACCCCTTGATTCCTCTAATATCTCTTCACCAATATGCTCTTGAATCATATTACAACATATATAACATCCATTAGTATCAACCTTAGCACAAAAGTCCAACCAAATCAAGCAAACAACAATAAACACACAAGCTGTCCTTAACATGGCAGTTTTGAGCATTGTCCACTAATCTGTCTATAACTTTTTATTCCCTAATCCAAATAAGGCATATCATACTATTCTGGAAAGCTTATAAACACACTTTTAAAACCATGTATGGCTCATATTTTTAGCATTTCTCAATTAATACAGTTTTACATTTGAAAACATGACAATTTCAGGGCCTAATCTGTCCAAGCTTAACCTAGTGACTTTAGTGCATTTAAATCCTATATTTCACAATTCATTCGATTCTAAGCTATTAACCACATTAACCTAAATGTATTAACATAACAATGAAGTTCTAACATCTTTAAAAACAGAGCATTGAAGTCCTCAATTTATCAATTTCCACAAAACAGTCCCCTTTAATCCTTTAATAATCGTACATGTGATCTAAATGCATTTAATCTACCAATTGAGACTTAATTCAAGCTTGGAAATTTAATTTTTATTCATTCCATGACTCCCCTGTTTCAAGCATAAATTTTTAGAATTTATTAACACCATTTTGACCCCTAAACATTTTGAATTTCACAGTTTAGTCCAGCAGATTCCAAATTCATTCAGTTTCAGTCCAGTCAACTTCTAATAACAATTCAGAGATCTATAATTAACCTTTTTGAGCAACTCATACCTCTATTCCATGTAAAATTTTGTCCTCTACAACTTTGTATAACAACACGTTTTCCATAAATGACTCTAACATACTCAATTTTCCAGATTTCTACAGGGTATCATACAAGTACGAATCTGGGCAGATTCATACCTAAGTTCATGTTCATGCAATTTTTCCAGAAATTATTCAAGTCTAACATGAACCCAGCGACTCATTAACAATTTGAATCATTTATAAACATAATTCCAGCAACAACACACAAAGAATTCAATAATACAAATCCTATAATCTTAAGAACAAAATCGGTAACACACATCTACTTACTTGAGCTTTGAACCAACATGCATGCATGAATCCTAGGATAATTTTGCAGCCCTCTCTTCTTTTAATTCTCAGCTCTCTCTTTCTCTATAATTTATTAAGGTTTCGGTGGCTTTTTGGCTGAATGAAGAAGATGCGTGTGAATTGGGTGTTTTTACCCCCTTAATGCCGAGTGTCCCTTAAGTTTTAAGGGTGGGACACTTGGTTCATTATGAACCAAGTATCATTCCACTATTTATTATTTTAATTCAGCATTTTATTCTTTAATTATCATATATTAATCTTATATATATTTGATATATATATATATATACATAACTATATTACCCACCGAAGTATACATATATATATTAGTTACAAATTGATCTTTATTATTCTAAGTTTACACATGAACTTACATGTTGCACTTTAATCCATTTGTAACTTACTAAAACATAGCTTAATTTGTTTCATTATAATCTTAGTTAATTCGTAAAATATTTACGCTATCCTTGCCGTTTTCTATAATTCGAACTAAGGTGGTTTTAGGGTGTTACAATTTGACACAGAGGCTTACAATATGATTAATTGAGGTTTGGTAAAACTAAAATCTTGGAAGTCCTTTTATTTTTCCAAAGTTTACGTTTTGGTCCGTAAAAGTGAATTTCTTGCAATGGAGTCCTTAAACGTTTCCGATCGTTGTGCTTTTCTCTTCCAAGGCTCTTGGGCTTTCAAATAGGTTTAATGCGCATCTAGAGAAGTTTAAAAAGAAAAAAGGTCGTTAATCAAGGTTAACTTTCGGGTTGACTTTGGTTTTCCCCGTGTGATCTTCGTAGTTCGGCTCTAGCGTCTAGGTCGGGCTAAGGGGGTTACAAGATATATGGATTAGCAAAGGTTGTCCCACACCCTTCATACGCTTTACCGACATCTCAAGGTTCACACACGGAAGCAAGCCTCCACCGTTGTGACACCCATTGTGGAGTATTCGGTACAATTACAACCCTTCTACACCACTCATTGGTAGATGTATAGTCCACTAATGAGAGACGAGACACATCTACAAGGTTCGCACCCGGGAGCTACCCTCAACCATTACAACCTTTTAACAATCCTCAATCGTTAGGGTACTTGGATGGAGTTTTCGGTAGAATCACAACCCCGTAACATCCAAGGCGACTTTTTTATAGTGCACTCAATCCTATAGCCGGCTAACTATATTAGATTTCATTTGTACACACTTTACTCAGCATTTCTTGCCAATATAATTCATAATTCATGCATACCTCACTATTTTTACAAAGCATTCATGATAAGCCATAACTCAAGCATTAGACCATGCTTCTAAACTCATGCATCAACACATGCATACAAGGATCACTTACCTAGTGCATCCTTAAACCGCGTGGCATCATCAAACACATTTTATATATTCATAGCATGCTTTAAAACAGTAGGTGAAGGCAATTAAAACCAAGTGCAACCAAAGTCTCAACCTAGCACAATCCGAGAGAGAAATTTACTTTACTTACATCTGAACTTAGTAAAGCGTTTCAAGCTCTTACTAAGTTCCTACAACCATTTCTAAAACTTTTCCACACTAGAAAACCAAGTTCCACTCACCGACTTGCGAATCCTCACTTGTCGGCGCACAAATCACCCGTTCGAAGCCTCCAAAATCACTTTGTTTGACTCCAGAACCCTATCCCCTGCTTTCGACACATTAAAACATTGGTTCAATGAATTAATATGCATCCAAAACACCAGCACTCAAAAAGAAACCCGTAGCCCTGCTCTAAAGCACCAATTTACCCAATCGATGCAACCGAAATCTCAATCGATTGATCTCCAAACTCAGCCCAGCCATTTACCAACACATTTTAAGCATCAATCAACACCCAAAAGCAGCCTAAAACCATCCTTATACCTCCAACAACTCAGATTACCTATTACACTCCAAAAACCCAACTATAAACACCTTAAAAACCAAGGATCTCAAGGATTTCGAGATTAACATGATTAAGACTCTATCTTAACATCATAAACCTTTCAAAACTACATTAGAAACCATCTCAAATAGATCAAAATAAGAATCCTCCAAAATCACATTAAAATTTGGAATTTCATTAAAGAACCTAGATTAGTGGGTTATCACGAATTATACCTCCAATCCCTACTTCTCTTCCAATTTGGCAAGTTTAGCTTCAAGGAAACTTGAAAGAAAATGAGTGAAATCACCAAGGAGAAGTTGAAAATCAAGAGAGAAAAAGAAAGTGAATGAGATCTGAAAATTGAGAGAAAATGAAGTGTGTTTGCCTGAAGAGAAATTCTGAAAATGAAATGATCGTCAATTTTCTCTTAACCAACTTAAGCACCTTTTTGATTAAATCAATCAAAGCTGTTTTAATTAATTTTTTAATAAAACATTTTAAACATATGCCAAAATAGAGAAAAGGCTTAATTTCCAATTAGCTCCCTAAAGATTCTAAGATTTTAACTCTTCTTGAAAAACAAACCTTTTCTCAACTTTAAAACTTTACATTTTGGTCACTACCCAAAATGTTTACTTTCAAAAACCCATTTTTCAAAATTTATTTAACCAAGCTCGTAAATATCATTTTAGAGGATTTTAATAATTTTTATCGTATTTTAATCCCATCTTGAACCTTGATTTCCCTAAAGCCCACATTAACGATTCGAACAACCGACTACCGGTTCCACCGGCCCAACCTGAATTGCAAATCACCTAGGCCCAAAAACCGAGGCATTATAGAGCCATCCTTCTTTTTCACAAACAAAACTGGAATACCCCAAGGAGATTTGCTTGATCGGATGAATCCCTTGTCTTCCAACTCTTGGTGCTACTTCTACAACTCTTCTAATTCACCGAGTGCCATCCGTTAAGCTGTGATTGACACGGGGCTTGTTCTAGATTGAATGTCGATACCAAAGTCATCTTTACAAGTCGGAGGAAGACCGAGGAGTTCCTCGGGAAATATGTCAACGATTTCAGAAACAACAGGAATACAAGGTAAGTCAAAATCGTATTCATCTTGTAATACCATAGAAGCAAAGATAGAAATCGGTTTTTGATAAATTAGCATGATGGATTCTTTTCCTAATACTCGGAGATACATCCTAGGGTTTTGACAATTGATCCAGGCTTGATGTTTACTATAACGCCCTATTTTTGGGCATAGATGTTTTAGACATCGGATCAGACATGTTGGAAACGGTTCGAATCGAGTAAGGTGATTTAAGGAAATCAAGGATCGGGATATGATAAAAATGTGGTAAAATTTTCTAAAATCCTATAAAAATATGTTTAAGAGGTTGGTCAAATCAATTTTACAAAAAGAGTTTCGGAAGTGGTACATTTTGGATAGTGACCAATATGTAAAGTTTCAAAACTGTGAAAAATGCAATTTTCAAAGGGAGAGTCAAAGTCTTAGAATCTTTAGGGAGCTTTATGCAATTAAGCCTTTCCTTAATATGTCATGTGTTTAAAATGGTTTTTATTTAATTGATTTTAAAAGGGGTTTTATTTATTTTATTAATTAAATAGTTAATTTGGGAGATTTTAGTTACGTAACTACTTTTCCCTTATCATTATCAGCCAAACACTCATCTAAATCATTTTCTCCAGATTTCATTTCTCGCAAACACTCTCTCTTGATTTCTCTTTCATTTCGAAAGAATCATTTTCAATTACTTCAAGATTTTTGAAGCAAAAACTTGTCTTTCATTGAGGAAATCAAGGATTGGAGGTAAATCCCATTATCAACATTTAATCAAGGTTCTTTATTGAAATTCCCAAGATTTTTGTCTCGGAATTGTTGTTTTTAACTGGGTTTTGATAATAGTTATGATTTAAGATCAAAATCTTACAAAATGGTGACTTAATTCTTGATTTTCGGAATTGTTTTCATGAGCTCTATTTTGGATAGATTCTAACTGAGTTTTGGGTTGATTATGTTGTTGAGGAAGTGTTTTAATGATATAGATCCCAAAATCCTTGAGATCCTTGTGTCTTATAATAGTTTTAGTTGAATTTTTGAGGTGAAATGATGAGGTTTTGATGGTGGAGGCATAGTGATGGGTTTAGGTTGATTTTAGGTGTATTTTTGATGTTTATAAATGATTGAAAGTGATGTATGATGGCTGGGCTTAGTTTAGGAAGCAATCGATTGCGTTTTCGGTTGTTTCGGATGGGTAAATTGGTGTAGTTTGGGTGAGCAACGAGTTTATGTTTAGTTCCTGGTGTTGAAATGCATTTAATGCATTCAGATATCTGTTTTGATGATATGGAAACAGGGGATCTTGATCCGGAGGCAAACGAGTCAGTTGTGGAGGTTCCGGAAGAGTGAATTTTGTGTCGGCAAGCAAGGTTTCGCGTTGTCGGTGAGTGGACATGTTTTTAAAGCTTTGTAAGCTTGGATACGAGTTATTGGGAGGTTAGTGTAGGCTTGAAAGGTTTAGCTAATCTCAGAAGTAAGTATGTTGCTTGTTCTCTCGATATACGGTTTTGAAATGGATTCCATGGTATATCATGCTCATGTTTTGTTGATGATTGTTACTCACTGTTATGCATGGATTTAAGCATGGTTTTGCTTGTGTTTATCCCATGAAAAAGTTTGGTTTGAGTACAAGATGGTGAGATCTTGTATGAGATGGTTTTTGCTATTTAAAGGCATGTTTAGTTTGGGATATGTGATGATTTTGATGATGCATTGACAACAGTGAGTTAATATGGTTTTTAAGGATATATTGGCATGGTTTGATCTATTCTTAATACTCAAATACATTGGTTGACCAATGTTGCGTGTAAAAGGGTCTATCGCAATTGTAGTGCAAGTGTACACGACGCAAGTAGTAAAGTGATACGAAGTATCGGATATCGTCTCCACAGGGATTGGGCTAATGACTTCACCTTAGTTTGCTGCACGAAAGTAAATGAAATATTTAAGAAAGTTGTCACGAGAATAATAGAATAAACGTAAATAAAAGAGTTGGAATATCAAGATAGAGAGAATGGGCTGGTATTGAATTGCTCAGTAGTGCAGGTATTGCAATGCTTAGGAAATCCAGTACTGTCGTCGCTCCCGTCACCGACAGCACCTGTCGCGGCGGCTGTTCGTTAGCTGTCGCGGCAGCAAACACACCAACTTTGTACTTCAAGTTTGGCAAGAATCCCAGATCTGCCTTGGCCTGTAACCCCCGTAGCCCGGCCTAGACGGTTGACCCGAACTACGAAGATTACACGGGGAAAACCAAAGTCAACCCGAAAGTCAACCTTGATTAACGACCCTTTTTTTTCTTTTTAATCTTGTCTAAATGCACATTAACCTTAGATGTGATCACACAACATCATGCTCAAAGATCACAACCATCAGAGATCAAATAGGGACACAATTGAACAAATTACAACTTTAGGGACCAAATTGTAATTTCTGAAAACTTTAAGGACTTAACCAGATTTTAAATTACCAACTTAAAATTAATCAGGTTTCATGCTTCCCTGCCAAATTTCAGCTCAAACGGACATCCCGAACTCATACAATTGCACAAACAAGATTCAGGACCAAAATGCAAACATTTTGAAACATTTAACCGCCCATGTCAGCCCCCAACGGTCACCCGTTCTGAAACAGGCAAAGCCCGTTTCGAAACACGGGGCCGTTCCGCAACGCGTTCCGCAACGGGGGTCTTGCAGAATGCTTTCCGTTTCGGAACGGTGACACCCGTTCCGGACGCCTGGGTTCATGCAGGGCACCCGTTCCGAAACGGTGTCAACTGTTCCGAAACGCCTAGCCCAGAATGCTGCATTTTGCTCACTCAAACACACAATTGATCATTCAAACATGCTCCAAAAGCCACCAAACTTTACCAACATGCAATTCAACATGAAAGAGACATACTTGCATCAACAATTCAACATAAACACAACATATAAGAAAAGCCCCAAATCTATAGGCATGCTTCCTACACAAGCAACCATTTAGGCACAAACCATCCAAATCAATCTCAACTAAGCCAATTCATGTTCCAACAACATTAGCAACAACATTAAAACATTCTTGATCAAACATATACGATCACATACACATAAACCCGAGAGATTCTACCCCATTGCCTTTATTAACTATAGCTATTCACCGAGACATACATCTCCATTGGAGTCCACCTTGAATCCCTTGCTTCTTGCTGTCCAAACTTCAAGAATCTGCATTGATGGGCAAAAAGGAGCGTAAGCACATAATGCTTAGTGAGGAATGCTCAAAACCAAAACACCATCAATGCAGCGGGTCATTAAACACTTTTAAAACAACCCGATTTGTTTACAAAAGCCAAGTTTGGAAATCCTTTTCATCATCAAGCTCAAAACCATGCATTGCACATACATGAAAACCAACCCTTAGCTTAGCAAGCTAAGAAAACCTTTTCAAAGAACAACTCACAAAAGAAAATCAACCATTTAGCCAATCCATGCATAAACACCATATGCAAAGCTTAAAACAAAACCATGGAAAACACTCCCATTTCACAACTTACCTTTCTTAAACTTGAAAGCCATTTCAAGCAAGAAACCTTTTAAAAACCATAACTGAAATAATCCATCACATGCATTTAACCAAGGCAACATAGGAACCATAACATCATCTTCACATGCCTTTAAAAACAAGTCTTACAAGACTCCAATGCAATAAAGATATTTCATGCTCACATGCATCATTTACCAAATGATAATCAACACTGGTTCAACTTAACAAGTAAACATGCATTCACAAGCATTATACACTTTACATGCAACCATGCATCTTTTCCAAGCATCTCATGCTTCACATGCAATTATGCATCATTTCAAGCATCTCATGCCTCACATGCAATTATGCATCATTTCAAGCATCTCATGCTTCTTTATGATCAAGAACATTACATTGGCTTCCAAGTGATCAACCACATCCACTTTTCAACTCAACAACTCGATCGGATACGCGGATTCCGAGCGTTGTCCCTACGCTCCATACACCCTACCAATCCAAGGCCTCCCAAATGGACTTTTAAACACCATTTGACCTTACAAGCCTAAGGTTCCTATGTATGGACTTTTAAACACCATACAACCTTAGCTTTTTCCGAGGTTCCCATGCATGGACTTTTAAACACCATACAACCTCAACATGCACAAGGTTTCCATGTATGGACTTTTAAACACCATACAACCTTTCCATAACCGATTGGTAGTTGTATAAATCACTAACGAGATCCGGGACACCCCACACAAGATCCACACATGGACTTAACACTGCCATTGTGATCTTAACAAGCACAAGGTTCTCACATATGGACTTTTAACCACCATATAACCTTTGCTTAACCAAGGTCCTCGAATGGGCAACAACCTCCATTATGACCTTAATCATCTCGTTAGGATACTTGAAGGGAGCTTTCCGGTCCACTCTTGACCACTCCACCTCCAAGGCGACTTAATTCACGGTGCACCCAATCCTATAGCCGGCTAACTATATCCGATCAACGAACCAAGAACCACTTACATCACTTGCCAATATAATCATCTTACCACATTAGTCCAATGTTTCACATGCATAAACATAATGCAAAACCATCACAACATTAGCCCAATGATTCACATGCATAACCAATATGCAAAACCATTACCTCATTAATCCAATGATTCACATGCATAACCAATATGCAAAAGGTAACATTTACCATCATCAATTCACTGTTTTAAAGCATCATACAAAGCCATTGATCAACATGCAACACTATGCATCAAAACCACAATTACCATGTGCAAAACCAAGGATCTCTTACCTTGAGCATCCTTCACAAAAGGCTTTCAAAACCAGCATTAAACCATGCTAAAATATGCTTACAAAACAGAATTAAACCATGCAAAACACATGCATTTCAATCATCAACCACATTTGCTTTTAAAGCCAAATCACAACACAATTCAAGAGTGAAAATCCTTTTACTTACTCTTGAGCTTAGCAAAGTTGTTTAGACTTACACTAAGCTCCCAAAAACCTTCAAACCTTGGTTTAAAAGCTGAAATCCCAACTTCACTCACCGATAACCAAAACAAGGCTAGCCAACAAGCCTTCCAAGCATCTGAAACCTTTTGCAAACACCTCCAAAGCTCACGGATCAAACTCCCCTGTTTCAAGCACACAAAAACAGAACATTAATGCATCTTTATGCATTAAAACACCAGCAACAACAACACAACTCGCTGCTCATCACAAATCTAACATTTCGGCTACCAAACACAACCGAAATCACCTCCAAACACTTCCAAAACTTAACCCAGCCAAGATCCATCACTTCTAACCATTTTTATACATCAATTAACATCCAAAATGATCACAACCACGTCCTTATACCTTCAGGTATAACAGATCATCAAAAACACTCCAAAAACAACCAAAAACTCAAGCCAAACTTAGGAAATTCAACCTATCCGGGATTGCATTAGTTAAACCTCAACTTCTAATCAATTTAGCATTCATTTAACATCATTTTGACACTCCAAAACACTGCCCAAACAGATCACACGAAAATTTCACCAAAATCACCAAATCTTGCATTTTAGCCAAAAATCAAGATCTCAATTGAAAAGCCATTAACAAAACATAAATCAAGGACTGAGAACTTAGGAATTTCAGTAAAGAACTGATAGTTTAGAGGAGAAGGATGTTCTTACCTCCAAACTTGAATTTCTCCTTTTTAGAGCCAAAAAGCTTGATGAAACAGCTTGCAAATTGAGAGGTTTTGTTGATGAGATGATTAGGAATCAAATGAGAGTTGAAATGAGAGATTTAGATGCTAAAATCAGAGAAGGAAATCTGGAGAATTGTGTTTGGGTTGAGAGAAAATGAGAGAAAAGGGAAATTGAGAGAAAATGGAAAGTTAGTTAAGAAATTGGTTTCCCTCCACTTTCATAATCTTTAAAATCAGAATAAAGCCTTAAAATATCTTAGAAAAATCTAGAGAAATCCTTTTTGGAATAATAGCTCCTTAAAGATTCAAAGTTTCAATCCTTTATAAAACAGTCACCGAACTTTCAAAAATTACATTTTGGTCACTAGCCAAAATGTCAACCTTCCGAACCTCATTTTCCAAAATTGATTTCACAGTTCACTTATAAATATTAAAAGATGATTTTAGAGCATTTTTCCATATTTTTAATGCAACCCGAACTAGGCTTTCCTAAATTCACTCTTATATATTCGATCAACACTTTGACCGAACCGGTCAACGCCCAAAACTTCTGAGCCCAAAACCGGGGCGTTACATGGCCTATCCCTAGGTCCAAGTCTGTCGATGATCACGTCTTTGATGATACCTCCCGACGTGAATCGAAGTATGAACACCGATGTGTATGAATTCTTCCTTAGCCACTTAACCTCGCCCTATCCCTAGGCACGAGATGGTTCAACTATAAACTAGAGAACGCGCTCTTATCTCTTTCGTATACTTAACTCTCCCGATGCTAAGTAAATAGATAACCTCACAATGCTCTCCCGATGCTCTTGCAAGATATTAAAACCAAAATAAGAGAACTTGAAGTTTATTTTATTGAACTTGGAAAATCCTAAAACAAAACAACCCTTGCAACTACTTTACAAAACAACCCGTGGCCCTAGGGGGTTTTTAGAACATGTCGACGACGAGTAAACGGCGGAGGGGTTTTGGTTATCGGTTATGGGGTATGATGTATCCTAGGTTAAATCTATGCTCTTATATAAGCTTTGGGCTCAAGTATTCTAAGTTAACAAGGATTACAACTTTAATTAAAAGTAAGATTCTAATGAAGACTTAATCTCCAAGGATTCTTCTTTGCAGCCGCCATCCTTGTTTCTAGGAATTTCCTCTCCTTGAGCTTTGGCTTGACATATCTTTTGATCCGGGGCTTGGAAAAATATTTGGCTTTCACACGACAGACGAGCAGATTTTTCTCTATCTATCGAGGTCCACTTTACTTTTCCTCTTCATAAGACTGCTGTCACCTTGCTGTCACGACAGGTCCATGGCAGCTTCGACCTCATCGTCTACTTGTCAAGTTCAGTTCTTCTGCTTCGCTGCCCTGCGCCTGCCTTCTTCGTCAACCATGGCAGTAACCTACAAAATCAGCCATCTTTTAGTAGAATCCGTGCCTTTAGTGTATTTGTGATGTTTTACTGTAAACTGACCTAAATGCAATGCAATAATGCTTGAATGCAGCAGAAATATGGGTTAAAAAGGGTGTAAATAATAGAACTTTTACACACTCAACAATCAATAGTATGTGAGTGCACTATAAACTATAAATTGTACGTGTGTCTAGCTACGTGACATAATATGGGATGAGCCTATTGCGAGTGATAGAGGTGAGCCTATTACGGGTGATAGAGGTGAGCCTATCACTATGGGTTAGGGGTGAGCCTAATCCCATTCGTAGCCATTAAGATGGGGTGAGCCATCATTGAGTTAGGGGTGAGCCTACGTGAGTCTGTGTATCCAATATTGTGTATGAAAGTGATGGAGGTGAGTCCATCATAACAGATAGGGGTGAGCCTATGCCGGTTGTTAAATGCCAATATATGTGTATTGCTTATGTTTCCCATGTATCATGATTTAAATGTAGGCATCGCAATTTATTTGCATGAGATGTTGATGTTGAGTTATTACATAAGAGGATTCTATGCACGTGAATTAAGAAAGTGAGGTTTAATGTGAATTTGCATTGAGAGCAATGCATGTGATTAATGATACACGAGGAACATGATTTAAGATTGATTTGCTTTGGTTTTGAAAGCATGATTTGAGATTGAGCATGAAATGGTTTGATTGTGTTTTGAAAACTGCATTTTTGGTGTACTCTTGAGGTTTCCCTCACTAAGCAAGTGTGCTTACGCTCCTCTTTTTCCCACAATGCAGATAACTAAGCTTGAGGGCCGAGGAGTAGCAAGTGAAGGCACCTATGTTGTCACTTGAACTCAAGTATGAACTTTGGAGAATATTAATAAGTAGAATTTGGCAATGGGGGATTAGAACTTTGGTTTGAAGGTTTCATTATTGATTTCTTAGCTGAGATTTGATGGCTTGTTCATTTTGGTTTGTAAATGGCCTTTAAGGATTGATTTGTGCGTGAATGTGGTTTTTAGCTTTTGGAAACTAGGAAGCATGCATATATATATATATATATCTAATGCTTGCATGAATGATGCTATGATGTAGTTTATGCTTCATGTTAATGGTTGTTGATATGTGAAAAAGTTGTATGTGGGAATGTTTTCGGGTGTGGAAAGTTATCTAAAACTAGCAAAGTTTGTTGTTGTAGGGCATGGTGTTTTTGAAATGACCGTTTCGGAACATTTGGCTACTGTGAAGCCTGGTTTCGGAACGTACCCGAGTACCGAAATGGTCAACTTGGTTTTGAAATGACAGTTTCGATACGAGGTTCATCGTTCCGGAACAGGTGACCGTTGAACATGGATTTTCAATTGTTCCAGGTTTGTCTTTCTTGCAATTTGACCCCTGAATGTTCGTGTGTTAAATTAATTGAGTTTGAATTTTCCGTTTGAGATGAGTTTTGGCACACTGGCATGATACATGATTAATTTTCGTTTGGTAACACTAAAATCTGGTTAGTCTTTGTAATTCAAAAAATTTACAGTTTAGTCCCTAAAAGTCAAATGTATGCAATCGTATCCCTTAATGAACTTCGATCGCTGTGCCGTTTTCTTCTATGTGTCGTGCTATCCACACAGGTTAATATTGTGCATCTAGTAAACATAACGTAAAACAACAAATGGTCGTTAATCGAGGTTGACTTTTACGAGTTGACTTCAATTTTCCCTGTGTAATCTTCTTAGTTTGGGTCGGGCATCTAAACCGGGCTAAGGGGGTTACATTTACCCAACCAATCTAGTTCTAAAACTAGATCGAAATCAGACTCGGGCAAAATAGAGGTCAATGGGAAAGGGTACATTTGGAATGGCTATTCGGCAATCTCTACAAATTAAATTGATAGGTAAGTTTCCCCCTATATGGTTTGACACTACAAGGCTTGTTTTCACTATTTCATGTTTCAAATTTATCTTTTCTAAAAAGTAAGAGCATATAAAAGAGTGGGTTGTCCCGAATTGATCAAAGCATAAACATGTCTAAGGTTAAGTTCAACCGTTCCCACGATGATGTCGGGAGATTCCTCATCTTCTTTACCACCAATGTGATAAACACGAGCTGGGGCTCAGGATTCCTGATGTGTTGTGGCTTTCGAATGGGAGCCTCTTCCCTTCCCTTGGTTTCTGGACTGAGCTTGTATCCTGTAACCCCCTTAGCCCGGCCTAGACGGTTGACTCGAACTACGAAGATTACACGAGGAAAACCAAAGTCAACTCGAAAGTCAACCTTGATTAGTGACCCTTTTTTCTTTTTAATCTTGTCTATATGCACGTTAACCCTAAGTGAACATTCGAGAAACATATATGTGTAAAGCACAGCGATCGGATTTCAGAAAGGGACTCAATTGCGCCATATACAAATGTTAGGGACCAAAACGTAAATTCTATAAATTAGAAGGTCATAACTGATTTTTAAGTTACCAATATGAAATTAGTCATATTACATGCTTCACTGTCAAATCTCACCTTAATTGGACATCTCAAACTCATACAATTGCAATTACAACCTTCGGGAATAAAACGTAAAGCTTGCAAACTTCAACACCATTGAAATTAGTGCCCAACGATCACCTGTTTCGAAACGGCATTGACCGTTCTGAAACACGGGTTGGTTCCGAGACTGGTTTCGAAACAGGGCATTCCAGTAGACAAAACGTTTCGGACAGCCTCCAGCCGTTTCGAAACACGAAGGCCATTACAGGCTAGTGAGTGTTCCGATACGGTTTTCCCAGAAACTGCAGATTTTGCTGGTTTTTCATACATAAATCCACTCAAACACTACCTAATGACTTCCTAGTCATATCAACTAGTCATCATACATGTATGGAGCATGTTTGTAACTCCTAATCACATTCATAGCATCAAACATGAAATTTCACATGTCTATAGGCATGCATCCTATTATCCAAACCCAAGCAATCAACCAATCTCCAAAACAAACATTAAAAGGCCATTAACAAAATCAAATCATCAAAAACAGCATGCCACAATCTAGGAAGTTCAACACATCTCCCAAAACACATCTTAGCTTCCCATTGCAAAATTACCAAACTAATAGTGTATGAAAACATCACCATACATGAGCTTGGTTTCCCTTGGACACTCTAGCTTCCTTGTTGCCCTTAAATACTTCAATTATATGCATTATTGGTACAAGAGAGAGAGCGTAAGAACAATTGCTTAGTGAGGCATGCTCTAAAGAAAACAACACAACAATGCATTTTAGAAAACACTTTCAACAAAGCTTTTAAACACATGCTCATCTTTTTCATGCAACCTTGCATACTTTACAAGTATCTCATGCTTCATTACATTCAACACATCATATTGGCTTTCAAGTGATAAATCATAACCATTTACAACTCAAAACACAATCAGATACGCGGATTACAAGCGTTGTCCCACACGCTTCATACACACTACCGAACAACACAAGGTGGAGTTTACCGGTACAATCACAACACCTCAACACCCGCGATGGAGTTTAACGGTACAATCACAACCCCTCAAAATCACTCATCGGTAGTTGTATAATTCCACTAACGAGAGCAAGGGACACATAACACAAGATCCACACACGGACTTTTAACCACCGTTGTGATCTTACCTTACTCGTTAGTGTACTTGGATGGAGTTTACGGTACAATCACAACCCCTCGACATCCAAGGCGACTTTTTTCATGGTGCACCCAATTCTATAGCCGGCTAACTATATCCGATTCAAGTACTTTAAAACCATTACATCACTTGCCAATATACATCATTTACCATCAACAATTCACTGTTTTAAAGCATTAATCAAAGCCATTTAACATCATGCATCACTATGCATAAAAACCACATTAATAATATACCCAAACCAAGGATCTCTTACCTTGAGCATCCTTCAATACATGGCTTTCAAAACCAGCATTAACCATGCTAAATCATGCTTTCAAAATAGAATTTAACATGCAAATTATAACCAATGCATCAAGCCACTTCATAGCACATCCGAGAGAGTTTTTCCGAAAACTTACTCTTGAGCTTGGCTAAGTTGTTTAGACTTAAACTAAGCTCCCAAAATCTCCAAATAATCGTTTCAAAGCTGGAAACCCAACTCCACTCGCCAATTTCATTTCGCTAGCTTGTTGAAACGCCAATCAAGGTTCCGGATCAACTCTAAAAGTGTCTGAAGACATCTCCCCTGTTTTAAACACATCAAAGAAGAGGATTAATGCATCTTCATGCATTGAAATCTTCAGCCAACACACTTAAACTCGTTGCTCTACTTAAAACCAACATTTCGGCTACCAAACACAACCGAAATCACCTCCAAACTCTTCCAAAACTTAACCCAGCCAAGATCCATCACTTCTAACCATTTCTAAACATCAATTAACATCCAAAATAAACCTAAACTCGTCCTTATACCTACAGATATAACAGAACACTATAAACACCTAAAAACCCACCATTTTCTTAAGTAAAAACTTAGGAAATACAACCTATTCGGGATTTCATTGATAAAACCTCATTTCAACATCATTATACAACCAAAATACATTAAAGAACCACCTTAAAACAGAGCCCAAAAAATCTCAACGACATTCTTCAAGATTTCTTCCAAATCTTGAGATTTAAGCAAAAATCAAGTTTCTAACATTAAAACCATTTACAAAACTTAAATTAAGAATTGAAAACTTGGGAATTTCAGTAAAGAACTGAGTATTTAGAGGAGAAGAACAATCTTACCTCTAAATGATGATTTCTCCTTGATTTGGGCCAAATTTCTTGAAAATTCAATGAGGAAATCAAAAGGATTTGATGCAAGATTGATTAGGAACTAATTGATGATATAAATCTCATCAACTGTAGTGAAGATCAATGCAAAAGTTTCTGGAGAAAAAGTGTTTGGATGATGGGATTTTGAGAGAAAAAGAAATGAGAGAAAATTTGCAAAAAGTAGTTATGAGAATCTAAAAGTAGTTTCCATCCTTATTTCATTTAATTAAAACATTAATTAAATTACCCAAATTAAGGAAAAATCTGGAGAAAAACATTTTGGGTAATTAGCTCCTGAAAGATTCAAAGTTCCAATCCTTTACAAAACAGTCACCAATAAACTTTTCAAAAATCGCATTTTGGTCACTACACCGAAATGTAATATTTCCAAACCTTATTTTGTAAAATTGATTTCACCACTCTCTTATATATATTAAAATAGGATTTTTAGATATTTTTCCATATTTTTAAAGCATCCCAAACTAGGCTTTCCCTAAAACCTCCTTTTATATTCGAACCATTTCTCAGACCGGTCCGACCAACCCTAAACTTCTAAGCCCAAAATTGGGGTGTTACAACTCTCCCCCCTTAAGAAATTTCATCCCCGAAATTTACCTGGAGGAAAAAGGTACGAAAACTACTTCTTCATTTCGTCCTTTCTTTCCCACGTGGCTTCCTCAACACCATGATGCTTCCACAACACCTTAACCAATTCAATGGTCTTGCCTCGAAGAACTTTACTGTCCGAATCCAGAATTTCAACGGGCTCTTCATCATAGGTCAAGTCTGGATTCAACTCCACTTCCTCCACAGGCATAACATGCGAAAGATCCGATCTATACCTTCGAAGCATAGAGACATGAAACACATCATGTATCTTTTCCAACTCTTGCAGTAACCTCGGCTTGTACGCAACAGGGCCCACACGTTCAATCACCTCATATGGTCCAATATACATGGGGCTCAACTTACCCTTCCGGCCAAACCTCATCACCTTCTTCAAGGCGAAACCTTCAAGAACACACGGTCATCTACCGCAAACACAATCTCCTTACGCTTCAAATCCGCGTAAGACTTCTGTCGATTAGAAACTGCCTTTAATCGCTCACAAATGAGCTTCACCTTCGCAGTGGTTCCTTTCAACAAAGCCGGCATTGAAACCAACTTCTAACCTATTTCAGCCCAGCAAAGAGGAGTTCTGCACTTCCTCCCGTACAATGCTTCATAAGGAATACTTGCATGGTAGCTCAACATATCATCAAGCACTTGGATAACACGCTCGGACTGTCCATCCGACTGTGGATGATAAGAAGTACTGAAATTCAACCGCGAACCCAAAGCTTGATGCAAACACTCCAAAAAACGCGATGTAAACCTCGGATCCCTATCCGACACTATAGACTTTGGCACACCATGCAGTCTCACAATCTCAGCAATGTACAGCTCTGCAAGCTTGTCCAAGGTATACGTAGTATGCACAGGTAAGAAATGCGCACACTTCGTAAGGCGGTCCACAATCACCCACACCGAATTCTTTTTCGATGGCGACAAAGGCAAACCAGACACAAAGTCCATGGTAATCCTTTCCCACTTCCACTCAGGAATCCTCAACGGTTGCGACAACCCTGAAGGGAACTGATGCTCATCCTTAACCCGCTGACAAACCATGCACTTACTCATGTACTCCGCAACATCTTTCTTCAAACACACCCAATAGTACTCATCCTTAAGATCACGATACATCTTTGTACTACCAGGGTGCATAGCAAAAGGACTACTATGAGCTTCAGTCAGAATAGTACGCCTCAACTCCGCATCATTCGGCACTACCATCCGACTTCCAAAACATAGAACCCCATCATCATTAAAACATAAATATGATGGCCTATCCTCAGCAATATCCTGAACATGTGGCACCAAAGAATCATCCAACAACTGCTTATCCTTTATCAACCAAACCAAAGATGGTTTTACTTGCAATTCAGCCACAAGCCCTCCATCTCGCGAAATACTCAAACTGGCAAACATAGCCCTTAACTCCACTGCCACCTTTCTACTCAAGGCATCTGCTACAACATTAGCTTTTCCCGGATGGTACTCGATCGTCATATCGTAATCTTTAAGCAACTCCACCCAACGTCGTTGCCTAAGATTCAACTCTTTTTGAGACATCAGGTACTTCAAACTTTTATGATCCGTGTACACAGTACACTTCTCACCATACAGGTAATGTCTCCAAATCTTCAAAGCAAAAACTACCGCAACCAACTCTATATCATGCGTAGGATAATTGCGCTCATGCACCTTCAACTGGCGCGATGCATAAGCAACCACCTTACCCTCTTGCATCAACACACACCCCAAACCAACATAGGAAGTGTCACTGTACACCACAAACTCTTTTCTCGATTCAGGTTGAACCAAGATAGGAGCTTGTGTCAAAGCCGCCTTAAGCTTCTCAAAAGCTTGTTGCCTTGCTTCTGTCCACTCATACTTGACATCCTTTTGCATCAACTTCTTTAAAGGTGCAGCAATCTTCGAAAATCCATCCACATATCTGCGGTAATATCCTACCAACCCAAGGAAACTACGGACTTCATGAACAGACTTAGGAGGCTTCCAATTCATCACCGCCTCAATCTTTCGAGGATCAACACGAATCCCCTCAGCAGAAACCGTATGACCAAGGAAAACAACTTTCCTAAGCCAGAATTCGCACTTGCTCAGCTTAGCATAAAGCTGATTTTCCAACAGTGCCTGCAACACAATCCGCAAATGCCCTTCATGCTCCTCCTCAATACGAGAGTACACAAGGATATCATCAATGAACACCACAACAAACGTGTCCAAGTATTCATGGAACACTCTATTCATCATGTCCATAAAAGCTGCAGGAGCATTCGTCAAGCCAAACGACATCACAAGGAACTCATAATGCCCATACCTCGTTCTAAAGGCTGTTTTGGCACATCCACATCCTTCACCTCAAGATGGTAGTAACCTGACCTTAAGTCAATCTTAGAGAACACAGCCGCTCCCCGAAACTGATAAAAAAGATCATCAATCCTCGACAAAGGATACCAATTCTTGATAGTCAACTTGTTCAGCTGACGATAATCAATGCACATTCTCATAGTGCCATCCTTCTTCTTCACAAACAAGACCGGTGCACCCCAAGGTGACACACTCGGCCAAATGAAACCACGACCAAGCAACTCCTGAAGTTGCGTCTTCAGCTCCTTCAACTCCTTAGGTGCCATTCGATAAGGAGTAATGGACACTAGAGTTGTGTTTTCATACAACTCAATTCCAAACTCCACCTCTCGACTAGGAGGCAATCCAGGTAACTCCTCCGGAAAGACTTCAGGAAACTCTCGCACAGTCCTGATATCTTGAACTCGCAACTCTTTAGAGCTAGGACTCATCACAAAGGCTAGGTAAGCCTCACAACCTTGCCTCAGCATTCGGCTTGCCTCCAACGTAGACACCACATTGGCAAGAAACTTCACATTCTCACTAACCACCACTACTTCGTAATCATCCGCAAGTTTCAACGAAACTCGCTTGTTCTCAAAATCCACTACAGCTCGATGTTCAACAAGCCAATCCATACCAAGGATTACATCAAAACCATAGAATGGCAATTCCATGAGATCAACAAGAAAAACATGGTTTTGCACTTCCAAGGGACATCTTCTATACAACCTCCGTGTTACGACTGTCTCACCAAAGGAACTAGTCACACGCACACCAACATCCAAAGACTCAACAGGTAAACCAAGCAATTGAGCATGTTCACGCAATATGTATGATTGTGTAGATCCGGAATCAATCAAGGAAAGTAATGACAAGGATTGCAAAGTAAAGGTACCTGCGATCACATCCGTATCATTTCTCCCCTCACGCTGAGCATACACCCGAGCCTGGCCACCACCCTCAGGTTGAACAACCACCACATGCACCACATTCCTCCCACCATCATCTCTGCGCTGGAAGTTACCACGGTCGCGCCCACGACCTCTCTGTGGTGCAACTACCCCAGGAGCACGTCCCTGACCACCACCGGCCAACAAAGGACACTCCCTCCTCATGTGGTCTGCCGAACCACAATTCCAGCATGAATTATCGGTCACTACTACAGGAGCCTGAGCCTCCATCGTTGCTTGAGGAAAATCTCGCCTCAAATGGCCACGAGATCCACACGTCCAACATGTGTTCTGATCAGCTCTCATCCTATCTCCCTGAACAGGCGCACCATGCCCTCCATTACCACGCCTAGCAGAAGACTGATACCTCTTATCTCGTCCTCTCTTGTTCCGTCCACCACCGGAACTATAATCAGCAGCCCTTTTACCTGAGCTAGAACTAACGCCTCTGGAAGTCAAACCCAAGTTCTGCTCGATATCCTTCGCTCTACTCACAAGCACATCAAAATCTGTATACTCAGCAGCAAGCATAATAGTCTTTACGTCCGTCACCAAACCATAACGGAAACGTTCACACCTCTCTCGCTCATCAGGGATTAGCTCAGGTGCGTACTGACTAAGGCGGACAAACTGGATCTCATACTCAGCCACTGTCATGCTTTCTTGCACAAGAGACATAAATTCTATTTTCTTCTCATCTAGGTATCGCACACCTAGATACTTTCGCTTGAACGCGTTCAAGAAGAATGTCCAAGTCACATTATTTTCATCCATTCCAGAGACAGTGGTCGTCCACCATGTATAAGCATCATCATGCAGCAATGACACCACACAACCTAACTTCTGCACATTGTTGCAGTTCATTTGCCCCAAGATCCTCTTAGTGCTTTCCAACCAAGATTCAGATCCTTCAGGAGATAAGCCTCTGAACTCAGTCCCTCCCAGACTGCGAAGATGTTCCAAAGGCAATCTCACTATAGCCTGAATCAATACAGTCATGTCATGTCAGGAGCAACTCCGTGAGCTCCATCTACTGCTGCCTGAAAGGCTCCCGCAATAGCCTGAATCAACAGAGTCATGTCAGGAGCAGCTTGCCCCTGCACACCTTCAGGTCTAGCGACCCCAGCACCAGCACCAGTATTATCACTTTCAGCACCACCACCGCCGGGTGGTCGACCACCAAGGGGAGGAGGTATATCCACAACATTCTCAGCATTTTCCTCATTCTCGTTCTGAGCCATAGCTCTCGTATTCATCTCCATCTCTCTACGAGGCCCCATTTACAAGAAAACAATGCACTGACACAAATGCAATAAACATAATTATGCTCAACAAGTTAAGTAATCCAAGTACTCAAGCTCATTTTCCAAAAACAATTCCTTTCATTAGTTTTGTTATGGCAATGGGTCCCCCTAACATGCTTCAACATACCGTAAGATCGCAATTGCAACCATGCATCACAATTCATAAAACATTCTTTCACTTAAGAGATCCATCATGCAAAAACACATACGTCACCCACATAACAATTTCCCAATTACACAAGAACCAAACTCTGATACCACCAAATGTAACCCCCTTAGCCCGGCCTAGACAGTTTACCCGAACTACGAAGATTACACAGGGAAAACCAAAGTCAACTCGAAAGTCAACCTTGATTAGTGACCCTTTTTTTCTTTTTAATCTTGTCTAAATGCAT
Source organism: Hibiscus tridactylites (assembly GCA_958450335.1). Classification (NCBI taxonomy): domain Eukaryota; kingdom Viridiplantae; phylum Streptophyta; class Magnoliopsida; order Malvales; family Malvaceae; genus Hibiscus; species Hibiscus tridactylites. Next base: position 30,193,265 of record OY288276.1, read on the forward strand.
GTTAACCCTAAGTGAACACTCGAGAAACATATATGAGTAAAGCACAGTGATCAGATTTCAGAAAGGGACTCAATTGCGCCATATACAAATGTTAGGGACAAAACGTAAATTCTGTAAATTAGAAGGTCATAACCGATTTTTAAGTTACCAGTATGAAATTAGTCATATTACATGCTTCCCTGTCAAATATCACCTTAATTGGACATCTCGAACTCATACAATTGCAATTACAACCTTCGGGACTAAAACGTAAAGCTTGCAAACTTCAACATCATTCAAATCAGTGCCCAACGGTCACTTGTTTCAAAACGGCATTGATCGTTCCGAAACACGGGTTGGTTTTGAGACTGGTTTCGAAACAGGGCATTCTAGTAGCCAAAACGTTTCGGAACAGCCTCCAGTCGTTTCGAAACACGAAGGCTATTATAGGCCCCCGTTTCGAAATGCCAGTGAGTGTTCCGATACGGTTTGCCCATAAACTGCAGATTTTGTTGGTTTTTCATACATAAATCCACTCAAACACTACCTAATGACTTCTTAATCATACCAACAAGTCATCATGCATATATGGAGCATGTTTGTAACTCCTAATCACATTCATAGCATCAAACATGAAATTTCACATGTCTATAGGCATGCATCCTGTTATCCAAATCCAAGCAATCAACCAATCTCCAAAACAAACATTAAAAGGCCATTAACAAAATCAAATCATCAAAAACAACATGCCACAATCTAGGAAGTTCAACACATCTCCCAAAACACATCTTAGGTTCCCATTGCCAAATTACCAAACTAATAGTGTATGAAAACATCACCATACATGAGCTTGGTTTCCCTTGGACACTCTAGCTTCCTTGTTGCCCTTAAACACTTCAATTATCTGCATTATTGGTACAAGAGAGAGAGCGTAAGCAAAATTGCTTAGTGAGGCACGTTCTAAAGAAAACAACACAACAATGCCTTTTAGAAAACACTTTCAACAACGCTTTTAAACACATGCTCATCTTTTTCATGCAACATTGCCTACTGTTACGTGTAAAAGTGTCTATCGCAATTGTAGTGCAAGTGTACACGACGCAAGTAGTAAAGTGATACTGAAGTATCAGATATCGTCTCCACAGGGACTGGGCAAATAGCTTCACCTTGAATTGCTGCACGAGAGTAAAAGAATATTTAAGATGTTTGTCACGAGAATAATAAAGAAAACTAGAAAATAAGATTAAAGAAATCAAGATAGAGAGAATGGGCTGGTATTGAATTGCTCAGTAGTGCAGGTATTGTTAAGTTTAGGAAAATCTACTCTTTCAATGTCCCCGTCGCGGCAGCACCTGTCGCGGCGGCAGTCTGTTGCTTGTTGCGGCAGTGATCACACAACTCAGTACTTCAAGCTTGACAAGAATCCATGCTGTGCCTTGGCCTATCCCTAGGTCCAAGTCTGACGATGATCACGTCTTTGATGATACCTCCCGGCGTGAATCGAAGGATGAACACCGATGTTGTTGAATTCTTCTTTAGCCACTTAACCTCGTCCTATCCCTAGGCCCGAGATAGTTCAACTATAAACTAGAGAACTCGCACTTATTCCTTTCGTATAGTTAACTCTCCCGATATTAAGTAAATAGATAACCTTGCAATGCTCTCCCGATGCTCTTGCAAGATGTTAATAACCAAAATAAGAGAACTTGAAGTTTATTTTATTGAACTGAAAATTCCTAAAACAAATTTGCAACTACTTTACAAATCAACCTGTGGCCCTAAGGGGAATTTAGAACATGTTGAGAAGGGGAAAACGGCTAGGGTTTTGGGAAGAAGGCTAGAGATAGGTGATGTCCTCTCCTAGGTCGAATTACATGCCTTTATATAGGATTTGGGTTCAAGTTTTCTAATATAGCAAGAATACAAGTTTAAATTAAAGTAAAACTCTAATAAAGACTAAATCTTCGGAGAATATAGCTTTAACTCGTCCTTCCTTCTTGATTGGAATTTCTCTCCTTGAACTTTGGCTTGGCCTTCATTCTGATCTAGGGCTTGGAAAAATATAGTGGTATTCCACGATAGACGGGCTTAATTTTCTCTTTCTGTCGAGGCCCACTTTGTTTCTTCTCCTCAAAACTGCTACCGTCCTTTACTGTCACGGCGGCGACCATGGTAGCATCGTCTGCCTTGACTGCTTGTCCAGTTCCAGCTTTGCTGCAATTCTGCTCAGCGCCTGCCTCTCCATCTACTACAGCAGCAACCTGCAAAAAGCAACCAATTTCAGTAGAAACTGTGCCATTTAATATATTTGTGATGTCTAATTGTAATCTAGCCTAAATGCAATGAATTATGCTTGAATGCAGTAGAAATATGGGTTGAATAGGGGTAAATAATAGAACTTTTACACACTCAACACACCCGCAAACTCAAGTTTTTGCTTGCCCTCAAGCAACTAAGACCTAAAAGAAAATGAATTTTTTTGTTTTGGCTTAAAACAGTGAACTTCCCCTTCCCTCCATTCCTTTTCTGTTGACGGCAGCAACTTGTCGGATAGCTTAGGATTTATCCAGAATCTTGCTATAGTCCTCGTGCAGTGTGTGCATGCTTGTGAACAATTATATGCCAAGACTCTCTTAGTTTCACTAAAATATTTCAGCCTCTAACTTGAATTTTTATGCCAAAGTTTATCTTTTTGAAGGCTTTTCTTATGCTCCTTTGATTTTTTTTGTTTTGACTCGATTTCATTATCTTTTTAAGCTAAAGTTTCACTAGAGCCGGTTTCGGGCACCTCTAGCTAACTTCCTAGAGCCAGTTTCGGGCACCTCTAGGGCTATTGAGTCTCTTTTGCTAAACTTCTTCCCTAGAGCCAGTGTTAGGCACTTCTAGGGGCTATTCAAGTGCTAAGCTTCATATCCTAGTTAACTAGAAGGGTTCTAGGCAGTATAACAGTCACAAATGGTGTTTAAGTTTCAGAACTATAGAAAGGCTCTAAACTGCTCCTAAAACTATCCTAAAGGCACTGCCACAACAGAGCTGTCACGACAGTTAAGTGCAGTTCAAAGACTTAAGCCAAATTTTCAAAAAAAAAATTGAGCAAAAATAAACTAAGTAAAAGACACAATTTTAAAACTAAATTAGACTCCATTAATGGAGGGATGCCACCCCCAAACTCAAGTGTTGCATTATCCTCAATGCACATGACAAAATAAAATAAAATAAAAGTACACCGCAAAATATATAAAGCCAGACAGCAAAATAAGATAAGAAACTCAAACTTTATGCGCTGTCGTCGCTACTGCTGCTGACTCGGATCTGTCGGTGGGCAGGTACTTTCTTAACTGGCTGGCGGATGGGGGAGGCTGATGTGTTCTTTGTTTTGGCCTCCCTGGGAGGTTGAAATCTTGTAGGAGAGATGTGAGGGGGTTTCTCCACTACATGTACCTCCGAGCTACTGCTGCTGTTAGTACTGCCGCTACCGTCACTACTGCTATCGCTACCGCTATCCGGCTTGTTTTTGTCTGCCATTCTCTTCTGTCGTTTCACCGGTGTAAACTCTTTGGAGAGATTCCTCTTAACAGAGGGTTCGTTGTCGCTTTCCTCCCAAATTGAGGAAGAAGAGAAACCGGCGATGAAGGCATCAAGCTCGTCCGAGGGCATTCTTCTCTTGGTACCCCGAGCAGATGTATCAGCTGCACGGTTGCTACCGGCAGCTGTCGTGGCAGGGGTTGGTGTGGATGCTGCAGACGGTGTCTTTGGTGTGGCAGCAGGTGTAGGGGTATGGCCAGGGGTAGGTGTAGCAAATAATGAGATGGGAAGGCGGGAAAGACAACATCAGGGAAATTTAAAGAAGTTTGGATGAATTGTACCGTAGCTGCGGTGAAATCCCTGATGAAGCTCATGAGACCCAGCTGTCATTCCTTCATCTTCTGTATGGCAGCAAGGATCTGGGAGGAGGAGTCGGTCGGGGTTGCTGCTGTTGTTTACTGCCTGGCGTCTGTGGCAGCAGGTTTAGTGTCTGTCGGCTATGTCGTGTCTGCTGCAGTGGCACTGAGATCAAAAGATGACAGCGGGGTGGCAGCAGTCAGCTCCATCAAGCTGAGTATATTCTTGTCGGTCCATCCTTTCCCTTGGACTCTGAGATCGGTGGCAGCTTCAGGTACGTGGTGGCCACGGCAAAGGGCTGTGATGAGGTAGGGGAGGTAGAGCGGTCCCGTCGGCCGGTGTGCACACTCCAAAAATCTTTCGCGGATGAAGCTGCCCACATTAATAGGCCTCTCATGCAGAATAGAATGAATGAGGGCTAACCTGGGTTGGTCGACAGTGGTGTTGAGCGAGGATGGCATGATGCGCTTTTTGATAAAAGCTTCCGACAGGAGTTGAACTCTCTTAACCGTCCTCTGGTTCTTAGGATTCGTGTTCCACTGAGTACCTTCATCCGTTAGCTCTGCCATGACAGCATCGTAGGCAGCAGGGTCTAGGCTGTTCAGAAATTGCTGGTGACCATCGTCGTTGCTGCCCACGTAAAATCTGTACAAGGTGTTGATGTATTCTGCTTCGAAGGGCACCTCCCTCCCTCGAACGGTAATTGTTGTCACCGATCTGTTGTTGATGGCAGCGTAGAAATCTCGAACCAGAGATACGTTCATCTCCTCTGGTTGTTCTGCAAAGATCTGCCACTGTTGGGCCTTGATTTTTAGGGCAATGAACGGCTGCAGGCCCAAATTCTCCGCCGTTGAAGTGTAGATAAATCCCCTTTCCTCCCACATGTCTCTGATCTTGAAAGATCGTGGGGTGGATGCTGTCGGGGTGGAGCCTGAGGCAGCACTCCCGCGGGTGTTTCTGGAAGACATGATTGCAAGGGTTGAGAGAATAAAAAGGAAAGCAAATAAAATTTCTAAAAGAAGCAAGTAAGAAGAGTAGAAGTGAGTGAAAAATGAATAGTGAAACGAGGTTTATATAGAGAAGAGTTTGATGCCCGTTGGAGTTGTAACGACATGCACGAATAACAGGGGCCAGCTGTTACGCGGTTTCTGAAGCGTCTGTCGCGCGTTTCCGTGTCTGCTGCGTGTCTGGTACGCATTTACATGTCTGTCGCGGCAGCTGTAACGACATGCTCCAAAATTTGGGCTTTTTGGGCTGATGGAAGGATGTTGGGCTGATTTCACTTCTCCTTTTCTTCTTTTCTCTTTTATTTCCTAAAAAACAATAAAAATAAAAACATTATCTCTTAAAAATAAAATAAATCTATTTTCCTAATATATAAATAATAAATAATTAAAATAATTAAAAATAAAATTTAGGTTAAATTAGGGATGCTAGGTGGGGCATCTCCTAAGGTAACCACTTCCTGCATTCTTGGGGCTTCAGTCCCCTGGTAATGCTTCAACCGCTGTCTATTGACTTTGAATTGGTGTCTGTCTTTTAAAGATCTGATTGTGATGGCACCATGGGGAAAAACTTGCGCTACTTGGAATGGGCCGCACCATCTAGATTTTAGCTTCCATGGGAAGAGTTTCAACCTAGAGTTAAAAAGCAACACAAGCTGCCCTGGGCAGAACTATCGTGGCAGCAACTTCTTGTCATGCCACTTCTTGGTTTTATCTTTGTAGATTCTTGCGTTGTCATAAGCCATTGTCCGAATTTCTTCAATTTCGTTCAGATCCAGTAGCCTTTTCTGCCCTGCCTTTTCCAAGTCCATATTAACTGCTTTGATTGCCCAGTATGGTATGTGCTCTATCTCGACAGGTAAATGGCATGTTTTCCTGTAAATCAGTCGATAAGGAGACATTCCCAATGGAGTTTTGAAAGCTGTCCTATAAGCCCATAACACATCATTAAGGTGTAAAGACCAATATTTCCGAGTTGCCTTAACCATCTTTTTAAGAATGTTCTTGACTTCCCTGTTGGATATTTCAACATGTCCATTGGTCTGAGGGTGATATGCTGTTGCAATCCGATGCTTGACACCATACGTTTTCAAGGCAGCAGCTATAACCCTATTGTCGAAATGCCTCCCTTCATCACTGATGATCGCCTTAGGGATGCCGAATCTGGAAAAGATGTTTTTGTGTAAAAACCTTTGAACTGTCTTGGCATCATTATTTTGATTGGCGATAGCTTCAACCCACTTGGACACATAATCTACTGTCATGAGGATGTACAAATTCCCACATGAGGATGGGAATGGTCCCATAAAATCGATCCCCCAAACGTCGAAGATCTCGACTTCAAGAATGTTCTGCAGTGGCATCTCGTGTCTCCTTGAGATGTTTCCCGTCTGTTGACACTTGTCACAACTCTTGTAGAAGATTTGAGCATCTTTATATAGTGACGGCCAATAGAATCCGGACTACAAAACCTTGGCAGCAGTTTTGTTGCCTCCTAAGTGTCCTCCATATTGTGAAGCATGACAGTGATGAAGTATATCTTCATGTTCATCATGTGGTACACATCTCCTTATAACCTGATCTGCACAGATTTTGAAGAGAAGAGGTTCGTCCCAATAATAATACCTAACATCATTTTGGAACCTCTTCCTGGCTTGATAATTAAGGTCGGGATGAATTATTCCGCTAACTAAGAAATTAACGAAATCAGCATACCAGGGGAGTTCAAAAGACTTACCTACCGCCATGGTTGTCGCGGTAGTGTCTGTGGCAGCAAACAGCTGCTCATCAGGAAAGGTCTCCAATATGTTTGTCTCATCTGTTGTTAGACTCTTTCCCTTCTCCAACCTTGACAAGTGATCTGCCACTTGATTCTCTGTCCCCTTTTTGTCCTTGATTTCAAGGTCGAACTCTTGCAGTTGCAGAATCCAACGTATCAGTCGAGGCTTTGCATCCTTTTTGGTGAACAAATATTTCAAAGCAGAGTGGTCTGTGTGGACTTTGACTTTCGTTCCAAGTATATAAGAACCAAACTTGTCAATGGAGAATACCACAACTAATAATTCTTTCTCTGTGGTGGTGTAGTTCACTTGGGCGTCGTTTAGTGTTTTGCTGGCATAGTATATGACATGAAAGAGTTGTCTCTCCGCTGCCCAAGTGATGTCCGACAGCATAGTCACTAGCATCACATATGATCTCAAATGAGAGTGTCCAATCTGGTGGCTGTACTATTGGGGCTTTTACCAGCTTTTCTTTCAGAACCTTGAATGCCTCAGTACATTCAGCGTTAAAGTTGAAGGGTCGGTTCTGCTCTAGAAGATGGCATAGGGGCTTTGTGATCTTTGAGAAGTTCTCAATGAATCTCCGATAAAAACCAGCATGTCCTAAAAAACTTCTGATTCCCTTGACTGTGGTGGGCGGCGGCAGCTTTTCGATCACTTCTATCTTAGCTCTGTCGACTTCTATGCCACATCAGCTAATCTTATGGCCAAGGACTATCCCTTCATCCACCATGAAGTGACATTTTTCCCTGTTCAAAACTAAGTTTGCTTTTTCACATCTTTCGAGCACCTTCTGTAGGTTGCCTAGGAAGCTTTCTAAGTTGTCTCCAAAGACTGAAAAATCATCCATAAAGATCTCTAGGAAATCCTCCACCATATCGGAGAATATTGCCATCATGCACCTTTGAAATGTGGCTGGTGCATTACAGAGTCCAAAAGGCATTCTCCTAAAAGCGTAAGTTCCGTAAGGGCATGTGAATGTCATCTTTTCTTGATCCTCCGGTGCGATAGCTATTTGATTGTAACCTGAGTAACCATCAAGAAAACAATAGTAAGGTTTACCCGCTAGTCTTTCAAGCATTTGATCAATAAAGGGTAAAGGAAAGTGGTCCTTCCGGGTAGCTTTGTTAAGCTTCCGGTAGTCCATACAAACCCTCCAACCGGTCACAGTCCTGGTTGGGATTAGCTCATTGTTTTCATTGGTCACCACAGTCATTCCTCCTTTCTTTGGAACGCACTGCACCGGGCTCACCCATTTGCTGTCCGAGATGGCGTAGATTATTCCAGCATCTAGCCATTTGATTATCTCTTTTCGCACCACCTCTTTCATAGCATGATTCAGACGCCTTTGTGCATCAATAGTCAGCTTATGATCATCCTCTAGAAGAATTTTATGCATACATAATGCCGGACTAATGCCTTGAATATCAGCTATCGTCCATCCAATCGCCTTTTTGTGCTGCTGCAGCATCCCTATTAACTGTCGTTCTTGTTCCTGCATCAACTTGGAAGAGATGATTACGGGCAACGTATCATTTAAAGAAAGAAAAGCATATTTTAGCTGCCCTGGTAGGGGCTTAAGATCTAGAATAGGGGGCTCAACAGTTGATGGCTTTTAAATTGCATGGTTATCCGAGGTGTAATTTAAAGGTTCGTATAACTTACCTGGACGATTGCCTATCTAGTTTACCTCCTCTAGATCTTCAGTATCAGGTGTATCAGATTCTGAGGAGTTGCTGTCGTCGGTGCCGTCGTGACAGTCTTCTAAGTGGCTGCCGAGGCAGTGACCAATTTTTATGTCGTGGAAGCCCGACCTGATGCAGGGTTGGTCAAGGGTAACTTCAGTGATAGCCTTTCATTCTTCTTCTACATCAGCATGCTTCATTTCTTGGAGAACATTCAACTTTATTTCTTGATCGTTTACCCTCATGGTGAGTTATCCTTTCTCCACATCAATCAGTGATCTTCTTGTCGCTAAAAAGGGTCGCCCCAGGATGATTGGTGCGTTTTCATCTACTTCACAATCTAAGACAAGAAAGTCAGTAGGAAAAATAAACTTATCCACTCTTACAAGAATATCTTCAATTTTCCCTTCTGGATGAACGTAAGAGCGGTCTGCCAGCTGCAGAATTACTGTTGTGGGCCGAGCTTTTCCAATACTTAGTTTCTGAAAAACAGATTTGGGCATTAAATTTATACTAGCACCAAGATCACAAAGTGCCTTACCCACATATTTGTCTCCGATTACACATGGTATGATGAAGCTCCCAGGATCCTTCTTCTTCTGGGGTGGATGCTTGTGCAAAATACTCATTCATCCTTCTGTCATCTTAACCGTTTCAAATTCCCCATGTCTAGATTTCTTCGACATGGCATCCTTGAGAAATTTGGCATAACCGGGCATCTCTCTAATGGCATCTAACAGCGGAATGTTGATGTGAACATGCTTAAAAATATCATAAATATTTTTAAGCTGTGGTTCTTGCTTCAATTTCTGTAACCGTTGAGGAAAAGGAGGTAGGGGACGATAATCAGAAATACGTCCTTCCCACTGCATACAAATCTGAGAAGGTTCAGGTTCATTTTCTTTCTTCTCTGTCTCTTCTGCTGTCGTGACAGGCTCATCGGTAGCAGGCTGTTTGTTGCCTGTCGAGGCAGCTTCCTCGACAGGTGACTCATGGGCTGGTTTCTTAACAGATTCAGCTTCCTTCTCTGGCCGTGGTAGTTTCTTCCCACTACTAGTAGTGATGGCTTTACATTGCTCATGTGTGGGCTGTCTAGCGTTTTCAGTATCGCTAGGAAATCCGCCATTCTGCCTCGGTTTGATATGCTGGGAAACCTGACCCATCTGTGTCTCCAATGATTTCAGAGTAGCTTCATGATTTGTCATTCGCATCTCTGTTTTATCCATTAATGTTACCGTCTTCTTAACAAAGTGATTCATGTTCTCAATGTAAGTTCCTGTTTGAGACATAAACTTAGCCAGAGTCTGTTCCAGTATACTTTTTGTGGCAGCTGGTGGCTTTTGCTGCTGCTACGATTGCTGCCGAGTCAGCAATCTAGGTCCTCCCTGATCCTGATTATTCTGTGCTTGAGGATTCATAGCATTATTAGGATTACTCCAAGAGAACTTGGGATCCTTTCTCCAGCCGAGATTGTAGTTGTTGGAGTTATAATTCTGCTTATTGTAGTTTCCAACATACTTTCCCTTTTCTAATTGTATTGGACATTCCTCCGAACTGTGATTTCCTTCACAAATTTCGCATACCTCTTCAGCAGCGTATACAGGCAGTGAATCATCGTTCAAGAGCTTTTTCATTGCCTTAGTGAGATATGCCACCTGTGATTTCAATGAGCTGTCGGCCTCATAATCTTTAACAGCTAGAACCAGTTTACCTCCTCTTCTTGCTGTCGGAAACTGCTCCTCATTCCTCGCCAGATTTTTCAATACTGCCATCGCCTCATCTGGGTCTTTGTCAAGCAGTAATCCGTTTGCTGCTGAATCAATTCTAATACGAGTTTCTAAATTGGCATCATTATAAAACATTGTTACCTGGTTCCAAACGGGGAATCCATGCATTGGGCAGTTCCGTAGAAGAGTGGTAAATCTATCCCAGGCCTCGTGCATTGGCTCGTCATCTTCCTGTTGAAAAGTAGCAATTTCGTTACGTAACCGCTCAGATAAGTGTGAAGGATTAAAATGAGATAAGAATTTAGGAGTCAAATCTGCCCAAGTTCTAATTGAACTCGTCGTAAGTTTATTCCACCAAGTCTTTGCTCTGTCCCTCAATGAATGGGGAAATAACCGAAGTCTCAGTATCTTCGAATTAACTCTTGGTAATCTAAACGAACCACAGATTTCCTGGAACGTTTTCAGATGCCCCCTAGCATCCTCTGTAGCAGCACCACTAAATTAACCGGCATTGTTGATCATGCTGAACATAACAGGTTTCAGCTCAAAGTTGTCAACATCTACATCCGGCAGGGTGGTTTCTAATTCTACATGATCGTTCAGTATGTAGTCTCGGCTTGACCGGAGTGAGGCACCGACGGGAGGGTCGATGACAGGTGGTATGATCCCTCCATCTCCGACAGGATTGTTATTATCCTGGTGAATCCCTTGGTTGTTCACGGCCTCTAACTGTTCTTCAAGGTATTCGTTTCTGGCTAGTACGAAGCGAAGTCGGTTCTTAAGGTTGTACGAACGTTCTATTTCAGGATCTAATGGATACTCAGGTTCCTCTCCTCGTCTCGATCTGCGCATAAACAGAAAACCTTTTGAAAATCACAGGTTGAACAATCCAAAATAAAACAGAAAAATAAAAAGAAAAATGCAGTAAAAGGTAGGGTAAATTATGTTGCCAATCCCCGGCAACGGCGGCAAAAACTTGTTGCGTGTAAAAGTGTCTATCGCAATTGTAGTGCAAGTGTACACGACGCAAGTAGTAAAATGATACTGAAGTATCAGATATCGTCTCCACAGGGACTGGGCAAATAGCTTCACCTTGAATTACTGCACGAGAGTAAAATAATATTTAAGATGTTTGTCACGAGAATAATAAAGAATACTGGAAAATAAGATTAAAGAAATCAAGATAGAGAGAATGGGCTGGTATTGAATTGCTCAGTAGTGCAGGTATTGCTAAGTTTAGGAAAATCTGCTCTGTCGATGTCCCCGTCGCGGCAACACCTGTCGCGGCGGGAGTATGTTGCTTGTCGCGGCAGCGATCACACAACTCAGTACTTCAAGCTTGACAAGAATCCCTGTCGTGCCTTGGCCTATCCCTAGGTCCAAGTCTGTCGATGATCACGTCTTTGATGATACCTCCCGGTGTGAATCGAAGGATGAACACCGATGTTGTTGAATTCTTCTTTAGCCACTTAACCTCATCCTATCACTAGTTCCGAGATAGTTCAACTATAAACTAGAGAACTCGCACTTATTTCTTTCGTATACTTAACTCTCCCAATATTAAATAAATAGATAACCTCGCAATGCTCTCTCGATGATCCTGCAAGATGTTAATAACCAAAATAAGAGAACTTGAAGTTTATTTTATTGAACTGAAAATTCCTAAAACAAAAGCAACCCTTGCAACTACTTTACAAATCAACTCGTGGCCCTAAGGGGAATTTAGAACATGTTGAGAAGGGGAAAACGGCTAGGGTTTTGGGAAGAAGGCTAGAGATAGGTGATGTCCTCTCCTAGGTCGAATTACATGCCTTTATATAGGCCTTGGGTTCAAGTTTTCTAATATAGCAAGAATAAAACTTTAAATTAAAGTACAACTCTAATAAAGACTAAATCTTCAGAGAATATAGCTTTAACTTGTCCTACCTTCTTGCTTGGAATTTCTCTCCTTGAACTTTGGGCTTGGCCTTCATTCTGATCTAGGGCTTGGAAAATATAGTTGTATTCCACGACAGACGGGCTTAATTTTCTCTTTCTGTCGAGGCCCACTTTGCTTCTTCTCCTCAGAACTGTTGTCGTCCTTTGCTGTCACGGCGGCGACCATGGCAGCATCGTCCTTCTTGACTACTTGTCCAGTTCCTGCTCTGCTGCAATTCTGCCCAGCGCCTGCCTCTCCATCTGCTACAGCAGCAACCTGCAAAAAGCAACCAATTTCAGTAGAAACTGTGCCATTTAATATATTTGTGATGTCTAACTGTAATCTAGCCTAAATGAAATGAATTATGCTTGAATGCAGCAGAAATATGTGTTGAATAGGAGGTAAATAATAGAACTTTTACACACTCAACACCTACTTTACAAGCATCTCATGCTTCATTACATTCAACACATCATATTGGCTTTCAAGTGATAAATCATAACCATTTACAACTCAAAACACAATCGGGTACGCGGATTACAAGCGTTGTCCCACACGCTTCATACACACTACCGAACAACACAAGGTGGAATTTACTGGTACAATCACAACCCCTCAACACTCATGATGGAGTTTAACGGTACAATCACAACCCCTCAATATCACTCATCGGTAGTTGTATAATTCCACTAACGAGAGCACGGGACACATAACACAAGATCCACACACGGACTTTTAAGCACCATTGTGATCTTACCTTACTCGTTAGTGTACTTGGATGGTGTTTACGGTACAATCACAACCCCTCGACATCCAAGGCAACTTTATTCACGGTGCACCCAATCCTATAGCCGGCTAACTATATCCGATTCAATTACTTTAAAACCATTACAACACTTGCCAATATACATCATTTACCATCAACAATTCACTATTTTTAAAGCATTAATCAAAGCCATTTAACATCATGCATCACTATGCATCAAAACCACATTAATAATATACCCAAACCAAGGATCTCTTACCTTGAGCATCCTTCAATACATGGCTTTCAAAACCAGCATTAACCATGCTAAATCATGCTTTCAAAACAGAATTTAACATGCAAATTATAACCAATGCATCAAGCCACTTCATAGCACATCCGAGGGAGTTTTTCCGAAAACTTACTCTTGAGCTTAGCTAAGTTGTTTAGACTTAAACTAAGCTCCCAAAATCTCCAAATAATCATTTCAAAGCTGGAAACCCAACTCCACTCACCAATTTCGTTTCGCTAGCTTGCCGAAACGCCAATCAAGCCTCCGGATCAACTCCAAAAGTGTCTGAAGATGTCTCCCCTGTTTTAAACACATCAAAGAGAAGGATTAATGCATCATCATGCATTAAAATCTTCAGCCAACACACTTAAACTCGTTGCTCTACTTAAAACCAACATTTCAGCTACCAAGCACAACCGAAATCACCTCCAAACTCTTCCAAAACTTAACACAGCCAAGATTCATCACTTCTAACCATTTCTAAACATCAATTAACATCCAAAATAAACCTAAACTCCTCCTTATACCTCCAGCTATAACAGAACACTATAAACACCTCAAAAACCACCATTTTCATAAGCAAAAACTTAGGAAATACAACCTATTCGGGATTTCATTGATAAAACCTCATTTCAACATCATTAGACAACCAAAGAACATTAAAGAACCACCTCAAAATAGAGCCCAAAAAATCTCAACGAAATTCTTCAAGATTTCTTCCAAATCTTGAGTTTTAAGCCAAAATCAAGTTTCTAACATTAAAACCATTTACAAAACTTAAATTAAGGATTGACAACTTGGGAATTTCAGTAAAGAACTGAGTATTTAGAGGATAAGAACAATCTTACCTCTAAATGGTGATTTCTCCTTGATTTGGGCCAAATTTCTTGAAAATTCAATGAGGAAATCAAAAGGATTTGATGCAAGATTGATTAGGAACTAATTGATGATAGAAATCTCATCAATTGAAGTGAAGATCAATGCAAAAGTTGGTGGAGAAAAATTGTTTGGATGATGAGATTTTGAGAGAAAAATAAATGAGAGAAAATTTGGAAAAAGTAGTTCTGAGAATCTAAAAGTAGTTTCCATCCTTATTTCATTTAATTAAAACATTAATTAAATCACCCAAATTAAGGAAAAATCTGGAGAAAAACATTTTGGGTAATTAGCTCCTTAAAGATTCAAAGTTCCAACCCTTTACAAAACAGTCACCACTAAACTTTTCAAAAATCGCATTTTGGTCACTACACCGAAATGAAATATTTCAAAACCTTATTTTGCAAAATTGATTTCACCAATCTCTTATATATATTAAAAGAGGATTTTTAGATATTTTTCCATATTTTTAAAGCATCCCGAACTAGGTTTTCCCTAAAACCTCCTTTTATATTCGAATCGTTTCTCAAACCGGTCCGACCAACCCTAAACTTCTAAGCCCAAAATTGGGGTGTTACATCTCCGATTTTTGTTTTGGTTGGAAGGTGCAAGGCTCATATTAGCAGAATTCTAAGTAGGAGCCTTGTCTGATTTTCACGGGCAATCCTTAATATAGTGATCATCACCACCACAAGAAATACAAAGGTTGGATTGAAGTCGACATTGGCCGAAGTGTTACTTCTGATAGTGCATAGAGATTGGAGCTATTTCAGAATTTACCGTGCTGTTAACGGATACAAAATATATAACAAACTTTTTCACCGATTGGGGTCTTAATGTGTAATTGTGTAAACCCCTTAATCCGGCCTAGACGGTTGACCCGAATTAAGAAGATTACACGGGGAAAACCAAAGTCAACCCGAAAGTCAACCTTGATTAACGACCCTTTTTTCTTTTTAATCTTTTCTAGATGCACATTATCCCTAGATATAATCACAAGATCATCATATTCAAAGATCATAACCATCAGAGAACATTCAGGGACTCAGTTGAACAATTTACAATTATAGGGACCAAATTGTAAATTCTTAAAATTATAAGGACTTAACCCAATTTAAAGTTACCAACTTGAAATTAATCATCTTTCATGCTTCTCTGTCAAAATTCATCTCAAACGGACATTCCAAACTCATTCAATTGCATAAACAAGTTCATAACATATCATATTGGCAAAAAGTGATACATTCAACATAAGACTCACACATGGACTTTTAAACACCATTGTGATCTTATAATTTCCAAGGACCACACATGGACTTTTAAACACCATTGTGTCCTTAACCCATGGACTTTTAAACACCATGACAAGGACCACACAAGGACTTTTAAACACCTTTGTGTCCTTAGCAAGAATCTCCCAAGGACTTTTAAACACCTTGGAGTTCTTAAATAAACAAGGCTTACACAAGGAATTTTAACCACCTTTTTAACCTTAACCAAGGACCAACCATGGACTTTTAAACACCATGTTGTCCTTAAATGCACAAGACTCACCCAAGGAATTTTAACCACCTTGGTGATCTTAACCAAGAACCAACCATGGACTTTTAACCATCATGTTGTTCTTAAATAAACAAGGTTCACACAAGGACTTTTAACCACCTTTGTGACCTTAACCATCACTTGCCAATATGCATCATTAACAACAATAATCCACTGTTTTAAAGCATTTATCAAAGCCATAAACATCATGCATCTTTAAGCATCAAACCACATTTAAACAATGTCCAAAAACAAGGATCTCTTACCTTGAGCATCCTTCAACACATGGCTTATAATCTCAGCAAATAAACATGCTAAATATGCTTTCAAAACAGGATTTAAAACATGCAAACAACCACATTGAATACAACCAATCCATGGCTCATCATCAAGAGAGTTTTTTCTGAAAACTTACTCTTGAGCTTAGCTAAGTTGCTTAGACTTAAACTAAGCTCCCAAACCTTCAAAACACTGGTTTCAAAGCTGAAAACAAAAATCCACTAACCGATTTCGTTTCGCCACTTGCCGAAACACCAATCAAACTTCTGGATCACCACCACTTGGATCCAAAGATGACTCCCTTGTTTTAAACACGTCAAAGCAGAGGATTAATGCATCATCATGCATTAATAGCTTCAATGAAAGCACCTAAACTCGCTGCTCTCATCCACACTCCATTTTCGGCTACCAAACACAACTGAAAATGCATCCAAACAACTCCACAACACTACCCAGCCAAGATCCATCAAAACTAAACATCCTTAAACATCAATTAACATCCAAAAAGGATCTAACCACATCCTTATACCTCCAGCTATAACAGATCAACAAGATCACTCCAAAAACCATCAAAAACTCAAGCAAAACTTAGGAAATTCAACCTATCCGGGATTGCATTAACTAAACCTCAATTCCTTATCAATTTAACATTCATTTATCATAAAAAAATACACCTCAAATCACTGCTAAAGCAGATCATACGAATTTTCATCAAAATCAAGCAAATCTTGCATTTAAAAGCCAAGATCAAGAACACAACCTTAAAACCCTTTATAAAACACAAATTAAGGATTGAGAACTTAGGAATTTCAGTAAAGAACTGAGAGTTTAGAGGAGAAGGACGTTCTTACCTCCAAACTTGAGTTTCTCCCTTTTTGGAACCAAAATCTTGAAAATCCACTTAGCAAATGGTAAGGTTTTGATGAGGAGATGATTAGCAATCAAAAGAGAATTGAAAAGAGATATTTAGGTGACAAAATCAGAGAGAAAAGCTCTGGAGAAAAGGTGTTTGGTTTGAGAGAAAATGAGAGAAAATGAAAATGGAAGATTTGAGAGAAAAGTTAGTTATGGCCAAAATATCTTCCCTCCACTTTTGTTTTATTTAAAAACCTTTAATTGATCATATAATATCTTAGAAAAATCTGGAGAAACTCCCATTGGGTAAATAGCTCCTTAAAGATTCAAAGTTTCAATCCTTTTTAAAACAGTCTCACAGTTTTCGAAAATTACATTTTGGTCACTAGCAAAAATGTCATCCCTCCAAACCTCAATTTGTAAAATTGATTTCACCAAACTCTTATATATAATAAAATAGGATTTTAGAACATTTTTTCATATTTTTAATGCAACCCGAACTAGGCTTTCCTAATTTCACCTTTTTATATTCGAACCGCACTTTGACCGAACTGATCCAAACCCAAAACTTCTAAGCCCAAAACCGGGGCGTTACAAATTGCTTCTAGGAGAAGGAGTTTAAGTAGAAGGCCCTTCTTTCTAATTTTTGGCTTTCTTCTATTGCTAACCGAACTTATCATCACTTTTACACTTCTTATCGCTTCGGTTTCTGCCTTTCCAACTTTCTGTGGCTTTCATCTTAGCATCGAAAGCAATGGCTCGGTTTACATGAGTCTGGAAGTCTGTGATACCCAAGGCAGTAAACATCAGACTCAGCTCGTCATTTAGGCCGTCGATAAACATTCGTCATTTATCTTTCTCGGTCTTTATACACTCAGAACCATATTTACAGTAATTCCAAAAGTCTGTAACGTACTATTCAATAGGTCGGTTATCATGCTTTTAATACATGAATCGTTTACTTTTGTCGACTAGGTACTGCTTGCTCACATATTTCTTGTTTAATTCCTCAACAAAGAACTTACATGTTACCGACTAGGTCAGGGCTGTGTAAAGTCGTGGTTTCCCACCAACTTAGTGCTTCATCTGCTAATAGAGCAATAGCACATTCGCGCTTAAGCTCATCCGAGCTTTGAAGCTGCTTGGTTAGAATTTGAGTGGTGCGTTCTAGCCAATGCTCAGCTTCCTCAAGCTTATCCTCATTCGCACTAGTGAAAGTGTAGGCCCGGTGTTGAGCGAGCTTGTCTATCGGTGCTCTATTTGGTCTAGAAGCAGCATGAGCAACGAGATGATCTTGTTTAAGATTTGACAGGAGATGATCGAACATCTCCTTCTTACTGAGAAGACATTCTTTTTGAACTGATTGGATAGGAGGAGCTCCCTACTGAGGTTGAACTTGTTCGGGAGGTTGTACATTTCCTTGAGGTTCAGTTTGTCTTGAAGGTTCTGATCAAACTTTACATGTCCTCATTCATTCGAGGAACGTCAAAGGGCTTTCATCGTCCCGAGCTAATCTAGTCTCGGACATACTACCAAGATTTAAAACCTACAAGGTCGAGATTAGGAAAGCATAATCAAAAGCAAGTCAATATAAGACTCCTAGGTGGCATAATTTAAACCTACATGATCCATGACATATTCGTATAAGCTTTAGGACCTATAACCTAAAGTTCTTATTACCACTTTATGTAACACCCTTCACCCGGGTTAGGAGCAAATATCGTTACGACTCGCAGCGGACATAATCAGGACATATAACATGTAAACTTTTATTTCTTTAATCTTACATATCTAAATAGTTGGCAAATAAAAACTTTTACTTTCATACATACCATCCATGTTACTATCAACCAAATGCAATGTTTGAACATGCTTTCCAATTCAAAGCTTATCATTTATCATCAAGCATCATGCTTTTCATCCAAGTTTATTCATAATAGAGCATACAAAACTAATGAACTATCCTAGTAATCATACATAGAAGCATTCGAACCATACACATTCAATTAGGGTCAATTTAAATTTCAAATCAATCAAGTAGATTAGATAACATTACAAATACATTTAATCTAGATTATGTAAACATGTTACAAACTTTATAAGGTTCATGTACCATTCGAATATAACATTTATCTAACCAATCCAATTTATTCAATCAATTAACAATGTTACATAATCATATATGGTATGATCACCTATCCATTTCAAAATAGTTCAATCCACATAACATACTCAACCAATCTAGTATATTCGAATATCATAGGAAATAATAATATGACATAGCTTTTGCAAGAAGATAATCAAACATAACCCATGTTTCATGTATATATATAACCATTAGTGACTCATATTTACAACAAAATATTTATCATCCATAAGGTCATACATCCATAGCCACCTATTTACAAACCAAGTTCATTACATGACAATCCATACTTAGGTTTCTATATACATCTCATATGCATTCTTATGATAAGCCAAATGCATGCAACCTGTATGACTAGACATATAACTAGGCCACCAATCAGGAGTGCTAACAACACAAAACAAGGCATACTTTAATCTTTGGCTTGAGAATGCTTTCAGAATAGATTTAGACAGCTTTCGAACAAGTTATCATGTTGATTTGGGAAGAAGGAAACAAGAGAGTGATAAGTACAACAAGTCCTTAGTTAGGTAGTTACTATAACTATCACATCTCCATTTGATTCTTTCGGTGTCTCATTTCATTTAGCAGTGATTACCTAGCTAGGTTTCGTTCCATTTAAGTAGCACCTGCTATTGTATGTAGTTTAGCTTAGTTAGTCTCAAGGATCATCACATATCTTCGTATACACCATTCAAAGTTCATACAATCATCATATGTTACATACAACACAAACAACAATAGCCATATAGCTATTCACAATTATCATTGATCAAGCATAGTTCAATCAATTAAACATATTTCATAATTTCTTCAAGCTCTTATTCGAATACGGTATATTACCCAAACACATATCATACAATTCAACGCATATCAAATTATCATTTCCATGCTCTTACACATGTGATCACATTTAAATATAATCTTATTCAAGTATCATATTACCCTTTTCATTGAACATATGACAAGTCTTATTCATGCACTTTTAATGGTTTTGCCTTGCTAAATAGTAGGACTAGGTAATCAAGTCTTATTAGATATAAATAAAAAATTCAGAGGATGCAAATAGCATCAAAACCAGTAGATGATTGCAACACCAAACAGAGGGTACAACAAGTACCAATAACAATAGGGTATATACTAATCAAACATAAAATAAGTGTTTAAGCAATCAAACATAGCAAGTTCATATCATGCTTCATGTCTCTAGTAGATAGTCCTATTACATGTTCATACATTCATAATTTCAAGCAAACAATCATACAGTCAATCTAAATCATCATTTATCATTCAATGGCAATAGCATATCATTCATTTCATCAATCACAAAGCCGTCATATTAAGGGCAATCCACATCAAATTTATACAAGCTAACTAGCTATTACCATTGTCAGTTTATCTCATTTCCTTTTAATCCTTTCTTCCCTTAGGATATTTTACTAAATTTGGATTATATTCATTTCATACATTCATCTATAAACATTAACCAAACATAAAACAATGGTTAGGATACTAATCCAAACTCTAAGATTAACTACACTCACAAAACTCCAACCTTTCAACTAGTCTTGTTCCTTGATGACTATCCCTTTGTTCTTCCTATTTGGATTGCCAGCCCTTGCTTCTTCCAAGTTCTCTTCAATTTCATGGTCTAATTATTCACATATAAACATACACAAAGTGTATTAGCATCCAAATCAAGCGTATAAACTTATTCAAACAAGCACAAACATAACACATTCAAAAATGTTTTCTAATTTTGGCAGCTTGAACTCCAGTTACTAATGTGGCCATAACTTTTAATCTACACGTCGGAATTTCGATTAATTTACCTTGTTAGAAATTTGAATCAACTAGCCTTTATCCATGTATGGCTCATATTTTTCCCGTTTCTAGATCAATACATTTTTTCAATTTAAAATAGGGCATTTTTTAGGGACTAAACTGCCAGATTTCATTTTAAGTCACTTTAATGCATTTTTGAACTTAGGTCCCTTACTAGTTCAATTTATCCCTTATAACCAAAATTTACCATGTTTTCCCCTAGTCTATTCAAGTCTACTATGGTCCCTAAATGAACCAATTCAGTCCCTTAATTAACTATGTTTCCATATTAGTTCCAATTCAGCTATTAAGCATTTTAACAACTTTAGACATTGAATTAAAGCTACCTATCATCCAATTCAAGTTATAATTCATTCATATATTAAGTCCCTTGTTTTTAAGCATTGTTTACAGAAGCTATTATAGAGCATATTGATCCTTAACACTTTCAATTTCACCAAAATCGTCCCCAAGAGCATTCAATTACTATTTTTGCATTATCCAATGATCTAATTTCAATTCCTATCATATAACCCATGCTACATACATCAATTTCATCAACATATAACATATTTCCATCCACAAATTCATCATAATCAGCAAGTAATCAAATCAAAACATAATATAGAAACATTCAAATACAAATTCAAACATAAATTCGGTTCACTAGTGAGTATGGTTGCTTACTTTGCTTTCTAGTTTTAATCTTAAGGTTGAATCATCAACATGCAAGCATTTCCCTTAATTTTTCCATGGCTGATCAAGCTATTTTCTCTCTTATTCTCTCTATCTAATTTTCAGCAATATGGTGTGTAGTGAGGAAGATGACAACACACTTGATTGTTAGTGATAGTAGAATTGTGTTTTGACTTATTTGCCTCTAATTAGTCTTTAATTTTAAGCCTAATCACGGGCAGCTCATGGAATTGCATAATTTCTCATGCAATCAGCCTAATTACTAGCTTCTTCAATTAAGTCATCTTGATTTTAATCCCAAGTTTTGCAATTTCATTCAATTAGGTCCCTGTTTATTCAATTAGGGATTTTTTCTAATTTCAATTGAATCAATTTCTTAGTCAATTGATTCAATTACTTTTAAGCCAAGATTGAGGATGTAACAAGAAAGCTTTGTTTGGTCAGAAAAACAACAAAGGAGCTTTGATCAACTCAAGCAAGCCCTTACCCATCCCACTGTATTAATACAACCCAACTCGGGAAAAGATTATACCATTTTCAGTGATGCATCTAATTTGGGGCTCCTGTGTCTTCTTATGCAAGATGGAAAATTAGTAGCCTATGCTCCTAGGCAACTTAAACCTCACGAGTTAAATTACCCGACTCACGACTTCGAACTTGTTGTTGTTGTGTTTGCAGTCAAAATTTGGAGAGATTATCTGTTTCAGGAAAGATGTTAATTGTTTACAGACCCAAAAGCCTTAAATATATCTTAACTTAAAAAGGCCAAAATCCCTGACAAAGAAGATGGCTCGAATTGCTTAAAGACTATGATTTGATAATTGATTATCATTCGGGAAAAGAAATTTAGTGGATGATACATTCAGTCGCAAACATTCGAATGGTAAGGATTTTTGTTTGAAACCCCCTTAGTCTACCCTTGTTTGATTAAAGATTGAACCAAACCCAATCTTACATGTTGATAACCATCTTGTAATATTGTCTTTGTGCTCCAGTTGCCATCAACTCCCATTTTAGACTTCAAAAGAATCAAAAGCTTTTACCTGAAATTCAAATTAAGTCTAATTTGATGACTAGAATCAAGACTCTACAATAGTCTGATCCCGAGCTTCAGAAAATCTCGAGTAGTAAAGAAGACGAATCCAACTCTGACTTTACCCTTAATTTGAATGGATTGACTTTAGATATCAAGTTTGTGTACCGAATGATGAAAACATGAGAAGAGAAATTCTAATTGAAGCTTACCAACGTCCTATTTCAATTCATCCTGGGTCGGTTAAGATGTACAAGGACCTGAAAGAATTGTACTAGTGGCCAAGAATGAAGAAAGCCATTGTTGATTTTTCTTCCCGGTGTCTAACTTGCCAAATAATCAAAGCCGAACACCAAGTTCCCACATTACTCTTACAGCCTATTGAATTTTCTAAATGGAAGTCGGAACAAATCACTATGGATTTTGTACGTTAATTTCCTTTAACACCAAGGAGGAATGATGCCATGTGGGTGATAATTGAGAGGCTAACCAAATCAGACCATTTCTTGCCTGTTCGTATGACCCTAGGCTTGGAGCAATTGACTCAAATACATATAAAAGAGATAATTAGATTACATGTAGTTCCAATCTCTATTATATCTGATAGAGACTCTAGATTCACTTCTAAATTCTATAAGACTCTTGAGAGAGCCTTGGGATCAAGAATTAATTTTTGGATTGCTTTCTATCCTTAATCTGATGGACAATATGAAAGAGTAATTCAAATTCTCAAATATATGTTACATGCCTGTATAGTGGATTTCGGGAAAGACTAAGAGAAATCCTTACCTTAAGAAGAATTTGCTTATAACAACATCTATCAAGCTGCTATCCAAATGGCACCTTTTGAAGCTCTCTATGGTAGAAAATATAGAACACCACTTTTTTGGTCAAAATTGGGAGAAAGCAAAGTGTTGGGACCTGATCTATTGAAAGAAACCGAAGATCATATTCAAATTATTCATAACCAGCTCAAAGATGCTTTTGATAGGCAAAAAGCCTATGCGAATAAAAGAAGAAGAGAAATTCAGTATGATGAGGGAGATCGAGTATTCTTGAATGTCTCTCCATGGAGGAAAATTTTTAGATTTGGGAAGAAAGGGAAATTTAGTCTTCGTTTCATTAGGCCTTTTGAAGTAATTGAACGAGTTGGCACTGTAGCATACAAGCTAGCTTTTCCAAGCGAATTTGGTAACCTTCACAATGTCTTCCACGTTTCCATGCTTCACAGATATAGATTTGATCCCACTCATATTCTCGAGCCCGAAAACATAGAGCTTGACCCTAATTTAACCTATGACGATGAACCAGTTCATATTTTGGATCGTGAAGCCAAGAAGATTAGAAACAAGTCTATAGCACTTGTTAAAGTTCTATACAAGAACCACAAAGAAGGGAAGCCACTTGGGACCCAAAATCCCTAATGAAGCAACAATATCCTTAGTTGTTCTCCTTAGGTAAATTCGAGGACGAATTTCTTTAAGGGGGAGGGATTTGTAACACCCTAAACAGGGGGTCTAGAAGAATTTAATAACTAATCATGAATTGAAGGGTTAATTAAGTTTGTAAAAAATTTTAAGGGTTATTTTGAAATGGAGATGAAATTGAGTGACCATTCTCGAATGGACCTTTTTGTACACTTAATTTTCTTGTGGCTTTACATGTAATTAACATAGAAATGGAAGGACTAGGCTTAGGTGTCTTCTTTAGATTTCGGTCAGGGAGTAAACCATCTCTCTCCTTCTTCATTCTCCCAACCAAAATTGTTAATTTAGTGTGAGGGTAAGTTCTTGAGATAAATTCTTTTTTGCTTAAAGAATTCAAATGTTGTTCTAGTTAAACCGAATAGTTCATGTAGCTTGTTTGAAAGAATTTAATTTGTTGTTAGAATCCTTTAGGAAGTAAATTGTATAATAAGATTGAAGGCTTGAATTGCTCAATAGGTGTATTAGTTATGCTTGAATGGATGGCCTTTAATGGACTCAAATGGTAGATATATATATTTGAATTTTGGACTACCTTGTTATCTAGAATAGAAACCGAAATTGTTTGGGTACATTGATTCGTTTGAATCCATGGCAGTGACATTTTGATTTATTTTAAATGTTTCGGTCAAGGAGTAAACCATCTAATTCCTTCTTCATCTCTTTAAGTAAATGTGCTATAAAGGTTTATCTATTAGTGAGAGGAGGGCTAAATTGTGTGAATAATTGTTAAATGGACAATAGATTCGACGGAGGGAAATTAAGATGTTTGATGCTTAATTGTGAGCTGCTCTTTATGATATAATCGATTAATAAGATTAGATAGGTGATATGAATACTAGAAATACAAGATATATGATGGCTTCATTGATATGTTTGCTTGTGCATACTTGTAAGGCTTTAAAAAGGGGAGGGTTGGACTGTAATTCAAATCCTAATGGATTCATAGATGAAATTGATAATTTGAGATTAATTATACATTGTAATGTTACATGTTAGAAGATCAAGAGGATCTGGAAGACAAGAGGGTTGTTGTAGACCCAAACAGTGATAAGAAAAAGGGAATCATAATCAAGGAGTGTAACTAGCTTGGAACCTTCTATAAGTGTAACCTAGATTGGATGCATAAATGTGACTACCTAATTCTAGTTAATTTATGAAAATTCTTTTGCATCATAGATTGATTACATTCAGACTAAATGTTAATCGAGGTAAGCATTTCGTGGTTAGCCTGAATACTTGATTTTGTTATACTTTACTAGTTTATATGAAACTAGTCTTCAATGAAAGTTTTCATAATGCACATGATTAATAAAAGGCACTTAATGCCTCTTGATATAGCTAAAAATGAATTTTTATAAATAATCCTTGATTCGAGTTAATTTTGGACACAGTTGGCATGCCATAGAATTCGTCGAGCTCGCTAGTTAGGATTACAGTCCCTTGTTATTCAAATCAAATGATCTTTTAGTACCTTGGGTACTCTTATTCAAAATGGATATCAAATTGGTACCTTGTGTACCCTTGATTTGGTACTAGATGTACCCTTGTTAATGTTATACTTGTTGTGGATTGGTGTGTCTAGTAACTTATCAATCAAGGCTGAAGATAGTTAAAACTGATCTTATAGTTGAATCTTGTTATCACGATGAAAGGAAATGGCTTATGTTCTCTTGGTATTGGATTGTTTGAATCCTATTGTGTAATGAAGGACCAAAGATTCCATTGAATAGTTAAATTGTGATCAGTCATATATATACCTTAGACATAAGAAAATAAGTCTTAAGCTTGATAGATTAATTAACATGGGAATGCTATGGGAACTTAAATCGAATTGCCCCTATTTGAAGTTGATTAAATGAAATGTTTCATGCTTGCTTGAAATTATCGGTAGATAATATAACTTATCTTATTAACAAGAATGTTCAAAATAGTTATGCATTAATAAAGATGTTTCGAAACACATTAGGAGAACTAGTCTATCTCTGACACTTTCTCATTTCTAAAGAAATTCTTGTCTTTTATCTCATTGATTCTCCTCAATGTGTTTCAGGTCTATGTTGATACTCGTTGACCATTCAAGGAGCTAAGCAAGATCCAAGAAGCTTAAGTGTATGTTTTTGTTCCATATTTCATTTTGACTCCTAGGATGGTGGCACCATCATGGCATGTAAACCTTTTGTTAAACTACTCTGGTGTGTAAATACAAGTTCCATGTGTTCCCTTGTAAGAAGTCTCTAATCATGTCCTTATAATGATTAATTTAATCACCTAATTTGGATGTATGATGTGTTTTACTCGCACGTTGGATGGTATGCCTACGAATTTGATTAACTAAATTGGATTCTAGTAGCATGTAGAGGCATAATCTTGAGACCCTCGTTTCATGCATGAAAGGTATTTAAGGTTTCTTAACTAAAGGAATGTCTATGTCTTAAAATAAAACTTGTACCCTTGTGTTAGGATAACTTTATCTAGATATTTGATTTATCTTAATGAATGTTTATCTGGTAATTCTATCTTAACATCTTACTCGAATTGTATGTCTTCACTTATGATAATCCTGATTGTTAGAAGAATACATGTCTTTAGGGTTGTACCAATCGTTAGTTGTTGGGTAACTATTATATGACTTGAAGTTGCAAGTATTACTCTTGCTAATGGAGACATAAAATCTAACTTTGGTAAGAATTCGAAAACTAAATGTTTGAATTGTCGTTTGTTGATATATGCTTTGAGTGAAATAGTATAACATTGTCGCATAGGAATGACTTAATGCTATATAAAATAAGGATCTGTTGACAAATCGAGTATCTCAATATTGTTGTTTTGGTTCTTCTCTTACATGTTTGATTGCCATAGTCATCAAAGTCTCTAGATTTTATTGTTTAGCTTCTAACTTGCGACTCAAGTTAGTTTGTTTGCTTGTGTGTTTGACTCCCTAACCCTGGGTTATTGCTAAGTCTGGCTAGGGGTGTTATACTAGAGGTATAAGGATGATAATATAATGATTTTGGATGTTAATCAATGATGATAATATTATGATTTTGGATGTTAATCAATGATGATTTCGGTTGGCTATTGATAGTCGTTAGCAAGACGATGTTGAAGTTCTATTTCATTGGGACTTACAATGAATTTCAATGCATTAATCCTATGTTGTTGTGTGGTTAAAACATGGGAGGTTGATTCGAAAGAGATCGATGAAGCTTTGGAGGCTTTAGACGCTGGAATTCGCGTCGACGAATTGGATTTTCGCGTGTTAGTGAGTGAAAAAGAAACCTACATCTTTTAAGAGGTTTGAAGGTGGCTTGAGAATTTAGATTTGATCTTGAAACACTTGTCTAAGTTTGTAAGTAAGTATAAAATGGATTTTCTCTCTCGGTCGTGCTTTTACGAAATATTTTTTGTAATTATTTTTTATGACATGAATTTACCTACTATTTATGCATGTTTGAAGGTTGTGATATAGTATTTTAATCATGAAATGTTGATGGATGCATATGGTAAGTGATCCATGTAAGTATATGTTTTATACTTGTGTTTAAAGCATGGTTTGTTGCTTTAGAAAATGTTTTTATGTTGATGCATATGAAAATAGTGAGGTATATGGTTATAATGAATTATATTGGCAAGTGATGCGGTTTAAAAATGTTACCGGATATAGTTAGCCGACCATAGGATTGAGTGCACTGTAAATAAGTTGCCTTGGATGTCGAGGAGGTTGGTGTCCCGTCACCATCCAAGTACCCTAACGATCAAGGGGTTGATGTCCCGTCTCCATCCAAGTACCCTAACAATCAAGGGGGTTGATGTCCCGTCTCTCGTTAGTGGATTAAGCATCTAACTGATGGTTGGTGTTGTTGTCCCCGTTTGTTGTGAATGTACCGTTATTCTGGTTAAGATGGCTTGAAGTGTTGGGAGGACACTTGTTGAATCTGTGTATCCGATATGATATTTTGGAAATGGAACTTGGTTAATGATCACTTGAAAGACAATATAATTGTTGATGTACCATGTGGATGATTTTGTTGTAAAATGTTTATTTATACATGTTTACTCTTTAAGCTTTGCATATGGTTTGTTATGCATGAAAGACTTAAATTGAGATTTAGTATTGGGACTTGTTGTTTAACTATTATACATGGTGCTTATGGTTTAATATGCTGATTTTGGAAGGGTTTAATTGCATGGTTTTCAAGGAATGATGTTTTGAAAATGGATTTAAATGATGATTTCAAAGGTTTTGAGAAATTTGGTTTTAAATTGCATTGATGGTGTTTTGTTTTGAGCACTCCTCACAAATCCTAGTGTACTTACACTCTCTTTATCCATCAATGTAGAGAAATATAGGAGTGGAGGCCGCAAGTGAGCAAGGAGGATCCAAGGGCTTCGTTCTTTGAAAGTATGGTTTCAAACTAGACTTTTTGTAATAAGGGCAATGAGTGTTCCATTGTAGATTTTGGAGTTGTTTTGTTAAACTTCATGTTTGAGAAAGTTTGGTTTGCTATTTTGGACTGGTAAATTGCCTTTAATGTTTGGTTTATGCCTTGATGTGGGTTTTGGTAACTTGTTTAAATTTTAGGAAGCGTGTCTATAGATTCATCATTTGAGGTATGATGCTATGATTGATGATTGTTCTGATGTTTATGGTTATGGTTTGATGTTGTGATACGATGCACATATGTTGATTAGTTGATAATGTGATTAGATTAGAGTAAATGCATGTTTAACCAGCAAATTAGGGCATTTCATGCCCAGATGTTCTGATACGGGTATCATTGTATCGATAAGTGTAAGCGTAATTTTGTTGGGCGTATCGATACACGAGAAGGCGTATCGATAGGAGTAAGTGCATTTTGTGATGGGTGTACTGGTACGGTTTTGAGCTGCTAGAATATGAAATTTTGGGATTGTAAAAGTGTACTGATACACTTGCTCCTGTACCAATAATGGTTGCTTCTATTTCAGTTAATGTGTTATTAAGAGTTTGTGATTCTTTTGTTTCAGTCCCTGAAAGTTGTGGATACAATTAAATGAGTTTGGATGATCGTTTCAGTTAATGTGGTAACTTTAAATTGGCTAAAGTTTCTGTATTTGTAAAAATTACAATTTCGTACCCAAAACATGTATGTTGTCAAATGAATATATAACCGTTCTTTGATAGAGTTGATGTTTCTTCTGCTACGAGTTCAAATCACATAAGATTATAATGTTCATCTAGATAAGATAAAAAGAAAATAAGGTCGGTTATTGCAGGAAATCTTCACGGATTTTCTTCGATAATCCCCGTGTAACTCACTTGAGTTGGTAAATCAGATAGACCGGGTCAAGGGGGTTACAACTCAGATGCGGATTATGGAGGTTGTAAGATAGATAGAAGGAGTACATATGGTACTTGTTAATTTCTAGGTAGTATGCTTATATCTTTGTTCTATAAGAAACAAAATAGTGTAGCACTCTCTACTACCGAAGCAGAATACATTTCGGCCGAAATTTGTTGTGCTCAAGTCCTTTGGAGGAAGCAACAACTTTTAGACTATGAAATTGATGTAGGTACCATACCCCTTAGGTGTGACAACACTAGTGCAATTTATCTCACCAAGAATTCCATCCAACATTCTAGCACCAAACACATAGAGATAAGATATCATTTCAATAGAGATCATGTCTTGAAAAATGATATAGTTCTAGAGTATGTAGACACCTTAAACCAATTAGCGAACATTTTTACCAAACCATTAGACAAAGAGCGTTTTTGGACTCATAGGAGAGAGTTAGGTTTGACTAGCCTTCCTAAGCCTTATAGCCTTTTTTGGTTTCAAAATTTTCTTGAATTTGATTGATTGCCATACATGTCGTTCATATATCATATGCATGCAATTCGATTCGATTAAAATAGAATTTTTGAGCTCCTTGTTGCCCCAAAATGCATATTTTAGCACAAGTGTATCGAAATGGCCCTTAGCGTTTCGATACAGGTTCTTGGACGTGTTTGGGTATAGGCAAGCCGATATTACTACGGTATCATGTTTTGGTACGACTTAAATAGCGTACCGATCCACTTTTCGATACGCCACGTGGCGTATCGTTGCACATAACTGCTAGGAGTTTAAATGAGCATCAAAAAATAAATTTCACTTTAATTTAAAACACCCCTTTTCTCCCAAAACCCTAATACAAATTTCCTCTATAAAATCCTCTCAAATGTTTTTGTTTTCACACAATCTTTTGATGGTTTCTGTTTTCCAAATCAAGCCTAAGCTATATCATTAAGTTTGGTGCATCATCATCCCTTCATTCATCCATAATCTCATATTCAAGGTATAAGCCTTTTTTCTTTTATTTTCAATTTTGTTATTATTTATATAGTGTTTTTAATCAAAATTTGTGTTTCTAGTATGTATATAACACAGGTTTTAAAGATTTTGTAAATAAAAATTCCAAACAAAATTTTTGATTCTAATATAAAATTATATTGTATATTTTTTTAAACTATTTTTGCAAAATTCCTTTTACAAAAAATTCTTTTATACTTGTATATATGTTTTAAAACTATATTGTATATGTTTTTACAATACCTTTATCATTGGATTAATTATTTGGATCGAATGTCATGATTTTAGCATACATGTTGTTTTTGGTTTGATTCATGTTTTCTCATGGCCCCTAAAAAGAGACCAAGAATTAGTGAGGTTGGAGAATCTTCCGAAAACGATGGTACAAGACCAAACATCACCCTTATCATCAAAAAGTGTTTTACAAGTCCTGTCGGTATGGCTAACTTTAAACAATAACAAAACTATAAGATCCATAGTGAGTGTATTATATCTATTCCTTTTTTGAATTTCGAGCATTTTAAATTCAAATACCTTGGTTTATTGCATAAATGGAAATTTATGACATTTCTTAGCATACCCAAACTTTTATATTGTAACCTTGTTCTTATCTTTTATGCCAATGCTCGATGTCTCTACAATGC
This sequence comes from Hibiscus tridactylites, assembly GCA_958450335.1. Classification (NCBI taxonomy): domain Eukaryota; kingdom Viridiplantae; phylum Streptophyta; class Magnoliopsida; order Malvales; family Malvaceae; genus Hibiscus; species Hibiscus tridactylites. The sequence continues at coordinate 30,223,995 of OY288276.1, forward strand.
CGATAAAACAAAAGTTGTAGCCATTGAATCCTATCTCACGAGGAAGAAATTTCGGATTGATCAAATCATTTTAACAAATTTTTTTGGGTTTGAAAACATTAGAATAGATGATGAAAACTCTTTCGGACATGTTCTTAGGGTCTTTGTAACCGTCCTCGATGCACATGATCGCATTCTCACCTTATGATCACTTTGTTATTTCGTCCACCCGATGGGAAATTCTCAACGATTCGACAAGTTGATGATTTTTGGATCTGATGCTTTCGTGAGGGTAAGAGCCCAAATCTAGCGCAAATTATGTTTTCGAAAATTGTATACCTCGTGCAACATCGCCACACCTCCCTTGTCTCATCCTTCACATATGGCACCGTTTTGAGCTATTTGTTTTCAAAGTTTGAGATTGATTGTTCACAAGATTATGTCGAACCCCTCACCAATCTATTGACGAGCACTCCCTCTCTCATTCAAAATTCTAATACAATAATAGACAATGGGTTCGTCTCCGGATCCTCATCAAGGTGTTAAACCCGATCCACTGGCTTATCAAGCGGCTCCTCAAGCTCCGATAGCCCAACCTTTTTTGCATACAACCATGACTTCTAGTTTTTCCGTTACCGACACTAGCTTCACATCCTTGGAGGAAAGAGTGACTACCACTGAGAATTGAGTCACTTCCATTGAAACTCAATGGACATCTCTCTCACTGCTTTTCAAGGTGCATGGCTGCAATCTCAAGCAAGACGAGCCAATGATGAAGATGAAGATGAAGAGGGTGACGATGACAGGAACAAGTCTTAGGCTTATGCATCTAATGACATATCATATCATATTAGGATTTTAATTTTATGCACCTATGTTATTTGCTTATAAGCATATGCTTTGATTTGTTTTATTAGAATTTGAGTTTTGATATATGTTGCTTTGAATTTCTATGCTCTAAGTGCTTAATAATATTTATGTTGTTTGCTTTATATTGCTTCAATGTTTATATCTTGCCTATTCCATTGATTTTGATCTAACAAAAAGGGGGAGAATAATTAAAGAGCCAAAATTTTTTAAAGTTTTTCAAAACCTAGCTTAAAGTAAGGGGAGTACTTTTCAAACTTCTTAAAAATTTACTTTGGTATTTTTATATCAAAAAGGGGGAGATTGTAAAACCTATATTTGATTTTGATATAACAAATTATTCAAGGAAAATTTAGCAAAAGTAAATAAATTATTAACTACTCAAAAGTCCCACACATGACAAGGATTTTAAACCTAAAAATTGATTCACTGTCAAAACTTAAACCCCAAAGAATTTTCTAAGTGTTTCAAGTAAAACTTAACCAAATCTCTCAGACGTATCCATACACCATATAGCTTTTCGATATGATTTTTGGCTACTAGAATTTTAATTGAACACATTGTTTCGATAGAGCTCACCTCGTTTCGATACGATTTTTCAATACAGGCTTGCCTATTTTGATACGTGTTCCGATACGGTCTTTCCCGTTTCGATACGACCTTCAACCTAGATGTTTTATAGATATGAGTTTCGGTACAAGTCTTATGTGTACCGATCCTTAGTTTTGGTACGACACGTCAGCGTACTCATACGAGGTCCTAAGATTTTTAAAATCCTTGCATTAAATTTTTTGATCGTTGATTGTTAGTTATACCATACTGAAATGGATTATGTTCATTTTGATACGCCTTTGCAAAAACAAGCTATATGTTTCGGTACACCCCTTAGGCGTACCGATACATTTTTCCAAAGACTTTTACCTCAAATTCTAGTGAGCTGATATCGTATCAATACGGCCTAGCCCTTTTGATACGACCGCTATTTTACACTAAGACAGTTTAGATACGCCTTCTCGAGTATCGATGTTCCCTTGCATTTACTCTTACAACAATTATTTTGTGTCGTACATGTACCGAAACGGGGCTCTCGTGTATCGATACTGTAACTCCCCGATTTTGGGCTTAGCGGTTTATGGGTTAATTAGACGGTCTGAGAGACTGGGTTAGGGATTCGAGTCGGATTCAGAACTGGATATTTTTTTGCGAGATAAAAATATGGAAAATGATTAAAAAACCCTTATTTAACATGTTACTCCCTCCGTCCCACTAAACTGTCACATGTTGGTAAAAAAATTTCAACTATAATTTATTTAAAATTTCTAATTAATTTAAATTTATAAAATATATATTTAAAAACTACTTGATTCAATATTTTTAAAATATATTTTTTATATTTTTATCAATAATAAATTTTAAATTATAAGAAGTCAAACTTAAAAATATTTGACTCAAATGTGACAGTTTTGTGGGACAGATGGAGTAATAATTTTGGTGAAATCAATTTTGGAAAATAAGTTTTGGAAATTTGGCATTTTGGAACTAGTGACTAAAACGCAAAAGTGAAAAAATTGTTTTAGTGATTGTTTTATAAAAGTGTCAAAACTTCGAATATTTAAGGAGCTAATATACCTAAGTGTTTTATCAGATTTTTCTCTCAATTGGATTGGTTTTAATTAAAGGACTAAAAGGAATTATTAAAGGAATGTAGTTATTTTCACAAAAACCAAATTGATGTGATTTTCTATTCTCCATACTTTTCTCTCAAATTGTTTTCTAATTAAAGATTCCTAATTGTTTTTCTAATTTGTTTCTACAAAATCTCATTGATTTCCTTTACTTTTCAGGATGTAAAATTATCCAATTGAGAGGGATTTCAATCATTGAAGGTGAGTTTTGTTCTTCTCCTTTAATGAATGATTCTTTACTAAAATTTCCAAATTATTGATCTTTTATATATGTTTTCTAATGTGTTTTGATGATTTAATTGTGGAAATTTGGTTTAATTGAGATTTAATTGATGAAATTTATTGAGATTCATTTTAGATCTATTTTGATGGGTTCTTGATCAGATTAGAACATGATTATGATGTTTGATAATGTTAAAAAGTTGATTTTAACATTGGAATCTCGAAACTAGTTGAATATCTAATTATATAGTTTTCTAGTGATGAGTTTTTGAGGAGTTGTGGTGGTTTTATGTGTGGTGAAGGTATAAGGTTGTTATTCCATGAATTTTGGATGTTATTTGATGTTGATTAGATGCTAGATTTGAGAGTTTGTGGCTAGGCTAAGTTTATCTTGAGTTTGAAGTTGGTTTCGGTTGTTTCGAATGGGCGTTTGGTAGCATTTAGCATGACAATGTTGAGGATTTTTATTGATGGGTTATTGAATACATTGTGATGCATTGAGCATCTGTTTTTTTGTGTAATTAATATAGGGGACGTTTATTCCATAGCTATTAGTGAAGCTTTGGAGGCTTCGAACGCTTGAATTTGTGTCTGCAAGTTGATGTTTCGCGTGTCAGTGATTGGTAACGTGGGTTTCAGCTTTGAAATGTTTTAAAAGTGGTTTTGGGAAAATATATTTGTGCTTGGAACACTTGTCTAAGTTCGGAGGTAAGTATAAAGTGGTTTTCCCTCTCGGTCGTGATATTATGAAATGGTTTTTATGCGCTTGGTTTTAGTACATGATACCTACTGTTTATGCACGTTTTAAGTATGTGATATACTTTTTTTAATCATTAGATGGTGGTGGATGCACACAATAAGTGATCCATGTAAGTTTGTGTTTTATACTTGTGTTTAAAGCATGATTTGATGGTTTCGAAGATGGCTTTATGTTGATGCATATGAAAATAGTGAGGTAAGTGGTTATAATGAATTATATTGGCAAATGATGTGGTTTTAAAGAAATGTTATCGGATATAGTTGGTCGGCCATAGTATTGAGTGCATTGTAAATAAGTCGCCTGGGATGTCGAGGAGGTTGGTGTACCATCTCCTTCCAAGTACCCTAACAATCAAGGAGGTTGGTGTATTGTCTCTCTTTAGTGGGTTAAGCATCTAACCAATGATTAGGGTTGTTGTCCCCACGGGGTTGTTGTCCCCAGTTGTTATGAATGCACTGTCATTCTGGTTAAGATGACTTGAAGTGTTGAGAGGAAACTTTTTGAATCCTTGTATCCGATGAACTATTTTGGAAATGGAACTTGGTTAATGATCACTTGTAAGCCAATATAATCGTTGATGTGTCATGTTGATGATGTTGTTTTATAATGTTGATTTATGCATGTTTACTCTTTAAGCTTGCATATGGTTTGTTATGCATAGGAAGGCTTAAATTGAAATTTAGCAATTGGACTTGTTGTTGAACTATCATACATAATGCATATGGTTTAATATGCTGGTTTTGGAAAGGTTTAAGTGCATGGTTTTAAAGGCATGCTGTTTTATAAATGGATAAAATGGTAATTTCAATGGTTTTGAGAGATTCGTTTTAAATTGCATTGATGGTGTTTTGTTTTAAGCACTCCTCACTAAGCTTAATGTTCTTACGCTCTCTATGTCCATCAATGTAGTGAATTAAAGCAAGGGATCGTACAGGACATGGTATTGATAGTATGTTCTCAATTAGACTATAACTAATAAGGGCAATGAGGGTTCCGTTGTTGTTTTCAGAGCATATTTGTTAAACTCGATCTTTGAGCAAGTTTATGTTGTTTTTTAGACTTGTAAATGGCCTCTAAGGGTTTGTGTTTCCCTTGGTTTGGTTTTGAACTTTTTTTGGCTTGGTTTATAGGAAGTGTGCCTATAGTTTACCATTTGAAGCATGATGCTTTGGATTGATGTTGACTCTGGTTGTTTTGGTTGAGGATAGATCCTTGAATATGATGGATACATGTTAGAAGAATGTTTAATTGAGTTGGATTGCCTTAAAGTATGTTAAACTAGGAAAATAGGACATTTCAGGCCTAGGCGTATCGGTACGCATGTCCTTGTATCGGTACGGTTAAACCATTCCAGGCTTAGCGTTTCGGTACGCGGGATAAGCGTATCGGTACGGGTAACTCAGAGCAGGCATAGGATTTTGGTACGCGGGTATCATTTCGGTACGAGCATTGTGAAAAAGGCAAGGTGTTTCGATACACGAGGGTGTATAGGTACATGTTTATGCTACTAGAATTTGTGGATTTTAAATCAAACATAACCTACCAATACGAGCCCTAGTGTATCGATACGTGTTGTCGTTAATTTTGTTATTTGGCTTATTCTAAAGTTCTGTTTTCTTACATTTTAGTCTCTGAATGTGTGAATGCAATTACAAGAGCTTGGTTGATTGGATTAAGTTGATATTTGACGTGTATGTCTGAAACATGGTTAATTAAAGGTTGGTAACTTAAAATTGGGTTAAGTATTTCTAATTTTCTAGATTTGCAATTTGGTCCCTTAATGTTCGTGATTGCAATTGAATGCCATTTTGAACCGTTGCTATCATGTACACTATAGACTAATAAATTGCATCTAGATAAGATAAAAGAAAGAATGAAATATAATTAAATTAATCTTTTCACGGGTTTGCTTCGGCAAACTAAATGTAAGTCGTTCGGTTCGGTCGGGCGTCTAGGACGGGTCCAGGGGATTACAGATACGCCCTTCCTAAGAAGTGCATTTACTACGGGAAAATTAGTCTCCAACGTCTCTATTTATGATCTCAGCTACCCAAACAATTAGAAATCAATGAGGGTATATAAAAGCAAGCCTCAAAAGCTACAACAACAACTATTGATGAGGTGAAAAGAATTTAAGCAAAAATCCAACCTCCTTAAGCCCTTTAGAGTCAATCCTTGTACCCAACTTGTGTAATTTTATTGTAATATTTTATTTCAAGTTTGGGAAGAGTGCACTTGTAATTTGGGCAAAATAGCAGCCTTGAAAGAGGTCAGTTTCAGTTTGCTACAACTTCTTGTAAAAGAGTGAACTTCATCAAGCTTTGGGTAGAAAGCTTGATGAATTTGTAACGGTTTCTGCCTGCGCGACTAGGAAAGGTGACGAATCCATTAGTGAATTGTTTGAAATCTTTAGTGGGGAGCTAAGGTAGTGGATGTAGAGCTTGTTAGAAGCCTGAACTACTCAAAATCTCTTGTCCATCATTTTTATCATTTCAATTCCCCCCCCCCCCATCAATTTTTTAATTGCCAATTCATCCCCTCTTGGCCATTTGCCATCGATTGATCATCTCGACAGTAATATTTACAGAGAAAGCGTAGATCAAAGGAGCAGAATGATGAACCAATCAAATGTCGATTAGATGATTGGAAAGAAAGTTCTATCTTTAGTATTTTTGTTCTCCCATTTTCTTAGGATAGGCCACCTTAGTTTTACGGGCTATAACCATTGCATTTATATTTACAGATATACATGTATGTGATTAAATGTATGTTTTTAGCATGATGGTATCTAATTAGATCATAGTAGAATGGTGAGATTAATTTAACAAAAAAAAAACCCTCCATATTTAATTAATAGCCATCTACAAATATTAGCCTTTGTTAAAACCTCGATCAGTACTATGTATGTAACCCCCTCGACCTGGCCTGGGCGAAGGATCTGACCGAACGAGTCACATCGAGAATATTGAAGTAAACCGGGAAGTTTACTCCAATAAACAAACCTATTTTTTCAATTTATCATGTCTAGATGCACATTGTTACCCTATGTGTTAAACCTTGCAGCTGAACAGACATCAACTCGATCGAACATTGATTAGGGACTCAATTGCACACAAACACATTTTAGGGACTATTTAATAATTTTAATAATTTACGGGGACTTCTAAAAAATTTATATTACCATCCTTTAATTAGTCACAATACATGTCACTCAATCAAATCTCAACTCAAAACAATTATCCAAGCTCACTTAATTGCATCCACAACATTCAGGGACTAAAACGTAAAGGAACATAAACTTTAACAACTTGGTGTTTCGGTACACAGAGTACCGTACCGAAACGCCCGTATCGGAACAAGACCTAGTTTTTTGAAACATGAACCCGTATAGAATCACACTAAAAACGTTTCGGTACACCCAATTCCAATAGCCAAACCATTCGAGACTGTTCGTATACACCATGCCCTGTTTCGAAACCCCGTTTTGATACAACATTTGGTTTATCGAAACATTGGACTTGAAATGTCACATTTTTGCTGGGTTTTCTCATTTTCAAGCAAACATAAACATCTAACCATGCTTCCACCTTACATCTAAAAATCAAAACTTCAAACATTCCAAGCATGGTTAACATCATTCCTTGAAAATTTGCAGCATAAGTAGACTATAGACATGCAACCTAGAAAATAGGCCATGCAAGATACCAAAATGCATGTCCAAGCATAAACCAAGCACCAAAGGCCATTTACAAGTCAACATAGGCATCACAAACGTGCCACAAAATAGGGAGTTTCCAAACACACCCTCCCAAAACATTAAGGCATCCTCCCATTGCCAATTATTACTAGTAGGAAAACATAAAACCATACTTGAGCTAAGTCAGACTCCTTGCGATCCTTCTTGTTTCCTTGTTTGCCCAAAAGATGCCACTTCTCTGCATTGTTGGAGAAAGAGAGCATAAGCAATAAAGCCTAGTGAGAGATGCTCAAAACGAACCAACAACAACAATGCATTTTAAAGCCATTTCTCAAGTAGAAATCTCTATTTCATCATGCTCATTCTATCTTATGCTTGAAATCATTTTCATAGCAAAATCCACATCATTTAAACCACATGTACCATCCATCTCATGCACTAACCAAATTGCAAAGTCTCAAAGCAAAGCCACATATGCTTGTTCTCATAAGCATTTCTCAAAAATAGATCTCATTTGCAATTCTCATTTCATTAAATCATTTATAAACAAGGTACATATGAATCTAATATATTGGCATTTTAACAACATTACTCGGATATGCGGATATCTTGACAGAATCTCTCATCGTCAAGTCCTAACTCAGTGGAATCTCACATCACTGAACTCTCATGGCGACTTCTCTCATTGCCACAAAGCTTGATTGAATCTCACGTCATCAAGACCTGCCGTGGTGGAATCTCTCATCACTACACTCCCACTTTGGAACGGGATGGCACTACCCCCATTGCCCGAACCAAAGAGCACGTACATATTTTGTATATTATAGTACATTTCTCATCCTATTTGTCGACCAATTATATCCTGTAAAAGTAATCTCATCTCATGCCAATATACACATTTTAAACATCATTTACCTATTGTTTCATAATTCATCAACATAAAACATTTTCATCCCACTTCAAAAGCATAATTATAGCATAGCTTTTTCTTAATAAGTTCTACCTTTTAAAAATCATAATTCTATCTCACGGGGTCGTATAAGTCATCAAATCATTCCTCAGAACATGCGTATAACAATAGGTTTACATCTATCTTCAAAACATGATCATGATCATATAAATCAATGGGATAAAAACTGAGAAATGAGAGTAAAACACCTCAAACTTACTTTTGCGCTTAGATTAGTATTTCAAACTCAATCTAAACCCCCAAACCTTGCTTTCAAGACTTTAAAAGGCTTTAAAACCAAATTCCACTCTCCGACAACGCCTCACTCACTTTGCCAAAGCGTAGTCAAGCTTCCGAAGCTCCCAAAACTTCACCGATTTCTTCCGATACGTTCTCCCCTATTTATACCATAGAAGAACATAAGATTAATACATCTCAATGCACTAAAATCACCAGCAACAAAAACCATAACGCTGCTTTACCCAAAAAAACCAAAACGCCTATCTGAAACAATTGAAAACACCTTCGATTACTCTACAAACTCAACCCAGCCACAACCTAACACTTCCAACCATTTTTAATCATCAATTAACATCTAAAAACAACCTAATTGCATCCTTATACCCCTACATCACGAAAACCACATTATCACCACAAAACCAAAATCTAGCAATCTAAACAACTAGAGATCAAACTCATTTTGGGATTACTATGATAAAAGCATTATTTCAACATCATTTAACATCCAAAACATGATTAAAATTAATCTCAAATTAACCAAAATAGTATCATTACGAAAATCTTAAGAAATCATCTTTCAAAGCTTGATTTAACCATTTTCATCAAATATATTATAAAACCTTGTCAATAAACACAATTAGATAGCCAAAGAATTAGGAATTTCATTAAAGAACCTTGATTAGAAGAGTTGAACAAAAAGCACCTCTAACCATTGCCTATTCCTTCAATTGACAAGATTTGTTGAAAAACCTTCAAGAATCGTTTGAGATAAATGGAAGAAATACCAAGGAAATCATTTGCAAATCAAAGTGAAGTGAAAAGATGAAAATCTCTGGAAGTTAAGAGAGAAAATGAGGTGTTTGGCTTATTAGAAATGAGAGAAATGAGAGTTACATCGAAAATAGATTATAAAAGCTAAATCCCTTTTTTAATAAAATCTCTCTTTATTTCTTTCAATTAAAGGAAAAGGCTAATTAATAACATATTCACTACCTAAAGATTCTATGTTTTGGCCCTCTTTCAAAACAATCCTTTAAAATAAGATTTTACATTTTTACAAATTCGTCATTATACCGAAATGTCGATCTTCTAAAAGTCATTTTCCAAAATTGACTTCACCACACCCTTTTATATATTTTAAGAGCATTTTAGGAAATTTTCTCATAATTTTATCACATCCCGAACCATGTTTTCCATGAACCACTCCGGAACTAACTCGAATCTCTAGTCTAGGTTCATTAGACCCTAAAACACCTTTAGAACTCGATTTTCCAACCACGAAGAACCTTGTTGTCTGAATCCAAGATCTCGATGGGTTCTTCATCATAGGAAAAATCTAGATTTAACTCTATCTCCTCAATAGGCATAACATAAGACATATTCGATCTATATCTTTGAAGCTTGAATACATAGAAAACATCATGTATCTTCTCCAACTCGGGATGCAACCTTAACTTATAAGCAACATGTCCAACACGCTCAAGCACTACATAAGGTCCAATAAACCTTGGACTCAACTTTCCCTTCCGACCAAATCTCATCACCTTTTTCCAAGGCGTAACCTTCACAAATACCTTATCACCTACAACATACTCAACTTCCTTACGCTTCAAATCCGCGTAAGACTTTTGCCGATCGAAGCCGCTTTCAACCGCTCAATAATGAGCTTCACTTTTTCCGTAGTGCCCTTTTAACACATTAGGAAATGAGATAAACTTCTTCCCCATTTTCGCCCAACAAAGAGGCGTTCTACACTTCATTCCATACAAGGCCTCATAAGCAGCCATTTGAATCCTCGCTTCATAATTATTATTGTAAGAAAACTCCACCAAAGGTAAATGTTTCTCCCAAGAACCCTGGAAATCAATAATGCAACACCTCAACATATCCTCCAACACTTGGATAACCCGCTCGGACTGACCATCCTTTTGCGGATGATACACCATACTGAAACTCAACTGTGTACCGAACGCTCGGTGTAAACACTCCAAGAATCTTGTTGTGAAACGCGAATGTCAATCTGAAAAAATTGATTTAGGCACCCCATGTTACCTCACAGTCATAGAGATGTACCAATCCGCTAACTTGTCCAACGTATACGTAGTATGCACTGCCAGGAAATGTGCACACTTCATAAAATGATCAACAATCACCCAAATGGAGTTCTTCTTGGACGATGTCAAAGGCAAACTCGTCACAAAATCCATGGTGATTCTCTCCCATTTCCATTTCAGAATCCTCAACTTTTGCAACAATCTAGAAGGAAATTGATGCTCAGCTTTAACACGCTGGCAAACCATGCACTTACTAACAAAATCAGCCACATTCTTTTTTAAACCAAACCAATAGTAGTCATCATTCAACCCATGATACATATTTTAATACAATGGTGTATAGCAAAAGGACTGCGATGAGCCTCATTCAAGATAATGCGCCTTAACCCAACATTTTCCAGCACAACAACCCGACTCTTAAAACACAAAACACCATCATCATTGAAACAAAAGTCTGTTGGATTACCTTCTACAATGCTTCATTTAACTTCTCAAAAGCTTGTTGTCTAATCTCCTTCAATTCAAACTTAACATCCTTTTGTAACAACTTTTTCAATGGAGCAAAAAATCATGAAAAACCATCCACAAGCCTATGGTAGTATATGTAACCCCGTCGACCCAGCCTAGCCGATAGAGCGAACTGAATATGTCACACGAGGAATATTTAAGTAATCCAGGAAGGTTTATCTCAATAAACGGCCCTATTTTTTTTCCTTTTTATCTTATCTAGATGCAAGTTGCATTCCTATGTGATCAACAAGCAGCAGATTGGAAGACAATATGAGCATTCATCGATTAACGCCAATTTTGGGTTTATGGACCGACCATTTTGTAAATTTGACAATTTGTAAGGGTTTTTGCCAAATTCGGATTACAATCCTTTAATTAAGTTCATTACATGCTTCTCTGTAAAAACTCAGCTCAAGATGACCATTAGAACTCATTTAAGTGCATACATGAATAACAGGGACCAAAACAAATAGAAACAGAAACTCAGAATATTCCAAAAACTGAAAGAACAGCCACTCGTTTCGGAACAGCGAGCCCCGTATCAGAACGGGCGTATCGAAACAGTTATACCCATTCTGAAATGCGAGATCGTTTCGAAACTATCTTAAACCTGTTTTAGAACATGGTTTCACAGAGACAATGTATCGAAACATGCCTCACCATTTTGAAACTGCAAGGCATTTTCAAGCCCCCGTTTCGAAACAGGCAAGGGTGTTTCGAAACACCTGGACCTGCAATGTTTAAATTTTCTGATTTATCTCGATTTCAATCATCCGAAACAAATCTGACATATACACAAACATGTTTGCAACTCAAATACACATCAACAAACAAGAGTACATGGCAAAGACATCATCAAAGCATCATCATCAATATCAAAGAGAACAAAAAGCATGCTTCCTAAGAGAAATAAGCAACAAAAGGTCAAATCTCAATTCCAAGCATAAACCAACAGTTAAAAGGCCATTTACATAACCAAATATGCATATCAAACTTGCACCAAACCAGAATATACCAAACAACCAACATTTATAGCATTGGACACCCCCATTGCCTTTATTACACTAGTTCAAAACCTCAATATACTTTTAAAGAAGTCTTTTGGAAAAACCCCTTGTTGTTGCTGCCTCTAAACTCCTAATTATTTGCATTGATGAACAAAGAGAGCATAATCATATAAGCTTAGTGAGGATTGCTCAAAACCAAAATCATCATCAATGCACAAAACCATTTTCACTCTTTTCAAAACCATCATGCCTTCATTGATAAACCATGCAATTTAACATTAAAATCGGCATGCTAAACACCATTCAACATGAATCGCACATTTTCCAGCAATTAAACCATTTCTACACCAACACTAAGCCTTCTAAGCATAAACATCATTATGCTAAGCTTAAGGTAAACATGCATTTTTCAAAATATGCATCAACAACATTTCCATGACATTACAATCCATTATATTAGCTTTCAAGTGATTAAAAACAACCTAATTTCTCAAAATATATTGTATACACGGATTACCAAGGGTTGTCCCAAACCTTTCACACACTCTACCGCATCTCAAGGCTCAAACATGGGAGCAACCCTCCATCGTTGTGACACCTGTGGTGGACTATTCGGTACAATTACAATCCCTCAAACCACTCATTGGTAAATGTATAAACCACAAACGAGAAATGAGAAACACAAGGCTCGCACCCGAGAGCTACCCTCAACCGTTGCAACCTTAAACAATCTGAAAAACTAGGTGTTTTGATATAATAATTGAAAAATGTTTTGGACTAATTTGAAAAGAATTTAAAACATATCTTTAAGTCCAAACAACTTGAAATTTTCGTTTCGAATGATTTCTAACTTTAGCCGATCTTTTTCAAAACATGTATGATCCGTTTTTGCACTAAAGCTGTTTTTCCAGTCTCCAAGGCAAAAAGGATCGATCCCCTGATAAAAGGGATTGATCCCTTGATTGGCAGATTCGTTCAACTTTTGCTTCCAGCCTCCAAGTGCAAAAGGATCGATCCCCTGGTTTATGGGATCGATCCCTTCACTGTAACGGTCATATTTTTATGAAAAAGGATCGATCCCCTGGTTTATGGGATCGATCCCTCATGTTATAAATGCTGAACTTTTTGTAGGTAACAGCTATTTTGCATCCCCAACGGCTATGACTCATCCCCAACGGCCATAAACGGCTAGAAACTCATTCCACACTATATAAACACCACAAGGACACTTGAAGATGGTTAGAGACAATATCCAAGCTTCATGATCAAGAGAAATAACATTTAAGTCTTTATTCTTCATTTCTCTTGTATATATTGTATAGAGAGTGTTTTTCATTGTTTTATTCTTTACACTCTTGTGAGCTTAATTCTTGTAAACACCCACCTTGTGAGGCTTTCATTGTTTACACAAACTACCTTGTAAAAGGGAGAGGTTCTAGTTTAGCCTAAGGAAAAACTAGAGTGGTTCTATCTTAGCCATTGAAAAGATAGGGTTGTAAGGTTATCCCTTTGGCCTCAAAAGGAAGAATTCATAGTAGTGAATTGGGAAATCCTTAGTGGTGTGCTAAGGTAGTGGATGTAGGACCTTGGTTAGAAGGCCGAACCACTCTAAAATCATTGTGTCACTTGTCTACCTTTATTTTGATTTTAGCCAATTCAACCACCAAACATTTACAACCCTCCTTGACGGTTTCGGTGATCGATTTGAGCGTGCTACAAACCCAACAATTGGTATCAGAGCCTCGTCTCCATCAAAGGACTAACATCCGGGAGTAAAGATCCAACGCTCGTAGTCCACCGTTCAAGAAAATGGCAAGATTTGAAGAAGGCCGCTCTATCTCGTGTCCTCCGCACTTCGAAGGAGAAGCATACTTCCAATGGGCAATTATCATGAAATTCTTCATCAAGTCTCAAGACTATGAGATTTGGGACATTATTGAAGATGGGTACTTGGAAGCTCCGAAAAAGAAGAAAAAACAAAGGAGTGTCAACGAGACGAAGGCAAAGCTAAACACCAAGGCGATGCTCATTCTCTATTGTGGCCTTAACGAAGAAGTTTCCAAATGGATCTCCACATGCAAAAGTGCCAAAGATTTATGGGAGAAACTTGAGAAGCTTTATGGCAACAAGAATGGAGAAAAGAAATATGATGATCAATCATGTGCAAACCTTCTCTCTAATCCAAAGGTGGATGGTGTTTTGGCTCTTGATGAGCCTAAGGTATCTTCTAACTCAAATGAGCTTAATTCTTACTCTTTCGATGAGTTGCAAGATGCTTTCGATGAATTATTTTTGGAATTTGAGGCCATGAATTCTAAATTTAAGAAAATGATTCCAAAACTTGAATTTGAAAATGATTTTCTTTTGAAAACAAAAGTGGATTTTGAAAACCAAAATGAAATTTTGAAAAATGATTTAGAGTTGTCAAAAACAAGTAAAGATGTTTTAGAAAAAGAAAATCTTGATTTGAAAGTTAAGCTTAAAAGCTTAACAAAAGAAAAAGAAATTGTTTTCAATAATTCATCTTGTCACATAATGACAAAATGATCACATTGCCATTATCATGGTCATTCCTTACATACTTGTCCTATTAGGAAGAGAAAATCTTATAGGATTAGACAAGTATGGGTTCCCAAGGGAACTAAAGACATTGTGACTAACGTAAATGGATCCAAAGCAATTTGGATACCAAAAATCAAGTGAATGTCTTTTGTAGGTGTGTTGGAGCAATGGCAAGCAAAGCAAAATCAAAGAATGCTCAAATCACACATGAGAAGAAGATTGGGTAACCTCTAAGCTTAAGGCTTTTATTTTATACATTTGGTTATCTAACTTTTGTTTGAAGTCTTGGATTATTTGTTAAGCCTAACAATGATACAATGAGTAAGGGGGAGCCAAATTTTAAAACAAAAATTTTTAATTGAATCAAAATTTTTAAACCTCCACTGTTATTTTGAGCTTAAAGTATTTTAAATTCTTTTTGATATAACAAAAAGGGGGAGAGTTTGGTTTGAAAAATTGTATTTTCAAATGAATAAGGGGGAGCTTTACTTACTTTTAAGTTTTCATCTCTTATTCACATTTTTAAACTTGAAGGGGGAGAATCCCAAACAATTTTTCAAGTTGGTTTTATTATATCAAAAAGGGGGAGATTGAAAAACTAGGTGTTTTGATATAATAATTGAAAAATGTTTTGGACTAATTTGAAAAGAATTTAAAACATATCTTTAAGTCTAAACAACTTGAAATTTTCGTTTCGAATGATTTCTAACTTTAGCCGATCTTTTTCAAAACATGTATGATCCGTTTTTGCACTAAAGCTGTTTTTCCAGTCTCCAAGGCAAAAAGGATCGATCCCTTGATAAAAGGGATTGATCCCTTGATTGGCAGATTCGTTCAACTTTTGCTTCCAGCCTCCAAGTGCAAAAGGATCGATCCCCTGGTTTATGGGATCGATCCCTTCACTGTAACGGTCATATTTTTATGAAAAAGGATCGATCCCCTGGTTTATGGGATCGATCCCTCGTGTTATAAATGCTGAACTTTTTGTAGGTGACGCCTATTTTGCATCCCCAACGGCTATGACTCATCCCCAACGGCCATAAACGGCTAGAAACTCATTCCACACTATATAAACACCACAAGGACACTTGAAGATGGTTAGAGACAATATCCAAGCTTCATGATCAAGAGAAATAACATTTAAGTCTTTATTCTTCATTTCTCTTGTATATATTGTTTTTCATTGTTTTATTCTTTACACTCTTGTGAGCTTAATTCTTGTAAACACCCACCTTGTGAGGCTTTCATTGTCTACACAAACTACCTTTTAAAAGGGAGAGGTTCTAGTTTAGCCTAAGGAAAAACTAGAGTGGTTCTATCTTAGCCATTGAAAAGATAGGGTTGTAAGGTTATCCCTTTGGTCTCAAAAGGAAGAATTCATAGTAGTGAATTGGGAAATCCTTAGTGGTGTGCTAAGGTAGTGGATGTAGGACCTTGGTTAGAAGGCCGAACCACTCTAAAATCATTGTGTCACTTGTCTACCTTTATTTTGATTTTAGCCAATTCAACCACCAAACATTTACAACCCTCCTTGACGGTTTCGGTGATCTATTTGAGCGTGCTACAAACCCAACACAATCCTCAATCGTTAGGGTATTTGGAAGGAGTTTTCGGTACAATCACAACCCCTCAACATCCAAGGTGACTTGTTTATACTGCACTCAATCCTATAGCTGACTAACTATCTCTGATTTCATTTATAAAACACTTTATACAACATCACTTGCCAATATAATCCACATTACATACATACCACATTATTTTTCAAAAGCATTAATGATAAGCCATAATTCAAGCATTAAACCATGCCTCAAACCTCATGCATTAACGCATGCATACAAGGATCACTTACCTAGTGTATCCTTAAACCACATGGCTTCATCAAGCACATTTTATATACTCAACACATGCTTTAAAACAGTAGGTAAACGCATTTAAAAACAATTGCAACCAAAGGCTCAAACTAGCACAACCCGGGAGAGAAATTCACTTTACTTACATCCGAACTTAGTAAAGCGTTTCAAGCTCTTATTAAGTTCCCAAAACCTTTTCTAAAACGTTTCCATGCTGGAAAAACAAGTTCCACTCACCGACTTGCAAGACCACACTCGTCGACGCATAAATCAAACGTCCGAACCCTCCAAAATCACTTCGCTCGATTCTGGAACATTATCCCTTGTTTTCAACAGATTAAAAACAAAGATTAAATGCATCATAATGCATTCAAACACTAGCACTCAAAAGACATCCAACACATTTTAAGCATCAACAAACACATCAAACACATTTTAAGCATCAATCAACATCCAAATGCAACCGAAATCCATCCTTATACCTCCAGCAACTCGGATTCCACATTACACCCCAAAAACCCAACTTTAAACACCCTAAAAACAAAGGATCTCAAGGATTTCGGGATTAACATGGTTGAGTCTCTATTTCAACATCATAAACCTTTCGAAACCCATTTAGAAATCATCTCAAACAAACCAAGTCTACACAACTCCGAAAGTCACATTTTAATCATCTTTTTCAACAAGATTTCAACATTTTATTAAAACTGCAATGAAACCTCAATTAAGAACATGAATAAATAGTCAAATATCTTTGGAATTTCATTAAAGAACCTTGATTAGAGAGTTATCATGAAACTTACCTCCAATCTTTGCATCTCTTCTAATTTGGCAAGTTTAGCTTTCAAGAAATTTGAGAGAAATCACAAAGATGAAGTTGGAAATCAAGAGAGAAATTGAGAGTGAAGAAAATCTGGAACTTGAGAGCAAAAGAAGAGTATTTGGCTGAAGTGAAAAGGAGAGAATGAAAAGACCGTCAAAAATCTTTTAACCAAAATAACTAACTCTTTAATTAATTTAATTTATATTATTTTAATATTTAATAAACCATTTAAAACACTGGCCAAATTAGAGAAAAAAGGCTTAATTCTTAATTAGATCCCTAAAGATTTTAAGATCTTGACTCTTTTTGAATAACACACCTTTTCCAAAACATTAAAACATTACATTTTGGTCACTGCCCAAAATGTATACTTTCCAAATCACGTTTTGCAAAATTGATTTAACCAACTTCTTAAATATAATTTTAGAGCATTTTACGAATTTTTATTATATTTTTATACAATCTCGAACCTTGATTTTCCTAAACCACCTTTTAACGTTTCGAATAACTGACTATCGGTTCCACCGGCCCAACTTGATTGGCAAAACACCTAGACCCAAAAACCAGGGCGTGACAGTATCCTGCCAACCCAAGGAAACTACGCACGTCATGGACCGACTTAGGCGACTTCCAACTCATCACTACCTCAACCTTTTGGGGATCGACCCAAATCCCTTCGGTCGACACCATATGTCCAAGGAAAACATTTTCCTTAAGCCAAAATTCACACTTGTTCAACTTGGCATGCAATTGATTGTCCAATAACTCTTGCAGCACAATCCACAAGTGTCGATCATGATCTTCCTCGGTACATGAATACACGAGAATGTCATCAATAAAGACAGCTACGAATTGGTCCAAAAAACTCATGAAATACTCGGTTCATCATGTCTATAAACGCAGTAGGGGCATTAGTCAAACCAAACGACATCACAAAAAAATTGCAATGCCCGTAACTTGTGCAAAAAAGGATCTTATGTACATCCACATCCTTTACCTTCAACTGGTAATATTCAGATCTCAAATAACTCTTGGAAAACACCGAAGCACCTTGAAAATGATCAAAAAGATAATCAATCCTTGGCAAAGGATACTTGTTCTTGATTGCCAACTTGTACAATTGACGATAATATATACTCATACGCATCGTGACATCTTTCTTTATCACAAACAAGATCGGTGCATCCCAAGGTGAAATACTAGGCCTAATGAACCCTCGGTCAAGCAACTCTTGAAGCTACGTCTTCAACTCCTTCAACTCTTTCGGAGCCATTCAATAGGGAGCAATAGACATTGTAGTCGTGTTTTCAAACAACTCAATGCCAAACTCAACCTCTCTATTCGATGGCAAACCAGGCAACTTTTCTAGAAATACACCCAGAAACTCACATATTGTAAGTATGTTCTACACTCGCACCTCCTTCGTACCCGGATTCACAACATAAGCCATAAAACCTTCATCCCAAACGCATCAACGAACTTGCTTCAATAGCCGAAACCATATTAGACAATAATTTCACATTCTCGCCTAGGAGTACCACCTCGTAATCATTGACAAGTTTCAACAAAACTCGTTTGGTCTCAAAATCAACCACCGCCCTATGCTCAGTCAACTAATCCATACCAAGAATTGCATCAAAACCATAGAAAGGAAACTCCATAAGATCAACTTCAAACACATGACCTTGAACAGACAAATGACACCTCTTATACAAATTCCTCCTAACAGTTGTTTCCCCAAAGGAACTAGTTACTTGCATTCCCATATCTAACAACTCAATAGGTAAATCAAGCACTTGTGCATACTCACGCAAAATGTATGAATAATTAGAATCAGAATCAATCCAAGAAAGTAATGACAAGGATTGTAAAGTGAAGGTACATGCGATCACATCCGTGCCATTCTTTCCCTCTCGGTGCGCATACACCCTAGCATGTCCACCACCCTCAGGCTGAACAACAAAAACATTAACAACATTCCTCTATCCATCCTCTCTATACTAAAAATTACCACGACCGCATCCATAGCCTCTCTATGGTTCAGCAACTCATACCAGAGCTTGTCCATCTCTAGTCGCATGTGGACAATCACCCACAATTCCAACAATTATAAAGATTACCCTAACATTATCACGTGTGGTTTTCTACCGCATTGGTTACTCTATTGTACGAACAAAAGCATTCCGACCTTGCTGACCACGGCCAAGGTTACCACCACCACGCCTTGGATCTGGTTGATACCTTCTATGTTTGTACTTCTTGAAACGATCCCTACAAGCATCAAACTCAGCCACCCTCTTTCCGGAACTAGAACCACCTGAATGAGTAATGAAGCCCTAATTTTATTCGATGTCCTTAGCCTGGGTGACTAAGACATCAAAATCTGTGTAATCTGAAGCAAACATATAAGTCTTGACCTCGTTCACAATCACGTAACGGAAATGATCACATATCTTTTGTTCATCAAAAACCAGTTCAGGAGAGTACTGGCTCAACCAAACAAACTAAACTTCATAGTCTGAAACAATCAAGTTTCCTTGCACCAAAGACATGAATTCTCGCTTCTTTTCATCAAGATAGTCAACACTCAGATACTTCCTGTTGAAAGTAGTTCTGAAGAACTCCCAAGATACATCGGCAGGTTCCATACCCGCAGTGATGGTCATCCACCACGTATAATCATCTCTATGCAACAACAATACACCGCAACCCGACTAATGTGTATCATTACACCCCATCTGACCAAGAATCCTTCGGGTGCTCTCAAACAAAGCCTTAGAAGCCTCAGGAGATAGACCTCGAAACTTAGTTCCACCCAAACTACCTAAACGCTCCAAAGGTAAACCAACATTAACACTAGGCTATGGTGCAGCCCATGCATAGCTGCCATCGCTACCTGAATAGCCCCAGCTAAAGCATGAATCAACGGTGTCATATCGTAGCAGCCTGCCCTTGTGCTTCTTGAGGTCTAACACCTCTAGCGCCAGCTCCTACTCCAGCTCCATCACCAGCATGAGAAGGTTGAGGGAGCAGAAAATCCTCAACATTCTCATTCACAGCAATACAATTACCAACCCTATGCTCTTGTCTCAGTCCCATCTCAAATGGAGTGCAAATCTAAATCATGATAATTCCATAATGAAACAGTTAGGCCAACCAAAAGCAAGAATCCAAGGAGCTCAAGTTTTTCTTTAAACCAAAATCCTCTTTATAGTATTAGTAATATGACAATGGGTACCCTTAATCTCTTCCCTAAAAGCATATAAAAAAGCTATAAATCATGTTATCATACATCGTGCATCTCACACAAAGCAAACATCGATCATATAATAGCATGAACAACCACCTTGAATAGCATTCGTCATTAAATCAACCAAGCAACAATATCACATCAACCTTACATATTGATTCATTCGAAACCTAGCTCTAATACCACCAAATGTAACCCATTGACCCGGCCTGGGCGAAGGACCGGACTGAACGAGTCACACAAGGAATATTGAAGTAAACAGGGAATTTTACTCCAATAATTGATCCTATTTTTTCATTTTATCTTGTCTAGATGCACACTATTACCCTATGCGTTAAATGTAACGCTCCAATTTTGGGCCTAGGTTTTTTGTGTTTCAGGTTAGGCTAGTGAAACCAAGGGTTGGTGGTTCATATCGTTAAAATGTGGTACACAGAAATACAGGTTCGGGATGGGATAAAAAATGTGAAAGGCATACATTTTGGGCATTGACCAAAATGTAAAGTTTTAAAGTTGTGGAAAAGGGTGTTTTTCAAAAAGAGTCAAGTTCTTAGAATCTTGAGGGAGCTAAATGGAAATTAAGCTTTTTCTCTAATTTGGCATGTGTTTTAAATGATTTATTAAATATTAAAATGGTTTTAATTGATATAATTAAAGAGGTAGTTATTTTGGTTAAAAGATTTTGACGATCATTTGCATTCTCTTCTTTTCTCTTCAGCCAAACACTCTCCATTTGATCTCAAATTCCAGATTTTCAACATCTTCTTTTCTTTTCTTTGTTTCCAATTTCATCTTTGTGATTTCTCTCAAATTCTTTAAGATTTTTGAAAGCTAAACTTGCTAAATTAGAAAAGAAGCAAGGATTGGAGGTAAATTTTGTGCCAGCCCTCTAATCAAGGTTCTTTAACGAAATTCCAAAGATATTTGACTCTTTATTCACGTTTTTGATTGAGGTTTTGTTATTGATTTGATAAAATGATGAAATCTTGGTAGAAAAGTGGATTTAATGTGATTTTTGGAGTTGTGTTGATTTGATTTGTTTGAGATGATTTCTAAAAGGGTTTTTAAAGGTTTATGATGTTGAAATAAAGTTTTAATCATAGTAATCCCGAAATCCTTGAGATCATATGTATTTTTAAGTGTTTATGGTTGGGTTTTTGGGGTGTAATGTGAGATCTGAGTTGCTAGAGGTATAAGGATGGTTTTAGGTTGTTTTTTGTTGTTGACATATGCTTAAAATGTGTTGGATGTGTTGGTTGATGGCTGAGCTGAGTCTGGAGATCAATCTATTGAGTTTTCGTTTGTTTTGATTGGGTAAATTGATGCTATAGAGTAGGGTTGCGGGTTTTCCTTTGAGTTCTGGTGTTTGAATGCATTATGATGCATTGAATCTCTATTTTTAATGTGTTGAAAATAGGGGATAGTGTTCTGGAATCGAACGAAGTGGTTTTGGAGGCTTCAAACGATTGATAGTTGCGTCGGTAAGTATGGTCTCGCAAGTTAGTGAGTGTACACTAATTTTCCAGCGTGGAAACAATTTAGAAAAGGTTTTGGGAACTTAGTAAGAGCTTGAAACACTTTACTAAGTTTGGAAGTAAGTAAAATGAATTTCTCTCCCAGATTGTGCTAGTATGAGCCTTTGGTTGCACTTTATTTTAATTGCATTTACCTATTGTTTTAAAGCACGTTTCGAGTATATAAAAATGTAATTGATGTTGCCATGAGGTTTTAGGATGCACCAGGTAAGTGATCCTTTTATGCATGTGTTGATGTATGAGTGTTGAAGCATGGTTTAATGCTTGTGATATTTCTTATTATAAATACTTTGGGAAAACAGTGAGGTATGCATGGAATATGGATTATATTGACAGGTGATGTTATGTAAAGAGTTTTGTAAATGAAATCGGATATAGTTAGCCGGCTATAGGATTGAGTGCACTATAATCAAGTCGCCTTGGATGTTGAGGGGTTGTGATTGTACTAAAGACTCCATCCAAGTACCCTAATGATTGATGATTGTTTTAAGGTTGCAACTGTTAAAGGTAGCTCTCGGGTGCGAACCTTGTGTGTGTCTCGTCTCTCATTAGTGGGCTATACATGTACCGATGAGTGGAGTTGAAGGGTTTTCATTGTACCGAATAGTCCACCATGGGTGTCACAATGGTGGAGGGTTGCTCCAATGTGTGAGCCTTGATATGCCGGTAGAGTGTATGAAGGGTTTGGGACAACCCTTGGTAATCCGTGTATCCAATACGTTTTGAAAAATGAGGTTGTTGTTAATCACATGAAAGACAATATAATGGATTGTAATGTTATGGAAATGTTGTTGATGCATATTTTAAAAAATGCATGTTTTACGTTAAGCTTAGCATAATGGTGTTTATGCTTGGAAGGCTTGATGTTTATGTAGCAATGGTCTAATTGCTGGAAAATATGTGATTTATGTTGCATGGTGTTAGCATGCTGATTTAAATGTTAAAGTGCATGGTTTATCAAATAAGGCAAGATGGTTTTGAAAGACTGAAAAATTGTTTTGTGCATTGATGGTGTTTTTGGTTTTGAGCAATCCTCACTAAGCTTGTCTTCCTATGCTCTCTTTGTTCATCAATATAGATAATTAGGTGTTTGGAGGTACCATCGACAAGGGATTTTTCAAAAAGACTTCTATAAATGTATGTCATGGTTTTGAACTAGTGTAATAAATGTTGGTGCTTGTTTGATATGCAAGGCTAGTGTAATAAATGAAATTGGGGTATCCAAGGCTATGAATGTTGGTTATTTTAGTGTTATCTGTTTTGGTGCAAGTTTGATATGCATAAATGAGTATGTATATGACCTTTAAGAGTTGGTTTTTGCATGGATTTACCTTTTGGTATGCAAGGCTAGTGTAATAAATGAAATGAGGATTTACCTTTTGGTGCTTGTTTCATATGAAGCTTGCCTTTAGTTCTCATTGATATTTCTAGTGGTTCTTTGATGGTGCCTTTGCCATGCATTCTTGAGTCTTGATGTGTATTTGAGTTGCAAACATGTTTGGACATATGTTGGATTATTTTCGGATTATTAATCTCGAGTTAAACCAACAAAATTAAGCATTGCATGCTCAGGTGTTTCGAAACACCCTTGATTGTTTCGAAACGGGTGCATGAAATGGCCTTGGAGTATCAAAACGGGGAGGTCCGTTTCGGTACACTTTGCTATTATGAAACCCTATTTCGAAACGGGTCAAGAGCTGTTTCAAAACGATCTCGCGTTTCGAAACGTGAGCCCTTGTTTCGATACACCTATTCTGATACGGGGTTAGATGTTCTGAAACGTCTGGTTGTTATCTCAGTTATGGGCATTTTTAGGTTCTGATTCTTTGCATTTTGGTCCCTATTTGTCATGTATGCAATTTGATGAGTTCCAAGGGTTGTCTTGAGCTGAGTTTTTACGGAGAATCATGTAATGAACTTAATTAAAGGATGATCATCCAAATTTGGTAATAACCCCTATAAATTATCAAATTTACAAAATGGTCCCTAAATCCATAATTTGTATTAATCGACAAATGCTCGTGCTGTCTTTCAATCCGCTGCTTGTTGAACACATAGGAGTTTAACTTGCATCTAGATATGATAAAAAGAAAAAATAGAGTCATTTATTGAGGTAAACCTTCCCGATTTACAACATTATTCCACGTGTGACCTGTTCGGTTCAGTCTATCGGCTAGGCCGGGTCGAGGGGATTACATTTGGTGGTATTAGAGCCAGGTTACGAAATGTTGGGATGATGCTAAGTTGTTGGTAAGTGATTTTGATATGAAGGTGTGTTATAGGTAATCTTTGCTTTACCCGATGAATGTTTTAAGCATGTGATGCTGATGTTATATATGGTGATTGATTATGAATGTGAACTGTTATTGTAACCCCCTTAGCCCGGCCTAGGCTCTTGACCCGAACTACGAAGATTACACAGGGAAAACCAAAGTCAACCCGAAAGTCAACCTTGATTAATGACCCTTTTTTTCTTTTTATCTTTTCTAAATGCATTATTAACCTATGTGATCACTCAAGATCCCAGGAAGGGAAAGGCACAGCGATCGGAAATCATTTAGGGGTTTAATTGTAAGAATTATACTTTTAGGGACCAAAATGTAAATTTTGCAAATTACGAGGACTTTGTAGATTTTAAGTTTAACGATAAGTAATTAGTCATATTTCATGCATCTCTGTCAAAAATTAACTTAATTAGACATTCCAAACTCAACTAATTGCATCCACAATCAACAAGGGCTAAAATGTATGAAGCAAAAACTTGAAACCATTCAAAATATAGTCCAACGGTCTGGTGTTTCGAAATGCTCACCCTTGTATCGAAACAGCCGTATCGAAATAGAGTTGACCGTTTCGGTACTCGGGTGCGTTCCAAGACACGTATCACAACATGGCTCTCTAGTAGCTAAAGTGTTCTGAAACACTCTTACTCGTTCCGAAACACTATGGCCATTTTAGGCCCCTGTTCCGTAACAGATAAAGGTGTTTCGATACACCCTTCCCTGAAACTATACATTTTTCTGGTTTTTCACATCTTTACACATTCAAACACATCCCAAATCATACCATAACACACCAACAACATGATTAAACATCAGAGAACATTATTATGAAGCTTGAGCTAAAGCATGACATCAAGCATGTTATAATTGAGTCTATAGGCATGCTCCCTAATCATAAAAACCATATAAAATCCTCAAGCCTCAAACCAAACCATAAAGGATATTTACAATCCACAAATACCATATAAAACTTGCCACAAACATAGGGAGTTCAAAACACATCTCCCAAAACTAACCATAAGCCCCCATTGCCAAATATCACTAATAAAGCATATAAAAACATCACCATACATGAGCTTCTCACTTCCTTGGATGTCCTTAGCCTCCTTGCTGCCCAAAGACGTCTCAATTATCAGCATTGTTGGTAAAAGATAGCGTAAGCACATTTGCTTAGTGAGATAAGCTCTAAGAAAACCAACACAACAATGCATCATTAAAACCTTTTCTCAAAACCATTTTCTACAACATACTCTTTCTATCTCATGCTTGGAAACCACTTCAAAGCAAATCTCCATTTGAAAACACATGTACCTTTATTCTAACTCATACATTAAACCAATGCAAATCTCATGGAAAAGCCATACTCATGCTTAACAAAACAAGCATTTCATAATCCATAATCTCATATGCATTTTCTCAAGCATAAAACATCTCAACATTTGGTACATGTGAATCAAATACAATTTCATATATTGGCATTTCATATTACATCTTTACTCGGATATGCGGATTAGCTTGACTCAAAGTCAATTCCTACCCCGGTGGAATCTCACATCACCGGACTCTCATGGCGGTATATCTCTTCGCAATAAAGCGTGGGTATTACACCAAGTTCTACCCCGATGGTATCTCCCATCATCAAATTCTCACTTTGGATCTGGATGGCACTACCCCCATTGCCTGACTCCAAAAAGCACGTACGAATTTTTAGTTTATAGTGCACTCTCATCCTATCGGTCGACCAATTATATCCGGTAATTATCTCATCATTTATGCCAATATATAATATTAAAATCATCAACTCACCTACTGTTTTGATGCAACATTTCTCAAATCTTTCTCATCTCATTTCAAAACCATATCTCATGCTTTGCATAAATTCGAAGTTTCAAAACTCCTTAATACAACATGCTATCTCATGAAACCACTACAAAGCATCATCTCATGCTATAAATCATCCATAAAACAGTAGGAATTTGTCTATCTCAAAACAAGAGCATGTAAAAGAATTTAGGGGCATCAACCACATATTGAGAGCAAATCTAGCCATACTTACTTCCGGACTTAGGATGGTGTTTCAAATCAATCCTAAATCCCCAAACCTTGTTTCTTTGTCCCTCAAGGACTTCTAAAACCATTCGCACTCACCGATTATGTTTCGCTTGCTTGCCGAAATGATATCTAGGCTTCTGGCAACTCGGGATCAAAACCAAAAGCGTCCAAAGATGTCTCCCATGTTTATTACACATAAGAGCAGAAGATTAATGCATCATCGTGCATTGAAATCACCAACCACTCATTCAAACTCGTTGCACTACACAAAAGCACCATTTCGGCTACCCAAATTAATCGAAATAACCTCCAAACTTTCCCAAAACAAATCCCAGCCAAGATCTATCAACTCTAATAATTTCTAAACCTCAATCAACACCAAAAATTACCATAAACACATCCTTATATCTCCAGCAACAACAAAACACCAAGAACACTCCAAAAACCACAATTCTAGCATGTAAAACATAGGAATCCAAACCTATTCGGGATTTGTTTGATAAAACCTCATTTATAACATCAATTATCATCCAAAATACATTAGAAATCGACCTCAAAACAGAGCCTAACCAAGAGTTACGAAAATCATCAAGATCTCACCAAGAATCTTAAGTTTTACCACAATTTCATGTTTCTAACATTAAACCAACTCAAAAATCATTAACAAATGATTGATAACTTGGGAATTTCAGTAAAAAATTGATCATTAGAGGAGGAGGATGAAGCTTACCTCTAATGGCTGATTTCTCCTCAATTTGGGCAAGATTTCTAGAAAATCCAAAGTAAAAACAAAAGGTTTTGAAGAGGTAAAGATTAGGAATCCTTAGGAGAATGAAATCTCTGCAAAAGAGATGAAAATCAAAGGTTAATTGGTGAGGGAATTGTGTTTGGCTGAGTGGAAGTTGAGAGAAAATGAATTGAGAGAAAACTAACGTAAGGTAGTTATGAAAAAGTAACTTAGATTTTCTTTTTAATTCTCCTTTATTACTTAATTAAAACATTATTTAAAACCCCCAAATTAAAGAGAAATCCGATAAAAAAAACATTTTGGTAAAATTAGCTCCTTAAAGATTCAAAGTTTCAATGCTTTACAAAACAGTCACTAGTCTACTTTTGCAAAAACTACAATTTGGTCACTACACCAAAATGTAGTATTTCCAAATCACATTTTGTAAAATTATTTTCAACATAACCTTTAATATAATAAATGAGAATTTTTAGATATTTTCCATATTTTTAAAGCATCCCGAACTAGGTGTTCCCTAAACCTCCCTTAAAGATTTAAACCGTTCTCGACCGGCCCGATTCCACCTCTAAAACATCTAGGCCCAAAACCAGGGCGTTACAAATATCCCCCACTTATGAAATTTCATCCTCGAAATTTACCTGGAGGAAAAAGGTATGAAAATTGCTTCTTCATGTCATCCTTCCTTTCCCACGTAGCTTCCTCAACGCCACGATGTCTCCACAAGACTTTGACCAGCTCAATGGTCTTACCCCAGAGAACCTTACTATCCACATACAGAATATTAACGGGTTCCTCATCATACGTCAAGTTTGAGTTCAGCTCAACCTCTTCCAGAGGCATGACATGCGACGGATCCGATATATACCCCTGAAGCATGGATACATGAAACACATTATGTATCTTTTCTAACTCTTGAGGTAGTCTCAGCTTGTAGGCAACATGACCCACACGTTCTATCACCTCGTATGGTCCAATGAACCTTGGACACAATTTGCCCTTTCGGCCAAACCTCATCACCTTCTTCCAAGGTGAAACTTTCAAAAACACACGCTCGCCCACAGCAAATTCTATCTCTTTACGCTTCAAATCCGCGTAAGACTTTTTCCGGTCCAATGCTGCCTTCAAACGCTCACAAATGAGCTGCACCTTCTCGGTGGTTCCTTTCAACAAAGCCAGCATCAACACCAAATTTTGTCCCGTTACAGCCCAACAAAGAGGAGTTCTGCACTTCCTCTCATATAATGCCTCATCAGGTGCCATTTGAATACTTGCCTGGTAACTGTTATTATAGGCAAACTCCACCAAAGGCAAGTGCTTCTCCCAAGAGCCTTGAAACTCAATAACACATCACCTCAACATATCCTCAAGCACTTGGATAACACGCTCCGATTGTCCATCCGACCGCGGATGACAAGAAGTATTGAAATTCAGCCGCGTACCCGATGCCTGATGTAAACATTCCCAAAACCTTGCGGTGAACCTCGGATCTCTATCCGGTACTATAGATTTTGGCACTCCATACAAACGTACAATCTCAACATTGTACAACTCCACAAGCTTATCCAAGGTATACGTAGTATGCACAAGCAAGAAATGTGCACACTTCGTAAGGCGATCCACAATCACCCAAACAAAATTCTTCTTTGATGGCGATAACGGCAAACCAGACACCAAGTCCATAGTGATCCTCTCCCATTTCCATTCTGGGATCCTCAACGGCTGCAACAACCCTGAAGGAAACTGATGTTCAGCCTTAACCCGCTGAGAAACCATGCATTTGCTAACGAACTCAGCGACATCTTTCTTCAATCCCACCCAGTAGTACTCATCCTTCAAATCACGGTACATCTTTGTACTACCAAGGTTCATAGCAAAAGGACTACTATGAGCTTCAGTCAGAATAGTGCGCCTCAACTCAACATCACTTGGCACCAATATCCGACTCCCAAAACACAAACCACCATCATCATTGAAACAGAAATCCGAAGGCCTACCTTCTGCGATATCCTGAACATGTGGCACCAAAGAATCATCGAACAATTGTTTACCCTTTATCAACTAAACTAGAGATGGTATCACTTGCAATTCAGCAACAAGACCACCATCTCATGATATGCTCAATCTAGCAAACATGGCCCTTAATTCCACCGCCACTTTCATGCTCAAAGCATCGGCTACAACGTTGGCCTTCCCCGGATGATACTCGATCCTTAGATCGTAATCCTTAAGCAACTCCACCCAACATCGTTGCCTAAGATTTAACTCCTTCTGAGAGATAAGGTACTTCAAACTTTTATGATCCCTGTACACAGTACACTTCTCACCATATAGATAATGTCTCCAAATCTTTAATGTAAAAACAACCTCTTCCAGCTCAATGTCATGCGTAGGGTAAATGCGCTCATGCACCTTCAACTGTCGTGATGCATATATAAGCCACTACTCCCCCCTCTTGCATCAACACACACCCTATACCAACATAGGATGCGTCATTATACACCACAAACTCTTTAACTGGCTCAAGTTGAACCAAGATAGGGGCTTGCGTCAAAGCTGCCTTTAGCTTCTCAAAGGCTTGTTGTCTCGTTTCCGTCCACTCAAACATAACATCCTTTTGTAGCAACTTCGTCAATGGAGCAGCAATTTTAGAAAATCCATCAACAAACCTCCAATAGTAATTTGGAAACCCAAGGAAACTTCGAACTTCATGAACAGACCTAGGAGGCTTTTAGTTCACCACCGCCTCAATCTTCTGAGGGTCAACACGAATCCCTTCTTCCAAAACCACATGGCCAAGAAAAACAACCTCCTTTAGCCAAAACTCACATTTACTCAGCTTACCATAAAGTTGATTCTCTAGCAATGCTTGCAAAACGATCCTCAAATGCACTTCATGCTCCTCCTCGGTACGAGAGTGCACAAGGATATCATTGATGAACACCACAACGATCTTATCTAGGAATTCATGAAACACCATGTTCATCATATCTATGAAAGTAGCAGGAGCATTCGTCAATCTGAACGGCATCACTAGAAATTCATAATGCCCATATCTCGTTCAAAAGGCTATTTTCGGCACATATATATCCTTCACCTTTAACTGATAATATCCTGACCGCAAATCTATCATTGAAAACACAGCCGCTCCTCGAAACTGATAAAAAAGATCATCAATTCTCGGCAACGGATACTTGTTCTTGATAGTCAACTTATTCAACTGACGATAATCAATGCACATTCTCATTTTGCCATCTTTCATTTTAACAAACAAGACCGGTGCACCCCAAGGTGACACACTAGGCCGAATAAAGCCTCGATCAAGCAACCCTTGAATTTGCGTCATCAACTCCTTCAACTCCTTGGGTGTCATGCGATAGTGTACAATGGACACCGGAGTTGTGTTCTCATACAACTCAATTCCAAATTCAACCTCTCGACTAGGCAGCAAACCCGGTAACTCCTCTGGAAACACTCCAGGGAATTCACACACACTCCTTATATCCTGTACACGAGCCTTATTTGTACTAGGATTCATGACAAAGGCTAGATAAGCCTCGCATCCCTGATGCAACATCCGGCTTGCTTCAAGCGTCGACACCATATTAGACAGGAACTTCACATTTTCTCCAACCACCATAACCTCATAATGATCCGCAAGTCTCAGCGAAACTCGCTTATTTTCAAAATCCACAATGGCTCTATGCTCAACAAGCCAATCCATACCAATAATTATATCGAATCCATAGAATGGTAATTCCATAAGATCAACTACAAACACATGCTCTTGCACCTTTAAGGGGCATCTCCTATACAACCTCCTTGTTACAACCGTCTCACCAAAGGAACTAGTCACACGCATACCCACATCCAAAGACTCAACAAGTAAACCAAGCATTTGAGCATGTTCACGTAATATGTACGAGTGTGTAGATCCAGAATCGATCAAAGAAAGTAATGATAAGGATTGTAAAGTAAAGGTACTTGCGATCACGTCCGTGTCATTCCTCCCTTCTCGATGGGCGTGCACTCTAGCCTGGCCACCACCTTCAGGCTAAACAACCACCACATCTGCTACATTCCTTACACCTTCATCTCTACACTGGAAGTTACCACGGCCGCGCCCACGGCCCTTCTGTGGCTCATCTGCTCTCATCGGAGCCTAACCCTCTCTCATCGGCTGCGGACAATCCCTTTTCATGTGCCCACAATTGCTGCAATTCCAGCATGTACCAAGATTACCCCAACACTCACCAGTGTGCCTTCTACCACACTAATTGCACTGAGGAGTCCGTAAGAAAGCATTCGGTCTTTGCTGGCCTCTTCTAGGGTTTCCACCGCCACGTCTAGCATCTACATGTGACCTTCTATCTTTATGTCTCTTGAACCGATCTCTACCAAGATCGCGTTCCGCAAGTCGCTTCCCCGAACTAGATCCTCCTGCTCGACTTGCAAGACCAAGATTCAGCTCAATGTCCTTGGCTCGAGTGACCAAGACATCAAAATCAGAATAGTCTGCTGCGAGCATATAGGTTTTCACATCAGCCACCAGCCCATATCAGAATCGTTCACATCTCTCCCGTTCACTAGGAATCAGCTCGGGTGCATATTGGCTGAGGCGTACAAATTGCACCTCATACTCCACCACTGTTATACTCCCTTGCACTAGGGACATGAACTCCCTCTTTTTCTCATCTAGGTAGCGGACTCCCAAATACTTTCTCTTGAATGCATTCAAGAAGAATGTCCAAGTCACCTCATCATCAACCAACCCCGCTATTGTGGTTGTCCACCACGTATATGCACCACCGTGCAACAGGAACACAATACATCCCAATTTCAGAGTGTTGTTACAGTTCAGCTGCCTAAGTATCCTCTTGGTACTTTCTAACCAAGACTCAGAACCTTCAGGGGTCAACCCCCTGAACTCAGTCCCACCAGACTATGGAGTCGCTCCAAAAGCAACCTTACATTAGCACCATCCTGAGATGCAGCCCCATGAGCTCTAGCTACTGCTGCCTGAAAAGCTCCAGCAATAGCGTGAATCAACACTGACATATCAGGAGCAGCTTTCGCTTGATCTCCCTCAGGTCCAGCAACCCCTGCACCAGCTCCCGGAGCACCAACCCCTGCTCCACCACCACCGGGTGGTCCACCAGGAGGACGAGGCGGTAAATCCTCAACATTCTCGTTCTTAGCCGTAGCACGAGTATTAATTCTAAGCTCTCTATGTGCCCCCATATGAAAACAATGCAACTAAAAAATACAATAAATTCAATTAGGCAATATAAGGCAAGTAATCAAAGTACTCAAGCTCATTTTTTTTAAAACAATTCTTTCCAATAGTAATGATATGGCAATGGGATCCCCAACTATACCCCACACATAGCATAGCATCACAAATTCATCTCATTAGAACTAAAACATCAACAATCACACACCATGCGTTCACCTAAAAGTCATAACCATTCATTCTCACACCCATTAACCACTTACCAAGCCCAAATATTCGTATACCTGGCTCTAATACCAACAAATGTAACCCCCTTAGCCCGACCTAAACTCTTGACCCGAACTACGAAGGTTTTACGGGGAAAACTAAAGTCAACTCGAAAGTCAACCTTATTTAACTACCTTTTTTCTTTTATCTTTTCTAAATGCATTATTAACCTATGTGACCACTCAAGATCCCAGGAAGGGAAAGGCACAAAGATCGAAAATCATTTAGGGGTTTAATTGTAAGAATTAGACTTTCAGGGACCAAAACATATTTTTTTTAAATTACGAGGACTTTGCAGATTTTAAGTTTACCAATATGCAATTAGTCATATTTCATACATCT
This sequence comes from Hibiscus tridactylites, assembly GCA_958450335.1. Classification (NCBI taxonomy): domain Eukaryota; kingdom Viridiplantae; phylum Streptophyta; class Magnoliopsida; order Malvales; family Malvaceae; genus Hibiscus; species Hibiscus tridactylites. The sequence continues at coordinate 30,256,909 of OY288276.1, forward strand.
CTATCAAAAATAACTTAATTAGACATTCCAAACTAAACAAATTGCATCCACAATCATCAAGGGCTAAAATGTAAGAAGCAAGAACTTTAAACCATTCAAAATGCAGTCAAACGGTCTAGTGTTTCGAAACGCCGACCTTGTATCGAAACGGCCGTATCAAAACGGAGTTGACCGTTTTGGTACTTGGGTGTGTTTCGAGACCCCCTTATCGAAACATGGCTCTCCGGTAGCTAAAGTGTTCTAAAACACTCTTACCCGTTCTGAAACACTATGGTCGTTTCAGGCCCATATCCTGAAACATCACCATACATGAGCTTCTCACTTCCTTGGATGTCCTTAGCCTCCTTGCTACCGAAAGACGTCTCAATTATCTGCATTGTTGGTAAAAGAGAGCGTAAGCACATTTGCTTAGTGAGGCATGGTCTAAGAAAACCAACACAACAATGCATCATTAAAACCCTTTCTCAAAACCATTTTCTACAACATGCTCTTTCTATCTCATGCTTGAAAACCATTTCAAAGCAATTAAACATTTTAAAACACATGTACCATTATTCTAACTCATGCATTAAACCAATGCAAATCTCATGGCAAAGCCATACTCATGCTTAACAAAACAAGCATTTCATAAACCATAATCTCATATGCATTTTCTCAAGCATAAAACATCTCAACATTTGGTACATGTGAATCAAATACAATTTCATATATTGGCATTTCATATTACATCTTTACTCGGATATGCGTATTAGCTTGACTCAAAGTCAATTCCTACCCCGGTGGAATCTCACATCACCGAACTCTCATGGCGGTATCTCTCTTTGCCATAAAGCTTGGGTATTTCACCAAGTCCTACCCCAATGGTATCTCTCATCATCAGATTCTCACTTTGGATCGGGATGGAACTACCCCTATTGCCCTACTTCAAAGAGAACGTACGAAATTTTAGTTTATAGTGCACTCTCATCCTATTGTTCGACCAATTATATCTGTTAATTATCTCATCATTTATGCCAATATATTATATTAAAATCATAAACTCACCTACTGTTTTGATGCAACATTTCTCAAATCTTTCTCATCTCATTTCAAAAGCATATCTCATGCTTTGCATAAATTCAAAGTTTCAAAACTCCTTAATACAACATGCTATCTCATGAAACCACTACAAAGCATCATCCCATGCTACAAATCATGCATAAAACAGTAGGAATTTGTCTATCTCAAAACAAGAGCATGTAAAAGCATTTAGGGGCATCAACCACATATTGAGAGAAAATCTAGCCATACTTACTTCCAGACTTAGGATGGTTTTTCAAACCAATCCTAAATCCCCAAACCTTGTTTCTTTGTCCCTTAAGGACTTCTAAAACCATTCACACTCACCGATTACGTTTCGTTTGCTTGCCGAAACGATATCTAGGCTTCCGGCACCTCCGGATCAACATCAAAAGCGTCTAAAGATGTCTCCCATGTTTATTACACATAAGAGCGGAGGATTAATGCATCATCATGCATTGAAATCACCAACCACTCATTCAAACTCGCTGCAGTACACAAAAGCATCATTTCGGCTATCCAAAATAACTGAAATCACCTCCAAACTTTCCCAAAACAAAGTCCAGCCAAGATCTATAAACTCTAATCATTTCTAAACCTCAATCAACATCAAAAATCACCATAAACAGGTCCTTATAACTCCAGCAACAACAAAACACTACAAAAACCACAATTCTAGCATGTAAAACTTAGGATTCCAAACCTATTCGGGATTTGTTTGAAAAAACATCATTTATAACATCAATTATCATCCAAAATTCATTAGAAATCAACCTCAAAACAGAGCCTAACCAAGAGTTACGAAAATCATCAAGATCTCATCAAGAATCTTGAGTTTTACAACAATTTCATGTTTCTAACATTAAAGCAACTCAAAAATCATTAATAAAGGATTGATGACTTGGGAATTTAAGTGAAGAACTGATATTAGAGGAGAAGGACGAAGCTTACCTCTAATGGATATTTCTCCTCAATTTGGGCAAGATTTCTAGAAAATCCAAAGTAAAAACAAAAGGTTTTGATGAGGTAAAGATTAGGAATCCTTAGGAGAATTAAATCTTAGAAAAATAGATTAAAATAAAAGGTTAATTGGTGAGGGAATTGTGTTTGGCTGAGTCGAAGTTGAGAGAAAATGAAATGAGAGAAAACTAACGTAAGGTAGTTATGAAAAAGTCAACTTAGATTTTCTTTTTTATTCTCCTTTATTCCTTAATTAAAACATTATTAAAAACTCCCAAATTAAAGAGAAATCTGATAAAAACATTTTGGTAAAATTAGCCCCTTAAAGATTCAAAGTTTCAATCCTTTACAAAACAGTCATTAGTCAACTTTTGCAAAACCTGCAATTTGGTCACTACACTGAAATGTAGTATTTCCAAATCACATTTTGTAAAATTGTTTTCACCACAACCTTTAATATAATAAATGAGGATTTTTAGATATTTTTCCATATTTTTAAAGCTTCCCGAACTAGGTGTTCCATAAACCTCCCTTAAAGATTCGAGCCGTTCTCGACCGGCCCGATTCCACCTCTAAAACATCTAGGCCCAAAACCAGGGCGTTATAGTTATAAATGATGTTGGATTGGGCTGAATTTTAAAGCCCGTGATGTATGATGGTTGAGACATGCATGTTGTATACTTTATGCTATGTTGGGGGGAAATTAGAACGCCCATTGCCTTGTTACCTAGTGAAATGTTGTAAAATTGGATTTGAAGTCTTGGATCCTTGTTAGAAGCTGGCCTGATCTTTTGTTTGTTTATATTCATGCCTTAATGTTAATAGCACAATGGGACCGATGAGAGAATAATGTTCTGAGTCGAATGCTCCTGTTGATGAGCAACGTAATCAGGAGAACGAGGTTCTGTCTGGTGCGAACTTACCTCATCCACCGCCACCACCACCTGGGAATGAGGATCAAGGGCAACACGGACAGGCTGGTCCGGTGTTGGGAGACTTGACGCCTTTCGTACAGACGATGACGAGAGCATTCCAGGCTACTATTGCTGGAAGTGCAAGTGCAAGCGCCTGCTGCTGGGCAAAGGGGTTTGACATTGAAGCGCTTGAGAAGTTTTGGAGGAGTGGAATTTCGTTGTTTATCTCCTGAGGCATCCGAGGCTTGGATGGCCAGTACGATCAGGATATTGGATCAGATGGGGTGCAATGATGCACGGAAGTTGGGTTGTGCAGTGTCGCTGTTGCATGGTGATGCATATACATGGTGGACGACTGTGACTACGACTTTGGAGACAGAAGAGGTGGATTGGACTTTCTTTCAGTATGCCTTTAAAATGAAGTATCTTGGAGTCAGATGCTTGGATGGTAAGAAGAGGGAGTTCATGTCCTTGGTGTAAGGGAAATGATATTGGCTGAGTACGAGGTCCAGTTCGTACGACTGAGCCAATATGCTCTGGAGTTGGTGTCGAGTGATAGGCATCATTGTGATCGATTCCGATATGGCCTGGTGCAGGACGTGAAGACGTTCATGCTTGTGTCTGATTACACATATTTCGATGTACTGGTGACATGAGCTAAGGACATAAAGCAGAGATTGGGTTTGTCATCTCGCGTGGGTGAATCTAGCTTGGGCAAGAGAGCTACTGATGTTGGCCCTAGTGGTGAGAAGAACAAGAGAAACTGTGACTGTAGATATCAGTCTACGGCAATGCGAGGTAACTTTGGCTGAGGTGCACCAGCTTAGGGTAATAGGTCGAGATTTGAGCAGAATACATGTTGGTCATGCGGTTCGCGTGAGCACTTGAGGTGAGATTGTCCTCGTGCGGTTCGTGAGGTGAAGGCTCCTAAGGCTGGGGCTAATTCTTGTTGGAACTATGGATCTACTGATCACATGAGACGTGAGTGTCCCTTGTTAGCGGGAGGTGGTCAGGGTAATGCACTTGTTGTTGCACCGTAGAGAGGCCGTGGGCGTGGCCAGGGTAACTTCTAGAAGAGGAAGAATGGTGAGCGAGGTGTGGCTCATGTCGTTGCGGTTCAGCTAGAGGCAGGTGGTCCTGCAAGGGTGTATGCACATCGCGAGGGACGTAACGACACCAACGTGATTGTAGGTACCTTCGCCTTGCAATCCTTGTTGCCGTTAGCATTTGATTGATTCTTGATCTACACAGTCATACATATTGACTGAGCATGCACATTTACTTGATATTCTTGTTGAGATGTTATACATGGGGATGCAAGTAACATGTTCTTTTGGTAAGATTGTTGTTATAAGAAAACTGTATAGAAGATGCCCTTTATCTGTTTAAGGCCATGTATTTTCAGTTGATTTGATGGAATTGCCTTTTTATGATTTTGATGTGATTCTTGGAATGGACTTGTTGGTTGAGCATCAAGCTGTGGTAGATTTTGATGTTAAGCGAGTTACCTTGAAACTTGCGGATGATTACGAAGCAGTAATCGTAGGCGATAACATGAAGTTCTTGTCCAATGCAATTTTGGCTCTTAAGCGAGTCGGATGATGGAGTTGGGTTGCGAAGCTTTCATGGAGTATGTGATGAACCCTGGTACAAAAGAAGTGTGACTGCATGACATACGAACAATATGTGAGTTTTTAGGTGTCTTTTTGGAGGAGTTGACTAGGTTGTCACCAAACCGAGAGGTGGAGTTTGACATTGAGTTGTATGAGAATATGACTCCCATGTCCATTGCTCCTTACCGCATGGAACCTAAGGAGTTGAAGGAGTTGAAGATGCAACATCAGGAGTTGCTTGATCGAGGGTTCATAAGGCCAAGTGTTTCACTTTGGGGTGTGTTGGTTCTGTTTGTATAGAAGAAGGATGGTACAATGCGTATGTGCATTGATTATCGATAACTAAACAAGTTGACAATTAAGACAAAGTACCCATTGCCGAAGATTGATGATTTGGTTGGATATTATCAACTAAAGGTTAAGGATGTAGATGTACCTGAGACAACTTTTAGAACAAGGTATGGCCATTATGAGTTCTTGGTGATATCCTTTGGATTGAGAAATGCACTGACTACATTTATGGATATGATGAATAGGGTGTTCCATGAGTTTTTGGATTGGTTCGTGGTAGTGTTTGTCGATTATATTCTCGTGTACTCGCGTACCGAGGAGGATCATGATATGTATTTGAGGATAGTGTTACAAGTGCTGTTGGAATATTAGCTTTATGCTAAGCTGAGCAAGTGTGAGCTTTGGGTCAGGGAAGTGGGGTTACTTGGACACGTGGTGTCAAACGAAGATATTCGGGTTGATCCACACAAAGTCGAGGCAGTGATGAGTTGGAAAACTCCTTAATTAGTGACGGAAGTGTGTAGTTTCCTTGGGTTGGCTGGTTATTATCAAAGGTTTGTTGAAGGTTTTTCTGAGATTGATGCACCTTTGACCAAATTGTTGCAAAAGAATATTCGCTTTGAATGGACGGATGTCAGGCAATAAGCTTTCGAGAAGCTCATGTCTTGATTCAGCCGGAATTGGGTAAGGAGTTTGTAGTCTATAGTGATGCCTCATATGTTGGTTTGGGTTGTGTGTTGATGCAAGGTGGGAAGGTGGTAGCTTATGCGTCTAGGAAATTGAAGGTGCATGAGCGCAACTAACCTACTCATGATCTAGAGCTAGCTACGGTGGTGTTTGCTTTGAAGATTTGGAGACACTACCTTTATGGTGAGAAGTGTGTGGTTTACACCAACCATAAGAGTTTGAAGTATCTTATGTCTCAAAGGGAGTTGAATCTTAGGCAACGAAGATGGTTGGAGTTGCTTAAAGATTATGATCTGACGATTGAGTACCATCCTGGAAAGGCCAATGTTGTGGCCGATGCGTTGAGTAGGAAGGTCGCTATTTAGTTGAGTGCGATGTTTTCTCGGTTGAGCATTTCGCGTGATGGTGGTTTGGTGGCTGAATTGTAGGTGAAACCTTTCTTGATTCAGCTAATCAAAGAGAAACAATTGATTGATGATTCGTTGGTGCCTCATATGCATGATATAGCTGATGGTAATATAACATACTTTTGTTTCAATGATGATGGTGTTCTATGTTTCTAAAGTCGAATAGTGATGCCGGAAGATGTTGAGTTGAGGCGCACTATGTTGAGTGAAGCTCATAGCATTCCTTTTGCAATGCACCCTGGTAGTATTATAGAGCGTCTATGTGTTCTCTATTTATGAGCGCAAGTGCACACTCCTTTCAAGTTATAGTATATAAGATATCGTCCCCCATAGGGATTGGAAAGGATTCTATGAGTGTTTTCGTACACCAGAAAATAGTAAAGTGCACAATTAAATGCAATAAATTTCCTAAAATAAAAATTAGGTTATATTAGGAGGTGCATCTCCCAAACATAGCCACGTCTTGAGGGTATTGTGCTTGGCTTTTCGTTCATGTATGCCCTTCCTCTCCTTAGGTGGGTGTTGGCTGCCCTCTTTGCCGCCCTGGCAGCTAGGTGTTGGGCCTGTGTCTGGGTTGGGTTGGTGGGCTTCCATTTTCTGGCATACCTCTTTTCCCTTCAGAGTTTGTAAGATGTTCAGCTTAATGGTCTGATCTTCAACCTTCTTATTGATGTCTTCTTCGTATACGAGCTCAGATTTAAGGTTTGCCCTGGTCATACCCCAAAGACAAACAAGAAGCGTATTTTTTTTATTTTTAAAATAAAATAACCAACAATTTAAATGCAAAAACTAAAAGTAGAAGTGCAGGATTTCAAACGCAGTTGATGTTGCCAATCCCTTACCAAGGCACAAAAAACTTGTAGTGCGTCTATGTTTTCTCTATTTATGAGTGCAAGTGCATACCCCTGTCAAGTTATATTATATAAGATATTGTCTCCCACAGGGATTGAAACGGCTTCTGTGAGTGTTTTCCTGCACCAGAAATAGTAAATTGCATAATTAAATTTCCGAATATTAAAAAGCATAAAAGTAAAAACACAAGTAATTGAAGAGAGAGAGAGCAGTTAGGTTGATAGATAGGGCAAGGTAGTTGTAGCTCAGTAGTGTGTAAACTGTGTTGTAAAGATTAAGTGTGTTTTGTGCTGCCACGATCTGCTGCCTTGTCTCGCAATGGCGGATTGAGGCGGCGGCATCTTTCGCTGCCACTACGGCACTCTGCTCTTGCAACTTTCGTTGTCTCGGCAGGTGAGATGGAGAGAAGTCCTGGCGGCAAGTCTAACAGATACTCCATGTTCTATTAAGCAATTCTAAAGTGATACTACATATGTCTAGGCTAGGATTTTGTTACTGCGTGATGTAGGCAATACCTAGCAATCTTAGCGTAAACCTAACACAGGCAATCAACGTTTGGTTGCTCCTTTTAGCCGTTGAAATTTTAACTTATGTCTAAGCTGGATTAGTCAACACCTCGTCATGATGAGACCGTATTTAGTTCTTTCGTGAGTTTGAGACTCTCGTGCCTGACAAATGGATTTCTTCTACTAGACTTTTGGAACTAATTGAAGGAAGTGAAGCACATGAATTAAGCAAACTAAGTGTATTTTATTGCAAAACAACTCAAACTATTACAATCGTTTGTCACAACTACTTTACATACAAAAACCTAACCCCTAAGAGAGAATTAAAAGGTGATCTATATATCCCCCGCCTTGTACCCTCATATACATAGGTATTTATAGGGCTCATGGCCTTAAGCTTGAGTCCTACTTGCAGTTGAAGTCTTTAAAGCTGCTTTATATTAAATACTGACTTCTTTGACTTGAATGTGGACTCTTTTTGGACGTTGCCTACTCCAGTAAGTAAAGATAAGTGCTCCTTCTTATCAATCTTTAATATACTCTGCACACCATTCTAGGCTTCAGAAAATAGCAAGGCTGGGCTTGTTGGATTTAGAAAATCATCATCTATAAATTGAAGTCCATCTTGGCCGAGTCAGTGTATTACCTCCTAGGCAGCTAGCTGCTATGGCGGCATCTTTGGCAGCACTTTGGAACTGCTTCAGTACAGCTCTTTTTTGCTCCCTACTTTCATGTCCTCTCCTCCTCTACACAGCTACAACACCTGAAAAAGAAAACTAAACTAAAACAGTATCTTTTCTTAACCAAATATAGAATATTAAATAAAAGCGTGGTAAAGGAGAAAATATTGTTATTATGAATGCAATGCACCTAAATATGCCTAAATGGGCTTAAGAACAACAATAATAAGGGAAGGAATGTGTAGAAAGTATAGAACTTACAGACACTCTACACACACCCAAACTCGAACTGTTTTTTTTCCTCAAGCAATGCAACCTAACTAGTAAATCTGCCTACTTGTACAAAAATTAACAGAAACCTAGCTTTTAACTTGAATTCTTACCTCAAGGTCGGGACACCTATTTTATGTTTAGTGATAGGGATTGGAATGAAATAACTTAGAACTTAAAATTTTTTAGTGCTAGTGCAGTGTGTGCTAGTTTGTGTCCATGCTAAACTTGCTAAGTATACTAAGTAAACAACCATTGTTAAAAAAATCAAAAAAGGATATGATTTTTCTGCCATGGTAGCACAGTTGGGCACATTTTTCTTTTTTTTCTGATCTTGGCCTCAAGGGCTTCAACTCATCACAACTATTCTCAAGGTCTGAAGCTAAGATTGGAGCATAGTACGAAACTCCAAACCATTTGAATAGAGTCATCCCGTGAAGGCTTTCATTCACTCCTGCTAATTTGTCTGTTACTTCAATTTTAGATACTTGGACTTTGATAGCAGCGGAGTGTCCTTGCTCATGATCCTTCCTGGAGCCTGTTTCGGGCACCTCTAGAGTATTAAGCAATTATTCCTAGAGCTTGTTTCGGGCATCTCTAGTGTACTTGGAATTAACTGCCATATGTTGCAGCGGCGACAATCCTGCATCCAATTAAGAAATTTTCATTAGTTTAAGCAGGCAGTGTTAGACTTAGAACTCAAGCAAAACTCAACACTTAGCAGACAATTTAAGAATAATTGGCAACTAAAAAAATTCTAAGTATTTTTTCATGCTTCTTCCCATGTTTAAGTTAAATTTTAAGTATGGTGTGAATATGGAAGTCGGCTAACTATCATTGGCACAAGTTTTTAAGCTAAGACTTTCGATATCATTATGTGCCAGGGCAGAATTTACACTTGCTGCTACATGCGGTTAAATGCAACTAAAAGAAATGAAAACAAAGAGGACTAAGTCCCCCAAACTCAAGGTTGGCACTGTCCTCAATGCTTTAAACAAAAAATAAAATAAAAACAAAAAATTAAAAGAAAACATAAAAGGAAAGAGAAATAAAGAAAAGATGCTAAAATTTATGTGAGTTCCCCTCCGTTTCTGCTTCTACCTCGGAGGAGGATTTTGAGGAGGCGGCGTAAGGCAGGAGATTTGGCAGCTGGGCTCTTCCTCTGGCCACATGGAGGCAAGATGCGACTGGGAGTAGGTCTTTTAAGTGGTGCTTCTGGCTCGGTTTCAGACCCTTCGCCTAGATGCTCAGTCGCACTGGTGGGCCACTTTTTTTCCTTGCTGCTTCGGCCGGTTTGTCGCTAGAGGAATCGAATACCTTCATATCCAATGAATTCGAAGCTATGACTTTCTCTTTGGCAGCTACCTCCTTGTCAGCCTCTTCTGCTGTAGAGGCTGCGTCGGTAGTCTTATCAACTTTTTATGCATGGATCTCCTCTTCTTCAGAATCATAGGAGAAGGTGAAGATGTATGGCTGGATGGGAGTGGGCGTGGTCCTTCTTTTGGGGCGGATATGTGGTCATTCGCTGGGAGTGGCAGCTGGTCGAGGTGTGATCTGGGTTTGTTTAGAAGCTGCTAACTCCGATGGGAAGGCTGTCAACCTTGGGCCGTCGTCGTAATATTTGTCCAACAAATAGGCCACAAAGGCCTCTTGCACCTTCGCGATATATCTCGTAAAGATTACCTTTTTGTGCTCAATTCTCTGGCAGCTCTCTACAAGGTTTCGTAGAAGAGGAACCACGGCGGAAGAAACGATAACATCTGTACTACCCGTCGCGGCCAGGGTGGCGGCAGGATTGGACGGCGAGTGTGTGGTTGTTGGCGTTTCAAGTTCTGGTTCTTTCAATATCTGGATACGATACTTCTTTATCCACCCTTCCTTGGCGGCGATGATAGTATCTTTGGGATGCGACAACACACGGAAATTGGCGCAGAGGCCTGTGATGAGTGAGGGGAAAACGAGAGGTGCCTTGGAGTTTGGTTTGGCTGCGTCATCATTGATTTCTTCAAGTATAACTTCCCAACGTTGATTGGCTGCCCCTTCATTATTCTATGGATAAAGGCCAGCCATGGCCTGTTGACTATGGAACCATATGAAGTGGGCATTAGGCGACGCTGGACGAAGTTACTCCAAAGAATTGCCTCTGTCAGCAAATCGCGGAGGTTGACTGAGCCGTTATTTTTTCCGGTGAGCCACTTGGCGTTGGGATGGCAGATTTCTATTTTGATTTTTTCGTAGTCTGATGTCGTTAGACCCAAGTTCCATTTTCGTGCGGATTCTCTTTGATTTCTATTCCGTAGAAGCTGTTTAGTGTTGCCGCTGTGATCTTGACACCCTCGCCGCGAACATAGACAAAGGGGTTTCTTGGGGTAGGTTTGTGGGCATAAAATTCCCTAACTAAGTTGGTGTTTACCCCCTCTGGCTGCCGTGCAAAAATATGCCAACCGAGTGTGTGGACTCTTTCAAATACGTTAGGTTCAAGACCAAGATCCCCTTCATGCCTTGTGTACTGGAAACCTATCTCTTCCCAAATTTGCCACTAAGCGAAATGCTGCCGATAGGTTGCTACTGCATCAGCATTAAAGAACCTCTGGAAGGTTGGCTTAAAGGATGAGGCTGTGTGTTTTGATGTTGCCATAATTGTGAGAACGGTTGTGTTTCCTAGAGAATAGAAAGAAATTACAAGAAAATAACGCAGATGAGATCTTGAGAGCAAATAAGACAAGAAGAGTTGAGAGAAAACGAGAGAGTAAAGTGAAGAATAAGTAGAGAATAGTTGGTCTTATATAGCCACTACTCTCTGCTGCCTTGGCGGGCACACTGCCAACGGGCGGCAATAATTGCTGCAGATTTTACAAGTTCTAGTTGTTACGCAAAAAGCCGTTGCGGCCAGCTGTTGCAAATGTAGCTGTTGCGGCTAGCCATTTTGGTTTTGGGGGTGTAATGTGAGATCTAAGTTGCTGGTGTTATACCTCACTCGGAGTTTATAAAATGTGGTAGAAAAAGTTGATTTAATGTGAATTTCGGAGTTGTGTTGATTTGATTTGTTTGAGATGGTTTCTAAATGGGTTTTAAAAGGTTTATAATGTTGAAATAGAGTTTAAATCATAGTAATCCTGAAATCCTTGAGATCATTGGTTTTTGAAGCATTTATGTTTGGGTTTTTGGGGTGTAATGTGAGATCTGAGTTGCTGGAGGTATAAGTATGGTTTTAGGTTGTTTTTGGTTGTTGATATATGCTTATAATTTGTTGGATTTGTTCGTTTATAGCTGGACTTAGTTTGGAGATAATCGATTGAGTTTTCGGTTGTTTCGATTGGGTAAATTGATGCTATAGAAAAAGGCTTGCGGGTTTTCTTTTGAGTGTTGGTGTTTGAATGCATTATGATGCACTGAATCTTTGTTTTTTAATGTGTTGAAAATAAGGGATAGTGTTCTGGAATAGAGTGAAGTGGTTTTGGAATGCTTCAGACGATTGATAATTGCATCGGCAAGTTTGGTTTCACAAGTCGGTGAGTGGAAACAGTTGTTCCAGCATGGAAACGTTTTAGAAAAGGTTTTTTTGAACTTAGTAAGAACTTGAAAAGCTTTACTAAGTTCGAAAGTAAGTAAAATGAAATTCTCTCCCAGATTGTGCTAGTTTGAGCCATTGGCTGCACTTGATTTTAATTGCATTTACCTACTGTTTTAAAGCACGTTTCGAGTATATAAAAATGAAATTGATGATGCCATGAGGTTTAAGGATGCACTAGGTAAGTGATCCTTGTATGCATGTGTTGATGCATGAGTTTTGAAGCATGGTTTAATGGTTGTGATATGGCTTATTATAAATGCTTTGGAAAAACATTGAGGTATGCATCGAATATGGATTATATTGGCATGTGATGTTGTGTAAAGAGTTTTGTAAATGAAATTGAATATAGTTAGCATTGTGTGTATATAGAACTATCGCAAGTAGTGCAAGTGTACACGACGCAAGTAGTAAAGTGATACTAGAGTATCGGATATTGTCTCCATAGGGACTAGAAATAACTCTATCCTTGAATTGCTACACAAGAGAAAGAAATAGTTTAAACGAATGGGTGAAGTAATCTTGAGTAAAAACTAAAGTAAAAGATAAAGGAATCATATTTAGAAAATAGGTCGGTATTGAATTGCTCAGTAGTGCAGGTGTTGCACTGTTAGAGGAACTTGTGTTGTTTGTCGTCGTTCCTGTCGCGGCAGCACCTGTCGCGGCAGAGGTCTGTTGATGCCGCGGAAACTATCAACAACTTCGTGCTTCAAGCTTGGCAAGAATCCCTGTGATGACTCGTCCTATCCCTAGGTCCAAGTTCTGTTGATGAACACTTCTTGGATGATACCTCCCGGCGTGAATCAAAGGGTGAACACCAATATTTGTGAATTCTTCTTTAGCCACTTAACCTTGTACTTATCCCTAAGCCATGATGGTTTAACCATAAACTGGAAAACACATATTTACTCTTTTCGTATGCTTAACTCTCCCGATATCAAACAAATAGATAACCTCACAATGCTCTCCCGATGCTCTTATGAGATATGAAAACCAGAGTAAATAAACTTGATGTTTTTATTACTTGAACAGAAAATTCCTAAAACAATTCAATCCTTGCAACGACTTTAGGGGAAGACAACTAGGAGTGAGATATCCCTTACTAGGTCGAATTACATGCCTTTATATAGGCCTTGGGTCCAAGTTTTCTAATATGGCAAGAATACAAGTTTAAATTAAAGTACAACTCTATTGAAGACTAAATCTCCTGAGTAGATGCCTTGAATTTGTCCTCTTTTCTTGCCTTGAGTTTCTTCCTTGAACTTTGGGCTTGGCCTTCATTCTACTTAAGGGCTTAGAAAAATATGGGAGTGGTCCACGACAGACTGGCTTGAAATCCTCTATCTTTCGAGCTCCACTTCACTTTTCCACCTCAGCATTCCATTGTCGTCACGGCTGCCACGGCAGATGTCACGACAGACTGTGCTTTTCGACTCCATCTCCGCAACTCGCCTCTGCTCCTTTGCTGCCCTGGGTCTATCGCAGCAGATACCTGCAAAAGTAACCAAAATCAGCAGCAACTATATAATTTTATCTAATTGTGATGTGTATGCAAAAATCTATCCTAAATGCAATGAATCATGCTTGAGTGCAACAAAAATATGGGTGAATGAGAAGTAAAATATAGAACTTTTATGCACTCAATACACCCCCAAACTCAAGTCATTGCTTGTCCTCAAACAAATATAACCTAACAAAATAAAAACTTTTTGGCTTGGCTTAATGAAGTGAACTTTCATTACCTATAACACATTCTCTATCAAGAGTAGTACCTTGTCGGGTGTTTATGGATTTATCCAGAACAATGCTATAATTCTTGTGCAAGTGTGTGCAGGTTTTGTGAAAAAATATGTGCCTAGACTCCCTTATTTACCAGAATAGTTATGCTACTCACTTTAATTTTATGCCAAATTTTATTTTTTGGAGGCAATTCTTAGGCTCCTTTAGTTTTTTCTGAATTAGACTCTGTGTTTTTCTTATTTTCATTTCACTAGAGCTTGTTTTTTTGGGCACCTCTAGCTATCTTCCTAGAGCCGGTGTTAGGCACCTCTAGGGGCATTGAGTCTAAGATTTTCAATGCTATTACTCTTTTCCTAGAGCCATTGTTAGGCACCTCTAGGGGCAATTCAAGTGGTTAAGCTTTCCTACTCTAGTTCACTAACATAACCCTAGACAGCATATAAGTCACAAGGGTGTTTTACAGTTCAGAACTATAGCATGACTCTAAATAATTCCTAAACATCCTATAGGCACCGTCACGACAGAGAATGTCGCGGCAGGTAAGTTCAGTTTAAAATCTTAAGCCAATTTTTATATTTTTAATTTTTTTTGACACAAAAGCTAACTAAAATGAGGCACAAAATAAAGACACAACTAAAAAGTTCATTAATAGAGGGATGCCCACCCCTAAACTCGAGGGTTGCATTCCCCTCAATGCATGAAAACAATGAAAAGAAAAAAGAAAACAACATCACAAAATAGATAAAACAACAGCAAAGACAACAAATAAATAAGGAAAAGCACTTAAGTTGATTAGATGTCGTCGCTGCTTCTGCTGACGCGGAGCTGCCGGCGGGCAGTGACTTTGACGACAAAGGTTGGCTTGGTACTGGGAGATGGGGAGGCTATCTTCTTTTTGGCCTCTCGAGGTGGCTAGACTCTGGTAGGTGAGATATGTGGGGGCTGGTCCAAGACCTCGATGTCATCATCACTGCTCATGTTGCTGTCTGATTTGTTGTGGCAGGGCCCTTCAATAGTTTCGTTTAGCTTTTTCCTCTTCATCGGAGGGAAGTCCTTCAATACGTCTCGGACGACAGATGGTTCCTAATCAGAATCATCCTGCCAGACGGAGGAGGAGGAGAACCCTTCAAAGTATTTTGGGTCGATCTCAGGTAATGGTTCCTTCCTTTTCTCTCCTCGGAGAGTAGAAAATCTTCTGTCGCCAGCACCGGTCGTGGCAGATGGTTTGGCGGAGGCAACCGTGGGTGTTTTTGGACTGGCAGCATGAGTAGGGGCGGCAGCGTAGAACTCTCGAACCAGGGTGACGCTCATCTTCTCTGGCTGGACAGCGAACATCTGCCATTTGAGTGCGATGATTTTCTTGGCGATGAAACTTTCAAGCCCTAATTCTCCCGTCTTTTGGGTGTAGGTGAACCCTCTTTCTTCCTACATCTCTCTCTTTTTGAACGAACCATAGTACCTCCTCTCCGAATATGTTGATGTGAAGTGGTAGGGTATTCTGTTGTGGCTGGGTGTGGACACTGTCGTGACAGAGGTGGAGGCAGCACTTCGTCGGGTTGATTTGGTAGCCATGAGGAAAACTGTAGCAAACGAAAGAAAGTTTTCTAAGATCTAAATTCTGGGAAGCAAGTAGGGAAAATGAGATTGAGATGAAAAATAAAAAGGGAGTGGGGGTTTCTATAGAACAGGGTTTTCTATCCGTTGGGACTGTAACGACAGGGATGAATAACGGGGCTAGCTGTTACGCGGTTTCTGACACGTCTGTCACGCGTTTGCGCGTTTGTTACGCGTTTGTGTGTCTGTCACGACAGCTCCATGACAGGCTGTATTTTCCGCATCTTTCGCGACAGTTGGTGACAGACTGTCACGACAGAGTTGTCGGTTGGGCTTTTTGAATTGTTGTGAATGCGGTGGGCTGGTTCATTCCTCCTCATTTCTTTGCTTCCTTTATTTTCTAAAAATAAATAAATAAACTAAATTAAAATCTTATTTCCTAAAAAATAATAAATAAAATAAATAAAATAAAATAAAACTAAGTTAATTTAGTGATGCCTTGAGGGGCATCTTCTAAAGTAAATACTTATCGTATCCTTGGGGCTTCAGCCCCTTGATAATGCTTGAGCCTCTATCCATTGACCTTGAATTGGTGCCCATCCTTCATTGATTTGATTGTAATGGCACAATGGGGGAAAACTTGGACAACTTGGAAGGGGCCAGACCTCCTAGATTTAAGCTTTCCTGGAAAAAGCTTCAACCTAGAGTTAAACAACAACACCTGCTGCCCTGGGCAGAACTGTCGTAGCAGCAGTTTTCTGTCGTGCCACTTCTTTGTTTTGTCCTTGTAGATCTTGGCGTTGTCATAGGCCATTGCTCAAATTTCTTCGATTTCATTCATGTCCAGTAGCCTTTTCTGCCCTGCCTTGTCCCAATCCAGGTTAACTGTCTTGATAGCCCAATATGCCTTATGTTCTATCTCGACAGGTAAATGGCAAGTTTTCCCGTAAATGAGGCGATAGGGTGACATCCCCAATGGTGTCTTAAATGTTGTCCTGTAGGCCCAGAGTGCATCATTTAGATGTAGAGACCAGTCTTTTCGAGTAGGTTTGACCATCTTCTCTAGGATGTTCTTTAATTCTCTTTTGATATCTCGACTTGCCCATTGGTTTGGGGGTGATATGCTCTTGCAATTCTGTGCTTTACTTCGTGTTTCCTTAGTACACTAGCAATTACCCTATTGTCGAAATGTCTACCCTTATCGCTAATTATCGCCCTTGGGATGCCAAACCTTGAGAATATTTGCTTGTGATGAAATCTTTGCACAGTCTTGGCATCGTTCTTTTTAGTGGCGATCGCTTCTACCCACTTAGACACATAGTCTACTTCCAGTAGGATGTATAAATTCCCACAAGAGGCTGGGAATGGCCCCATGAAGTCGATTCCCCAAACATCGAAGACCTCAAGTATGTTTTGCAGTGGCATCTCGTGCCTTCTAGATATATTCTCAGTCCTTTGGCATTTGTCACAGCTCTTGTAAAAAGCTTGTGCATCCTTGAACAGTGTAGGTACTTCTTTCTGTACTTCTTTTTGTTCCTCTCGTGGTATGCATCTCCTGATGATCAGATCTGCACAGTGCTTAAAGAGGAGAGGTTCGTCCCAACAATAATGTTTTGCATTATTTTGGAACCTCTTCCTTTCTTGGTAATCAAGCTCAAGAGGTAATAACCGACTTACAATGTAATTGACAATGTCAGCTGTAACCCCCTTAACCCGGCCCAGACGGTTGACCCGAATTAAGAAAGTCACACGGGGAAAACCAAAGTCAACCCGAAAGTCAACCTTGATTAACGACCCTTTTTTTTCTTTTTAAACTTGTCTAGATGCACATTAGCCCTAATTGTGATCACACAAACATCATACTCAAAGATCACAAACATCAGAGATCAAACAGGGACCCAATTGAACAAATTACAACTTTAGGGACCAAATTGTAAATTCTGAAAACTTTAAGGACTTAACCAGATTTTAAGTTACCAACTTAAAATTAATCATGTTTCATACTTCTATGCCAAATTTCAGCTCAAACGGACATCGCAAACTCATACAATTGCACAAACAAGATTCAGGACCAAAATGCAAACATTCCAAAACATTTAACCGCCAATGTCAGCCCCCAACGGTCACCCGTTCCGAAACAGGCAGAGCCCGTTTCGAAACACGGGGCCGTTCCGCAACGCGTACCGCAACGGGGGTCTGGCAGTAGCCATTCCGTTTCAGAACGGTGTCACCCGTTTCGGACGCCTGGGTTGGTTCAGGGCACCCGTTCCGAAACGGTGTCAACTGTTCCGAAACACCCTGCACAGATTGCAGCATAAAGCATACTTAAACATGCAATTGATCAACCAAACATGCTTCAAAAGCCACCAAACTTTACCAACATGCAATTCAACATATATGAGACATTCTTGCATCAGCAATTCAACAGAATATCAACAAATACGAAAAGCCACAAATCTATAGGCATGCTTCCTACACAAGCAACCATTCAAGCATAAACTTCCAAATCAATCTCATAAAAGCCAAATACATGTTCCAACAACATCAACAACATAAAACCATACTTGTCCGAACATAAACGAATACATAAACATCAACCCAAGAGGTTCTACCCCCATTGCCTTTATTAACTATAGCTATTCACCGAGACATACATCTCAAATGGAGTCCTCCTTGAATCCCTTGCTTCTCGCTGTCCAAACTTCAAGAATCTGCATTGATGGACACAAAAAGGAGCGTAAGAACATAATGCTTAGTGAGGAATGCTCAAAACCAAAACACCATCAATGCAGCGGGTCATAAAAACACATTTAAAACAAACCCGATTTGTTAACCAAGCAAAGCTTGAAAACCCTTTTTCAACATCATGCTTAAAACCATGCATTGCACATACATGAAAACCAACCCTTAGCTTAGCAAGCTAAGAAAACCTTTTCAAAGCACAACTTGCAAAGTCATCCATTTACCCATTCCATGCATAAACACCATATGCAAAGTTAAATTCAAAACCTTGGAAAACACTTCCATTTTACATCATACCTTTCATATACTTGAACATCATTTCAAGCAAGAAACCTTTTAAAACCATTTACTCAATCAATCCATCACATGCATTAAACAAAGGCAACTTATGAACCACAACATCATCATCACATGCCTTTTAAAACAAGTCTTAACAAGACTCCAATGCATTTAAGAGATTCCATGCACACATGCATCATTTACCAAATGATAATCAACACTTGTTCAACTTAACAAGTAAACATGCATTCACAAGCATTAACCACATTTCATGCAACCATGCATCTTTTCAAGCATTAAACACTTTTCATGCAACCATGCATCTTTTCAAGCATCTCATGCTTCTTTATAATCAAGAACATTACATTGGCTTCCAAGTGATCATCCACATCCACTTTTCAACTCAACACCCGATCGGATACGCGGATCACAAGCGTTGTCCCCCACGCTTCATACACACTACCAATCCAAGGTCTCCAAATGGACTTTTAAACACCATTTGACCTCAACATCCTAAGGTTCCCATGTATGGACTTTTAAACACCATACAACCTTAGCTTTTCCCGAGGTTCCCATGTATGGACTTTTAAACACCATACAACCTCAACTTTTCCCGAGGTTCCCATGTATGGACTTTTAAACACCATACAACCTCAACTTTTCCCAAGGTTCCCATGTATGGACTTTCAAACACCATACAACCTTGACATGCACAAGGTTCCCATGTATGGACTTTCAAACACCATACAACCTTTGCATCACCGATTGGTAGTTGTATAACATCACTAACGAGATCTGGGACACCCTACACAAGATCCACACATGGACTTACACCTCCATTGTGATCTTAACAAGCACAAGGTTCCCATATATGGACTTTTAACCACCATATAACCTTTGCTTAACCAAGGTCCTCGAATGGGCATTCCACCTCCATTATGACCTTAACCATCTCGTTAGGATACTTGAAGGGAGTTTACCGGTTCACACTTAACCACTCCACCTCCAAGGCGACTTAATTCACGGTGCACCCAATCCTATAGCCGGCTAACTATATCCGATCAAAGAAACCAAGAACCACTTACATCACTTGCCAATATAACCACCTTACCACATTAGTCCAATGATTCACATGCATAACCACAATGCATAAACCATCATTTACCATCATTAATTCACTGTTTTTAAGCATTACACAAAGCCATTGAACAACATGCAACATCATGCATCAAAACCACATTTTCAATGTACAAAACCAAGGATCTCTTACCTTGAGCATCCTTCACATATGGCTTTCAAAACCAGCATTAAACCATGCTTAAAATATGCTTTCAAAACAGAATATAAACCATGCAAATCACATGCATTGCAACCATCAAACACAATTGCTTTAAAAGCCAAATCACAACACAATTCAAGAGCGAAAACCATTTACTTACTCTTGAGCTTAGCAAAGTTGTTTAGACTTAAACTAAGCTCCCAAAACCTTCAAACCTTGGTTTAAAAGCTGAAAACCCAACTTCACTCACCGATACACAAAACAAGGCTAACCAACAAGCCTTCCAAGCATCCGAAACCTTCCGCAACACCTCCAAAGCTCACGGATCAAACTCCCCTGTTTCAAGCACACAAAAACAGAGCATTAATGCATCTTTATGCATTAAAAACACCAGCAACACAACACAACTCGTTGTTCATCACAAATCCAACATTTCGGCTACCAAACACAACCGAAATCACCTCCAAACACTTCCAAAACTTAGCCCAGCCAAGATCCATCACTTCTAACCATTTTTAAACATCAATTAACATCCAAAATGACCACAAACACATCCTTATACCTCCAGGTATAACAGATCACCAAAAACACTCCAAAAACAACCAAAAACTCAAGCAAAACTTAGGAAATTCAACCTATCCGGGACTGCATTAATTAAACCTCAACTTCTAATCAATTTAGCATTCATTTAACATCAATTTGACACCTCAAAACACTGCCCAAACAGACCACGCGAAAATTTCACCAAAATCACCAAATCTTGCATTTTAAGCTAAAATCAAGATTTCAATTGAAAAGCCTTTAACAAATCACAAATCAAGGAATGAGAACTTAGGAATTTCAGTAAAGAACTGATAGTTTAGAGGAGAAGGACGTTCTTACCTTCAAACTTGAATTTCTCCATTTTAGAATCAAGAAGCTTGATGAAACAACTTGCAAATGGTGAGGTTTTATTGTAGAGATGATTAGGAATCCAAAGAGAATTGAAAAGGAAGATTTGAGTGACAAAATCAGAGGAGAAAATCTGGAGAGATGTGTTTGGGTTGAGAGAAAATGAGAGAAAAGGAGAATTGGAAGAAAAATGGAAAGTTAGTTATAAAATAGTCAAAATGACTTTCCCTCCTTTTTCATATGCTTTAAAATCAGAATAAAGCCTTAAAATATCTTAGAAAAATCTGGAGAAACTCTTTTTGGAATAATAGCTCCTTAAAGATTCAAAGTTTCAATCCTTTTATAAAACAGTCACCAAACTTTCAAAAATTACATTTTGGTCACTAGCCAAAATGTCAACCTTCCGAACCTCATTTTCCAAAATTGATTTCACAGTTCACTTTTACATATTAAAAGATGATTTTAGAACATTTTTCCATATTTTTAATGCAACCCGAACTAGGCTTTCCTAATTTCATCTTTATATATTCGATCAGCACTTTGACCGAACCGGTCAACGCCCAAAACTTCTGAGCCCAAAACCGGGGCTTTACAACTCTCCCACCCTTAGGAAATTTCGTCCTCGAAATTTCAACTGGTGAAAAGAGAACCACAACCTTCCCAAAGCAACACACAAGGCAACACAAAAGCCTCAACCATCACTGAACACATTCCACACAAAAACTCCACCAAACCAACACCACCACATACTGTTCACAAAATCCAGAACACTCAAAGATAACCACAACTTAACCTTTCACTTATCCGGACTGTACACAGTTCCAACATCAACCTGAAGAACCTCAACCTTTACAGCACACAACACTGCAACACACAACTCCCAAGACTTGTTTACACAGGGACATCAACCAAACCAATTCAACCACTATGCAAACTTCTCTGCTTCTAAAACTCTTGCAAACTCCCAAACTTCTTCCAAGAATTTTCCCAACAAGAAAAAATTCTTAAGCATCAACTGCTTACCCAAACTCCTCGACGAAAGCTGACATTCCTTCACATCTGCCGCTATTATTACCATAACGACTCACCAGGACTACTCACCCAGATTCCAAAATTTACATCACAACCCCAACTCGACTCCGCCAGCCGTCCCACACACACCAGCTGACTTCAAAAGAAGTTCACATACTCACAACCAACCAACCACTTCTCACAAGAATCCTTTCAAACAACAATGGCCTTCGACCTTTCATTGTCTATCCACCACAAGCTTTGACCACAACACTTGCCTTACTAGCACATCGCCCAACTTAAACATACAGATCATCTTCTCAACTCCTCAAAGGTTGCTAAGAACCAACACTTACAAACACAACCTTTCCACAACAACTTAAATGCTAAGCTACCTCAGCACTTGGAAACACAACCACTAAACTGCAACATCACTTAGCACCAAGGAACTACCCCTTCCACTTAACTATTCAAACCACTTGACCGATTCTAACTTCAACCGGTACTCCTCACCACCAAACCACTAAACTCCTTAAGCAACAACATTATCCTTCTACCAACAGGCTATACTACTCTCACTATCTCCAGCACTAGCTTAATATTCTCTATTGCTTCTAACTTCCACTCAGCACCAACACAACCTCCAAAAACCCATCATCCAACCTAACCCAACCACCACACTAACAGATTCGATTAGTTATTAGCGAGTGTGAACATCGTATGCATGGCCACCTACATGCCCTATCAATGCCTGATGTACATGTATGCAAAACCTCTAATGTCATGCCACATGTATGCATGGTCCAGCACATATATAATATAGCATATAACAATGATTTTAACTGTGCATGAATGCCAGTTCACACCCTCCAATAACATCCTCAAAATCCGTCTAAGAACAACCTCCTACCACACTTCTAACTTATCTAACTCCACCATACCAACAACCATTAACCACAAAATACTCACCAAAACCTTCTTCACACCAAAGATATTTCCAAACTACAACTATCACCCCAAACATGCTAGCAACAAGACTAAACTTACCACGCAAGGAAAACCAACAGAAACCAAACCAGGGTAACTAAAGCAAAGATTACTTAACAAGGTTACCTGAAAACACAACACCACCCTGAAGCTTCATCAGACGAGCTCTCTTTCTCGCGGAACCATCACCCTCCTGCCGCTCCGCTATAGCACCAGCTAACACACTAGGGTCACCACCGACCTCTTGCGGTAAGGAACCTTGGCTTTTCCGAGCCAACATCAAACAATCACGTCTCATATGTCCAGCAGACCCACATTTCCAGCAATTCTCATTTCCCAAACTCTTCACAACCTTCTGCTCTTTCTGCCACCTCTGAACCTTGCCTCGGCCGTGCCCACGACCTTTCAGAGACCCTTTGGCTATCACTAAAGCTGACTTCACCCCAAGGGGACAATCACGCTTCACATGCACTTTAGAACCACAGTTCCAGCAAGCACCCGCGCCCCAACAACCTCCAACATGGCGCCTTTCACAACGATCACATACCGGTGGCTGAGCTTCCACTCCTTGCTCAAGCAACACTTGCTCCACAACAGCACTACTTTCACATTGCTTAACCCTTGGAAACTTCTCTCCAAGATACCTTTCATAAAAGGCGGATACAAAGAAATCCCAGTCAATATCATAGATATGTGACGCCACCGCCACAGATGTCCACCAGACACATGCATCCTCCAGCATCAGAGAAACAACACTTCCCAGCTTACATGCATAATCACAGCCTTCCTGATCCAGAATCAGAATCACATCGGCCAACCAGGCCTCAAACATCTCCGGTGAAGAACCATGATATTCCACAGCACCCAGATCAAGCAAACGCTGCTTCGGCAAACCCACACATCCCACAGCCAGCACATCTACTGACTTTACCTTTACCACAGCCTGAGATGTTCCCAACACCTCCTGAACAACAGGTGATGAACTCTTCATCACAGAACCAGCTTCTTTCCCTTGCCTTACCACCTCAACTCCAGGCACAGAAGACTGAGACAAAACACCTCTAAAAAAGGGTGAATTCCATGCCCTAACCACCTGCCCCAAGGCAACAACCATCTCACCCAACTGCCATTCTTTCATCGACTTTGCCATACTACTAACAACAACAAACAATCACAACAAAACAAACAAACCAGTTAGACCAGCTTTAAGCAAGGATTCAAACTCCAACTCCAAAATAACGCAATAGCTATATTAATAAGGCAATGGGTATCCCGATTCCTCCCCTTTACATGACATAACAGTCATCACAAACATGAATATCACAACATCAAGCATATCAAACAACATACTTTGATCATGCTTACACCAAACAGCATCCACTTGCAACAGCATACTAGCAACATGACATACTCAATACATGTTCATCAAGCAAATCACCAGCTCACAACATTAGCACAAATCTACATAAGCTCAACCAAGATTCATAACCATACAGCATGCTTGAAAACATCAGCAACTTGCTCAGAAACACGTGTTTCAACCAACTTTCAACCACACAACAAGGTAAACATCAAACACACATCACAACAACTTACCGTTTTCCCCAAGCATTCGCAACTCAGCTCTGATACCACCAAATGTAACCCCCTTAACCCGGCCCAGACGGTTGACCCGAATTAAGAAAGTCACACGGGGAAAACCAAAGTCAACCCGAAAGTCAACCTTGATTAACGACCCTTTTTTTCTTTTTAAACTTGTCTAGATGCACATTAGCCCTAATTGTGATCACACAAACATCATACTCAAAGATCACAAACATCAGAGATCAAACAGGGACCCAATTGAACAAATTACAACTTTAGGGACCAAATTGTAAATTCTGAAAACTTTAAGGACTTAACCAGATTTTAAGTTACCAACTTAAAATTAATCATCTTTCATACTTCTATGCCAAATTTCAGCTCAAACGGACATCGCAAGCTCATACAATTGCACAAACAAGATTCAGGACCAAAATGCAAACATTCCAAAACATTTAACCGCCAATGTCAGCCCCCAACGGTCACCCGTTCCGAAACAGGCAGAGCCCGTTTCGAAACACGGGGCCGTTCCGCAACGCGTACCGCAACGGGGGTCTGGCAGTAGCCATTCCGTTTCGGAACGGTGTCACCCGTTTCGGACGCCTGGGTTGGTTCAGGGCACCCGTTCCGAAACGGTGTCAACTGTTCCGAAACACCCTGCACAGATTGCAGCATAAAGCATACTTAAACATGCAATTGATCAACCAAACATGCTTCAAAAGCCACCAAACTTTACCAACATGCAATTCAACATATATGAGACATTCTTGCATCAGCAATTCAACAGAATATCAACAAATACGAAAAGCCCCAAATCTATAGGCATGCTTCCTACACAAGCAACCATTCAAGCATAAACTTCCAAATCAATCTCATAAAAGCCAAATACATGTTCCAACAACATCAACAACATAAAACCATACTTTTCCGAACATAAACGAATACATAAACATCAACCCAAGAGGTTCTACCCCCATTGCCTTTATTAACTATAGTTATTCACCGAGACATACATCTCAAATGGAGTCCTCCTTGAATCCCTTGCTTCTCGCTGTCCAAACTTCAAGAATCTGCATTGATGGACACAAAAAGGAGCGTAAGCACATAATGCTTAGTGAGGAATGCTCAAAACCAAAACACCATCAATGCAGCGGGTCATAAAAACACATTTAAAACAAACCCGATTTGTTAACCAAGCAAAGCTTGAAAACCCTTTTTCAACATCATGCTTAAAACCATGCATTGCACATACATGAAAACCAACCCTTAGCTTAGCAAGCTAAGAAAACCTTTTCAAAGCACAACTTGCAAAGTCATCCATTTACCCATTCCATGCATAAACATCATATGCAAAGTTAAATTCAAAACCTTGGAAAACACTTCCATTTTACATCATACCTTTCATATACTTGAACATCATTTCAAGCAAGAAACCTTTTAAAACCATTTACTCAATCAATCCATCACATGCATTAAACAAAGGCAACTTATGAACCACAACATCATCATCACATGCCTTTTAAAACAAGTCTTAACAAGACTTCAATGCATTTAAGAGATTCCATGCACACATGCATCATTTACCAAATGATAATCAACACTTGTTCAACTTAACAAGTAAACATGCATTCACAAGCATTAACCACATTTCATGCAACCATGCATCTTTTCAAGCATTAAACACTTTTCATGCAACCATGCATCTTTTCAAGCATCTCATGCTTCTTTATAATCAAGAACATTACATTGGCTTCCAAGTGATCATCCACATCCACTTTTCAACTCAACACCCGATCGGATACGCGGATCACAAGCGTTGTCCCCCACGCTTCATACACACTACCAATCCAAGGTCTCCAAATGGACTTTTAAACACCATTTGACCTCAACATCCTAAGGTTCCCATGTATGGACTTTTAAACACCATACAACCTTAGCTTTTCCCGAGGTTCCCATGTATGGACTTTTAAACACCATACAACCTCAACTTTTCCCGAGGTTCCCATGTATGGACTTTTAAACACCATACAACCTCAACTTTTCCCAAGGTTCCCATGTATGGACTTTCAAACACCATACAACCTTGACATGCACAAGGTTCCCATGTATGGACTTTCAAACACGATACAACCTTTGCATCACCGATTGGTAGTTGTATAACATCACTAACGAGATCCGGGACACCCTACACAAGATCCACACATGGACTTACACCTCCATTGTGATCTTAACAAGCACAAGGTTCCCATATATGGACTTTTAACCACCATATAACCTTTGCTTAACCAAGGTCCTCGAATGGGCATTCCACCTCCATTATGACCTTAACCATCTCGTTAGGATACTTGAAGGGAGTTTACCGGTTCACACTTAACCACTCCACCTCCTAGGCGACTTAATTCACGGTGCACCCAATCCTATAGCCGGCTAACTATATCCGATCAAAGAAACCAAGAACCACTTACATCACTTGCCAATATAACCACCTTACCACATCAGTCCAATGATTCACATGCATAACCACAATGCATAAACCATCATTTACCATCATTAATTCACTGTTTTTAAGCATTACAGAAAGCCATTGAACAACATGCAACACCATGCATCAAAACCACATTTTCAATGTACAAAACCAAGGATCTCTTACCTTGAGCATCCTTCACATATGGCTTTCAAAACCAGCATTAAACCATGCTTAAAATATGCTTTCAAAACAGAATATAAACCATGCAAATCACATGCATTGCAACCATCAAACACAATTGCTTTAAAAGCCAAATCACAACACAATTCAAGAGCGAAAACCATTTACTTACTCTTGAGCTTAGAAAAGTTGTTTAGACTTAAACTAAGCTCCCAAAACCTTCAAACCTTGGTTTAAAAGCTGAAAACCCAACTTCACTCACCGATACACAAAACAAGGCTAACCAACAAGCCTTCCAAGCATCCGATACCTTCCGCAACACCTCCAGAGCTCACGGATCAAACTCCCCTGTTTCAAGCACACAAAAACAGAGCATTAATGCATCTTTATGCATTAAAAACACCAGCAACACAACACAACTCGCTGCTCATCACAAATCCAACATTTCGGCTACCAAACACAACCGAAATCACCTCCAAACACTTCCAAAACTTAGCCCAGCCAAGATCCATCACTTCTAACCATTTTTAAACATCAATTAACATCCAAAATGACCACAAACACATCCTTATACCTCCAGGTATAACAGATCACCAAAAACACTCCAAAAACAACCAAAAACTCAAGAAAAACTTAGGAAATTCAACCTATCCGGGACTGCATTAATTAAACCTCAACTTCTAATCAATTTAGCATTCATTTAACATCAATTTGACACCTCAAAACACTGCCCAAACAGACCACACGAAAATTTCACCAAAATCACCAAATCTTGCATTTTAAGCTAAAATCAAGATTTCAATTGAAAAGCCTTTAACAAATCACAAATCAAGGAATGAGAACTTAGGAATTTCAGTAAAGAACTGATAGTTTAGAGGAGAAGGACGTTCTTACCTCCAAACTTGAATTTCTCCATTTTAGAACCAAGAAGCTTGATGAAACAACTTGCAAATGGTGAGGTTTTGTTGTAGAGATGATTAGGAATCCAAAGAGAATTGAAAAGGAAGATTTGAGTGACAAAATCAGAGGAGAAAATCTGGAGAGATGTGTTTGGGTTGAGAGAAAATGAGAGAAAAGGAGAATTGGAAGAAAAATGGAAAGTTAGTTATAAAATAGTCAAAATGACTTTCCCTCCTTTTTCATATGCTTTAAAATCAGAATAAAGCCTTAAAATATCTTAGAAAAAATCTGGAGAAACTCTTTTTGGAATAATAGCTCCTTAAAGATTCAAAGTTTCAATCCTTTATAAAACAATCACCAAACTTTCAAAAATTACATTTTGGTCACTAGCCAAAATGTCAACCTTCCGAACCTCATTTTCCAAAATTGATTTCACAGTTCACTTTTACATATTAAAAGATGATTTTAGAACATTTTTCCATATTTTTAATGCAACCCGAACTAGGCTTTCCTAATTTCACCTTTATATATTCGATCAGCACTTTGACCGAACCGGTCAACGCCCAAAACTTCTGAGCCCAAAACCGGGGCGTTACATCAGCATACCAAGGGGTTTCAGAAAGCTTACCTGCCGACATTGTAACACCCCAATTTTGGGCTTGGAAGTTTAGGGTCTGAACCGGACCGGTCTGATATTTGGTTCGAATATAAAAGGTGGTTTTAGGGAAAGCCTAGTTCGGGTTGCATTAAAAATATGGGAAAATATCTAAAAATCCTCTTTTAATATATATAAGAGAGTGGTGAAATCAATTTTACAAAAATATAGTTTGGAAGTGTGACATTTCGAAATAGTGACTAAAATGTAATTTTTGAAAAGTTCAGTGGTGACTGTTTTGTAAGGATTTAAACTTTGAATCTTTAAGGGGCTAATTTACCCAAGATTGATTTCTCCAGAATTTTCTTAGATTTTAGTGATTCATTTAATGTTTAATTAATTAAAGGAAAAGTGGAAAATGATATTTTAGCTTTTCATAACTAACTTTCTTAAAAACTTTCTCATCTCATTTTCTCTCAAAATTCCCTCAGCCAAACACATTTCTACAGCAACATTTCTTTTGATTTTCACACTAAATGATGAGGTTTCAATCATCATCTGATTCCTAATCCTTTCTACATCAAATGCTCTTCATTTGCTTATTGAATTTTCAAGGATTTTGGCTTTAATCAAGGAGAAATCTACATTTAGAGGTAAGGATGTTCTTCTCATCTAAATACTCAGTTCTTTACTGAAATTCCCAAGTTCTCAATCCTTAAATTAAGTTTTATAAATGGTTTTAATGTTGTGATCTTGATTTTGGTTTAAAACTCAAGATTTGGAACAAATCTTGAAGAAATTCGTGGTGATTGGTTGGGCTCTGTTTTGTTATGGCTTTTAAATGTATTTTGGATGTTAAATGATGTGAAATTGAGGTTTAATCAATGCAATCCCGAATAGGTTGATTTTCCTAAGTTTTTGCTTATGAAAATGGTGGTTTTTGGGGTCTGTTTAAGAATGTTTAGAAATGATGGATCTTGGATGGGTTATGTTGTGGAAGAGTTTGGAAGTGATTTCAGTTGTGTTTGGTAGCCGAAATGTTAGTTTTGGTGAGAGCAGCGAGTTTAGGTGTAATGGCTGAAGATTTTAATGCATTATGATGCATTAATCCTCTGCTTTGATATGTTTAAAACAGGGGAGACAACTTCGGATTCTTGTGGTGTTGATCCGGAGGCTTGAACGATGTTTCGGCAAGCTTGCGAAATGGAATTGGTGAGTGGAGTTGGATTTCCAGCTTTGTATCGAATGTTTGAAGGTTTGGGAGCTTAGTTTAAGTCTAATCAACTTAACTAAGCTCAAGAGTAAGTTTTCGGAAAAACTCTCTTGGATGAGCCATGGATTGGTTCGATGCATTGGTTGATAATTGCATGTTTAAATTCTGTTTTTGAAAGCATGTTTAGCATGGTTAATGCTGGTTATGAAAGCCATATATTGAAGGATGCTCAAGGTAAGAGATCCTTGGTTTGATTTGTTAAAAATGTGGATTGATGCATAGTGATGCATGTTGTTAAATGGCTTTGATTTAGATGCTTTAAAACAATGGATTATTGATGATAATTGATGTATATTGGCAAGTGATGTGTTGGTTTTAAAGTACTTGAATCGGATATAGTTAGCCGGCTATAGAATTGGGTGCACTGTGAATAAAGTCGCCTTGGGTGTTGAGGGGTTGTAATTGTACCATAAACTCCATCCAAGTACACTAACGAGATGTTTAAGGTCACAATGGTGGTTAAAAGTCCACGTGTGGATCTTGTGTTGAGTGTCTCGTGTTCTCATTAGTGATGTTATACAACTACCGATGAGTGATGTGGAGGGGTTGTGATTGTATCGTTAAACTCCATCACGGGTGTTGAGAGGTTGTGATTGTACCGGTAAACTCCACCTTGTGTGTTCGGTAGTGTGTATGAAGCGTATGGGACAATGCTTGTAATCCGCATATCCGATTGTGTTTTATGTTGAAAATGGTTATGGTTTATCACTTGGAAGCGAATATGACATGTTGATGTTATTTAAGCATGAGATGCTTGTTGTGTATGCATTGTTGCATGAGAAATGATGTTATGTGTTAAAAAGGCCTTGTGAAAGGTGTTTAATAAAATGCATTATTGTGTTGTTTCTTTAGAGCACGTCTCACTAAGCATTTGTGCTTACGCTCTCTCTCTTAAACTAATAATGCAGATAATTAAGGTGCTTGAGGGCAGCAAGGAGGCTAAGAATCCAAGGGAAAGCTAAGCTCATGTATGGTGACTATTTCACAACATTATTAGTTCTTGATATATGGCAATGGGAACCTAGATTGTGTTTTTGGGAGGTGTTTTGGGACTCCCTAGTTGTGGCATGATGCCTTAAATGTTTTGGTATTGTAAATGGCCATTTTGATGCTTGTTTTGGTGATTGATGATTCGTTGGTTTTGAATATTAGGATGCATGCCTATAGACTTGTGGATTTCCTTGTTTGATGCCATGAATGTGTTTGATGATGCAAACATGTACCTTATATGCATGATGACTTGTTGGCATGATCAGGAAGTCATTAGGATGTGTTTGAGTGGTTAAATGTATGTTAAACCATCAAATTCTGCACTTTCTGGGCAGTCCGTATCAGAACGGGTACTAGCATTTCAAAACGGGGGCCTGTAATGACCTTTATGTATCGAAACGGGTAGAGGTTGTTCCGAAACGTTTTGGCCACTGCCAGGTCCTGTTTTGATACAGGTCTCGATACGAACCCGCGTTTCGGAACGGTCAACCCTGTTCCGAAACAGATGACCGTTGGGCACTGATTTGAATGGTTTCAAGGTTTGCAAGCTTTACGTTTTAGTCCTGAAAATTGTTTTTGCAATTGCTTGAGTTTGAGATGTCCGTTTAAGGTGAAATTTGACAGGGAAGCATGTAATATGATTAGTTTGATTTTGATAACTTAAAAATCAGTTAAGTTCTCCATCTTTCCATAATTTACATTTTGGTCCCTAACCTTTGTATGTTGTGCAATTGAGTCTCTTATCGCTTTTCGATCGCTGTGCTTTTCAAGTATGTTTTTCTCTAGGGTACGCTTAGGGTTAATGTGCATCTCGATAAGACTAAAAGGAAAAAAAGGGTTGTTAATCAAGGTTGACTTTCGGGTTTGAATTTGGTTTTCCCCGTGTAATCTTTGTAGTTCGGGTCAACCGTCTAGGCCAGGCTAAGGGGGTTACATTTTATGGTATCAGAGCTGAGTTCTCGAGTAAACGGGAATGGTTATGTGGGTGATGTATGCATGATTGCATGATATGCCATTTAAATGAAGTTTGATGTATGAATTGTAAAGTATGTTGCAATTGTGATGTTATGCTATGTTGAAGCATGTTAGAGGGACCCATTGCCATATTAAAACTAATGAAATGAATTGTTTTTGAAGAATGAGCTTGAGTGCTTGGATTTCTTACCTTGTTGGGCCTAATTATGTTTATTGCATTTGTGTTAGTGCATTGTCTTAGTGAATGGGACCTCGTAGAGAGACGAGAATTAATACACGAGCTATGGCTCAGAACGAGAATGAGAACAATGCTGATAATGTTGTGGATATACCTCCTCCTCCTGGTGGTGGATCGCCCGGTGGTGGTGGTGCTGGGGTCGCTGGACCTGAAGCTGGGCAGGGGCAAGCTGCTCCTGACATGACAATTTTGATTCAGGCTTTTGCTGGAGCCTTTCAGGCGGCAGTAGCTGGAGCTCACGGAGCTGGGCATCAGGGTGATGTGAATGCGAGATTACCTTTGGAACGCTTGCGCAGTCTAGGAGGGACTGAGTTTAGAGGTTTGTCTGCTGAGGGTTCCGAATCTTGGTTGGAAAGTACCAAGAGGATATTGGGACAAATGAAATGCAATGATGTGTAGAAGTTGGGTTGCGTGGTATCGCCGTTGCATGATGATGCGTATACCTGGTTGACGACCACTATCTCCGGAATGGAGGATGCTGATGTGACTTGGACGTTCTTTCTGAATGCGTTCAAGCGTAAGTATCTAGGTGTGCGATACCTGGATGAAAAGAAAAGGGAGTTCATGTCTCTTACACAAGGGAGCATGACGGTGGCTGAATACGAGATCCAGTTTGTCCGTCTCAGTCAGTATGCACCTGAGCTTATCCCTGATGAACGGGAGAGGTGTGAACGTTTCCGATATGGTTTGGTGACGGATGTAAATACCTTTATGCTTGCCGCTGAGTACACTGATTTTGATGTGCTGGTTAGTAGGGCGAAGGACATTGAACAGAACCTGGGTTTGTCTTCCAGGAGTGCTGGTTCAGGCTCGGGCAAGAGAGCTGCTGAGTATAGTTCTGGTGGTGGACGGAACAAGAGAGGACGAGATAGGAGGTATCAGTCTTCTACTAGACGTGGTAGTGGAGGGCATGGTGCGCCTGTTCAGGGAGACAGGGCGAGAGCTGATCAGAACACATGCTGGGCGTGTGGATCGCGTGGTCATTTGAGGAGTGATTGTCCTCGAGCAGCGAGAGAGGTTCAGGCTCCTGTGGTAGTGACCGGTAATTCGTGCTGGAATTATGGTTTGGCAGACCACATGAGGAGGGAGTGTCCTTTGTTGGCCGATGGTGGTCAGGGACGTTCTCCTGGAGTTGTTGCACCACAGAGAGGTCGTGGGCGCGGCAGTGGTAACTTCCAGCGTTGTAACCCCCTCGTCCCGGTCTGGTCGGATGACCAATCCGAGTGGGCCACACGGGGAAAACCGAAGCGAAACCCGTTAAGGTTTCCCCTCGGTTAACGACCCTAAAAAAATCCTTTTTATTTTATCTTGTCTATAGGCATAATTAAACCTATGTGAAGCACAGCAGCGGAAAATACAAACAATGTAACATACTCCGACCAACCAAAACATTAAACAGCTCATTCTAGTCCTTTACAGCAGGCCGTTTCGAAACGCCCTTAGGGTGTTCCGAAACGCCTTGACTTAGTCAACAGGCCAGGGTCAACCATAGGGTGACCGTTTCGAAACAGGGATGACCCGTATCGAAACGACCCTGACGGTAAATTTCTCGTGGTCAACGAGATTTGACCGTTTCGAAACATCAAAGGCCCGTTTCGGAACGCCTTTATCTCATCAATTTCTCAAAATTCCAGTAGCAAAAATGTTCCGAAACAACCCCCATCCGTTTCGAAACGGCAGGCCATTTGCAAAGGGACCGTATCGGAACTGGGTGACCCGTTCCGAAACGCCCCCTGCCTGTAGACTCGTTTTGGCTGTTTTAAGGCACAAGGGTGCCCCAAAACATCACCAAAACACCCTACAACATCATAACAACAATTTTAAAGGCAAAACAACATACAAGCATGCTTGAACAACATCATATCAAGACTAAACACCAAGGCACAACATCACAAGCCACACATCCATACATGTCATTATAGGTATTAAGCTTTCACATATCCAACACTTAGGCAATTCTAGATAGCACATTACTAGCATGGTTTCAAGCAAGGCATACATCCCAAAAGCCAAATTAACAAACACATACGGGGAGTCTAACATGCTCCTAAACAACATCAACAACAATATATTCCAAAAGCATCAAACCACGACACCTAACCCATTGCTTTACTATTACAATCTTTAAATTTAAACATCATACTTGAGCTAACCATAAGCAACACTTGAAGGCCTTTCCTTGCCCCTGCCACCCACAAGCCATTGATCTGCATTGTCGAACAATAGAGAGCGTAAGCATAAAAGCTTAGTGAGGGTAAGCTCATAAAACAAACCTTCGACAATGCAGGGTCCAAGCACGAGCTACAACCAAGATAAAATGCATGATCTTACCTCCGATCCACGCGAGCCATAAATATAGATGATGCATGAACATATATTCAATATCATGTCATGCTCAACATGTTTAAATCCACAACATATGAAATCACATATATTAAACCATGTTAGCAACACATCCCAAATCACATTGGCTCACAATTAACCACATATTGGCAACATAAACTACAATCTGTATTGGCACCTAGCTATGACTCGAATACGCAGATAACCGTTGGAACTCACATCCAACAACTCTACCATTACCTGACGGTGGGATTACACTCATCACCGTTCATGCGGAGGGGATTCCACTCATCCTCACGCCTCATTTCAAGCGGAGGGGATTCCACTCATCCTTACGCCTATCGATGGGATTCCACTCATCACCGACATATAGATATATAAGAAGATTTCCGGGCGAACCCGTACTCCATCTTGATGACTACCATCATCAAGACCACGCGCGCATTTTGACTCACGTGTGCACACTAAACATCCTAATGATCGATCATTTGTACCCAAGCATACTAGTGCCAATACTAACACATTCCATAATATCATTTATTAACAACTTCCGTGCTTAGCACGTACTCACCATGATTTACCGTCATGCACAACCACATTTCCATGCCTTGCATGTACTCACCATGATCCTCGGATCAAGCAATCACCTCATAATCTCATTTCACATGACAACACCATATGTACATCATTATCAAACATATCACATCATATTTTGTGCATGTGCATTTCTTACTATACAAGTTTTGTCTTCAAGTCTTCGAAGCAAATACAATTGTAATTTAACTCTACGTCTTGTGTCGGATAACTCTTTCTCGGTCTTTCAACATTCTCGATAAATAAGCCACAGTCTTCTGTCTTGCATAAGCACACAACCTAACTCTACATGTAACGCACCACTATGGTTCACAAACTCTTCCGCTGACATAGGCTGAATCAAGGTCGAAGTTCTCTTCAAGGTTCCTTTCAGTTTCTCAAGGGCTCATTGTCTTGCATCTGATCACACAACTGTCACAGTCTTCAATTTCTTCCAACTCGCGTCCTCTTTTGCCTACTTGGGATTTTCTCTAACACACTCAGCTTAACTACATGTCCTAGGAGAACATCTTCATTAACTTGGAGTTTGCGTTTGCTCAACTTGGCGTACAACTGATTCTCTAATAGAATCTACAATACTAACTCCAAAGCTCGTCATGGTCTTCTTCGGTACTTGAATATATCCATGTATCATCTATGAGAACTACTACAAACTGATCAAGAAACTTAGGAAGATATTCTGTTCAACATCTCTATAAAAGTAACTAACACACTAGTCAAACAAAACAGCATAACTCGGAACTCAAAATGGTAACACCTTGCCTCAAAAGTTGTCTTCAATACTTTAACTTCTCTCACTCCCAACTGGAAATAAACGAATCTCAATTAATCTTCAATTGGACTGAAGCACACACTAACTGATCAACAAATCACTGACACGCAGAAACAGATACTAATCATTCACTCTCACTTGTTTCAACTGTCTGAAATCTAAATACATTCTCGTACTGTCACTCTTTCTTCGACACAAATTCCACTGTAGAACTCTAAGATGATGCACTAGGCCTAATGAATCTAAGGTCTAACAAGTCTCGAAGTTAATTCTTCAACATTCTCAATTCTTCCGAGATTCACAAGTTACAGAGCAAACAAAACAGAAGCAACCTCGAAAACGGTCTCAATAACAAACTCTTCTCCTCTAACAAGAGGTAAACCGACAATTCTTTCAAATACTTCTAGGAAAAGAAAACACAAACTATCCTAACACTCTGCGGTCTAATCTTCATTCAAAAATCAAATCCATCACACTTGCTAAGCAAGCCTGTCAGCTAAACTAAATCAATCTTTGACCTCTAAATCTGGATCAACATTCAACAAGAAGTTCACCTCCTCACCTACCACTACAGTCACACATAAATCTTACAACTTCAAGTCAACTCTTTCTTTGTCTCAACGTATACACTAACTATTTGCTCTTCAAGCCGAGCCTTGTCAAAAGGCACACCGAAACTGTAGGAAGACAATCACTTCACATCTACCAGAAACTAGTAACTCTGAACCACCAACAAACATCTTCTGTACATCTTTCTGACCACTACTATCTCCCAAAAAGGTCTAGTCACATGCGTCCCTACGTCTAAAATCTCAACAGAGATACATCAAAATCCTTTGCACGCTCACACAAACGGACGATTCTGCAAAAATTGCAACTTCACAAGTACACAGCTGTTAGTCTTCGGCCCTCTTGTCTTCAGGCTGGTCCTTCAACAAAATCTAACTCTTCTAAATCATTCTTAGAGCATTGCGAAACCTCAAAACTCAATTCTGATTACACACAAACTATTATGCTGGAACCAGTTCTATATCATCAGTCCCGACGACTCAAACATCCCATTACCAAACAATCTGAAGTTAAAGCTCAAGACTTCTTTCTTGGCTCCACTATCTCGAAAGCGACTTCATCTCTCCCTCTTGCTAGAAGACAACTCAGACGTACACTGGCCCCATCACACAAATCGATTTCCACTCACGGATACTGACTGACCGTCTTGTATGAAAACCATAGGCTGAATCCTAACGATCACCAACTAGCATTTCTGAACTTCAGCTTACTCACACGAGACCCTTACCCTGATCTCGCTCAAAGAACTAAGGTGCTCATACCTACCTCTAACACCTCATCGGGCACATTCAAACTTGCATGCTTGTTAACAACATACGGAAGTACGGACTCAGAACCAATCGGAAGAGACAAAATCAAAACTGTACCAAGGGCTTATCTACTGTAACATCGATATCACTTTGACTCCCACTCAAAGGTTTTTGCTTCTTTTTACCAACTAATACCAGAATCAGTCCCATCGTCTCTCACCAACAAGAATCAACTCACATACACGCAGACTCGAGCAAACAAATTGTACCTCAACTCCGGTACAACCATGCTCCTCTAACTATAGCAAAGAACTTCCTCCACATCATCCACATTTTTAAAAACCACAACTTCCACTCACCGATTCACGGCCCACACACTGGCCCCAAACTTACTAAAAGCAATAAATCAATCAACAATTTAACATACAAGTTGGGTTAGCAAAGGAAAGGTCCAAGTGGCTCAAGTATGATTTCCCTCACTTAAAATCCTTTTTTTGATGTAATAGAAGCAATGGGACTCTACTCAACATGTTTCAAACAAATCAGCACACATACATGCTCAACCAAGCATATAACAAGGCATACTTGCTAAACAAGCAAACATATGCGTACGATCAAACAACATACATTCTCAATCAAACAATCACACATCACAGCATACATGGGTAACGAGCAACATGCTTTTAAACAAACAATCAACATACTTGTCATACAAGCAATCATACTTACAAAGCAAGCAATCACCGCACGTATCAATTCAAAACTTAAACTTACCTCACTTACCTGCCCAAGGTCTCGGTAACCTTAGGCTCTGATACCAACAAATGTAACCCCCTCGTCCCGGTCTGGTCAGATGACCGATCCGAGTGGGCCACACGGGGAAAACCGAAGCGAAACCCGTTAAGGTTTCCCCTCGGTTAACGACCCTAAAAAAATTCCTTTTTATTTTATCTTGTCTATAGGCATAATTAAACCTATGTGAAGCACAGCAGCGGAAAATACAAACAATGTAACATACTCCGACCAACCAAAACATTAAACAGCTCATTCTAGTCCTTTACAGCAGGCCGTTTCAAAACGCCCTTAGGGTATTCCGAAACGCCTTGACTTAGTCAACAGGCCAGGGTCAACCATAGGGTGACCGTTTCGAAATAGGGATGACCCGTATCGAAACGACCCTGACGGTAAATTTCTCGTGGTCAACGAGATTTGACCGTTTCGAAACATCAAAGGCCCGTTTCGGAACGCCTTTATCTCGTCAATTTCTCAAAATTCCAGTAGCAAAAATGTTCCGAAACGACCCCCATCCGTTTCGAAACGGTAGGCCATTTGCAAAGGGACCGTATCGGAACTGGGTGACCCGTTCTGAAACGCCCCCTGCCTGCAGACTCGTTTTGGTTGTTTTAAGGCACAAGGGTGCCCCAAAACATCACCAAAACACCCTACAACATCATAACAACAATTTTAAAGGCAAAACAACATACAAGCATGCTTGAACAACATCATATCAAGACTAAACACCAAGGCACAACATCACAAGCCACACATCCATACATGTCATTATAGGTATTAAGCTTTCACATATCCAACACTTAGGCAATTCTAGATAGCACATTACTAGCATGGTTTCAAGCAAGGCATACATCCCAAAAGCCAAATTAACAAACACATACGGGGAGTCTAACATGCTCCTAAACAACATCAACAACAATATATTCCAAAAGCATCATACCACGACACCTAACCCATTGCTTTACTATTACAATCTTTAAATTTAAACATCATACTTGAGCTAACCATAAGCAACACTTGAAGGCCTTTCCTTGCCCCTGCCACCCACAAGCCATTGATCTGCTTTGTCGAACAATAGAGAGCGTAAGCATAAAATCTTAGTGAGGGTAAGCTCATAAAACAAACCTTCGACAATGCAGGGTCCAAGCACGAGCTACAACCAAGATAAAATACATGATCTTACCTCCGATCCACGCAAGCCATAAATATAGATGATGCATGAACATATATTCAATATCATGTCATGCTCAACATGTTTAAATCCACAACATATGAAATCACATATATTAAACCATGTTAGCAACACATCCCAAATCACATTGGCTCACAATTAACCACATATTGGCAACATAAACTACAATCTGTATTGGCACCTAGCTATGACTCGAATACGCGGATAACCGTTGGAACTCACATCCAACAACTCTACCATTACCTGACGGTGGGATTACACTCATCATCGTTCACGCGGAGGGGATTCCACTCATCCTCACGCCCGTCGATGGGATTCCACTCATCACCGACATATAGATATATAAGAAGATTTCCGGGTGAACCCGTACTCCATCTTGATGACTACCATCATCAAGACCATGCGCGCATTTTGACTCACGTGTGCATACTAAACATCCTAATGATCGATCATTTGTACCCAAGCATACTAGTGCCAATACTAACACATTCCATAATATCATTTATTAACAACTTTCGTGCTTAGCACGTACTCACCATGACTTACCGTCATGCACAACCACATTTCCATGCCTTGCATGTACTCACCATGATCCTCGGATCAAGCAATCACCTCATAATCTCATTTCACATGACAACACCATATGTACATCATTATCAAACATATCACATCATATTTTGCGCATGTGTATAACCATATCACATCTATCATCATCATGCATATAACAATGCATCCAACATGCCTCAACATACATGTATATAACATATATATAATCAACATCATCACAATTTATCACGAGGCATATACAATCATTAAAGAGTGCAACCAAAGTCTCTAATCAAAGCTTGGGATTAGGCTACCACTCTAATCCCAACTCTAGGTGGGTTTACCAAGCCCATCCTAGGTTCACATGCTTGAACCAAATACTCGAAACCATTTTAAAAATATTTAACCACTCACCGACAATTCCAAGCTCAACCATACTAGCCGATCAATCTTCCAACGATTCCGGATTTGTTCCCGAGGCTTCACCAACACAAAATCTTGTATCTAATCATCTCAACACAATCAAAACAACCTCAAATCAATTCACCAATTAAGGTAGCAAACCCGGAACACTATTAAAGCAACCAACACAATAGTTCAAACCATGAACAACCCCCAAAAATACCAAATCCGAGCAGCCCTTATACCCAGCCCAAAACTTGTGATTTCAACACATTTAACACTTCCAAATGCTTCCAAAACAACCCCCAACTATCACCCTAACATCAACCCTCAAATTCCAACACAAACCATACCCAAAATTCATCTAAAAACCCTCCTAAAAACCCACCAAAACCCAAATTCGGGAATCATGCTAAAATACTCTAAAAATTATATATATTGGACCATTTGGTTCACAAACATCATATCTAACATAAATAAACCAAAAGCCTTGATAAAAACTCATAAAGTCACAACCTTTAACTAAAACTTTGAAAAACCCAATTTATGAAATACATAGTTTTAGTGAGAATTAGTGGTACCGAAATGAAGAGGAGACCAAGGCCAAGTCAAAAACATATTTACCTTTCAAAAAGCTCCAAGATTGAATAAGAAAGGGGATGAAATGGTGAGATGGGGAGAAGAGCTCTCCATTGTCGTGAGGTGTAGAAATGGGGAGTGTGGAAGATGATGACAAGCTTTTATTTTTAATAGAAAATGGGATTTAAATTTGAAAGTCCCTTTTATGACCAAAATGCCATTAATGAATGGCTAAAACTACCATCTCCTAAGGTCCATGGAAATTTGGACTTAGAAGATAGGCCCAACATATACTTTAATTGTTTTACAAACACGAAGCACATGAGAATATTTTATTATTTTAATTATAAAACCGAAACTCAAAATATTATTTAAATATTATTTTCATCCGACCCCTAAACCCGGGTGTTACAAGCGTAGAGACGATGGTGGAAGGAATGTGGCACATGTGGTGGCTGTCCAACCTGAGGGTGGAGGCCAGGCTCGAGTGTATGCTCAGCGAGAGGGGAGGAATGACACGGATGTGATCGCAGGTACCTTCACTTTGCAATCCTTGTCATTACTTTCCTTAATTGATTCTGGATCTACACACTCATACATATTACGTGAACATTCTCAATTGCTTGGTTTGCATGTTGAGTCTTTGGATGTTGGTATGCGTGTAACTAGTTCCTTTGGTGAGACCGTTGTGACACGAAAGTTGTATAGAAGATGTCCCTTGGTTGTGCAAAATCATGTCTTTCATGTTGATCTCATGGAATTGCCTTTCTATGGTTTCGATGTAATCCTTGGTATGGATTGGCTGGTTGAGCATCGGGTTGTGGTGGATTTTGAGAACAAGCGAGTTTCGTTGAAGCTTGCGGATGATTATGAGGTGGTGGTGGTTGGTGAGAATGTGAAGGTTTAAATGATAGTATTTGCAAGAGTGTGGTTTGGGGTGAGTTGTTTAGCATTTCAAAGTTAAAGGTTGGTTTTCATGTTGAGCAATGCATGGTTTAAAGCAATGTTGTTTCAAAGGAGGTTTTCAAACAATGCTTTGGTTTATTGAATTGTATCTACATTTAAAGAAGGTTTTATGTTTCGCTGCATTGATGGTGTTTTGGTTTTGAGCATTCCTCACTAAGCATTATGTGCTTACGCTCCTTTTTGTCCATCAATGCAGATATTTGAAGTTGGGACAGCAAGAAGCAAGGGATTCAAGAAGAGGTCCACTTGAGAAGTATGTCTTGGTTTATAGCTATAGATAATAAAGGCAATGAGGGGAGAGTCTTTTATGTTGTTGTGTCATGAGATTGTGTATGTTGATCATGTTCGGTTTATGGTTTGAACCTTGTTGTTGATCGCTTTGCCAAATTTGAATCTTCTTCTTCATAAGTTGTTATGCTATGCTCTTTGATTAAAAGCAAGATCATGTGTTGGATGTGATGAATGAGTAGGTGTGCTTAATGTTTGTAATGTATCTAGTCTTTGATGTAATTTGATAGTAATAATGCTTATCATGTTGATGATATGTTATGGAATGGTTTCAATTATGTCTGATGGTGTTTTGAAGTGAAAAACCAGAATTTTCTGATGTTTCTGGGCAGGGTGTATCGAAACACCCTTGGCTGTTTCAAAACGGGTGCTTGAAATGGCTTGGGCGTTTCGAAACGGCTAGAGGTGTTTCGAAACACTTTGGCTACTGGAAGTGTCTGTTTCGGAACTGGTTTCGGAACATACTCGCGTATCGAAACGGTCAACACCGTTTCGATACGGGCGTACGATACGTGTGTTTCTATACGAGTGTCAGTATTTCGAAACGGGTGACCGTTGGACACAGATTCTGCATGCTTTACATTTTAGTCCTAAAAGTTGTAATTGCAATTGCTTGAGCTTGAGATGTCTTTTTAAGCTGAAATTTGGCAGAAAGGCTTGTAATATATTTAATTGAGGTTTGGTAAAGCTAAAATCTTGAAAGTCCTTTTATTTTCCAAAATTTACATTTTGGTCCTTAAAGGTGTATTTCTTGCAATTGAGTCCTTAAACGTTTCCGATCGCTGTGCTTTTCTTTTCCAAGGTTATTGGGCTTTCACAAAGGTTTAATGCGCATCTAGAGAAGTTTAAAAAGAAAAAAAGGTCATTAATCAAGGTTGACTTTTGGGTTGACTTTGATTTTCCCCGTGTGATCTTCGTAGTTCGGTTCTAATAACCGACACCAGTTCCACCGGCCCAACCTGACTCACCAAAACACCTAAGCCCAAAAATGGGGCGTTACATGTATAGCCACTAACGAGAGACGGGACACACACAAGGTTCGCACCCAGGAGATACCCTCAACCGTTGCAACCTTAAACAATCCTCAATCGTCAGGGTACTTGGATGGAGTTTTCGGTACAATCACAACCCCTCAACATCCAAGGCAACTTGTTTATAGTGCAATCAATCCTATAGTCGACTAACTATATCCCATTTCATTTACAAAACACTTTATTTAACATCACTTGCCAATATAATCCACATTTCATATATACCTCACTGTTTTTACAAAGCATTCGTGATACCTATAAACTCGAGCATTAAACCACACTTCAAAACTCATGCATCAACACATGCATACAAAGATCACTTACGTAGTGCATCCTTAAACCATATGGCATCATCAAGCACAATTTATATACTCAAAACATGCTTTAAAACAGTAGGTAAACACATTTAAAATCAAGAGCAAACCAAAGGCTCAAACTAGCACAATTCAGGAGAGAAATTCACCTGACTTACTTCTGAACTTAGTAAAGCATTTCAAGCTCTTACTAAGATCCCAAAACCTTTTCTAAAGTGTTTACACGCTAGAAAACCAAGTTCCACTCACCGACTTGCGAAACCACGCTTGCCGACGCAACTATCGATCGTCCGAAGCCTCCAAATTAACCTCGTTTGATTCTGGAATACTATCCCCTGTTTTCAACACTTTAAAACAGAGGCTCAATGCATTAAAATGCATCCAAAACACTAGCACTCAAAAGAAAACCCGCAGCTCTGCTCTAAAGCATCAAATCACCCATCCGAAATAATCGAAAACTCAATCGATTGACCTCTAACCTCATCCCAGCCATTACCCAACACATCCAACACATTTTAAGCATCAATCAACATCCAAAAAACAACCTAAAACCATCCTTATACCTCCAGCAACTCAGATTCCACATTACACCCCAAAAACCCAACCAAAAACACTTCAAAAACCATGAATCTCAAGGATTTCGGGATCACTATTATTAAGACTCCATTTCAACACTAAAATCCTTTCAAAACTAATTTAGAAATCATCTCAAACAAGCCAAATCATCACAACTCCGAAAATTAAATTTTAAATCACTTTTTACCAAGATTCCAATATTTTATCAAACTAATAACAAAACCTCAATCAAAAACATGAATAAAGAGCCAAATATCTTTGGAATTTCATTAAAGAACCTTGATTAGAGGGTTAGCACAAAATTTACCTCCAATCCTTGCTTCTCTTCTAATTTGGCAAGATTAGCTTGAAAGAACTTGAAAGAAAATAAGAGAAATCACCAAGGAAAAGTTGGAAATTATGAGAGGATTTGAGAGTGAAGAAAATCTGGAAGTTGAGAGGAAAATGAAGAGTGTTTGGCTGAAGTGAATAAGAGAAATGAAAAGATCGTCAATTTGCTTGTTAACTAATTAACTACCTTTTTAATTAAATCAATTAAAAGCCTTTTAATTTTTAATAAAACATTTAAAACACATGCCAAATTAGATAAAAGACTTAATTCCAATGAGCTCCCTAAAGATTCTAAGATTTTAACTCTTTTTGAAAAATACAATTTTCCATAGTTTTAAAACTTTACATTTTGATCACTACATAAATTGTATGCTTTCCGAAACTTGTTTTGAAAAATTGATTTAACCAACCTCTTAAATATAATTTTAGGGGATTTTAGGAACTTTTATCATATTTTTATCCCATCCCGAACCTTGATTTTCTTAAACCACCTTTTAACGGTTCGAACAACCGACACTGGTTCTACCGGCCCAACCCAACTCACATAACACCTAAGCCCAAAATCGGGGCGTTACATCTTCTTTAATCAAGGTTTTTTGACGAAATTCCCAAGTATTTGGCTCTTTAATTGTGTTTCTTAACAAGGTTTCATTATTGATTTGAAGAAAATGGCTAAACCAAGCTTTAAATGATGATTTTATGTAATTTTCATAATGGATCTATTTTGGATGGGATATGATTGGTTTTAATAAGGTTTTGGAGGTTTATTAATGTTGAGATTGAGGTTTAAGCATGGTAATCGTGAAACTATTTAGATCTCTAGTTGTTTAGGTTGTTAGAATTGGGTTTTTGAGGTGTTAATGTGATTTTGAGAATGCTGAAGGTATAAGGTTGATAATCAGTTGATTTTGGATGACAATCAGTGTTAATAAATGGTTCGAAGTGTTAGGTTTTAGCTGGGTTGAGTTTGTAGAGTAATCGATGATGTTTTTGGTTGTTTCGGATAGGAGTTTTGGCGGTTTTGG
Source organism: Hibiscus tridactylites (assembly GCA_958450335.1). Lineage (NCBI taxonomy): Eukaryota > Viridiplantae > Streptophyta > Magnoliopsida > Malvales > Malvaceae > Hibiscus > Hibiscus tridactylites. Next base: position 30,301,470 of record OY288276.1, read on the forward strand.
GCAAGGCAACATGGTAGGATTGCTTGCTGGAGTTTTGAATGCATTGAGATACATTAATCCTCTGTTCTTATGTGTTTAAAATAGGGGAGAACGTTTCGAAAGCAATTGGTGAGGTTTCGGGAGCTTCGGACGCTTAGTTTCGTGTTGGCTAATCAAGGTTTCACGTGTCGGTGAGTGAGAACGTGAATTTCAGCTTTGAAATGTTTTAAAGGTAGTTTTGGAACTTATATGTATGCTTGAAACGCTTGTCTAAGTTCGAAAATAAGCATAAGGAATTTCTCTCTCGGTTGTGCTATTACGAAATGATTTTTATGCACTTGGTTTTGGATGCATGTTACCTACTGTTAAAACATGTTTAAAGTATGCGGTTTACTGTTTTTAATGATTTGATGATGAAGGATTCACATGATAAGTGATCCTTGTAAGTATACGTTTTATACTTGTGATTTAAAGCATGGTTTAATACTTTGGAATATGATTTATTGATGATGCTTTGTAAATAGTGAGGTATGTGGTTAAATATGAATTATATTGACAAGTGATGTTGTGAAAATGGTTTATAAACGAGGGTTGGTTCAAGTGGTAAGCAGCTTGATATCGCTTAAGCAGGTCTCGAGTTCAAGACATTCTGTATGCAAAAAAATCCCCTCTAAAAGATTCACCCACCAAAATTAAGTGTGCAATTCAAGTTAATATGAATTAGTAAGGGAAAAGCCCTACAAGCGGGAGAGAAAAAATACACAACTCGACATTATTATTGTGAAATCAATTAAAACATTATCAACTTTTAATACTAATTTCAATTTTTATATTTTACAAGTTGTCCAATATAATAGATTATTAACTTTAGTGTTTATTTAATACAACAATATGTTTAAACTTTTTAAAATTCGAGTTTGAAAATTATATAATAATATAAGATATTATTGTAAATAATTATTTGATACATAAACTGTGTAAACATCAATTTACATAATCTAAGTTTAAAGGTTCTACTTAAGTTTTATGATTTATGTGTTCAAGTTTTAAGATTGGCGTTGTTTAACATAGATTTTCAAAAGTACTTTTGGGATCAAAAGCACTTTTAGAGTCATAAGTAAAGCTAAAAATATAATTTTTGGCGAAAACAAATGTGTTTGAAAAGTTCTTTTTTAGCCCAAACGCAAAAATTAAATTTTTAGATTTTGAGTTTAGAAAAGTGATTTTGAAAGTTAAATTACAATTTAAACTTTCAGTTGTTATTTTATGATGTGTTTGTTTTATCAACATCATGTTTAAAACGATCATTTAATTTTTCAAAAATAATTTTTAATAATATTATTAAACACTTAAATTTTAAATTAAATAATTTAAACGTACTTTTAAAATACATATTTTTTACCATACTTTTTAAAAACAATTATAAATTTTAGGATGTTATGAGTTTGGGCCACCGTTTATCCGTAAAAGCACAGAAAGGGTTTGCGAGTGGAAAGCCCACTTCCATCCTACTGAACAATACAAAGCTTTCCACGTAACCAAACCCACAGATTATCGAGTCTGAGATGTTCTTTCATTTTCGCTGCTATTTCCCTCCCTCGATCTCTCTCTTTAGGGTTTCAATCCTCCGATTCCGTTCTCAAAGATGTGGCACGAAGCGCGGCGATCAGAAAGGAAGGTCCACGACATGATGGACGCGGCTCGAAAGAGAGCACAGAGACGGGCCATTTTCCTTGCCAAAAGACGCGGCGATCCTCAACAATCCATTCAAGTAATCGGCTCTCGCTGCCGTATCCACCGAGATGACGCCCTTTATCACGCCACACAAGACCAGCAAGGCTTGTAAGCATCAAATTTCCCTTATCTTCTACGTCTTCCATTAATATCTCTAATTTATTCCTTTGGTTTACAGGATTCCTTGGAACGGAAAACAGGATATTTTAATCGATAGGTAGTTTTGATTTCTCATTTATCTTCATTACTAGGATCCCTTTATACGAGGTTTTTTAAAATTAATTAGTTGTGCTCATATTTTAGATTTGATGGCCGAGCTCTACTTGATTTTATTCGGGAGCCAGGGACACGGCATTTTAGGAATCAAGAGAAGTCTGAAGAAGAAGAAGAAGTAGAAGAGTTTGTTAATTTCGAGCGTTATCGGGATTTAATTAAGCATCGGCGTAGAGGATGTCGGTACTTTCTCTGAATTGATAAATTGTGTTTTTATTCGTTTTCCTTTCCAATGCCTCTTTTTTTATAATCTATTGCAAGATAGAAGGATATAAGTCTGTTATACGAATAGCGATTTGTTATCAAATGAACTTAATGGGTTGAGGTTTGTATCTTTTGACAGTTATCGATGAGGATGGTTTACAACATGTGAATTTAGAAATGGAGGCAAAAGTAATCGCGCCGTTTCAATCAGACAGGTTTAGTATTTTTCTTTCCTGAACTTTTTGTAGCCGTTTGCTAAGATTGGTGATGTATGTGATTGTACTCGAGGGTTTTTTCCAAAAAAAAAATTTTAGTGTCCGCATCATTCAAATTTCTAACAGTCTGGTTCTAACAAATACTTTTGCTGCATGCTGCATTGGGTTCTGGTATGATCTTAGACATGGAGATAAGGTGGTGGTTGCAGGAGATATATTTTCTTTGGAAATAAATGTAGACATATGTTTGTTTTATAAAAGAAAATTATAAACTTGGCTTGCTTTTTGTTTTTCTATTCATATGGACTTTACAAATCATCTTTGATGGGTTTATTCTTTGCTTTAGTAGTTGATTTACTGCAAAGCAGGTAACAACGCATTTTTCAATGGCTTTGGTTCGTATATCATACAGATCAATTCGGTGGCCTTCTTTTATAAGGTTTTCTTTAGATTGTTTCTACAGCAGATGAGCATGCTTCATTTTGTTTCTTTGGCATGCACAATATGATTTCATCTGAAGTGTCAAATTGGCTGATTTCAGTGATGCTGATGTATCTAACTGCTATTGGTGGTTATGTTGGTTTTTTCATCTTTTTTTTTTGGTATATTTGGCAGACCACTGCCAGCACAACCAACTAATAAGGGTTCTTATTCTCAAGTTGGATTCTCTTATGATGGAAATGGGACAGAAGAAGCTCATTTTTCTGATGCGGATGAAGAAGATGAGGAGGAAGAAGAAGATGAGGACTTCAACAGTGATGATAGTAATGATGAAGGAATGGATATAATAGCAAAAGACTTTGGTGTGAAAAGGTATGGTTGGCTTGTTTACATGGATAAAAAAGCAAAAGAGGAGGAAAAAAGACAGAAGGAAGTAATCAAAGGCGATCCTGCAATTGTAAGTTGGATAAGGCATATTGTTTGTAGTTGCAGTTTATTCTTATTGTTGTTGACAGCAAATTTTAAATTCTAAACTTTTTAGAGGAAATTGAGTCGTAAAGAAAGGAGGAAAGCTTCACAAATAGAAAGGGAAAGAGAGAGAGAAGCTGCTCGGATAACTGGAGCACGGGTCCTTCATAATGATCCCTACCGGTAAAAGTTTTAGATGATATCTGTTGTGAGCTAGTAGAATTGGGTAGGGGTGAGATTGGTACAGTCCGGTTTCTTGGATTTGGTGAACTGTTCATTTGAATTCGGTTTTTCCATTTTGGTTTTTGGTTTTGACTTTTTATCTTACTTATTTTGACAGAATGGTTTTGTTTTATGTTTTTTGTACATTTATTTGATAAATTGTCAAAGTCTTTAACTTAAATATTTCTTAAAAAATTAATTAATAATTCTTATATAATATTTTTAATTTTTTTCATTATTTGAAATATAGAACACTCATTTCCCATCATAAAAATAATTATAAATTAAATAAAAAATTGAATTTGGTTTGGTTTGTGGTTACATGATTTTTAGACTTCAATTTCATAAACCAACCAAACATTTACGTTCTGTTTTCGGTTCGATCGGTGTTTTGTTTAGCCTTAGAATTGGGTATGATATCTTGCCTGAAGAGCTGATGATTTCTTTTGTTACATACAGGGAATCCAGGCGCAGTCCAACCTATGATGCTTATCCACGTTCTAGGAGGTATATCGCTTCATAGATCTCTGATCAAGCTGCTATTTGAGGCTCACAAATGGAATTTATGTATGGATTTTCCTATTCAGGTCAAGATCACGTTCATATTCTCCTTCCTACTCATGGCGCCATACGCGTGGTGGTTATTCTGATGATTCTCACAGAAGTAAACCAAAGGCTCCAAAAATAGAGTATATTACAGAGTTTGGAGGCTCTGGCGACAGGGATGAACCAAAGCTTGAAGGATTTTCTCCGCCACCATCTCCTCCATCTCAGTCTGACAAGTTGAACCGGTCGGAGCACTCGACCTTTAATTCTTGCAAAGATAGATTGGACAGTCTTTACTCTGCTGCAGCTAATCCCAATTTTGTTGCCTGAGGCAAACTTTTCTGGTTTAAAATAGACCTGCCCTAGGGTTATCGGCATAACTGGAAAGAGGGAGCAGGAAGGAGACATCCCTTCTGAAGCTCATATTCTTCCTTAAATGGAATTTGTGTGAATGCTTCCCAGTATCACAAAACCATGACTATGGACGTCTCTAACGCTTGTTCTTTCCTGCAGGCTATCTTCTGGTCAGATACTTGAGGCTCTTCATGTTGATCCTGCATCTGGTGCGTCTCTTGATAAAGAAAAGAGCAGTAAAGTGTCAAAGCCAACAGTAAGGTATCACCATAGTTTTGCCTTCTATGATCATATTTGTCATGTAACATTATTTTGTTTATTGGTTTATTGTTTTATTATTTTCAGTCGCCTTGAATTTAACAGTTCAATTTCCTTTCTGTCAGTGGATTACCAACTTTAGCCAAGTTGACAAAAGCAAGTGCCTCTGGAGGACCCTGCAAACAGGGGCCGGTTGAGAAGAAAGAAACTCCTCAGGAGCGGCTAAAAAGGATTATGAACAGACAGTTAAACAAACAAAGTATGTGTATACTTTTTCTTATCATGTTCTTTTTTTCTAGATAGCTATTTTTTTGTCTGTAAATATACTTGGAAGAAAAGAGAGGCCGTAAGTTGGTACAAAGTGTTTCAGAATTTGTTGTGTTGCATGTTTTCTGGAGTTATTTGTGTTCATGGTTTGATAAGCTGATGTCTTCTATAGTTAAGAAAGACACTGCAACGGAAATGGCTAAGAAGAGAGAGCAGGAGCGTCAAAGACTGGAAAAACTTGCAGAAACAAGTCGTTTAAGTCGTCAAAGGCATCGCAGCCGCAGTAGGAGTTACAGTCGCTCTCCTTCAAGGTATCTTGGAGTATTTTTATCCCTATGTTCTATCCATATGGCTGATGAATATTTTCTGCAGTAGAATAATGTCTACTTGCAAGCCAACCAGTGATAATGAAATTTTTGTCAGTCATTTGTTGGTTGATGAGTTGCTGCCTGAAGTTTAAACAGAATAGACATCCATAAAATTTGTATCTTAGTTAATAGTTAATACCGGTGTTGGCCCCCAAAAAATACCATGTGCATTCTCCTTTTCCTTTTGCTTTGTTATCCATCCTGTTGACGACTTTAGCTTGTGATTATTTTCCCTCATGTTCTTCTCTCTTGTAGATGTAATATCTATCTGGTGATTAATTTATTTACTGCAGAAGATATCGGCGTAGTAGAAGTCCTAGTAGGAGTTCTAGAAGATATTATTCCCGTTCACGATCTAGGTCCCACTCTTACTCTCGCTCCCGTTCAGTTTCCCGCTCACCAAGGTTGTGGCTCTGCACTGCTAGTCGGACATTTTGTTTTCTTTTCTCTTCTGTTGCTTGATGTGTAGTGCTTGGAGGCTGATTTAGGGTTTCTAAAAATTTGCAGGGTAAGAAGCCGGTCAAGGTACTGAGGGGGTGAGTGCTGTAAACGCTGAAGGCAGAAGTATTTGACATCTATTTAGTGCAGTTGTGTTGCGATTTTAGTTTTGTCAATATAATTTGCCAAAGATTGTAGCATCTTTGTTTTTATTCACTTATGCTATCTTCCGGACTTTATTGAATTGCATGTAATATAACCGAGTAAGTTTGTTTATATACTTCCAAGTTTTTTATTCTTGCACTGAAAAATGCCTCTAGCATCTGATTGGAATTAAATAATAATAGTAAAGTGGAAACAAGGAGAGGAAAACACCAAAACAATATTGGCCGAAGTTGGTCTCGAGGGTTTGAATCATTGTTTATATCCTATTAATGTAACGGTGCGTTTGGTTCACGGAATGTAAGATTATCTTTGGGAATAAGATTCTCGGAATTTAACATTACTTGACACATTACTGGGAATGTGACATTACCTTGTTTGGTTTATTGTGTAGAAATGTAAGATTACTGTGTTTGGCTGGAGGTATATAAGGTTATCTAGAAGTGAAATTTATTAAATTGTCTATATATTATATTTTCTTTTTAACATGTTAAACTTTAAATATTAACTTAAAAATACATGCACAAAAATTAATAGAATTATTTTTGTTACACTATCTAAAATTTGTAAAAATTATATATTTATCATATTTAATATAATTATTATATTAATTATTCTTTAAAAGAACCCAACAAGTGGTCTCATTGGAAAAATAGATGAAGTTCGTCCTAGAAGACCTGGGTTCAATCACTTTGTATATACTACCTTGTAATCACCTTTAGACTATTAAAAAATTTATTTTATATTTACTTACCCTAGTTATCCTCTATTAAAATATTTTGTAAATTTTTAAATGCTAGAAATTTAATATGTTCAAAATTTTATTTTTTTATTACTTGTGACATGTCAAGCAAATTAAAGTAAATAATAAAATAAATCTAAAAGTTGTATAATACTGATAAGAATTTATATAATAAGTTTAACCTACTAAAATATTTTATAATGTAAAAAACATAAAAATAAAATTAAAAACATAACTCTAAACTTATTATTTTTTAAGCAATATGTTATCGCAACATATAACTTATAAACATCATAAGTATAATATTAATAAAAATACATTAAATATCTGTAACACCATTTAAATATTAAATCAATATTAAATAAAAATATTTAATTAATTTACACCACACATATTTAATCAACTAATTAAATTTTACAAAGGATCTATACGAACAAAATCTATTAACATAGGGGTAATATGGTCCAAAAGGGAGGGAATTGACAAATACCTAAGAAATCCAAGGGAATCACATTTTCACCCTTTAATGAAAAACTGCTACTGTTGGGAATGTAAAATTACCCCTTGGAAGGAATGCTCTCTAACCAAACGTAGGTATGTGATTCTGGAGAAAATCATTCCCCCAGATAATGATCTTTTCCACGAGCCAAATACCCCCTAAAAGTATGTAGTACTTCCGAGAGTTGTAATGCAAAAGGATGAGCGTGGATACATGAAAGATGAGAAATATAAAGTGGGAGCATCGGAACTATATTTTTGCGAGTGTTTCTATGTTTTTTTAAAAAATAATTGTAAGATAGTTCGTTGAGATATTAGCAAATGCAAGGCAAATGATTTAGAGGATAGCGTGCCTTGTACAAGGATAGTGTGCCTTGTCTGAGACCCGGATTCTACTAATTTTGTCGGTAATGAATACTTTGTTGGATTCTTTTTCTTCACTATATAGTGGAATATTAAAATTATTAAATATTTGGCATAACGTCAAAAAAAGGCACCGTTTGACAATAGTCATTTTGAAGCTAACTTTTAAGCATTTTAACACTCAACGTTTCATTTAAGGTCAAAATAGACCATCCGTAGATAAAAATTACCAGTCAATTGACGATAAATAGCTTGAAATGACATCATAGAATGACAAGTTATCAGAAAAATTAATTTTATATATTATATAATTTTATAAAATTATTTTTTAACTGATGTGTTATGTAACGCCCCGGTTTTGGGCTTAGGAGTTTTGGGCGTTGACCGGTTCGGTCAAAGTGTTGTTCGAATCTAAAGAGGTGAAATTAGGAAAGCCTAGTTCGGGTTGCATTAAAAATATGGAAAAATGTTCTAAAATCATCTTTTAATATAATTAAGTGAACTGTGAAATCAATTTTGGAAAATGAGTTTCGGAAGGGTGACATTTTGGCTAGTGACCAAAATGTAATTTTCGAAAGTTTTGTGGCTGTTTTATAAAGGGTTGAAACTTTGAATCTTTAAGGAGCTATTTACCCAAAGGGAGTTTCTCCAGATTTTTCTAAGATATTTTAAGACTAAATTCTGATTTTAAATGATAATAAAAGTGGAGGGAAAGCCATTTGGCTATTTTGGATTTTGTAACCAACTTTTCTCAATTTTCTTTCTCTCATTTTCTCTCAACCCAAACACCTATTCTCCAGAGAATTGGATCTGATTTTCTCACCTAAATCCCTCCTTTCAACTCTCATTTGATTCCTAATCAACATATCTTCAAAACCTCTTTAATTGCTACTTGATTCAACAAGATTTTTGATTCCAAAAAGAGGAGAAACTCAAGTTTGGAGGTAAGAACGTCCTTCTCCTCTAAACTATCAGTTCTTTACTGAAATTCCTAAGTTTTCAATCCTTAATTGATGTTTAATTAAAGGTTTTTAAGTGGTGAAATGGATCTTGGCTTATAATGCAAGATTTGATGATTTTTGATGATTTTCGTTAGATCTGATTAATCTGTGATCTGAGATGTGTTTTTGATGTTAAATGAACTCTAAATTGATAAGGATTTGAGTTTTGATTAATGCAGTCCCGGATAGGTTGAGTTTCCTAAGTTTAGCTTGTGATTCAAGGTTGTTTTTGGGGTGATCTTGTGGATCTGATGTTGCTGGAGGTTTAAGGATGTTGATAGGTTGTTTTTAGATGTTATATGATGTTTAAGGATGTGTGGTTTTGCTGGTTTATGGCTGGGCTTTGTTTGGAAGTGGTTTGGATGCATTTTCGGTTGTGTTTGGTGGCCGAAAATGGTGTGTGGATGAGAGCAGCGAGTTTAGGTGCTTTCATTGAAGCAATTAATGCATGATGATGCATTAATCCTCTGCTTTGATGTGTTAAAACAGGGGAGGCATCTTTGGATCCAAGAGTTGTTGATCCGGAAGCTTGATTTGGTGCTTTGGCTTGAAGCAAAGTGGAAATCGGTGAGTGCGTTTGTGAAAATTGGGTTTTCGGCTTTGAAACCAATGTCTTGGGAGCTTAGCTTAAGTCTAAACAACTTTGCTAAGCTCAAGTGTAAGTTTTCGGAATTACTCTCTAGTGGTGGCCATGATTTTGTTGTGATGCGAAATGGTTATTTGCATGTTTTAATTACTGTTTTGAAAGCATGATTTAGCATGGTTTTTGATGTTGTTGTAAGCCATATGTTGAAGGAAACTCAAGGTAAGAGTTCCTTGTTTTTGTACATTGATAAGATGTGGTTTGATGCTTTTAAATGCATGTTGAATATGGCTTGGTTTAATGCTTTAAAACAGTGGATTAAATGATGAAAAAGATGTATATTGGCAAGTGATGTTTTGAAAAGGTTAAGGTCACTAAGGTGGTTAAAAGTCCTTGAGTGAGCCTTGTATTCTTAAGATCATCAAGGTGGTTAAAAGTCCTTGGATGATTCTTGTTGCGGACACTAAGGTGGTTAAAAGTCCTTAGGTGATCCTTTCCATGGTGTTTAAAAGTCCATGGGGCCAAGGTGTTTAAAAGTCCTTGGGGCCAAGGTGTTTAAAAGTCCTTGGGGCCAAGGTGTTTAAAAGTCCTTGGGGTGATTCAAGCTATGGACACAAAGGTGGTTAAAAGTCCTTGTGTGGTCCTCATTCATGGTGTTTAAAAGTCCATGGCCAAGGTGTTTAAAAGTCCTTGGGGTCAAGGTGTTTAAAAGTCCTTGGGAAGTTGATGAACTTGTTTTAAAGAAATGGAATCTATCACTTGAGCCAATATGACATGTTATATTATGTTGAAGCATGAGATGCTTGTTTAAAGTATGCTTTTGAGCATGTGCAAAGGTTGATTTAAAGCATGATTTGTAAATGTTTTTAAATGCATTATTGAATGGTTTTAAGAGCATTCCTCACTAAGCTTTTGCTTACGCTCTCTTCGTTTTCTTAATTCAATAATGCAGAACATTAGTGAACCTTGAGGGCAGCAAGGAAGGCAAGTATTCAAGTGGAGGCAAAGCTCAATGTATGGAAGGTTTTCCTAAGATCATTTAGCTTTTGATACTTTGGCAATGGGGGACCAATGTGTATGTTTTGGGAGAGGTTTTAAACTCCCTAAGTATGTTGAATGTTGTTGAGAATGCTGGTTTTTGTGTTGGATCATTATATGCTTGTTTTGGAAGTTTGTGCTTGAATAGCTAGCTTGTGTAGGAAGCATGCCTATAGAATTGGGGCTTTTTGCATATGATGTTGTTTTGATGAATTGTTGATGCAAGTATGTCCTATATATGTTGAATTGCATGCTGGTAAAGTTTGGTAGCATTTGGAGCATGATTGGATGTTTAATTGCATGTTTAAGGATGCATTTTGGAGCAATCTGTGCAGGGCGTTTCGGAACAGTATCACCCGTTTCGGAACAGGTGCCTTAAACAAGCCCAGGCGTCCGAAACGGGAGGGACCGTTCCGAAACGGTTTGGCTACTGCCAGACCCCCGTTGCGGTACGCGTTGCGGAACGGCCCGTGTTTCGAAACGGGCTCTGCCTGTTTCGGAACGGGTGACCGTTGGGGGCTGACATTGGCGGTTAAATGTTTCGAATTGTTTGCGTTTTGGTCCTGAAACTTGTTTGTGCAATTGTATGAGTTTGGGAAGTCCTTTTGAGCTGAAATTTCACAGAGAAGCATGAAACCTGACTAATTTCAAGATTGTAAGATTAATTTGGGTTAAGTCCTTTTAATTATCAGAAATTACAATTTGGTCCCTAAAGTTGTAATTTGTTCAATTGGGTCCCTGTTTGATCTCTGATGTTTGTGATCTTTGAGTATGATGTTTGTGTGATCACAATTAGGGCTAATGTGCATCTAGACAAGATTAAAAAGAAAAAAAAAATGGTCGTTAATCAAGGTTGACTTTCGGGTTGACTTTGGTTTTCCCCGTGTGACTTTCTTAATTCGGGTCAACCGTCTAGGCCGGGTTAAGGGGGTTACATTTGGTGGTATCAGAGCCAAGTTCTCGAGTAATTGGGAATGTTTGTATGCATGATTGAAGTATGTTTGCCTTGTATGCTTGTTGATTAGAAGCATGTTTAGTGGCTTGTGATTTGGATGCAATTAAGTTGTATGCTGTGATGTAGCATGATGTGGGTACCCATTGCCAAACAAAAGCTAATGAAATGATGTTGATTTTGAATGAAATTGAGCTTGAATAGTTGGATTGCTTACCTTGTTGGGCCTGACTTTGTTTTATTTGTATTGTTATTACATGGTAAGAGTATGGCACCACGTAGAGAGTTACGAGGTAATGTGCGAGCTGCGGCTCAGAATGAGAATGAAAATGAAGAGAACACGGGTAGTGCAGTGTTACCTCCTCCTCCACCTGGTGGTGGTGGTGCTGAAGGAGGGAGAGCTGAAGCTGCAGCAGCTGGTGCTGGGGCTGCAGGACCAGAGGTTGGCCAGGGGCAAGCTATGCCTGATATGTCTATGTTAGTACAAGCTATTGCGGGTGCTTTTCGAGCAGCAGTAGCTGGAGCTCAAGGAGCTGGGCATCAGGGAGATGCTGGTGTTAGACTACCTTTGGAGCGTCTGCGCAGTCTTGGTGGGACTGAGTTCAGGGGTATGTCTGCTGAGAGTTCGGAAGCTTGGCTAGAGAGTACCAAGCGAATCTTGGGACAGATGAGTTGCACGGATGTGCAAAAGTTGGGCTGTGTGGTATCCTTGCTTCAGGATGATGCATATACATGGTGGACGACCACAATCTCAGGGATGGCTGAAGCTGATGTGACTTGGACATTCTTTCAGAATGTGTTCAAGAGGAGATATCTTGGTGTGAGATATCTTGATGAGAAGAAACGTGAGTTCATGACTCTTACCCAGGGGAGTATGACAGTGGCTGAGTATGAGGTACAGTTTGTGCGACTCAGTCAGTATGCACCGGAGCTGATTCCTGATGAACGGGAGAGGTGCGAAAGGTTTCGTTATGGTCTTGTAACGGAGGTAAAGATGTATGTGCTGGCCACTGAGTATGATGATTTTGATGTATTAGTGGGCCGAGCCAAGGATATAGAGATGAACTTGGGTTTGTCTGCGAAAGGTGCTGGAGCAAGTTCTGGTAAGAGATCAGCTGAGTATAGTTCCGGAGGTGGACGGAACAAGAGGGGACGTGATCAGAGGTATCAGTCCTCAGCTAAGAGAGGTGGTGGTGCACCTGCTAGAGGGGGCAATGCTAGAGCTGATCCGAGTGCTTGTTGGATCTGTGGTTCACGTGGTCACTTGAAGCATGACTGTCCTCGTGCTGTGAGGGAGGTGCAAGCTCCTGTTGCAGCAGCTGGTTATGGATGTTGGAATTGTGGTTCTGCAGACCACTTGAGGCGAGATTGTCCGAGGTTGGCTGGTGATCAGATGCGTGCTCCTGCTGTTGCTGCACCACAGAGAGGTCGTGGGCGCGGCCGTGGTAATTTTCAGAGGCGTGAGGAAGGTGGTCGTGGAGTAGCCCATGTTGTGGCTATTCAGCCTGAAGGTGGAGGCCAAGCGAGGGTGTATGCTCAGCGTGAAGGGAGGAATGATGCAGATGTGATTGCAGGTACCTTTACTTTGCAATCCTTGTCATTGCTTTCTTTGATTGATTCTGGATCTACGCATTCATACATTTTGCGTGAGCATGCTGAATTGCTTGGTTTGCCTGTTGAGTCTTTGGATGTTGGTGTTCGCGTCACTAGTTCTTTTGGTGAAACTGTTGTGACTCGAAAGCTTTTTAGAAGATGTCCTTTGGTTGTTCAAGAGCATGTTTTTCATGTTGATCTTATGGAGTTGCCCTTTTATGGTTTTGATGTGATCCTTGGTATGGATTGGCTTGCTGAGCATCGTGCTGTTGTGGATTGTGAAAATAAGCGTGTTTCGCTTAAGCTTGCAGATGATTATGAAGTGGTTGTGGTTGGTGAGAATGTGAAGTTTCTTGCCAATGTGGTATCTACCTTGGAGGCGAGTAGGATGCTGAGGCAAGGTTGTGAAGCTTATCTAGCTCTTGTGATGAATCCTAGTTCTAAGGAGTTGAGGGTGCAAGATATCAAAGTTGTGAAGGAGTTTCCTGGTGTTTTTCCTGAGGAGTTGCCTGGTTTACCTCCTAATCGCGAGGTGGAGTTTGGAATTGAGCTGTACGAGAATACAACTCCTGTGTCCATTACTCCCTATAGAATGGCACCTAAGGAGCTGAAGGAGCTGAAGACGCAGTTGCAAGAGCTGCTTGATCGTGGTTTCATCCGGCCGAGTGTGTCACCTTGGGGAGCACCGGTCTTGTTTGTGAAGAAGAAAGATGGCATTATGAGGATGTGCATTGATTACCGTCAGCTGAACAAGTTGACTATCAAGAATCAGTATCCTTTGCCGAGGATTGATGATCTCTTTGATCAATTTCGGGGAGCTGCTGTGTTCTCTAAGATTGACTTGAGGTCAGGGTATTATCAGTTGAAGGTGAAGGATGTGGATGTGCCTAAGACAGCTTTCAGGACAAGGTATGGGCATTATGAGTTCCTTGTGATGCCGTTTGGTTTGACAAATGCTCCTGCTGCTTTCATGGACATGATGAACCGTGTGTTTCATGAATACCTGGACAAGTTCGTTGTGGTGTTCATTGATGATATCCTCGTGTACTCACGTACTGAGGAAGAGCACGAAGAGCATTTGAGGATTGTGCTGCAAGCTTTGTTGGAGAATCAGCTTTATGCTAAGCTGAGCAAGTGTGAGTTCTGGCTTAAGGAGGTGGTGTTCCTTGGGCATGTGGTCTCAGCTGAGGGGATTCGTGTTGATCCTCAGAAGATTGAGGCAGTGATGAACTGGAAGGTTCCTAAGTCTGTTCATGAGGTCCGTAGTTTCCTTGGTTTGGCAGGATACTACCGAAGGTTTGTGGATGGTTTTTCCAAGATTGCTGCTCCTTTGACGAAGCTGTTGCAGAAGGATGTTAAGTATGAGTGGACGGAAGCGAGACAGCAGGCTTTTGAGAAGCTGAAGGTGGCTTTGACGCAAGCTCCTATCTTGGTTCAGCCTGAATCAGGGAAAGAGTTTGTGGTCTATAGTGGTGCATCCTATGTTGGTTTGGGATGTGTGCTGATGCAAGAGGGTAAGGTGGTGGCTTATGCATCGCGGCAGTTGAAAGTGCATGAGCGTAATTACCCTACGCATGATATTGAGTTGGTTGCAGTGGTTTTTGCTCTGAAGATCTGGAGGCATTATCTGTATGGTGAGAAGTGTACTGTGTACACGGATCACAAGAGTTTGAGGTATCTGATGTCACAGAAGGAGTTGAATCTTAGGCAGCGGCGTTGGTTGGAGTTGCTCAAGGATTATGATCTGACGATTGAGTACCATCCTGGAAAGGCTAATGTTGTTGCGGATGCCTTGAGTAGGAAGGTAGCTGTTGAGCTGAGAGCTATGTTTGCTAGCTTGAGCATATCGCGGGATGGTGGTCTTGTTGCTGAGTTGCAGGTGAAACCACCGTTGGTTCAGTTGATCAAGGATAAGCAGTTGTTGGATGATTCCTTGGTGTCTCATGTTCAGGATATCGCGGAGGGTAGACCTTCGGATTTCTGTTTTAATGATGATGGAGTGTTGTGTTTTGGGAATCGAATAGTAGTGCCTGCTGATGCTGAGTTGAGGCGTGCTATTCTGACTGAAGGTCATAGTAGTCCTTTTGCTATGCACCCTGGTAGTACTAAGATGTACCGTGATCTTCGTGATGAGTACTATTGGGTGGGTTTGAAGAAGGATGTTGCAGAGTTTGTAAGCAAGTGTTTGGTGTGTCAGCGAGTTAAGGCTGAACATCAGGTTCCTTCTGGGTTGTTGCAACCGTTGAAAATCCCTGAATGGAAGTGGGAGAGGGTTACCATGGATTTTGTATCTGGTTTACCTCTGTCTCCTTCGAAGAAGAACTCTGTTTGGGTGATTGTGGACCGCCTGACGAAGTGTGCGCATTTCTTGCCTGTGCATACTACGTTCTCTTTGGATAAGCTGGCAGAGCTGTACATTGCTGAGATCGTGCGGCTGCATGGTGTGCCTAAGTCGATTGTGTCGGATAGGGATCCGAGGTTCACATCGCGTTTCTGGTAGTGTTTGCATCAAGTTTTGGGTACAAGATTGCATTTCAGTACATCCTATCATCCTCAGTCGGATGGTCAGTCTGAGCGAGTTATTCAGATCTTGAAGGATATGTTGAGGTGCTGCGTGATTGAGTTCCAAGGTTCTTGGGAGAAGCATCTGCCTTTGGTTGAGTTCGCTTATAACAATAGTTATCAGGCGAGTATACAGATGGCACCTTATGAGGCTTTGTACGGGAGGAAGTGTAGGACTCCTCTTTGTTGGGCTGAAACTAGTCAAAAGTTGGTTTCGATGCCGGCTTTGTTGAAAGGGACCACTGAGAAGGTGAGGCTTATCTGTGAGCGGTTGAAGGCTGCCTCTGATCGGCAAAAGTCTTACGCGGATTTGAAGCGTAAGGAGATAGAGTATGCGGTGGGTGACCGTGTGTTCTTGAAGGTTTCGCCTTGGAAGAAGGTGATGAGGTTTGGCCGGAAGGGTAAGTTGAGCCCTAGATACATTGGACCATATGAGGTTGTTGAGCGTGTGGGTCCTGTTGCGTATCGGTTGAGGTTACCTCAGGAGCTGGAGAAGATTCATGATGTGTTCCATGTTTCTATGCTCCGGAAGTATAGATCTGATCCTTCGCATGTGATGCCTGTGGAGGAAGTGGTTTTGAATCCGGATTTGACCTACGATGAGGAACCGGTGAAGGTTCTGGATTCGGATAGCAAGGTTCTTCGTGGCAAGACCATTGAGTTGGTGAAGGTGCTGTGGAAGCATCGAGGTGTTGAGGAAGCCACGTGGGAGCGGAAGGAAGACATGCTGAAGCAGTTTCCTTATCTCTTTCCTTCAGGTAAATTTCGAGGACGAAATTTCTTAAGGGGGGGAGAGTTGTAACGCCCCGGTTTTGGGCTTAGGAGTTTTGGGCGTTGACCGGTTCGGTCAAAGTGCTGTTCGAATCTAAAGAGGTGAAATTAGGAAAGCCTAGTTCGGGTTGCATTAAAAATATGGAAAAATGTTCTAAAATCATCTTTTAATATAATTAAGTGAACTGTGAAATCAATTTTGGAAAATGAGTTTCGGAAGGGTGACATTTTGGCTAGTGACCAAAATGTAATTTTCGAAAGTTTTGTGGCTGTTTTATAAAGGGTTGAAACTTTGAATCTTTAAGGAGCTATTTACCCAAAGGGAGTTTCTCCAGATTTTTCTAAGATATTTTAAGACTAAATTCTGATTTTAAATGATAATAAAAGTGGAGGGAAAGCCATTTGGCTATTTTGGATTTTGTAACCAACTTTTCTCAATTTTCTTTCTCTCATTTTCTCTCAACCCAAACACCTATTCTCCAGAGAATTGGATCTGATTTTCTCACCTAAATCCCTCCTTTCAACTCTCATTTGATTCCTAATCAACATATCTTCAAAACCTCTTTAATTGCTACTTGATTCAACAAGATTTTTGATTCCAAAAAAAGGAGAAACTCAAGTTTGGAGGTAAGAACGTCCTTCTCCTCTAAACTATCAGTTCTTTACTGAAATTCCTAAGTTTTCAATCCTTAATTGATGTTTAATTAAAGGTTTTTAAGTGGTGAAATGGATCTTGGCTTATAATGTAAGATTTGATGATTTTTGATGATTTTCGTTAGATCTGATAAATCTGTGATTTGAGATGTGTTTTTGATGTTAAATGAACTCTAAATTGATAAGGATTTGAGTTTTGATTAATGCAATCCCGGATAGGTTGAGTTTCCTAAGTTTAGCTTGTGATTCAAGGTTGTTTTTGGGGTGATCTTGTGGATCTGATGTTGCTGGAGGTTTAAGGATGTTGATAGGTTGTTTTTAGATGTTATATGATGTTTAAGGATGTGTGGTTTTGCTGGTTTATGGCTGGGCTTTGTTTGGAAGTGGTTTGGATGCATTTTCGGTTGTGTTTGGTGGCCGAAAATGGTGTGTGGATGAGAGCAGCGAGTTTAGGTGCTTTCATTGAAGCAATTAATACATGATGATGCATTAATCCTCTGCTTTGATGTGTTAAAACAGGGGAGGCATCTTTGGATCCAAGAGTTGTTGATCCGGAAGCTTGATTTGGTGCTTTGGCTTGAAGCAAAGTGGAAATCGGTGAGTGCGTTTGTGAAAATTGGGTTTTCGGCTTTGAAACCAATGTCTTGGGAGCTTAGCTTAAGTCTAAACAACTTTGCTAAGCTCAAGTGTAAGTTTTCGGAATTACTCTCTAGTGGTGGCCATGATTTTGTTGTGATGCGAAATGGTTATTTGCATGTTTTAATTACTGTTTTGAAAGCATGATTTAGCATGGTTTTTGATGTTGTTGTAAGCCATATGTTGAAGGAAACTCAAGGTAAGAGTTCCTTGTTTTTGTACATTGATAAGATGTGGTTTGATGCTTTTAAATGCATGTTGAATATGGCTTGGTTTAATGCTTTAAAACAGTGGATTAAATGATGAAAAAGATGTATATTGGCAAGTGATGTTTTGAAAAGGTTAAGGTCACTAAGGTGGTTAAAAGTCCTTGAGTGAGCCTTGTATTCTTAAGATCATCAAGGTGGTTAAAAGTCCTTGGATGATTCTTGTTGCGGACACTAAGGTGGTTAAAAGTCCTTAGGTGATCCTTTCCATGGTGTTTAAAAGTCCATGGGGCCAAGGTGTTTAAAAGTCCTTGGGGCCAAGGTGTTTAAAAGTCCTTGGGGTGATTCAAGCTATGGACACAAAGGTGGTTAAAAGTCCTTGTGTGGTCCTCATTCATGGTGTTTAAAAGTCCATGGCCAAGGTGTTTAAAAGTCCTTGGGGTCAAGGTGTTTAAAAGTCCTTGGGAAGTTGATGAACTTGTTTTAAAGAAATGGAATCTATCACTTGAGCCAATATGACATGTTATATTATGTTGAAGCATGAGATGCTTGTTTAAAGTATGCTTTTGAGCATGTGCAAAGGTTGATTTAAAGCATGATTTGTAAATGTTTTTAAATGCATTATTGAATGGTTTTAAGAGCATTCCTCACTAAGCTTTTGCTTACGCTCTCTTCGTTTTCTTAATTCAATAATGCAGAACATTAGTGAACCTTGAGGGCAGCAAGGAAGGCAAGTATTCAAGTGGAGGCAAAGCTCAATGTATGGAAGGTTTTCCTAAGATCATTTAGCTTTTGATACTTTGGCAATGGGGGACCAATGTGTATGTTTTGGGAGAGGTTTTAAACTCCCTAAGTATGTTGAATGTTGTTGAGAATGCTGGTTTTTGTGTTGGATCATTATATGCTTGTTTTGGAAGTTTGTGCTTGAATAGCTAGCTTGTGTAGGAAGCATGCCTATAGAATTGGGGCTTTTTGCATATGATGTTGTTTTGATGAATTGTTGATGCAAGTATGTCCTATATATGTTGAATTGCATGCTGGTAAAGTTTGGTAGCATTTGGAGCATGATTGGATGTTTAATTGCATGTTTAAGGATGCATTTTGGAGCAATCTGTGCAGGGCGTTTCGGAACAGTATCACCCGTTTCGGAACAGGTGCCTTAAACAAGCCCAGGCGTCCGAAACAGGAGGGACCGTTCCGAAACGGTTTGGCTACTGCCAGACCCCCGTTGTGGTACGCGTTGCGGAACGGCCCGTGTTTCGAAACGGGCTCTGCCTGTTTCGGAACGGGTGACCGTTGGGGGCTGACATTGGCGGTTAAATGTTTCGAATTGTTTGCGTTTTGGTCCTGAAACTTGTTTGTGCAATTGTATGAGTTTGGGAAGTCCTTTTGAGCTGAAATTTCACAGAGAAGCATGAAACCTGACTAATTTCAAGATGGTAAGATTAATTTGGGTTAAGTCCTTTTAATTATCAGAAATTACAATTTGGTCCCTAAAGTTATAGTTTGTTCAATTGGGTCCCTGTTTGATCTCTGATATTTGTGATCTTTGAGTATGATGTTTGTGTGATCACAATTAGGGCTAATGTGCATCTAGACAAGATTAAAAAGAAAAAAAAGGGTCGTTAATCAAGGTTGACTTTCGGGTTGACTTTGGTTTTCCCCGTGTGACTTTCTTAATTCGGGTCAACCGTCTAGGCCGGGTTAAGGGGGTTACATGTTAGTTTTTAAAGTCAGCACAATTATCTATATGACAACGCTACTATATATGCATGCACTACCATGTAGATTTGCTACATCATTTTAAGGAATTTAATGTTAGTTGGCCAACAGTTTTCATCGACGGAGGTCCCATTTTGACATAAAATAAAACGTTCAGTTAAAATGTATCAGGTTTGAACGATCAACCGAATACGACTAGAGGAGGTGAATTTGCCTTTGAGCGAAATTGGTGAAAGCAATAGGAAAATAAAAAATTGCACAATAATTTATAGTGGTTCGACTTCTCAACCAAGCCTACCCCCACTACCTTAGCTATCCACACTAAAGATTTTCCACAAATCCACAAAGCTTATTGTAACACCTCCAACCCAGATGTCACAATTTGGGCCTCAAGCCCAAACCAAACCATAAAATTTCTCTAACTGGGTTTAGCCCAAATAAGTTATTTTTCAAAATATTTAGATCCAATAGTTGAAAACATAGATAATCAATTAAAATCGATACAAAGGTGTAACCCCTCGTCCCGGTCTGGCCGAATGACCGGTCCGAGTGGGTCACACGGGAAAAACCGAGTGAAAACTCCCTAAGGAATTACCCCTCGGTTAGCAACCCTATTTTTTTCATTTTAAATCTTGTCTAGATGAGTATTTAATCCTACGTGATCATACAGCGGAACAACATTCAAAACAATCGAACGAACATCAAACAATCATAAAACAGCCCAATTTTAAAACTTAGCTGCAGGTGTATCGATACACTTAAGGGGTGTATCGATACCCCTTGACCAAGTCAACTGGTCAAAGTCAACTTATGGAGACCGTATCGATACACCTAGGAGTGTATCGATACCCTCCCCAATCGTTGACTTCCCACGGTCAACGCTAAGGAGACCGTATCGATACACATGAAGGCCCGTACCGATACGGAACTGGACAGTAGCTCTAGTGACAAAAATAGTATCGATACACCTCTCAAGTGTATCGATACACGAGGCCTGAACAAGAAGGTGGTATCGATACCATACCAACCGTATCGATACCCCTGCACAGCAAAACCCTCCAAACTCAGCAAAACGATTAAGACTCGATTCTAAATGCAATTTAGGACTCTCCTAGACCCCAACAGGCATTCATACGTCATTTACATACCACATCACAACCATACAAGCATCCAACATGTACATACATCAAAGGAGCATGCAATTAAATCAAGATGACCCTTAACATCCAAAAACTCATACTTCAACATTCAACATAAGGCAAACTTAAGGACACTTAACCAACATTCAAGATAAGCAATTTAGGCATGGATTACAATTCAAACATGGCATCACAAGCCATACAAAAGCAACATAACATGGAGTCTAAATATGCTCCTAATCAACCAACAATCATCCATCAAAAGACACATGTCCTATTGCTTAAACTATTACATGTTCAACATTTAAAAGTCATACTTGATGTACTCAAGCCAAAAACCACACTTGGAGCCCTCCACTTGCCCGAGCAACCCACGAACTAAGGATCTGCAATGTTGAACAAAGAGAGCGTAAGCAATGATGCTTAGTGAGGGTAAGCTCTAAAAACAAACCTCAACATTGCAGGGTCCGAGCACGATCTAGCCAAGGTAACACAATCATACCAAAGGTCCACAAGATAAGATGCATGAGCAATAGACAATATTAATGCCATGATCGTAAGCTCAATTTCCATGGTACATGTAATCACAAACAAGTATCCCAATAAAACCATGAACTTCAACACATTGATATATACATCAAACAACATTGGCACCTAGCTAAGACCCAAATACGCGGATAGACATGTTGGAAACTCACATCCAACAACCACATTACCTCACGGTGGGATTTCACTCATCACCGGTCTCGTGGAGGGGATTCCACTCATCCTCACGCCCCGTCGATGGGATTCCACTCATCACCGACTACATTTAAATACCATTTCCGGGCGAACCCGTACTCCTCCTTGGTGACTCAACGCCACCAAGGCCACGCACGACTTTTGACTCATGTGTATACACTAACATCCTAATGATCGATCATTTGTATTCAAGTAAACTAGTGCCAATATTTACACACTCCACCTTACTCATTTCAACCACTTTCGTGCTTAGCACGTACTCACCAACAACCATCATCATGCATGTCTCAAGCATCACAAGTCATATCTCAAACCACATGTATAATTCAATATACACAAGCATTCATGCCACATTTCATACGAGACATACACAACATTATAATGAGTTCATCCAAAGGCTCTAGATCAAGTTTAGGATTAGGCTACCACCCTAATCCCAACTCTAGGTGGGTCTACCAAGCCCAACCTAGTCCATACACTCGAACCAACTAATTTAAAACCGTTTGAAACAATTAACCACTCACCTAAGCTTCCAAGCTCAACGACCAAGCAAGCAATCACCTTCAACTTCCCGAATTCGGTACCAAAGTCTCTTCCATGTTTCCTCTTGCTTCTAGTCAAACAAAACACTTACGTTACTTCCTAATTCAATGCTAATTCAATCATCAATCTACTTTGCAAATCACAACCCAATTTCCTCAAATTCCCAAACCACATAACATCTCAAAAACCCAATTTTCGGACTCCAACAACCATTGGCTGAAATACCCATTTCCAAGCACCCAAATGACTTCCAAAACATCCCAAATCACCCTCCTAACATAGGTAGACCATCAGCCCTTCAATTTCAACACTAAACCTCTTAAAAACCCAATTTTTCATACCTTAAAATTTGCCCTAAAGACCCACTACGAAAATTCATCCAAAATCAACCAAATTAAGATATGTTGTATCTTTCATTATGATTAAACATAACCCCAAAACAATTTCTCAAAACGAATTGAAAACCCCCATCAAAAACCCAAATTTCCATATGAACCTTAATTCCCAAAACTCAATATTTTTGAAATCTAAAACAATAGATAAGTAGAGAATAGAGAGGAGGTTGAGAAAATATATTTACCTTTTAATTTGGTGTTGAAATCGACTAGCAAAGCTAATGGAATAGTAACTAGGGTTTTAGGAGTGTTTGAAAATGGGGGAGGGTTTTGAAATTGGGAAAGGAGAAATGAGGAGGAAGATGACAACTTTTCCATAAAAGTTGTCTTCCTTTATTTAAAATGTGGGTAAATCACAACGTTGGTCCCTCCCTCTTTATTAAGATTCAAATAGGTCATTATTCAAGGTTAGCTCATTTTAATTAGATTTTATTTGACTCGAACAACAACCCGGCTAACTCCTAGGCCCAAGACACGGGTGTTACAACTCTCTCCCTCTTAAGGAATTTCGTCCCCGAAATTACCTGGTAGAAACAAATACGGAAACTGCTCAACCATATCTATTTTCCTCTCCCACGTGGCCTCTTCCACGCCTCTATGTCTCCACAACACCTTGACCAACTCTATGGTCTTGCCACGCAACACCTTGCTATCAGAAGCAAGTATCTCAACGGGTTCTTCATTATAAGACAAATCCGGATTCAACTCTATCTCCTCAACGGGCATCACATGAGAAGGATCCGATCTATATCTCCTAAGCATAGACACATGAAAGACATCATGGATCTTCTCTAACTCCAAAGGTAACCTCAAGCGATAAGCTACAGGCCCAATCCGCTCAACTATCTCATACGGACCTATGAATCTCGGGCTCAACTTGCCCTTTCGGCCAAATCTCATTACCTTCTTCCACGGAGATACTTTCAGAAACACTTTCTCACCCACTGAGTACTCAATCTCCTTCCTCTTCAAATCTGCATAAGACTTCTGACGATCGGAAGCTGCTTTCAAACGGTCACAAATCAACTTCACTTTTTCTGTGGTTCCCTTAAGCAAGTCTGGCATAGGTAACAACCGCTGTCCTGTCTCAGCCCAACAAATCGGAGTCCTACACCGTCTACCATACAAGGCCTCATAAGGTGTCATCTGGATACTAGACTGATAACTGTTGTTGTAAGCAAATTCAACCAACGGTAAGTGCTTCTCCCAAGAACCCTGAAAATCAATCACACAACAACGAAGCATATCTTCAAGAATCTGTATCACTCGCTCTGACTGCCCATCGGACTGCGGATGATAAGATGTGCTGAAATGCAAACGGCTACCCAAGGCACTATGTAAGCAACTCCAGAACCTCGAAGTAAATCTAGGATCCCTATCTGAAACAATCGACTTCGGAACTCTATGAAGTCTCACAAACTCACGAATGTACAAGTTTGCCAACTTGTCTAAGGAATCCGTAGTGTTCACTGCTAAGAAGTGAGCACACTTAGTGAACCTATCAACAATCACCCAAACTGAATTCTTCTTCGAAGGAGACAAAGGCAACCCCGATACAAAATCCATGGTGATCCTCTCCCATTTCCATTCCGGAATCTTCAAAGGCTGTAGCAAACCTGAAGGAACCTGATGTTCTGCCTTCACCCTCTGACAAACCATGCAACGGCTCACATACTCGGCTACATCTCTCTTCAAACTAACTCAGTAGTAATCATTCTTCAAATCTCGGTACATCTTGGTACTACCCGGATGCATAGAAAAGGGACTCGAATGTGCTTCACTCAAAATCTGACATCTCAGGTCAACATCTTCCGGTACAACGATCCTATCTCTAAAGCACAACAAGCTCTCACCATTGAAACTATACTGAGTCGGTCTTCCTTCGGCTATG
This sequence comes from Hibiscus tridactylites, assembly GCA_958450335.1. NCBI lineage: Eukaryota > Viridiplantae > Streptophyta > Magnoliopsida > Malvales > Malvaceae > Hibiscus > Hibiscus tridactylites. The sequence continues at coordinate 30,325,429 of OY288276.1, forward strand.
TCCTGAACATGAGAAACTAAACTCACATCTTGCAACTGCTTTTCTCTAATCAACTGAATCAAAGAAGGCTTCACTTGCAACTCGGTGATCAAACCACCATCATCGGACACACTCAATCTAGCAAACATAGCTCTCAACTCAACGGCCACTTTTCTACTCAAAGCATCGGCTACTACATTTGCTTTACCCGGATGGTACTCAATGGTCAAATCATAATCTTTTAACAACTCTAGCCATCTTCTCTGTCTCAAGTTCAACTCTTTCTGTGTCATCAAGTACTTCAAGCTCTTGTGATCGGTGTAAACAACACACTTCTCACCATACAAGTAATGACGCCAAATCTTCAATGCAAACACAACTGCGACTAGCTCAATGTCATGAGTAGGATAGTTCTTCTCATGAATCTTCAACTGTCTGGAAGCATAAGCAACAACTCTCCTATCTTGCATCAAAACACATCCTAAGCCTACGTAGGAAGCATCACTGTAAATCACAAACTACTTACCTGAAACAGGTTGCACTAACACTGGAGCATTCGTCAAAGCTTTTTTCAATTTTTCAAAGGCCTTCTGTCTTGCATCCGACCATTCAAACTTAACTCCCTTTTGCAACAACTTAGTCAAAGGAGCAGCTACTCTAGAGAAGCCATCAACAAACCTCCTATAGTAACCGGCTAATCCTAGGAAACTCCTAATCTCGGTCACGGACTTAGGTTGTTTCCACTCAACAATGGCCTCAATCTTCGAGGGATCAACTCGAATACCTTCGGCCAAAACAACATGGCCAAGAAATACAACCTCCCGAATCCAGAACTCACATTTACTAAGCTTCGCATACAACTGATTGCTCAACAACCTCTGTAAAACAAACCTCAAGTGCTCATCATGCTCTTCTTCTGTCTTCGAGTACACAAGTATATCATCAATGAAGACAACTACAAAACAGTCTAGATAGTCCCTAAAAATTCTGTTCATCATGTCCATGAATGCTGCTGGTGCATTCGTGAGCCCAAATGGCATCACAAGAAACTCATAGTGACCATATCTAGTCCTAAAAGCTGTCTTCGGAACATCACACTCTTTCACCTTCAACTGATAGTACCCGGATCTCAAATCTATCTTCGAGAACATTGAAGCACCTCTCAACTGATCAAACAAATCATCTATACGAGGCAACGGATACTTGTTCTTCACAGTCAACTGATTCAGCTGCCTATAGTCAATACATATGCGCATGCTACCATCTTTCTTTTTCACAAACAACACTGGAGCACCCCACAGAGAACTACTAGGCCTAATGAAACCACGGTCTAATAATTCTTGCAACTGACTCTTCAATTCTTTTAACTCTTTCGGAGCCATACGATACGGAGCTATCGAAACTGGGTTAGACCCTGAAACTGTCTCAATCACAAACTCAACATCTCTGTTAGGAGGCAAACCTGGCAACTCTTCAGGAAACACTTCTGGAAAGTCACACACTATTCTGATATCTTTCGGTCTAGCTTCACTCATGTCCGGATTCATAACATAAGCTAAATAGGCCCCACATCCAGAGTCCATCAACCTATGAGCCTCTAAAGCTGACACCACATTAGACAAGAACTTAATGTTCTCGCCTACTACTACTACTACCTCGTAGTCATCAGAAAGCTTCAGAGAAATTCTCTTTGTCTCAAAATCCACACTAGCCCGGTGCTCAACCAACCAATCCATACCCAAAATAATATCAAAACCATAGAAGGGAAGTTCCATCATATCAACTGGGAACACATGACCCTGAATCTTCAGTGGACACCTCCTATACATACGTCTAACCACAACTGTCTCACCAAAAGAACTAGTAACATGCATACCTACATCTAAGATCTCAACAGGAATATCTAACTTCTGTGCATGCTCACTCAAAATGTAGGAATGCGTAGAACCCGAATCAACCAAAGAAAGCAAAGACATAGACTGTAACTCAAAATTACATGCTATCACATCGGAGTCGTTCCCGACCTCTCTCTGAGCATAGACTCTCACTGGTCCTCCCGCCTCTGGCTGCACAGCCACAACATGAGCAAGTTTCCTCTGAGCATCTACCCTAGGTGCATCAGCCCTAGGCTGGAAGTAGCCACGACCGCGCCCACGGCCTCTCTGAAAATCATTAGCTCTCGCAAGAGCCTGAGCAATGTTCGGTGCCTGAGCCGCCTGATGCGAACAATCCCTTCTAAAGTGGTCCCTCGAACCACAGTTCCAACAAGCATGGAAGTTACCCCAACACTCACCAGCATGCTGTATCCCACAACGGGTACACTCGGGCAACCGCCCTCCTCCTCTATGGCCCTGATGGCCCCTACCATGGTGGCCACCGCAACGTCTATGGTCAAACTGATGTCCGCCACCTCTGTGCCTCTTGGCATCTCTACCATCAAAGTGGTTATGCCTCTTGCCAGAGCTAGAACCACCAGCTCGTTTGGCCGAACCCAAACTATGCTCCAAATCCTTGGCCCTCGCGACCAATACATCAAAGTCTGAGTAGTCAGAAGCCAATGTGTACCTCTTAACCTCTTCATTCAACTCGTAGCGGAAACGGTTGCAGCGTTCCACTTCAGTAGGAACCAACTCTGGGGCATACTAACTCAAGCGAACAAAGCGGATCTCATAATCAGTCACAGAAGCATCTCCCTAAGTGAGGGCCATGAACTCTCTCTTTTTCTCATCTAGGTACCTCGGTCCCAAGTACCTCTTCCGGAAAGCAGACTCAAAGAACTCCCAATCAATCTCTGTCTTTGGAACCCCGGTAGTAATAGTGACCCACCAGATGTAGGCATCACCCTGAAGCAATAAGATCACACAACCCAATCTACGTGCGCCCGCACAACCCATCTGAGCCAAGATATAAACTGTCTTCTCCAACCATAACTCCGACCTCTTCGGAGTAGATCCTCTAAACTCCTCGGCCCCCAAGCTACGGAGCCTCTCCAAAGGTAAACTAGCATCGTCACACCTAGGCTGAGCTGCAGCCTGAGCTCCCGCAACTGCGGCCTGGAATGCTCCCGCTATTGCTTGCACAAGCGGAGTCATATCGATTCCAGCTGGACCTTGGCCACCTTGGCCACCTTGAGGTCCATCTCCTCCGGCTCCATCCTCGCCCCCAACTCCAGGTGGAGGAGGTGGTGGAGGAGCGCCAACTCCCGCGGCCACCGGTCCCTCTATGTGAGCCCCCGCACCAACTACCGGCTCGACAGGAGCCGCAACTCGTGGTTCCTGACGAACCAACCTCGGTCTACCTCTCGGTCTAGACATCCCTCTCACAGATATTAACTACAACCACAACAACAAAACATACAAGCTGGGTTAGCAAGGCAAGGCTTCTAAGTGCTTCAAGTGCGTTCCCTCACTTAAAATCATTTTTCCAATGTAATAGTAGCAATGGGACCCACACACACATGCTTTAAAATGAAACAATCAGCATACTTGTCACACAAGCAACCATTCTTGCAAAACAAGCAAACACCGTGCAATTCAATTCAAAAACTTAAACTTACCTCACTTACCTGCCCAAGGTCTCGGTAACCTTAGGCTCTGATACCAACAAGTGTAACCCCCTCATCCCGGTCTGGCCGAATGACCGGTCCGAGTGGGTCACACGGGGAAAACCGAGTGAAAACTCCCTAAGGAATTCCCCCTCGGTTAGCAACCCTATTTTTTTTTCATTTTAAATCTTGTCTAGATGAGTATTTAATCCTACGTGATCATACAGCGGAACAACATTCAAAACAATCGAACGAACATCAAACAATCATAAAACAGCCCAATTTTAAAACTTAACTGCAGGTGTATCGATACACTTAAGGGGTGTATCGATACCCCTTGACCAAGTCAACTGGTCAAAGTCAACTTATGGAGACCGTATCGATACACCTAGGAGTGTATCGATACCCTCCCCAATTGTTGACTTCCCACGGTCAATGCTAAGGAGACCGTATCGATACACATGAAGGCCCGTACCGATACGGAACTGAACAGTAGCTCCAGTGACAAAAATAGTATCGATACACCTCTCAAGTGTATCGATACACGAGGCCTGAACAAGAAGGTGGTATCAATACCATACCAACCGTATCGATACCCCTGCACAGCAAAACCCTCCAAACTCAGCAAAACGATCAAGACTCGATTCTAAATGCAATTTAGGACTCTCCTAGACCCCAACAGGCATTCATACGTCATTTACATACCACATCACAACCATACAAGCATCCAACATGTACATACATCAAAGGAGCATGTTACGTGTAAAAGAGTCTATCGCAATTGTAGTGCAAGTGTACACGACGCAAGTAGTAAAGTGATACGAAGTATCGGATATCGTCTTCACAGGGATTGGGCTAATAGCTTCACCTAAATTCACTGCACGTAGTAAAGGAAATAATTATGAGAAGTTGTCACGAATAATAGAGTAAAAACGCAAATAAAAGAATTGAGTTATCAAGATAGAGAGAATGGGCTGGTATTGAGTTGCTCGGTAGTGCAGGTGTTGAATTGCTTAGGAACTCCAGTTCTATCGTCGCTCCCGTCGCCGACAGCACCTGTCGCGGCGGCTGTCCGTTAGCTGTCGCGGCAGCGAACACTAACTCCGTACTTCAAGCTTGGCAAGAATCCCAGATCTGCCTTGTCCTATCCCTAGGTCCAAGTCTGTCGGTGATCACGTCTTTGATGATACCTCTCAGCGTGAATCGAAGGATGAACACCGATGTGTATGAATTCTTCTTTAGCCACTTAACCTCGCCCTATCCCTAGGCACGAGATGGTTCAACTATAAACTAGAGAACGCGCTCTTATCTCTTTCGTATACTTAACTCTCCCGATGCTAAGTAAATGGATAACCTCACAATGCTCTCCCGATGCTCTTGCAAGATATTAAAACCAAGATAAAAGAACTTGAAGTCTATTTTATTGAACTTGGAAAATCCTAAAACAAAACAATCCTTGCAACTACTTTACAAAACAACCCGTAGCCCTAGGGGGAATTTAGAACATGTCGGTGACAGGTAAACGGCAGGGGTTTTTGGTTTCGGTTATGGGGTAATCGGTTATGCCCTAGGTTAAATCTATGCCCTTATATAAGCTTTGGGCTCAAGTTATCTAAGGTAACAAGGATTACAACTTTAATTAAAAGTAAGATTCTAATAAAGACTAAATCTCTAAAGACTCCTACTTTCCAGCCGCATCCTTGCTTTTAGGAATTTCCTCTCTTTGGGCTTTGGCTTGACATATCTTTTGATCCGGGGCTTGGAAAAATATGTGGCTTTCACACGACAGACGAGCAGATTTTTCTCTATCTATCGAGGTCCACTTTGCTTTTCCTCTTCATAAGTCTGCTGTCACCGTGCTATCACGACAGGTCCATGACAGGTTCGTCTTCTTCGGCTGCTTGTCCAGTTCAGCTTTCCTGCTTATCTGCCCTGCGCCTGCCTTCATCGTCAACCATGGCAGCTACCTGCAAAATACAACATCTTTTAGTAGAATCCGTGCCTTTTTTTATAATTGTGATGTTTTATTGAAAACTATCCTAAATGCAATGCAATGATGCTTGAATGCAGCAGAAATATGGGTTAAAAAGGGTGTAAATAATAGAACTTTTACACACTCAACACACCCCCAAACTCAAGTTTTTGCTTGCCCTCAAGCAATTAAGACCTAAAAGAAAAATGAAATTTTTGTGTTGGCCTTCAAATAGTGAACTGTCCCTTACCCGTCGCTCATTCTCTGTGGCGGCAGCAACCTGTCGGAAGGGTTAGGATCTGTCCGGAATCTCCCTATAGCTCTCGTGCAGTGTGTGCATGCTTGTGAACAGTTATATGCTAAGACTCTCTTAGTTTCACTAGGATATTCAACTTTTTAACTTGAATTTTTATGCCAAAGTTTACTTTCTTGAAGACACATTTTCATGCTTCTTTTTCTTCTATTTTCAAGCTAAGTTTTTACTAGAGCCAGTTTCGGGCACCTCTAGTTTACTAGAGCCGATTTTGGGCACCTCTAGTTAGCTTCCTAGAGCCGGTTTCGGGAACCTCTAGGTTTTTAAATTTCTTTTGCTAAACTTCTTTCCTAGAGCCAGTGTTAGGCAACTCTAGGGGCTATTCAAGTTCTAAGCATCCTATTCTAGTTTGGCTAAAAGAAATCAAAGCAATATAACAGTCACAAAAGTGTTTAAGTTTTCAGAACTATAGAAAGGCTCTAAACTTCTCCTTAAACTGTCCTAAAGATGCTGCCACGACAGAGCCGTCATGACAGGTAAGTTAACTTCACAGTTTTAAGCCAACAGTTTAAATTTTCTGTTTTTTTTAAAGAGAAATAGATAAATAATAAGACACAACAATTAATAAAAAGATGTACTTAAGACTCCATTAATGATGGAGGGTTGCCACCCCCAAACTCAAGGGTTGCATTGCCCTCAATGCAAAATGACAGAAAAATAAAAGGCAAGTACATCACAAAAAGATAAAGGCAAGCAGCAATAAGAGGAAAATAAAGACTTAAATTTTCAATCGCTGTCCTCACTGCTGCTGCTGACGCGGATCTGATGGCGGCGTCTGCGCTGCGGAGGGGGCTGGGCAGGTTCAGGAGCAGGTTGAGGGGCAGGTTGTTCCACTAGCCGGACGTCGGAGCTGCTGCCGCTGTCCCATGAGCTGCTGGTGGTGGTGGTTTTGGGCAGCCTTTTCTTGTGTGCCACGTGCTTAATTCTCTTGACCCGCGTAAAGTCGCTCTCCAAATTCCTCCGGATAAGAGGACTGTCATCAGTGGCAGGTCTCTTGGTTCCTCGAGGGGTGGTGTCTGCTGGTGGGCTGCCTTCTGCCGTCGGGGCAAGGGTTGGTGTGGAAGCGGCAGAATGCATATGGGGATAGACAGGTGGTGTGGGTGTGGGGGAGGGTATATAGAAATAATGGGCGGGGAAGGTGGGGAAGATGACATCCGAATAATGTAAAGTATTAGTAATGAAATTTACCGTTGCATTTGAGAAATCGCGGATGAAAGTCATCAAACCCATTTGCCGCTCCTCTACCCGTAGGATTGCAGCAAGGATGTGGGCAGACTGGTCTGTCGGAGCGGTGTCGGCGGCAGCTTCTGGGGCAGGGTCGGTGGCAGGTTCTTCATCGGAGTCAGCAGGAGGGGCATTTGGGTCGAAGGCGTTGATGGGTGATACGACTATGATCTCCATGAGGCTGGAGATGTTGTTGTCAGTCCAGCCACTGCCCATATTCATTTTGTCGGAGGGTTCTTCGGGTACAACAGCACATCGGTAGAGGGAAATGATGGTGAACGGCAGGCACAGGCGAGAGTCGGAGCGGAAGGCACAATCGAGGATGCTGTCCCTCATATATCTGCCCACATTTATGGGCCTGTCGTGCATAATGGAGTGGATAAGGGCCAGCCGCTGTCGGTTGACTGTCGTGTGGTGGGAAGAGGGCAGGATACGCTTTTTGATGAAAGCGTTCCAAAGTTTTGCCTCGGGGAGGAGCTGCCCCCTGTTGACGGAGTGGGGGTTCTTCTTGCTGGTTGTCCATGATGTACCAGCCTCTGTCAGCTCCACCATGACATCATCATAGGCAACAGCATCAAGGGTGTCAAGAAATTGTTGGTGGGCATCATCATCGGGGCCGAAGAAAAGGCCGAAGATATGATTGATGCTGTTGGCGGTGAAGGGTACTTCCACTCCTCGGACGGTGACAGATGTCGCCGTTTTGCTGTCTATGGCCTCGTAAAACTCTCGGACCAAGGTATCATTTAGCTCTGCTGGCTGCTCGGCAAAATCTTCCCATAGTTGTGCCGTGATGGCCTTTACAATGAACGGCCGGAGTCCCATATGGGGAGCATTTCTGTTGTAGATGAAGCCACGCTCCTCCCATAATTCCTTGTTGGCGAAGGGTGACGCTGCTGCTGAAGAAGAAGCGGCAGCAGTGTTACGACGGGTCTGTCTCGACGACATTTTGGTTGCAAGGGCTGTGAAAGAGAGAAAACAAATAAAACTAGAGGAGAAAAACAAGAGAGAAAAATCAGAAGTGATGAAAAAATGAAAATGTGAAGGGGTTTTATAGCGGTCGGGTATCTGCCCATTTAATGCCGCAACGGCAGGCGGGAATAACGGGGCGGCAGATTGGATGTAGCGTGTCTAACTCGTCTGACACGCATTTATGCGTCTGTTACGCGTCTACCGCACGCTTCTGCGTCTGCCGTGTCAGTCTGTTGACAGCCTGTCATATCCGTCCGCGGCGGCAGCCGAAACGACAGGTTTCCATAAATGGGCTTTATTGGGCTGCTGGATGGGCGGTGGGCTTGGGTCACTTCTCCTTTTCTTCTTGACTCCTTTATTTCCTAAAAACTGAAATTAGAAAAACAAAACATTATTCGAATAAAATAAACCTAATTTCCTAATAAATAATAATAAATAATAAAATAAATAAAAATAAAAATTAGGTTAAATTAGGGATGCCTTGTGGGGCATCTCCCAAAGTAACCACTTCCTGTATTCCTGGGGCTTCAGTCCCCTGATAATGCTTGAGGCGTTGTCCATTGACTTTGAATTGGTGCCCGTCCTTTAATGATTGAATTGTAATGGCACCATGGGGAAAAACTTGAACCACTTGGAACGGGCCAGACCATCTAGATTTTAACTTTCCTGGGAAGAGTTTAAGTCTAGAATTAAACAACAACACAAGCTGCCCTGGGCAGAACTGTCGTGGCAGCAGTTTCTTGTCGTGCCACTTCTTAGTCTTTTCCTTGTAGATCCTTGCGTTGTCGTAGGCCATTGTCCGTAATTCTTTAATCTCATTCAGATCTAATAACCTTTTCTGGCCGGTCTTGTCCAAGTCCATATTCACTGCCCTGATTGCCCAATATGCCTTCTGTTCGATCTCGACAAGCAAGTGACAGGTTTTCCCATAAATCAAACGGTATGGAGACATGCCCAATGGAGTTTTGAAAGCTGTCCTGTATGCCCATAATGCATCATTCAGAAGTAAAGACCAATCTTTCCTAGTTGGTTTGACCATCTTTTCAAGAATGTTCTTCACTTCCCTATTGGATATCTCAGCCTGTCCATTGGTCTGTGGGTGGTATGCTGTCGCGATCCTGTGCTTGACACCATATTTCTTCAAGGCGGCAGCAATTACCCTATTATCAAAATGTCTCCCCTCATCACTGATAATCGCCTTAGGGATGCCAAATCTAGAAAAAAAAATTGTGCAAAAACTTTTGGACCGTTTTGGCATCATTCTTTTGAGTTGCGATTGCTTCTACCCACTTGGAGACATAATCTACTGCTAGGAGGATGTACAAATTTCCACATGACGATGGAAAAGGTCCCATAAAATCAATCCCCCAAACATCGAAGATCTCGACTTCTAAAATGTTCTGCAGTGGCATCTCGTTTCTCCTCGAGATGTTACCTGTCTGCTGGCACCTATCACAGTTCTTATAAAAGTCTTGTGCATCCTTATACAGTGTCGGCCAGTAGAACCCTGACTGCAGCACTTTGGCAGCAGTTTTGTTACCTCCTAAGTGTCCTCCATATTGTGAAGCATGACAGTGATGAAGTATGTCTTCTTGTTCTTCTTGTGGTACACACCTCCTTATAACCTGATCTGCGCACATTTTGAAAAGAAGAGGTTCGTCCCAATAATAATGCTTAACATCATTTTGGAACCTCTTCCTGGCTTGATAATTAAGATCAGAAGGTAATATTCTGCTAACTATAAAATTAACGAAATCAGCATACCAGGGAAGGTCAGAAGACTTACCTGCCGCCATGGCTGTCGCGACAGCAAAGAGCTGCTCATCTGGGAAGGTCTCCAGTATGTGTGTATCATCAATGGGTAGACTCTGTCCCGTCTCCAATCTTGACAAGTGGTCTGCCACCTGATTTTCTGTCCCCTTCTTGTCCTTGATCTCAAGGTCGAATTCTTGTAGTAGCAAGATCCACCGTATCAATCTAGGCTTGGCATCCTTCTTTGCGAACAAGTACTTAAGGGCAGAATGGTCGGTGTGCACTATTACTTTCGTCCCAAGTATGTAAGAACGAAACTTGTCGATGGAGAACACCACAGCTAACAGCTCCTTTTCTGTGGTGGTGTAATTCACTTGGGCATCATTCAATGTTTTGCTGGCGTAGTATATGACATGAAACAGCTTGTCCTTGCGCTGCCCAAGTGCTGCCCCGACAGCATAGTCACTGGCATCACACATAATCTCAAACGGCTGTGTCCAGTCTGGTGGCTGTACTATGGGGGCTGTCACTAGTTTTTCCTTCAGAACTTTGAATGCTTCAGTACATTCATCATCAAAGTCAAAGGGTCGGTTCTGCTCTAAGAGAAGACATAGGGGCTTCGTGATTTTTGAGAAATTCGCGATAAATCTTCGATAAAAACCAGCATGCCCTAGAAAACTCCTAATGCCCTTGACTGTGGTTGGCGGCGGCAGCTTCTCAATTACCTCTATTTTGGCCCTGTCGACTTCTATCCCACAGCAGCTAATCTTATGGCCAAGGACTATCCCCTCATCCACCATAAAGTGGCATTTTTCCCAATTTAAAACAAGATTAGCTTTTTCACATCTTTCAAGTACCTTTTGAAGGTTGCCAAGGCAGCTCTCAAAATCGTCTCCAAAGACGGAAAAATCATCCATGAAAATCTCCAGGAAGTCCTCTACCATGTCGGAGAATATGGCCATCATACACCTTTGGAAGGTGGCAGGTGCATTACAGAGTCCAAAGGGCATCCTCCTAAATGCGTATGTACCGTAGGGGCATGTGAAAGTCGTTTTCTCTTGATCCTCTAGTGCAATAGCAATTTGGTTATAACCTGAATAACCATCAAGAAAACAATAGTAAGGTTTACCCGCTAATCTATCAAGCATTTGATCAATAAAGGGTAAAGGAAAGTGGTCTTTTCGGGTAGCTTTGTTAAGCTTCCGATAGTCCATACAAACCCTCCAACCGGTCACAGTCCTGGTTGGGATTAACTCATTGTTTTCGTTGGTTATCACGGTCATGCCTCCTTTCTTGGGAACACATTGCACCGGGCTTACCCATTTGCTGTCGGAGATAGCGTAAATAATACCAGCATCTAACCATTTGATTATCTCTTTACCCACTACCTCCTTCATCGCAAGGTTTAACCGCCTTTGGGCATCAATAGTCGGCTTATGATCTTCCTCTAGGAGGATTTTGTGCATACATATTGCCGGACTAATGCCCTGTATGTCTGCTATCGTCCATCCAATCGCCTTTTTGTGCTGCCTTAACATGTCGATCAGCTGTCGTTCCTGTTCCTGCGGCAACTTAGCAGAGATGATTACGGGCAGTGTGTCATCACAACCAAGATAAGCATATTTAAGCTGCCCTGGCAGGGGCTTAAGTTCTAAGACAGGTGGTTCAACAGTAGATGGCTTTTGGATTAAATGGTTATCCGAAGTGTAATTCAAGGGTTCGAATAACTTACCTGGACGATGGTCTAACCAGTCTACCTCCTCATGACCTTCAGTATCAGATGTATCGGATTCAGAGGAGTCGCTGTCGTCGGTGCTGTCGTCGTCGCTGTCGTGACAGGCCTGTAGGTGGCTGTCGCAGCAGTGACCAAATTTTATATCACGGCAGCTCGACCTGATGTAGGGTTGATCAAAGGTCACCTCAATGATGGCCTTACATTCTTCATCCACATCAGCATGTTTCATTGCTTGGAGAACATTCAACTTAATTTCTTGATCGTTCACGCGCATGGTGAGTTCTCCTTTCTCCACATCAATCAATGATCTTCCCGTGGCTAAGAAGGGTCGCCCAAGGATGACTGGTGCGTTTTCATCTGCCTCACAATCTAAGATAAGAAAGTCAGCAGGAAAAATAAGCTTATCCACTCTTACCAAAATATCTTCAATTTTTCCCTCGGGGTGAACGTAAGAGCGGTCGGCTAACTGTAGGGTAATTGTCGTAGGCCGCGCCTTGCCAATACCTAGTTTCTGAAAAATAGATTTGGGCATTAGATTAACACTAGCACCAAGATCACATAATGCCTTACCCACAAATTTGTCGCCGATTACACAAGGTATGATGAAGCTCCCCGGATCCTTCTTTTTCTGGGGTGGCTGCCGATGAAGAATGCTCATGCAACCTTCTGTCATCTTTACCGTTTCGAATTCCCCAAGTTTAGACTTTTTCGACATAACATCCTTGAGAAATTTAGCGTAACCGGGCATCTCCCTAACAGCATCTAACAACGGAATATTGATATGAACCTGTTTAAAAATATCATAAATCTTTTTAAGTTGAGATTCATGCTTAGCTTGCTGTATCCGTTGCGGAAAAGGTGGTGGAGGACGATAATCAGCAATGCGTCCTTCCCACTGCATGCGAATCTGAGGACGGTAATCATCGTTTTTCTCCTCTGTCGCTTCTGCTGTCGTGACAGGCTCATCGGCAGCAGTCTGTTTATCTCCTGTCGGGGCAGCTTCCTCGGCAGGTTTATGTAAGGCTGGATCCTTTTCTGTTTCAGCTTCTTTTTCCGGCCCTGGTAACTTTTTCCCACTCCTAGTAGTAATCGCCTTACATTGCTCATGTGGGGGTGGTCTAGCATTTTCAGTATTGCTAGGGAAACCTCCATTCTACCTCGGCTTAATATGTTGCGACACCTGACCCATTTGTGTCTCTAGAGATTTCAAGGTAGCCTCATGATTTGTCATTCTCATCTCGGTTTTATCCATAAAGTTTTCCGTCTTCTTGACAAACTGATTAATATTCTCTATATACGTACCAGTCTGAGACATAAAGGTGGCCAGAGTCTGCTCCAATATACTACTCGTGGCAGGTGGTGGCTGCTGTTGCTGCTGCGGCGGCAGGTGCTGCGGCAGATTCTGCGGCAGATGCTGTCGCGTCAACAATCTAGGACCTCCCTGATTCTGATTATGTGCTTGCGGATTCAGGGCGTTGTTAGGGTTACTCCAGGAAAATTTGGGATCTTTCCTCCAATTGGGATTATAGTTGTTGGAATTGTAGTTTGGCTTGTAATTTCCAACATATTTTCCTTCTTCTATATTTATTGGGCACTCATCCCTACTATGATTTCCCTCACAAATAGCACAAACTTCCTCGACAGCAAATCCTTGTAATTCATCATCATTCAATAACTTTTTCATTGCTTTAGTAAGGAATGCTACCTGCGATTTCATAGTGCTGTCGGCCTCATAGTCCTTGACAGCAAGTACCCGTTTACCCCCTCTTCTCGTGGTCGGAAACTGCTCCTCATTCTTAGCCAGATGTTTCAAAACTTGCAAGGCTTCGTCTGGATCTTTATCCAATAATAATCCATTTGCTGCAGAATCAATCCGAATGCGAGTTTGTAAGTTAGCAGCATTATAGAACTTAGTTACCTGATTCCAGACGGGAAATCCATGCATTGGGCAGTTTCGAAGAAGAGTTGTAAATCTGTCCCAGGCCTCGTGCATTGGCTCGTCATCTTCCTGTTGAAAAGTAGCAATTTCGTTACGTAATCGCTCAGCTAAATGTGAGGATTAAAACGAGACAAAAATTCACGAGTTAAATCTGCCCAAGTCATAATAGAACCCGGCGTAAGTTTATTCCACCAAGTTTTAGCTCTGTCCCTCAATGAATGGGGGAATAACCGAAGCCTCAGTATCTCCGGACTAACTCCTGGCAGTCTAAACGAACCACAGATTTCCTGGAACGTTTTGGGATGCTCCCTAGCATCTTCTGTCGCAGAACCACTAAACTGTCTGGCGTTGTTGATCATACTAAACATGACAGGCTTAAGCTCGAAGTTGTCAACATCAATATCCGGCAGCGTGGTCTCCAGCTCTACATGATCGTTCAACATGTAGTCACGACATGACCGTCGTCCACCTGCTGCGGGCGGGTCATCGGCAGGTGGTACACCGCCACCAACAGGCTGGTTACGTGCCATCTGCTCTAGCTGTTCCTCGAGGTATTCGTTCCAATCTAAAAGGCGGCGAAGTTGTTTCTTGAGATTGAAGGAACGTTCGATCTCCGGATCTAATTTATACTCAGGATCTTCACCTCTTTTGGATCTGCACATAAATAAGATAACCTCGTGAAAAGCGAGAGTTGAAAGCGCAAAAGAAAAATTAAAGAAAAATAAAAATAAAAACGAAAACAAAAATAAAAATAAAAGCAAAAAGTGCAATAAAAGAAAGATGTAGTTATGTTGCCAGTCCCCGGCAACGGCGCCAAAAACTTGTTGCGTGTAAAAGAGTCTATCGCAATTGTAGTGCAAGTGTACACGACGCAAGTAGTAAAGTGATACGAAGTATCGGATATCGTCTCCACAGGGATTGGGCTAATAGCTTCACCTAAATTCACTGCACGTAGTAAAGGAAATAATTATGATAAGTTGTCACGAATAATAGAGTAAAAACGCAAATAAAAGAATTGAGTTATCAAGATAGAGAGAATGGGCTGGTATTGAGGTTCTCGGTAGTGCAGGTGTTGAATTGCTTAGGAACTCCAGTTCTGTCGTCGCTCCCGTCGCCGACAGCACCTGTCGCGGCGGCTATCCGTTAGCTGTCGCGGCAGCGAACACTAACTCCGTACTTCAAGCTTGGCAAGAATCCCAGATCTGCCTTGTCCTATCCCTAGGTCCAAGTCTGTCGGCGATCACGTCTTTGATGATACCTCCCGGCATGAATCGAAGGATGAACACCGATGTGTATGAATTCTTCTTTAGCCACTTAACCTCGCCCTATCCCTAGGCACGAGATGGTTCAACTATAAACTAGAGAACGCGCTCTTATCTCTTTCGTATACTTAACTCTCCCGATGCTAAGTAAATGGATAACCTCACAATGCTCTCCCGATGCTCTTGCAAGATATTAAAACCAAGATAAAAGAACTTGAAGTCTATTTTATTGAACTTGGAAAATCCTAAAACAAAACAATCCTTGCAACTACTTTACAAAACAACCCGTAGCCCTAGGGGGAATTTAGAACATGTCGGTGACAGGTAAACGGCAGGGGTTTTTGGTTTCGGTTATGGGGTAATCGGTTATGCCCTAGGTTAAATCTATGCCCTTATATAAGCTTTGGGCTCAAGTTATCTAAGGTAACAAGGATTACAACTTTAATTAAAAGTAAGATTCTAATAAAGACTAAATCTCTAAAGACTCCTACTTTCCAGCCGCATCCTTGCTTTTAGGAATTTCCTCTCCTTGGGCTTTGGCTTGACATATCTTTTGATCCGGGGCTTGGAAAAATATGTGGCTTTCACACGACAGACGAGCAGATTTTTCTCTATCTATCGAGGCCCACTTTGCTTTTCCTCTTCATAAGTCTGGTGTCACCATGCTGTCACGACATGTCCATGACAGGTTCGTCTTCTTCGGCTGCTTGTCCAGTTCAGCTTTCCTGCTTATCTGCCCTGCGCCTGCCTTCATCGTCAACCATGGCAGCTACCTGCAAAATACACCATCTTTTAGTAGAATCCGTGCCTTTTTTTATAATTGTGATGTTTTATTGAAAACTATCCTAAATGCAATGCAATGATGCTTGAATGCAGCAGAAATATGGGTTAAAAAGGGTGTAAATAATAGAACTTTTACACACTCAACAGAGCATGCAATTAAATCAAGATGACCCTTAACATCCAAAAACTCATACTTCAACATTCAACATAAGGAAAACTTAAGGACACTTAACCAACATTCAAGATAAGCAATTTAGGCATGGATTACAATTCAAACATGGCATCACAAGCCATACAAAAGCAACATAACATGGAGTCTAAACATGCTCCTAATCAACCAACAATCATCCATCAAAAGACACATGTCCCATTGCTTAAACTATTACATGTTCAACATTTAAAAGTCATACTTGATGTACTCAAGCCAAAAACCACACTTGGAGCCCTCCACTTGCCCGAGCAACCCACGAACTAAGGATCTGCAATGTTGAACAAAGAGAGCGTAAGCAATGATGCTTAGTGAGGGTAAGCTCTAAAAACTAACCTCAACATTGCAGGGTCCGAGCACGATCTAGCCAAGGTAACACAATCATACCAAAGGTCCACAAGATAAGATGCATGAGCAATAGACAATATTAATGCCATGATCGTAAGCTCAATTTCCATGGTACATGTAATCACAAACAAGTATCCCAATAAAACCATGAACTTCAACACATTGATATATACATCAAACAACATTGGCACCTAGCTAAGACCCAAATACGCGGATAGACATGTTGGAAACTCACATCCAACAACCACATTACCTCACGGTGGGATTTCACTCATCACCGGTCTCGCGGAGGGGATTCCACTCATCCTCACGCCCCGTCGATGGGATTCCACTCATCACCGACTACATTTAAATATCATTTCCGGGCGAACCCGTACTCCTCCTTGGTGACTCAACGCCACCAAGGCCACGCGCGACTTTTGACTCATGTGTACACACTAACATCCTAATGATCGATCATTTGTATTCAAGTAAACTAGTGCCAATATTTACACACTCCACCTTACTCATTTCAACCACTTCCGTGCTTAGCACGTACTCACCAACAACCATCATCATGCATGTCTCAAGCATCACAAGTCATATCTCAAACCACATGTATAATTCAATATACACAACATTCATGCCACATTTTATACGAGACATACACAACATTATAATGAGTTCATCCAAAGGCTCTAGATCAAGTTTAGGATTAGGCTACCACCCTAATCCCAACTCTAGGTGGGTCTACCAAGCCCAACCTAGTCCATACACTCGAACCAACTAATTTAAAACCGTTTGAAACAATTAACCACTCACCTAAGCTTCCAAGCTCAACGACCAAGCAAGCAATCACCTTCAACTTCCCGGATTCGGTCCCAAAGTCTCTTCCACGTTTCCTCTTGCTTCTAGTCAAACAAAACACTTACGTTACTTCCCAATTCAATGCTAATTCAATCATCAATCTACTTTGCAAATCACAACCCAATTTCCTCAAATTCCCTAACCACATAACATCTCAAAAACCCAATTTTCGGACTCCAACAACCATTGGCTGAAATACCCATTTCCAAGCACCCAAATGACTTCCAAAACATCCCAAATCACCCTTCTAACATAGGTAGACCATCAGCCCTTCAATTTCAACACTAAACCTCTTAAAAACCCAATTTTTCATACCTTAAAATTTGCCCTAAAGACCCACTACGAAAATTCATCCAAAATCAACCAAATTAAGATATGTTGTATCTTTCATTATGATTAAACATAACCCCAAAACAATTTCTCAAAACGAATTGAAAACCCCCATCAAAAACCCAAATTTCCATATGAACCCTAATTCCCAAAACTCAATATTTTTGAAATCTAAAACAATAGATAAGTAGAGAATAGAGAGGAGGTTGAGAAAATATATTTACCTTTTAATTTGGTGTTGAAATCGACTAGCAAAGCTAATGGAATAGTAACTAGGGTTTTAGGAGTGTTTGAAAATGGGGGAGGGTTTTGAAATTGGGAAAGGAGAAATGAGGAGGAAGATGACAACTTTTCCATAAAAGTTGTCTTCCTTTATTTAAAATGTGGGTAAATCACAACTTTGGTCCCTCCCTCTTTATTAAGATTCAAATAGGTCATTATTCAAGGTTAGCTCATTTTAATTAGATTTTATTTGACTCGAACAACAACCCGGCTAACTCCTAGGCCCAAGACACGGGTGTTACAAAAGGAGCTCCATTGTAATTTAAAACATTTAAATATTTGACTTAATTAATACAACATAAGAAGCAAAAATTACATACTAGACCACGTAAGATCATATGAATACATAACCCACTAAATTAAAGAATTGTACTCTGGAAACACCACGTACTGGAATCTTGAACTGATTGTACTCTTTGATCCCATGATCTGATGATCAACCTACGGACGAAAAAAACGATTCTGAGCGTTGAGCTTACAAAGCTCAGTGGTACACATCTACTCTACTATACTTCGTGCTAATCATAAACATAAGCATACAAGCTAGTACGAGCACTAAGAATAGATAAATAAACATATGGCGCTACCACTAGTCGCCTAAACACATGCTCTCATCATAGCAAGACATCATACATGGCACACAAGGTCCAACCATACTCGGGATCTCACCAGATCAACCGAGCAAGAGCACACAAAGTCATACGATAAACCTGAAGTGGGGCCCGGTGTCACACAACCTCGAGAATGTACACTCTAAGTGAGGCTCGGTGTCACACAACCTTGGGAACGTACACCCATACTTGACATCTCTCCTCGAGTATCTTCGAATGAGGTCCGAGGTCACACAACGACGAGAACGTACATTCGGCATATCTAACCATGGTGTTGCAACACTCTTTCTCTGGGTATTCAGATCCCATCAATCAAAGGTGACTCAACCACACAAGTTTTCAAACCGCACACAACATTGACACGACCACCATACATCACACAACATTACATGATTACCAACTCTATGATTTCTATCAATTATCAAGCCATCCATTTCGGTTCACCAACTTGTTAATATATTATAAAAATGTATATTAATCATTCTCATTTATTATCTTTATTAACTCATATTATCTCATTATCATCCCACGTAAATTTCCATCTTTTATTAGAATTATAAATTATTCTATTCAGTAGGTACCGGTACTCGAACATGAGTATCGATGCGGTACCCCGAGTATCGGTACTAACATGCGTACTGATACTAATATTATTTACTGAAAATCTTAAATTTCCTCAAATACCGGTATGGGTCAACACATACCGATACAGACCCCAATCGCGTGCTGGTACGGCCAAAGCTCGTATCGATACCCTATTCGCAGGTTCGTAGCATTTCCTCAAATTACGATATTACCACACTTTATTCGATCCCTAAAGCTTATAAAAGTCATTAGAATTGATTTACTAACGCATTCACCCAATTCATATTAATTACTAGTTCCATAATCATTTAATCGAGTATGTTAACCCTCAAACATAATTCTCATTAAATCTCATCAATCTATTCGAACAAGCATACAAGGCATCACAATTAGTCCAATCAATCAAACAATCATCAAATAATCATACAAGCATCTCAAATGACACTACACGGTCTCCAAAGCCTCCACTAGCACTATCATATTCACAACATCATCAAGCATCTCATAACTATATCAAGTCTCAGGATATCGGTCTCACAACATGCTTATTCATCATCATGCATCAAACAAATCACCAACTGTGAACTTAATCTCCCTACAGTTCAAATCCGCGTAGGATTTCTGACGATCTGAGGCAACTTTTAAATGATCACAAATAAACTTCAACTTCTCATTTGTGCCTTTCAACAATCAAGCAAGGAAACATACTTTTCTCCAACCTTATCCCAACACGAAGGCGTACGACACCTTCTACCATACAAAGCCTCATACGGTGCCATTTGTATACTATCTTGGTAACTATTATTATACGCAAACTCCGCCAAAGGCAACCGTTTCTCCCAGGTTCCTTGGAACTCAATGACACAACATCTCAACATATCTTCCAAAATCTGAATCACTCGTTCAGATTGACTATCCGACTAAGAATGATATGAAGTGCTCAAATTCAACCGTCTACCCAAAGCTCGATGCAGCACTCCTAAAACCTTGGTGTTAACCGTAGATCTCTATCCGAATCTATAGACTTGGGCACTCCGTGCAAATGCACATTCTCAACAATGTACAAATCTGCCAACTTATCCAAAGTATACGTCGTATGCACAGGCACAAAATGTGCACACTTTGTAAACCGATCAACAATCACTCAACTGGACTGTTTCTTGGTTGGTGTTAACGACAACCCATACACAAAATCCATGGTGATCTCTCCCATTTCCATTCCTGTATCCTCAAAGGTTGCAGCAACCCGGAAGGAAACTGATGTTCAGCCTTAACACGCTGACACACCATACACCTGGCAACAAAATCAGCCACATCTTTCTTTAAACCAACCCAATAGTACTCTTCTTTCAAGCCCCGATACGTCTTAGAACTACCAGGATGCATAGAAAAATGACTACTATGCGCTTTGTCCAAAATGGTACGCCTCAACTCATCATCATTAGGCACTACTATTCTATCCTTAAAACACAACACTCTATCATCGTTAAAACGAAAATCCATCGGATTCCCATCCATAAGACCCTTAACATGCGGTACTAACTCCTCATCATAAGGCTGCTTTTCCTTAATCAACTGTGACAAAGATGGCTTAACTTGCAACTCGGCCAACAAACCTCCATCTTGCATCACACTCAACTGTGCAAACATTACCCTCAACTCAATCGCAACCTTCCTACTGAAAGCATCGACTACCACATTAGCTCTCCCTGGATGATACTCAATCGTCAAACAATAATCCTTAAGCAACTCCAACCATCTACGTTGTCTAAGAATCAAGTCCTTTTGTGTCATCAAATACTTTAAACTCTTATGAACCATATAAACAATGCACCTCTCACTATAAAGATAATGCCTCCAAATTTTCAAAGAAAACTCAACCGCGACAAGCTCAAGATCATGGATAGGATAGTTGCGCCCGTGCACCTTCAAATTTTTAGATGCATAAGCAACGACCTTTTCTCCTTGCATCAACACACAACCCAAACCAACATATGATGCATCACTATAAACCACAAACTCCTTACTCGACCTAGGTTTAATCAAGATAGGGCTTGCGTCAAAGCTTCTTTCAACTTTTCGAAAGTTCATTGTCTATCTTCCGTCCACTCAAAAAGAACATTCTTTTGCAACAACTTAGTTATCAGAGCAACAATCTTTGGAAAACCATCCACAAACCTACGATAATAACCAACCAACCTAAGAAAACTACGAACTTTTGACGCATATTTAGGTGACTTCCAACCCATCACTGCCTCGATCTTATGTGGATCAACCCAAATACCCTCAACTGACACAACATGTCCAACAAAGACAAGTTCTCTAAGCCAAAACTCATATTTAATCAACTTGGCATACAACTGATTATCCAACAAAGCTTGCAACATATTCCGCAAATGTTTATCATGATCCTTTTAACGCCTCGGTTTAGGGTACGAGAGTTTATCGGTTATGATCTAGGATTAGTTTTGGGTGAAATTTGAGTTCGAATCAATGTGTTTTGGTTGCAAGGAGTGGGTTTCCGGGTTGTTGCTAGTTTACAAGTGTATTAGCATCCTAATAGTTTCTTTTGGGTTGTCTTGAAGCAGAGGAGATTGATTCGGGTACTTTGGGCGTGATACCGGGTGTTGCAGAGGCTTGAGAACGGTGTTTTGGCTTTTGTTTAGGCTCTATCGGTGAGTGGTAATTTTTTGAAGTTAAAATGATTTCAATGTGGATTCTTGGGGGTTTGGGTGGAGCCTTAAGGGCTAACCTAAACCCAAGTGTAAGTTTGCCTATACTTGCCTTGCTTGGTTGCTTGTTGATGTACGTGTTTATGCGTGTTGTGATGTTGATTTTAGAATGCTTTTATTCGCGTTCTAATGTTGTTGTGTAGTCGTTGTGGATGTCAAGCCTCATGTGATGGTTGTCGTTTACAGTGATGTGTAGTCCCACCGGAAATGGTTGTGCATGTGCAAACTATGTTTGGTCTGTGCTTGTGTTTATTTCATCTCTTACTTAAATGGTTTTGTTTTCAAAACTAAGATTTATATTTTAAACTGCATTGTTTTCGTGTTTTAGAGCTCCGCTCACTAAGCTTTTAAGCTTACGCTCTCTTTTTCCAACAATGCAGATCGTTAGAGGTTCCGAGAGGCAAGTGGGCAAGGGAGGAATTCTTGGAGTTCTTGCTAAGCTCAAAGTATGGTTTTTATGTTTTGTAATAATGCTTAGACAATGGGAATACTATGCTTTTGTTGTGGAGTTGGTGTTCAAACTCCTAAGTCTTGTTATTGTTGATGTTGTTAACTTGTTTAAACGTTGAAGCATGTTTTATTTTGGCCTTTGACTCTTTTGATGGATGTTAAGCATGTTTGATTGATCGTTATTCCTTGGTTGATGAATTGAGCTTTGTTTTGTTCTTGAATGCCTTAAATGAATGTCTCTTGTTTGCCTAAAGTTGTATGCACGTTTAAATGATGATCTAATGCCTGCTTAAGTTGTTTAGGATAGTCCCTTGTGCTTAAAAATCAAAATCTGCAAACTTTTTGTGCAGGGCGTATTGGTACGCCCAAGGGTGGTATCGATACGGTCCCTTGCTTTTAGGCCTAGTGTACTGATACGCGGGGGCGTATCGATACCCAATTTGCTCTCTGGAAATCTAAGATTTTTACGAGAAATTGGGGTATCGGTACGAGCCTTAAGCGTACCGATACGGTCTTAGGGTTAACTTTGAGATTTTGACCGTTGAGAGAATATCGATACCAACCTTGGAGGGTATCGTTATGGACTCTCAGAGTTGACTTTGGGGAAGGTTAACCGTTGAAAGCATATCGATACCGTCCTTTGGAGTATCGATACGCCCTTAGCTAAATGGATTAAAATTTGTCTTAAATTATCAGTTTTGCTTGAATCGAATTGGTGGTTGATTTTCTGCTGTTTTCTTATTTCATGTAGGGTCAAATAAAGCATTTAGATAAGATAAATTAAAGGAAAAAAATAGGGTTGCTAATCGGGTTGAGATCTTAATGGGTTTCGCTTCGGGTTTCCCCGTGTAACTCGTTCGGTTCGGTCTGTTGGCTAGACCGGGACGAGGGGGTTACATTTGGTGGTATTAGAGCCTCGGTTACGAGGTCTTTCGGGAAGGTAAGTCAGGTAAGTTGGCTTGTTTGGATTGGTTGCTATTGCACGGTGTATGAAAGTATGCTTTAATTGTTCTTGCTGTTGGTTAGAGTTTAGTCGAGTGTTCCCATTGCTAGGTGTTGTTATTGGAAAATGGTTTTGGTTTAAAGAGCTTGAGAACTTGGATCCTTGCCCTTGCTGACCTCATGTTTTCTTGTGTGTGATGTGTTTGATATTTTATATTTTATCTTCATTATGGTGAGACTGAGAGGACGACCTAGAGTGGGTGACCAGGCACCCGGGGATGTGCCTCCTGTTCCTCCTACTCCCGATAATAATGGGGTGGGTGGCGAAGGTAATGTGCCTCATACCGGTGCGAATGCCGGAAGTGATGGTAATGGACCTCAGGCCTGTGCAAATGTTGGGGGTAATGGAGCTCAGGAAGGTCAGGGTCCGGCAGGTGCGGACATGACTCATTTGATTCAGACTATAGCCAGGGCTTTTCAGACAGCTTTGGCCGGTATACATGTTGCACCACCACCTTAGGGTGCGAGGACTGGTTTACCCCTTAAGAGTCTTTGTAGCTTGGGTGGAGTCGAGTTCCGTGGTTTGACTCCCGAGGGTTCAGATGCTTGGCTCGAGAGTACTACACGCATCTTGGGTCAGATGGAGTGCTTAGACACTCGTAAGTTGGGTTGTGTTGTCTCCTTGCTTCAGAGAGATGCATATGCTTGGTGGACTACCGTTACTTCGGGTATGGCAGAAGCGGATGTCACTTGGGAATTCTTCAGAACAACTTTTAAGAAGAATTATCTTGGGGTCCGATATCAGGATAAAAAAAGAGAGAGTTTATGGCCTTGGTTCCTGGTAGTAAGACGGTGTCCGAGTATGAGTTTCAGTTTGTGAGGTTGGGTTAGTATGCTCCCGAGTTGGTTCCCAGTGAGAGGGAACGGTGTGAGTGCTTCCGTTATGGTTTGACTAGAGATGTGAAGGCTTATATGCTTGCCTCTGACTACATTGAGTTTGATGTTTTGGTCTCTAGGGCCAAGGATATTGAGCAGAACTTGGGCTCGAGTACCCGTACGAGTGGGTCTGATTCTGCGAAGAGACATGCGAATTGGGACAGAGATCATGCCAAGAGGCATAGAGATTGGAGGTATCAGGCCGATTCGAGACATAGGGGCGGTAACCATGGACGGGGCCATCAGGGCCAAGGAGCTATTGTTTACACTCCTGTGTGCACTAGATGCGGGAGAAGCCATCAGGGCGAGTGTATGGGTACCTTTGGGGTATGATGGAACTATGGTTCTCGAGATCATTTGAGGCGTAACTCTCCACACCTGGCTAGGGGCAGACCGGCTCGAGCTAGGGGTTTTGAGCATCAGAGATGCCGTGGGCGTGGTCAAGGTAATTTTCAGCCGATGAATGATGGTCAGAGGAACTTGGCTCATGTGGTGGCAGTTCAGCCCGAGGGTGGAGAACCGGCTAGGGTGTATGTACAACGAAGGCTGGGAATTACACGGATGTCATCGCAGGTAATTTCTTGATATAGTCTTTGACTTTACTTTCTTTGATAGATTCGGGTTCGACACTTTCGTATATTTTGGGTGAACATGCAAGGTCCCTAGGTCTACCGTATGAGTGGTTAGAGGTAGGTGTAAATGTTACTAGTTCTTTCGGTGAGACCGTGGTAGTTAGGAAGGTGTATAGAAGGTGTCCCTTGATGGTTTAGGGCCACGTGTTTCTGGTCGACATGATGGAGTTATCGTTATATGGTTTTGATGTGATTTTGGGCATGGATTGGCTCGTAGAGTATACAGCTAGGGTATACTTTGAGACCATGATGTGAGCACGTTTATGCCACCCAACGAATGCAACTTCAAACTTTCAAGGAAGTTTGCTTTTTCATTTGTTACATTCTGATGTGTAACATTTCTTATACTTATATTATTTATATTAGTGTATTTACTATGTATATAGTATGTTTGGTGTGCTTTAAATAAGTTTGATATAACTTATAGTGTGTCTCTATTTGTTTGTATGTTAATAAATAATTATGCACTTGTTTACGACTTGTATTATTGTTTCCATTAAGTTTACAATACTTTGATGGAATGTTTGTTGTCTTTTGACATAGGCACGTAGGAGGACGTTGTCTCGAGTATGTGCGTATGTGTCATGTACGATCACCAAATTTTGATTTACATGCCGCAAGAAGCAAAGACAGCCTGGTGCAATTTGATATCTTCACCAAATATACATATGCGCATATGCAGCACATCACGTGGAGATTGAATTATTATTCATCCACACATGCGGCATTTTGGAGCATTTGGAGTGTGCGCATATGCAGCACTCACCATGCAGCAGCCCGTGCAACAATTAGAACTTGATTCACCATGCACATGGAATTTAAATTTCCAAAGCAAAACAAATGCAGCCGAAATTATACGTGGGGTTTGAAAATTCCTTCAACACAAATTAAACATGTGCGGCAATTTCCAAAACAAAGAACTCAGCCGAATTTGAATTCTTACACATATGCGGCACAAATGCATAAGAAGTGGTTTAAACTTCGAATTTCAAAGTTAAAAATCACATGTTAAATGTGATTCACAATGCCGTCTAATTTGATCAAATGCACGGCCAAGGTGCATTGCCGCCATTTGGAAGGTTTTTTTTTATTATTTTATTTTATTTGAATTTTAATTGTCAAAAGGCTTTACAGCCACATGTTCATTTCGGCTTAACTTCCCCTTGTGCTATTTATTTGGCTGAAACATGCTTGTAAAGGGTTAGACAGTTTATGAATAAAATTTTTGTGAGATTATTCTCTCAATTTCGGTTTTTTCACCGAACTTTCTTTGGCATTTCAGACGTTGTTTGTTGTGTCAAATTTACTTGATACTTCGGGTTCCTAGATCTCTATCTAGTGGGTCCAAGTCCTCTGACGTAAAGCATATTCCATTCGGGTTTGCTCAGTAGATTGTGCAGGTTCTTTCGAGCTTTCCGTCTTTGACGTTAGACAGATTCGATTCGGGTTCGTTCAGCAGATTGTTCGAGTTCTTTCGAGTTTAATGTTGCCAAACTTTCGCTGATTTTCCAGTCACGTTTCTGCCACAATTTGGTCACCGAATCAGCCTTGAAAGCCCGTTCAAGCCTTCATCTTTGTTCGATTCCAAATTCGTCCAGAAATTCCTACACCTTATTATGTCTTTCTCTTTTTTGTGTTTCCTTTTTTAATTATCTAAAAACGTCCATTCTTATGTTTTATTACAGAGAAATGTTTGCTACGATTCTAGATCCGTTTACGAACAAGGAGCGTTGTTTCTGAAGCAACGTACCCCAGTATCATATGGTAATCAGAGCTTTGGTCGGATTTTAGCACTTTCTGCACTACCAGACATCAAAAATATATATATACAAAAGTAAAAAAAATCGTAAAAAAAATTCTGAAAAAAAGTCAAAGTCAAAGGTTTGACCAGAAAAATCAAAGTAAAAAAATTTGAAAAAATTCAAAAAAAATCCGATTCTAATATTTAGTGTATTTTACATCCTAAAGTGTTGTTTTGTTCGAAAAATTATGAATGATGCTCAATTATGCCATGAAATGCTTCGAAATCACCCGAAACAACTTCTTCTTGTTTGTTCGGTGATAGGATCGTTGTAAGCATTTCTTTGCAGTAAGTTGTTTCCTTTTCCTTCATTTTTTATCAGCTTTTATTTCTTTTGTTTCATCACCAATTTCCAGCCTTCTTATTATTATTATTTTTTCAGCCTTTTTTTATTTTTTTATTTCACCTAACACTCCCTATTTGTCCTTTAACCATTTGTTTGTTTACCTATTATATTATCTTGTAAGTTTGACACAGTGAACAAGTCCGAATGATCGAGTTAGTTCCTTAAAGAACTGATTGCGAGAGATTGAGTGGAAAAGGCAATTGAGCGTGTGAGAACAGAAGGGGAGACAAAAAGAGCCATTCAAGTATTCTCCCGAGTGAAACACGAGTGTTGAGTGCAATTGTTGAGCGATCTTTCCTTGGAGCGATCTGTGAGATTTTTGTTGAGTGTGCAGTGAGGTCCATTTTTATTATTATTTATTTCACTAACATATAATATATATATATATATATATATATATATATATATATTGTGTGTTTTTCTTTGTTGTTTTGGTTTTTCAACATGACAGGTTCTAATGATAATTTGGGTGAACAACAACCACTGAATCTCCAAATGCAAGCCTTAGAGCGAATGATGCAACGAGTGATTGCTAATGTATTGAAACCTATACATTCTCAATTGGATAGATTAGATGGGGGTGGTTCCCATTCTGTCCATGAAGAGATAAATGATGACTGTGCAGACATTTGCTACCGGTGAAGCACTTGTTGACAAGAGAAGTCTGAATGATCAGCCAACACAAGATGAACCGCAACGAAACAACCTCTTCCATACGAGATGCAACGTGAACGACAAGGTATGTATTGTGATTATTGATAGTGGTAGTTGTGCTAACGTTGCTAGTAATCTCATGGTTGACAAGTTAGGACTGAAGACGACCACGCATCCCAATCCGTACAAGTTACAATGGTTGAATGATGGTGTTGAAATCAAAGTTACCGAACAAGTTGTTATACCATTTTTCATTGGTAAATACAAGGATGAGGTAACTTGTGATGTTTGTTCTATGGACACTTGTCATTTGTTGTTAGGAAGACCGTGTCAGTATGATAAGAGAGTTTTGCACGATTGTTACACCAATCGATACTCTTTTACTCATGAGGGCAAAAAGGTAACTTTGGCACCTATGAATCCAAGTGAAGTATATGAAGACGAAGTTCGTTTGAAAGCGAGTACTGCAGCTTGGAAGGCCAACAAAGAGAAGAATGAATGCGAAAAGAAGAAAGCAAATTCACAGGTATTATCTGATTCAACATTTTCTTCTATTTCTTCTTCTAACTTGCAGGTTAATAAGGTGATGCCATGTGAAGTTCTCAATGTTGCTACTGTTGGTATGTCTAGTGCATTTAAATTCTTTCATGAAATTCAGCAACCTTCTTTACCACGATTTGACGTTCCTTTCCATTGTACTATTGATTTTTCATTTTTATATGTTGATTTCTTTGGTTGTACATTGGATTGTGAACAACCTTGTGTTGTGATTCTGGATGATCGTCGAGATTCTTGTTGTTCTTTGGAGTTGCCTTTGTATGTCATTTTTTCAGGTTTAAGGATCCACGATGAGCATTGTCTGACTTTATGTTGTGCATTATTCGGAAAGGTACAAGAAAGAAGGCATTTCCATTTGTGTTCTTTGTAAAAGAACTTGATTCGAAAGGATGGCATATGTGCCGAGCAAGATGACTGAGGAAGTTCCCTGCCAAGCGGAAGTCGAAATTCTTCCCTTTTGTAATGAGGGTCGATTTGGGGACAAATCGCATTAAAGAAGGGGGGATGATGTGAGCACGTTTATGCCACCCAACGAATGGAACTTCAAACTTTCAGGGAAGTTTGCTTTTTCATTTGTTACATACTGATGTGTAACATTTCTTATACTTATATTATTTATATTAGTGTATTTACTATGTATATAGTATGTTTGGTGTGCTTTAAATAAGTTTGATATAACTTATAGTGTGTCTCTATTTGTTTGTGTGTTAATAAATAATTATGCACTTGTTTACGACTTGTATTATTGTTTCCATTAAGTTTACAATGCTTTGATGGAATGTTTGTTGTCTTTTGACATAGGCACGTAGGAGGACGTTGTCTCGAGTATGCGCGCATGTGTCATGTACGATAACCAAATTTTGATTTACATGCCGCAAGAAGCAAAGATAGCCTGGTGCAATTTGATATCTTCACCAAATATACATATGCGCATATACATCACATCACGTGGAGATTGCATTATTATTCATCCACACATGCGTCATTTTAGAGCATTTGGAGTGTGCGCATATGCAGCACTCACCATGCAGCAGCTCGTGCAACAATTAGAACTTGATTCACCATGCACATGGAATTTAAATTTCCAAAGCAAAACACATGCAGCCGAATTTATATGTGGGGTTTGAAAATTCCTTCAACACAAATTAAACATGTGCGTCAATTTCCAAAACAAAGCACTCAGCCGAATTTGAATTCTTACACATATGCGGCACAAATGGATAAGAAGTGGTTTAAACTTTGAATTTCAAAGTTAAAAATCACATGTTAAATGTGATTCACAATGCCGTCCACTTTGATCAAATGCACGGCCAAGGTGCATTGCCGCCATTTGGGAGGGTTTTATTATTATTTTATTTTATTTGAATTTTAATTGTCAAAAGGCTTTACAGCCACATGTTCATTTCGGCTTAACTTCCCTTTGTGCTATTTATTTGGCCGAAACATGCTTGTAAAGCGTTAGACAATTTATGAATAAAATTTTTGTGAGATTATTCTCTCAATTTCGGTTTTTCACCGAACTTTCTTTGCATTTCAGACGTTGTTTGTTGTGTCAAATTTACTTGATACTTCAGGTTCCTAGATCGCTATCTAGTGGGTCCAAGTCCTCTGACGTAAAGCATATTCCATTCGGGTTTGCTCAGTAGATTGTGCAGGTTCTTTCGAGCTTTCCGTCTTTGACGTTAGACAGATTCGATTCGGGTTTGTTCGGTAGATTGTTCGAGTTCTTTCAAGTTTAACGTTGCCAAACTTTCGCTGATTTTCCAGCCACGTTTCTGCCACAATTTGGTCACCGAATCAGCCTTGAAAGCCCGTTCAAGCCTTCATCTTTGTTCGATTCCAAATTCATCCAGAAATTCCTACACTTTATTATGTATTTCTTTTTTTGTGTTTTCTTTTTTTAATTATCTAAAAACGTCCATTCTTATGTTTTATTGCATAGAAATGTTTGCTACGATCCTAGATCCGTTTACGAACAAGGAGCGTTGTTTCTGAAGCAACGTACCCCAGTATCAGACCAAGAGAGTCTCCTAGAGGCTTAAGGATGATTTTGAAGTTGTAGTGGTGGGCGAGAACATTAAGTTCTTGTCCAATGTTGTATCTGCTTTAGAAGCTCATAGATTGATGGATTCAGGTTGTCAGACGTACTTGGCTTATGTGATGAATTCGAATATGAGTGAGGTTAGACCGCAAGACATCAAAATAGTTTGTGATTTTTTGAGTGTTTTTTCGGAAGAGTTGACGGGTTTGCCTCCAAATAGGGAAGTTGAGTTTGCTATTGAGACGTATTCTGATTCTGCACCCGTGTCTATTGCTCCGTATAGAATGACACCGAAAGAGTTGAAAGATTTGAAGACACAACTTCAGGAATTGTCAGATAGAAGTTTCATTAGGCCTAGTATTTCTCCGTGGGGTGCTCTGGTCTTGTTTGTGAAGAAAATGAACGACATTATGAGGATGTGTATAGACTATAGGTAGTTGAACAAAGTAACAGTAAAGAACAAGTACCATTTGCCCTGGATAGATGACTTGCTTGATCAGTTGAGAGGTGCTTCAATGTTTTCGAAGATTGATTTAAGATCCGGTTACTATCAGTTGAAGGTGAAAGATGTGAACATACCGAAGACAGCTTTCCGTACACATTATGGGGACTATGAGTTCTTGGTAATGCCTTTCGGTTTGATTAATGCTCTAGCTGCATTTATGGATATGATGAACCGAGTGTTCCACGAGTTTTTGGATAAGTTTGTGGTAGTGTTTATAGATGATATCTTAGTGTACTCTAGGACCAAGGAAGAGCGTGATGATCATTTGCGGCTAGTGTTTCAGACTTTGCTTGAAAATCAGTTGTATGCCAAGTTGAGTAAGTGCGAGTTTTGGATTAAGGAGGTAGTCTTCCTAGGTCATGTGATCTCGGCCCATGGAATTAGTGTGGACCCCAAGAAAATAAAAGCTATAGTGAGTTGGAAACAACCGAAGTCGATGACTGAAATCCGTAGTTTCCTAGGCTTGGCGGGGTATTATCGAAGACTTGTCGAGGGGTTTTCGAAGATTGCGGCACCTTTGACTAAATTGCTTTAGAAGAATGTTTTGTATGAGTTGTCAGATGCAAGACAACAAGCGTTTGAGAAGTTGAAGAAAGCTTTGACCGAAGCTCCTATTTTGATTCAGCCTGAACCGGGGAAAGATTTTGTGATTTGTAGTGATGCATCGTATGCATGGTTAGGTTGTGTGCTTATGCAAGAGGGTAAGGTTGTAGCTTATGCTTCAAGACAGTTGAAGGTTCACGAGAAGAACTACCCCACTCATGATATTGAGTTAGCCGCAGTAGTGTTTGCTTTGAAGATTTGGAGACATCACCTTTATGGTGAGAAGTGCACCGTTTATACCGACCATAAGAGTTTGAAATACTTGATGACTCAGAGAGAGTTGAACCTTAGACAACGTTGGTGGTTAGAGCTTCTTAAGGACTATGACCTTACGATAGAATACCATCCGGGTAAGGCAAACTTAGTGGTTGATGCTTTGAGTAGAAAAGTGGCAGTTGAGTTGCGAGCCATGTTTGCGAGATTGAGTGTGTCACGAGATGGTGGTTTGATACCCAAGTTACAGGTTAAACCTTCGTTGGCTCAGTTGATTTGAGAGAAACGGTTGCAAGATGAGTCTTTGGCATCTCACGTGCAAGATATAGCCGAGGGTAGACCCACAGATTTATGCTTTGGTGAGAACGGGATCCTATGTTTCAAGGATAGGATAGTAGTTCTAGAAGATGCTGAGTTAAGGCGTACTATCTTGAATGAAGCACATAACAGTCCTTTTGCTATGCATCCGGGTAGTACGAAGATGTACTGTGGGTTAAAAGAAGAGTACTACTGGTTGGGTTGAAGAAAGATGTGGCCGATTTTGTGAGTTGGTGTATGGTATGTCAATGAGTTAAAGCCGAGCATTAGTTTCCTTCAGATTTGTTACAACCGTTGAAGATTCCGGAATGGAAGTGGGAATGTACCACCATGGACTTCGTGTCGGGTTTACCATTGACTCCTTCGAAGAAGAATTTAGTGTTGGTGATAGTCGACAGATTCACTAAGTGTGCCCATTTCATACTTGTTCATACTACCTACACCTTATATAAGTTGGTCGATCTGTACATCAATGAGATAGTGAGGTTGCATGGGGTACCGAAGTTGATTGTATCAGACCGAGATCCCAGATTTACATCTAGATTTTGGGAGTGTTTGCATCGTGCCTTGGGTACTTGGTTGAACTTCAGCACTTCGTATCACCCGCAGTCAGATGGTCAGTCGGAGAGAGTTATTCAGGTGTTGGAGGACATGTTGAGGTGTTGTATCATCAACTTTCAGGGTTCTTGGGAGAAACACCTACCGTTAGTAGAGTTTGTTTACAACAACAGTTATCAGGCTAGTATTCAGATGGCACCGTATGAGGCTCTATATGGTAGGAGGTGTAGAACACCTATTTGTTGGGCCGAGGCCAGACAAAAGCTTGTACCTATGCCCGACTTGCTTAAGGGCACTACCCAAAAGGTGAAGTTGATCTATGATCGCTTGAAGGCAGCTTCAGACCGACAAAAGTCATAAGTCGATTTGAAGAGAAAGGAGATAGAGTATGTTGTGGGCGAAAAAGTGTTTTTGAAAGTCTCACATTGGAAGAAGGTGATGAGGTTTGGTAGGAAGGGTAAATTGAGATCGAGATTTATTAGACCTTACGAGGTAGTTAAGAGAGTTGGTCACGTTGCGTATAGATTGAGATTGCGGACAAAGTTAGAGAAGATTCATGATGTGTTCCACGTTTCGATGCTTTAGAAGTATAGATCAGATCCGTCTCATGTAATGCCAGTAGAAGAGATTGAGTTGAACCCCGACCTGTCGTATGATGAAGAGCCAGTTGAAATTCTTGCTACGGATAGGAAAGTGTTGCATGAGAGATCTATCGAGTTAGTCAAAGTTCTTTGGAGACACTGAGGTGTGGAAGAGGCTACTTGGGAGAGGAAGGAAGACAAGGAAAGACAATTTTTGTATCTTTTTCCGTTAGGTAATTTCGGGGACGAAATTCCTTAAGTGGGGGAGAGTTGTAACGCCCCGGTTTAGGGCCCGGGAGTTTATCAGTTTTGATCTAGCATTAGTTTCGGGTTAAATTTAGATTAAAATGATGATTTTATAAAAATTGCTATTATTAACAATAAGGCTATTAATGAAATTTGAAGATGAGAATTTTGAGTTAAATGAAATAAAGAAAAGAAGTTTGAAAAGTGTTATCTTCTCCAAAAAAATCCCCTTTTCCCACAAAACCTCTCCTAAACCCTATTTCACTATTCCATTGCCTCAAATCCCTCATCCAAGCAAGATTTTTCAAGATAATCTCTTCCTTGCTTAGGCTCTTACATATTTAATTTGTACTCATTGAAAACCTTCTTTTAAAACCCATTAAAATGCATTTTTAATTTGGTGTTGGGTTGGAGAAATGGGTTTTTCTATGGGATTTTCGTGTGGATATTTTAATATTATGTTAAAGGGTGTATTTAACCATGCTTTAGTGTTTTAAAAATGTTAAAATGGTGACTAATAGCGGGGAACCCGAAATGGGTATAAAAATGGGATTTTTAGGTTGAAAATATTGAGTTTTTGGCTTAGTTTTGGGTTGAAAACGTGGCTGGTGGTTCATTTGATGTTGGGGGATGTTTGTAGATGATTTTGGCTGTGTTTTGATGGTTTAAATCGATTGATTTAGTTTGGGGTTTGGTTAAAACGAAATTGGTGGAGTTTTGGGTGAAATTTGAGTTCGAATCAATGTGTTTTGGTTGCAAGGAGTGGGTTTCCTGGTCATTGCTGGTTTACAAGTGTATTAGCATCTTAAAAGTTGTTTTGGGTTGTTTTGAAGCAGAGGAGATTGATTCAGGTACTTTGTGCGCGATACCGGGTGTTGCAGAGGCTTGAGAACGGTGTTTCGGCTTTCGTTTGGGCTTTATCAGTGAGTGGTAATGTTTTGAAGTTAAAATAATTTCAAAGTGGATTCTTGGGGGTTTGGGTGGAGCCTTAAGGGCTAACCTAAACCCAAGTGTAAGTTTTCCTATACTTGTCTTGCTTGGTTGCTTGTTGATGTACATGTTTATGCGTGTTGTGATGTTGATTTCGGAATGTTTTTATTCCCATTCTAATGTTGTTGTGTAGTCGTTGTGGATGTCAAGCCTCACGTGATGGTTGTCGTTGTTTACGGTGATGTGTAGTCCCACCGATAGTTACTATTAGATGAGTATGGTGATGTGTAGTCCCATCGAAAAATGCTAGTTGTTGTGTATGGTGATGTGTAGTCCCATCGGGAATGGTTGTGCATGTGCAAACCATGTTTGGTCTATGCTTGTGTTTATTTCATCTCTTACTTAAATGGTTTTGTTTTCAAAACTAAGATTTATGTTTTGAACTAAATTGTTGTCGTGTTTTAGAGCTCCACTCACTAAACTTTTAAGCTTACACTTTATTTTTTCAACAATGCAGATCGTTAGAGGTTCCAGGAGGCAAGTGGGTAAGGGAGGAATTCTTGGAGTTCTTGCTAAGCTCAAAGTATGGTTTTTATTTTTTGTAATAATGCTTAGAAAATGAGAATACTAGGCTTTTGTTGTGGAGTTGGTGTTCAAACTCCTAAATCTTGTTATTGTTGATGTTGTTAACTTGTTTAAACAATGAAGCATGTTTTATTTTGGCCTTTGACTCTTTTGATGGATGTTAAGCATGTTTGGTTGCTCGTTATACCTTGGTTGATGAATTGAGCTTTGTTTTGTGCTTGAATGCCTTAAATAAATGTCTCTTGTTTGCCTAAAGTTGTATGCACGTTTAAATGATGTTCTAATGCCTGCTTAAGTTGTTTAAGATAGTCCCTTGTGCTTAAAAATCAAAATCTGCAGACTTTTTGTGCAGGGTGTATCGGTACGCCCAAGGGCGATATCGATACAATCCCTTGCTTTTAGGCCTAGCGTACCGATACGCGGGGGAATATCGATACCCAATTTGCTCTCTGGAAATCTGAGATTTTGACGAGAAATTGGGGTATCGATACAAGCCTTAGGCGTACCGATACGGTCTTAGGGTTGACTTTAAGATTTTGACGGTTGAGAGCGTATCGATACCAGCCTTGGAGGGTATCAATACGGGCTCTCAGAGTTGACTCTGGGAAGGTTGACCGTTGAAGCCGTATCGATATGGTCTTTTGGAGTATCAATATGCTCTTAGCTAAATGGATAAAAAATTGTCTTAGATTGTCAGTTTTGCTTGAATCGAATTGGTGTTTGCTTTTCCACTGTTTGCTTATCTCATGTAGGGTCAAATAAAGCATTTAGATAAGATAAATTAAAGAAAAAATGGTAAAGTATAAAGACGGTCACTGAACTTTGGTAAAAAAACCAAAATGGTAACCAAACTTTCAAAAATCAGAAAATGGCAATTAAACGTTATGTTTTATAACAAAATGGTAACTAGACGTTAAATGCCGTTAGGTGACGGTTATAAAATTTGGTATAATAACACATTTAGTCCATATTTATACATTCAATCAATTTAGTCCTAATTCGAAACAATTCACTAAATTTAGCCCTCGTTATTTACGTATTTTTTCAATTTGGTCCTTAAAGCAAAATTCCAAAGTATGGTAACATGATAAATAATTACAATTAAATTTTTATAGGAACTCGAAAACTCGACTCGAATCGAAAAAAATTCAAATAAAGTTTGAGTTGTAAAATATGACGCGTCAACTCGAATAACTCGAAATATTTAAATATTTTAAATCATTTTTCCTTTTGAATCGAATATTTTTTTAAAATAGAATATTTAACATTTTCATATTGAAATCACATTGAATATTTAATAACTACTTTAAATATTCAATTTAATTTAAAAATATTCAATTTAAAAGAAAAAATGGTTTAAAATATTTGAATATTTAATAACTATTTTAAATATTTTTCTTTCAAATATTCGAATACTTAATAACTACTTTAAATATTATTAAATATTCGAATATTTTAAATCAATTTTTTCTTGTAAATCTAATGTTTTTAAATTAAATCGAATATTTAAAGTATTATTAAATATTCGATGTGATTTAAAAGAAAAATGATTTAAAATATTCGAATAATTCGAGTTGTTCGAGTTGACGCGTCATATCTTACGATAGAGATGAGCGTTTGATCGGAAATTTTTTCGATTCGAGTCGAGTTTTCGAGTTCCTATAAAAATTCAATTAAATATTAAAATACTTTAAATCATTTTTTTCTTTTAAATCGAATATTTTTAAATTAAATTGAATATTTCAAGTAGTTATTAAATATTCGATGTGATTTAAATATGAAAATATTAAATATTCCATTTTAAAAAATATTCGATTTAGAAGAAAAAATGATTTAAAATATTCGAATATTTTGAGTTATTCGAGTTGACGCGTCATATCTTAAGATAGAGGTGAGCGTTCGATCGAGTCGAGTCAAAAATTTCGAGTTATTTGAGTTTACACGTTCATATTTTACAACTCAAACTTTATTTGAAATTTTTTCGATTCGAGTCGAGTCAAATTTTCGAGTTTCTATAAAAATTTAATTAAATATTCGAATATTTTAAATCAATATTTTTCTTTTAAATCGAATATTTAAAGTTGTTATTAAATATTCGATGCGATTTAAATATGAAAATATTATATATTCTATTTTCAAATATATTCAATTTAAAAGAAAATAATGATTTAAAATATTCGAATATTTTGAGTTATTCGAGTTGAGGCGTCATATCTTAAGATAGAGGTGTGCGTTCGATCGAGTCGAGTCAAAATTTTCGAGTTATTTGAGTTTACGCGTTCATATTTTACAACTCAAACTTTATTTGAAATTTTTTCGATTCGAGTCGAGTCGAATTTTCGAGTTCCTATAAAAATTTAATTAAATATTCGAATATTTTAAATCAATTTTTTTCTTTTAAATCTAATACTTAAAGTTGTTATTAAATAATCAATGTGATTTAAATATGAAAATATTAAATATTCTATTTTAAAAAATATTCGATTTAAAAGAAAAAAATGATTTAAAATATTCGTATATTTTGAGTTATTTGAGTTGCGTCATATCTTAAGATAGAGATGAGCGTTCGATCGAGTCGAGTCAAAAATTTTGAGTTATTCGAATTGACGCATCATATTTTAGAATTCAAACTTTATTTGAAATTTTTCGATTTGGTCGAGTTTCTAAGCTATCACACAAATATATTAAAAAGAGAAATAACACATACCGTAACCGTGCAGACCTAAATTGCACTTTTCAAAATCTTATGCATCTATTGGGTAAGAGATTGGGGCGGGTATACTTTTCCCACCTATAATTTTCTAACCACTTTATTTTTTATGAAAAGTGACGAAAATTCGTTAAGAAACCCTTCGTAGCAAATAATGTAATAATTTTCTTAGTATTAAATAATATATTTTTTATAAATAGAGAAAAAATATCACCTGCCTGATTAAAAATCCGTAAATATAGTTAGAAGAGAAAAAGAACACAACGTAACTACTAATAATAACAAAAAGACTTCACCATAATAACCTAAACAAAACATAAAGCAACAACCCACAAACTCAGCCAACATCCAATAGCTCACAATCTTCACCATCAACAAGTAATTGCCTCACACAACCTATCAGAGGCGAATTTAACCGAAAACATAGTAAATCATCAAACTTTAAATAGTAATGGATACCTATCTATTTCAGCTATATCATCTTTTAATTTTATTATTTTAGTCATTAATTTTCTCTTTATTTTGAATGTAAAGTTTAATATTTCTTTCAATTTAGTCATTTAATTTTAATAATCTTTTTAATCTGAGTGTTAAAAAGTAATTTAAAATTATTAGAAGTAAATTTAAATAACTACAATTATAATAATTGTTTAATACAATTATAATTTTAGTCCTTATTGTATTATAAATTTTAATAACTTTTTTATTAGAGATATTAATTTTTATTTTATATTTGTCGTACCCTCGCCGTACCTGTACCGTATAATTTTGAAAATTGTTGTTTCATGCCCTCGTACCTATCCCCGTATATGTATCTGTGCAACTTAGGTGAAACATGACAGAGGATGAAATCATGGAGCTATTGTTGCAAAATGGTCAGGTTGTTGTGCAAAGTCAGAATCAAAGATCTTTGAAGAAACCACCGCTGTTCATATTCCACGATGTCGTTCGATCATCATCATCTACAACAATCCGTTACCGATCATCTCTTCATGCACGAAGATGAAAATGGCTTCACGGTTTCATGGATTCGACCACGATTTTTGTGTTGATCTCCTCTATCCTTCTTCCTCCACCATCGTCGGTCCTTATGTTACCTCCACCACCACTTTTACTCCTCAACCACTCGGAAGAGTTCCTCAAGTTTTAGTTTCAGCTATGGTGCTTGCTCCTTGGCCGTTGATACCGCCGGCGAGGAGGAATGAGTTGGAGTTAAAAAAAATTATAAAAAAATTTAAAGGACTAAAATTAACAAAAATAAGGGTCAATTTTGGGTGAACTAAATTATAAAGGTGTAGAATTAACCCAAGATTCAATAAAGGGGTAAAGCTTTAGTTAATCGTTCTTGAACCACTGTGATTTTCAGATTACAAGAGGAAGAAGATGCAGCATGATTGGGACTAAAATGAACAAAAAAAATAAAATTTGGTATATCTAACGTGCAACTCACCCCTTTTATTTAAGTTAGTTTTTTTAATAAAATAACATGTGGCGCATTCTGGTTAGCCCGTAAATGTTTTTTAACGATGTTAGATGGAGGGGCCAAGCAAGGTAACAATTTTAGTTCAGGGGCCACAACGTCCCAAAAAATATTTTAGGGCAATTAGGTATTTTGTGTGTACTTCAAGGCCCAAATATGCCATTAAGCCAATATAAAAATATATACTATAATTAAATAAACATATTATTTGGAAGTTTAATTTTTTATTTTAATATGGGCCAAGTACATTAAATGAAATAAAATTTGGAATGTTTTTTTTGAAATAATTAGGATGAATTTTGAAAATTTTCCATTAATTTTATTAAAATAAGTAAATTTATTTTTTAAATGTTAAAGATTATTCATATGATGAACATCATTCAATTTTAACTTGGACTATGGACTGATTTTAAAGATTATTTTTTAATTTTATAATAAGACTACGTGCAATGAAATAAAATTCGGATATATTTTAAAAATTTTGAATCAGAAATTTGGACAACAAAATAAAAGTTTCACATTGTTTTTTTTAGATTTTAACAATTTTATTAAAATTGAATCTCCTCCAAGAAATTACCGAAGACAAATATATTCTCTATATTTTTGTAAAATCTATTATGATTTGCAAGATAATATGTGTTCATTAATTTTAGCCTTTTAATAATACATATCGTGTGTGCAAGGTGTTTGTGCATTATCAATTGATTAAGAAAAAATATAAATAAATATTACCATGTAATCATACAAGTATATCAAAAAAGAGAAATAACACATAATGTAACCGTGCAGACCTAGATTGCACTTTTCAAAATATGATGCATCTATTGACTAAGAGATTGGGGCGGATATACTTTTTCCACCTATAATTTTCTAACCACTTTATTTTTTTTGAAAAGGGACGAATCTTCGTTAAAAACCCTTCATAGTCAATAATGTAATAATTTTCTTATCATTAGATAATATTTTTTTTATAAATAGAGAAAAATACCATGTGCCTCGTTAAAAACCTCTAAATTTAGTTGGAGGAGTAAAGTACACAACGTAACCATTAATAATAACAAAAAGACTTCACCATAATAACCTAAACAAAACATAAAGCAACAACCCAAAAACTCAGCCAACATCCAATAGCTCACAATCTTCACCATCAACAAGTAACTGCCTTACACAACCCATCGAAAGCGAAATTAACCGACAACATAATAAATCATCACACGATGCAAGGTTGGCCATCATGTTTGCCAAATTATTACCTTTTCGAATAAAATGTTCTAGTCAGACTATCCATGGTCGATTCATAAGAGCGACTGTATGCGAAATCATAAAAAAAACTCCATGTCCATCATTGGAGCCCTGAATCATTGGGATCACATCCATGCAATTAGACTGAACAATCAAATTTCCAACTCTCGTAGAATAGGCAATCAAAAGTCCTTCACTTATTTCCCATAGCTTCGTCTCTAAAGCTGAACAAACATCTATGAGTTTAGAAAATCTCATCAATCATCTACCATTGGCATCTCGGATCACCCCTCCACAATACGTAACACTCATACCGTCTGTGTTGAGCTTACACCAAACCAATGGTGGTTTACGCCACAAAACAGTACTCCTAGATAATATTTGTTCGTAGCATTAAATAATTATATTCATGATTAATATTAAAATATACATTGCTCATCTTTCTCAAATTTCATTAGTAATAAAATAACAATTGAGTAAAAGTTCAATAGAGGAATAGAAATTTTCTTTTTTCGTGTTTTATTTATGTCCTTATACTAAAAAAATTAGGTTTAGGGTTTATGATTAAGGTTTAAAGTTTTGATTTAGGATTTTGGTTTAGAGAATGAGAGGTAAGATGTATTTTTTAGGGTTTAGGGTTTACGGTTTAGAAGTTAGAGGTGAGGCCTTAACTTTTAATTTTTTAGTGTTAAGGCATAAAAAACATCAAATAGGGGTAGATAATTTTTGTTCTCAATGGAGAGAGAATGTTGTTATCAGTTTGTAATTGATGCTAAAAAAATGATTTTGAGAAAATAAAATGTATATTTTAGACATAGTATTGTAAAGTAAAATAAGTTAACTTGGTGATGTTTAAATTTGTTAATATTATGATGTATGAAATAAATCAACTTCAACTATAATAATTTTTTTAATCTAATTTAAAAATATAAACTATATTCTAATTTATATACAAACATAATAATTATAAATTCATAATAAATTAAAAATAAAACATTCTTATTCTTAGTATAAATATTATTTTCAAACCACTTTTTCATCCAGATAAATTATATAGGGGTAAAAAAACAATTTTATTTTTAAACCAACTTTTCTACCACAAAACTATAATATTTAGCGTTTTAATTTGGCAAAAAAAAAAAAATCAATTTCAAGTAAAAGCACTTGAACAAGTGCTTCTAGGTTGCTAAAAGCAACCAATAAAAGGATCTGGTAACGAGGATCCATTTCCGTCTCATAGCCGCAAACATGCTGCTCACTCCCAAATTGAGGTCCTCATATCTTACTACCCATTCTCATTACACCAAGCTTCGGTTTTGCTCTTCTTCTTCTTCTTCTTCTTCTTCTTCTTGGTCTGGTCTTCAAAGCTGGAGAGAGAGTCCACTGAACGAGGACCGGTTTTGGGGACCGAATGGCCCTCAACCCCTTTTACAATCCCCACACTCTTCTCCCGCCACCCCACCTCCCCTTGAAGCTTCTGCTTCCTCTCTTGCAGAGTTTGGTTCTCTGGTTCTCTCTACCAGCTGCCCTCTTACCAAATCCAAGCTCTCTCATTTGGCTTTCACCAGGTGGCGCAATCAGAATCTGCCAATTGGGCTCTGCCACCCTCCTTCTCCACCTGCTCGCCCTCCTAACCCTCGACTGGTTTGTTCTCCATTCCACATTCAAACCTATACTGCAGGGAATTGAAGTTTCTGCATGTCTAATGGTCTTTATGATCAGTTATTCGTTTGAGCGTTCCAACCTTTCACTTAGATTGTTTGGTGAAAATTGATTACCTTTTGGTTGTTTTTTTTTGGGTGAATTGCAGGTTTCTCCAAGGGAGATTCCAGACCCCAAAAATTCTGGCCTGCCCCTTAATGCTTATCTGCTTCATAACCTCGCCCATGTGGAGCTCAATGCAATTGATTTGGCATGGGATACTG
Source organism: Hibiscus tridactylites (assembly GCA_958450335.1). Classification (NCBI taxonomy): domain Eukaryota; kingdom Viridiplantae; phylum Streptophyta; class Magnoliopsida; order Malvales; family Malvaceae; genus Hibiscus; species Hibiscus tridactylites. Next base: position 30,367,099 of record OY288276.1, read on the forward strand.
TTGTGCGATTTTCACCCTTCTTTGATATTCTTGGGGAGGAATTCTTTGCCGACTTTGCTCATGTTGCTGATGATGAGAGCCGTCATTTTGCCTGGTGTTCCCAAAGGCTTGCCGAGATTGGTTTCAAGTAATTTGCTGTTTCCATGTTTAAACCACTTGAAATTCTTTTCCCTTAACTACTAACTAGTTATAAAGATATGCATGCTTTTAATCAGAGGTTCTACCATGTTAATTATTTAACAGCAAGAAAAGAAATGAAGAGTTTTCCCTATGTACGGTGCATTTATTAATTGGGGGGCTCTTTTTCCATGCACAATCCTTTCCTTGTCAATGCAAATATGTTGTTCCCGCTTGTCTATTCGCATGATGACCGGCATGTGTGTTTGAAGAACCAAATATGCCTCGAAATTGACTCACCTTACTAATTTATACTCATCGCATGCACTTCCATTCAATTGTTTTTCTTTTATTTAGTTATGGAGATATGCCTGCTCATAACTTACTCTGGAGAGAGTGTGAGAAAACCTCAGATAATGTTGCTGCACGTTTGGCTGCCATCCCATTAGTGCAGGTGATCTTTTACACTTTGCCTGACTTTTTCATTCTTGAATGACTTTATTATTTAATGGAAGTAAATCTCGAGTTCCTTTCTGTGTAAAATGCGATTCTTCAAGATGTAATTGCCCAACCTGCATTTGCTGCTCCTTTTCATCTAACTCAAACAATTTCTGACCACCAATCTTTTGTCCATTACTCACCAATAATCAGAATCTTGCTGACACTGGACTAGCATGTTTGGATTAGCACGTTCTGCCTCTCTCTGTTCCAGGGTTGGGGGACATGAATGTAATCTTCCATTTCAGAATAAAATCCTTACAAAGGTTGCATGGCTCAAAGGCATTCAGTAATCTTACTTCAGGAATTTTTTGAAATTAATGATTTTGGCTGATTAGGTTTTGTTCCAGTTTGAGATGTGCATGACACTAACTTTAGTTAAGGATTTTTCATAGGAAATATTTTCAGCCTAGGTAAACTCAATTTTTTTAGTTTGTAGGAATGCGCCTTTTCATGTCCATTCTAATGCCTCAGTAGGCTCAAGTCAAACTCAGGGAATTTCCCTCAGAACCATTTATGATCTAGTCTTAGTCGAAGTTGAAGCTTAAAAAAAATTTCATTTGAAACCAAGTTGTTCTTGCTTCCATTATATTCCAACAGTCCAACTTAACCATTTCAATTTCAGGTCATATGCACAAAGTTTGCTTCCAGAGTTCCAGTGTCCAACTTGACTATCATTTTTATTTTAGTTTATAGAACTTTTTTCTGCCATGCCTCACTATTCATCTTTTAGTTGGTATTCAGATCCTATTGCTTTGGATGCATTGGCCATTTCTGTAGTATTTTGATATATGTGTTATAATAGCTGTTTCTAAATTAAGATAAGAGTCGATTATCTTGTCAATCTGGTACATGTTTATTTGACATTTTCTGGAAAAATTAAAAAACTGCAGTTCGTCCCTTTGATCCTTCCTCAGATATACCCTCTAATTAATATTTATAACTGCATAGATATGCCAATTTGTGTTATTTTAATTTGGTTTGGAAATTTAAGCACTTGTTTTTATGAATATAGGAGGCCAGGGGCCTTGATGCTGGGCCCCGCTTGGTCAAAAAAATGGTTGGCTTTGGGGATCAGAGGACATCTAGCATTGTAGCTAGGATTGCTGAAGAGGAAATTGCACATGTAGCTGTTGGTGTATACTGGTTTACGTCCGTCTGTCAAAAAATGAATCGTGTCCCTTGCTCCACATTTAAAGGTTTAGTAGCATGTTATCTCTTCAGAACAGGTTCTTTTGCGTAAAATTAATTCCATTCAACCTCTGTAATATCGTATGTTTTTCTTTGAAAAACCATGCAGAGTTATTAAAAGAGTATAATTTGGAGCTGAAAGGGCCATTTAATTATTCAGCTCGAGAAGAAGCTGGCATTCCACGAGAATGGTAAGTATGAAAGTCCACACGCAATTATAAATTTTTAATCTTTATAACCAATCGACAACACAATATGTCTGACATGCTTTGTAGGTATGACTCATCATCAATAAAGAAAGAACCTGAAGAGAATCGGAAAAGTAGTCAGCAGCTTTCTGAGGTAAGTGATGCAAAATTGTACACTTCAAATATGAATCCTTTTTCGGAGAAGGATTGATTTTTCAAAATTGATTACAGGTTTATGATAGGCTTGCTTGTATCATCTCCATGGAGAGTGAGCATTCAAGTTTAAACAGACCATCTCGATGACTTTATTTGAATAGACACCGCAATTACATGAAAGCATTTCTTTGAAGATGACAAGGGTTAGATTCGAAATTTAGACTATTTTGTACAACGATGCTAATGCTCTAGTGAACGAATGGTTTCCTTGTATATCTTTCGCCCTCCTAATTAGCCCTTTGTATATCCATGCAATTGTCCTTCCAACTTGTTTCTGAAGATTTTGGTGCATGATTTGATCAATCATATTAGTAAAATATTTTGGTGCATGATCACCCAAATCGACAGTGCTTGCATGTCCATAGCTTCATTCTACAACCCTGGCCCTTGCTGGAGAAAGAAGCAGAAGATGAGGAAAACTTTAACCCAAAATTTTTCTTTGAAGATTCCATGAAACTTTACCCTGTGAAATTCCAGGCCAATGAACCAAGGTTTAAAGACATGAAAGCCAGAGAAACACTGCACCCAATGCTTTAAGAAAATTTTATACCTTAGCTGCTCTTAGTTGATCGAGAAATGGGTACTATTAATGTATTTTAAGCTTCTAACTTGTGTAAAAAATATTTAAAAAAAAAAAGTTTACCATAGACGAGTGTTCTGATTGAATATATTCTAAACAGCAACTTTTAGGACTATTCTGCTATATATTTTATTCTCAACAGATAATACATAATGACTTATTTTTATCTTGATTAATTATGAATAATAACCCAAGTTTTTTTAGTCAATGTTGAGTGTTGACTCGAGCCATGGATTAATTGAATTGATGAGACATTTGAGTTCATTAGATCAGGTTTTAATTGAATCTATAAGACATTTGTGTTCATTGGATCAGGTTTGGGCCATTATGGATGAGATTTGGGTTTACCTGTATAGGCAAAATGCGGGTTTGTTGACTGGATTGAGTGGTTTAAGAAGCAATTAGGCCACTGCGTGAAAAAAATGGCTGAATTCCCATTAATATTGGTTTGTATTTATGTAGGCGAGGAGGGACAAAATTTGATACGGATGATATCATTCTTCTCTCATGCTTTTCCATTTTCTTTCTTTTATCTTCTCCATTGACAAAATTTGATACGGTCCATTATGTTCCGGTACGAGGTCTACAGTGTTGAAACGTTTCAGAATTCGTTCCGAAACAGACACTTCTAGAGGCAAACCGTATCGAAACGCGTACCAAAACGGGAGTTTACAGTGTCAAATCGTATCGAAACGACACCACCCCCGTTCCGATACGAGTATCCCTGGAGCTACACTCGTTCCAAAACAACCACGAGGGTTTCAAAACGCCTGCATTCTGTGTGACCCTGAAAACAGTTTTCTGCATCTCCCAATGTTCCCAAACATACCCCCAAACAACATGAATCAAGAAACAACAATCATACACATAATCTAGAGGCATTTCATCCTACTACAAACATGATCAAACACATAACCATACATAACAAGACCATTTCATTTTAAGGAACATACATCCACATAAGCATTGCATAACCAGGTTTACATGCTTTCAAAACAACACATAAGCATTCATAAAACTAGGCTTACATGCTTTTTCACAGAAACTGATAAACATCTCATAAAGCGTGGTTTACAATTCATCAACACAAAAGCAATAACAAAATAGAAGTCTAACACATGCTCCTACAACACGTAGCATCCTCATTTTTAACTACTATTATTCCATAAAACCATACTTGAGCAACCACAAACGCGCTTGGATGCCCTTTCCTTGCTCCTTGCTAGCTCCACACTAGTGATCTGCATTGCCGAAAACGAGAGTGTAAGCTAGAAGCTTAGTGAGGGAGCTCAAAGGAAAACATCGACAATGCAGGGTTCAAGGCATGATATACTTAAGACCTTGTAACATTTATGCTAACATAACAACATAGGCAAACGTTAAGAGAATGCATGAACATGACATCTTACCTCATGTTACGCTAAACAAGGATATAACAAATATCTTACACAACAACCACACATGAACAAGTATATTGGCAACTATATACTACTCGGATATGCGGATAACTTCCGTTGGGATTTTCGCCCCAACGTGCTCAACAACCATATTACCTTTCGGTGGGATTACACACATCACCGTTTTCACTCATGGATGAGATTACACTCATCATCACATGCTAACATTTTTCGGTGGAATATTACCTCACCGTACACCTCCTTGATGACTACACGTCACCAAGGTCACGCGCGAATTTGACTCTTACCGTGTGCACACTCGTCCTAATGATCGATCATTTATATCCGATAATTATAATTAGTGTCAATTATACTAAGCAAGTCTCACCATGATTTCAAAATCATGCAACACCACATATCATAACCAATAAACAACATCAATATATATATCAACATGCATAGCGAACACATACTACACAAGTCCTCATTTATGCACAACAAGCAAGAACTCATAAAGTCAACAAGAGATTAAGCTACCAACTTAATCCCCACCTTGGATTGGCCTACCAAGCACAATCCAACACCTCAACCACACACTTGAACCAATTTAAAACCATTCTAAACAAACCACTCACCGAGCACCCTTAAGCAAACCGAGAAAGCCGATCAAGCCTCCAAATTTCTCGGAATCGAGCCCGAAGCTTCTCCAATGATTTCCCTTGATTCTAATCAACAAAAAACAACACATTACTCAACATAACATCCTCAAAACCACTGTCACAAATCAGGTCATAATCACAAGACTATTTTTCTACATTTCCAAGCAAAAGCTAACACAAAAATCCTCATTTTCGGACTCACACACAACCCAACAGAAATATATCGAATCCAACGCCCAAATCATCATTAAACACCTTCAAAACAACCCTCAAGCATTACTATAACATCAACCCAACTCTCCTACACCAAACTACATCAAAAACCCAAGTTTTCAATCCTTTAAAACACCCACAAAAACCCATTTCGGGATTTTCATCAAAACCCCACCATTTTCACATATAATACTCTTTAGGGCAAGGTTAAAACATATATTATCTTTACAAATCGAAAGCCAAACAAAAACCCATTAAAGCTTCTCCCTTTTCCCCAAAACTTGAAAACTTGAAAAACTTCAATAATGGAGTTTTCTAAAAACTAAAACCATAGAAATGTTAGGAATGTTGAGGAGAAGTAAAAAATGCTCTTACCTTGATGAAAGCACTTGAAATCGGTGAATAAATGAATGGAATAGTGATTAGGGGGTTTGGGGAGGTTTTTGTCGTGGAATTGGATGAAGGAAGAAGATGATGAAGACATTTAAAAAAGGCACTTTTTACATGTTTTAATTTTTTCCATTTAGAAAATTACCACCTTGCCCTTAATGATAATCTCAAGCCCTTTTAAGTTTAAAACAAAGCCCATTTTAATTAAAACGAGCCCAACGACTCGAACCCTATTCACACACTCAACTCCCGACCCCTAAACCCGGGTGTTATAAAGGCATTGTTAAATCCTTTTATGCAGATGATTCAGTGGGGGCTATCCTCAGTAGTAATAAGCTTCTCCAAGTTGGTGATAGCAAGGTTATTTCATTTTGGGAAGATATTTGGATCTGTGATATGAAACTTTCTCAGAAATTCTCGCACATCTTCTCCCTAGTAGTGAATAAAAGTAGGACAATAGTTGATTTTGGGACTCGAGATAGTAATGGTTGGTCGCGAAGCGTTGTCCTTCACCGAAGATTGTTTGTCTAGGAAGTTTCTCAGTGGAATTACTTTTTATCTACGCTTTCAGGGTTTATTGCTACCAATATGGACAAAGATTGGATTAAATGGTCCAGATCTAATGATGGGTTGTTCTCGGTTAAATCCTTAGCGAATCTATTAACCCCTAAATCTGATTTGAATTTTAATTGGGAGAAGTTGGTTTAGGTCGGGTTGGCCCCTCTAAAGTCGAAGCATGCATTTGGCTCATTATGCATGGTCGTGCCCCTGTTAAGGTTGAACTTACAAAGCATGGAATCTTTTCTCCATCTAATTAGCTCTGTCCAATTTGTAATTCCTGTCCAGAAACCAATGAACTCTTATTATTCTCATATGAAATTACTTGGGGCATGTCTTATTTTGCAGCTAAGTGGGGTTCCCTAATGGTTTTTCACCATGTTGAGATGTTTGTTTTGATATAATAATAGAAAAATTGTTTTGGACTAAATTGAAAAGGTTTTGAAATGTTAATAACTCCAAACAACTCGAAAATATGTTTGATGAATTTTACAAAGCTTTGGAATGATTTAAAATGTCTTTAAAGTAGACAAACCTTTGTTTTTCAAGCCACCGTATCGATAAGGTATACACCGTATCGATACGCTTTAGGGTTTCAACTAAAGGAAAATTCTAGTAGCCAAAACCCGTACCAATACGGCTTGTCCGTATCGATACAGAGTATGGTCGTATCAATACGCTATGAAGAATATCGATACCATGTGTTTTAATTACAACGGCTATTTCTAACTACCCCGACGGATATTTCCTAATGGTATTTTAAAGTACATGACGTACTGAAACGCTCAAAAGTGTATCGATACGCATCAACTGAAGGAAGCTTAACGACTAGTTCTTGAAGAACCAATATCGATACGGCTACCCCTTTATTGATATGGTTAGCTTCAGAACTGCATTTATTGCGGGAAATAAAGGCTCCAACAGCTCCAATTCATCCCCAATGATCTCCAACGGTTAGGAACTCATTTGGGACTATAAAAGGGACCTCCAAGCATCTATAGAAGACCAACAATCCATAAGTCAACAACATTATGATTTCAAATGTGTCTTAGTGCTTAAATTCCCACTCTTTGTATAGACTACACTTGTTGAGTTTAAATGTCAATGTATGTTCAAGTGTATTAGGTTTTGGGTGAGAGCTTATGAGTGCAAACATCAACCATTTAGAGGAATTTCTAGTTTGCTAAATTTTCTCTTGTTAGAGAGTGATCCCAATGCTCGGTTTGTAAGCTTTGGATGCTAGACATGGTGAGTGAGTCTAGGTTGTAATTGCTTGCCTCCTAAGCCAAGAAAAGAGGAAGAATTCTTAGTGAATTGGTTGAAATCCTTAGTGGGAAGCTAAGGTTATGGACGTTGAACTTGTTCGAAGCTTGAACCACTATAAATCCTTTGTCTTTTTGTCTATCTTTTTTCTTCCACTAAATACATCCAAAATACATCTTATGCACCACTTGGCAAGAAATTCTGTTGAAGGATATCGAGCCTAACAATTAGTATCAGAGCGAGGCTTAATCGAGAGGATTAATATCCTATTGAGGTGATCTCGACAAGCTCAACCAACAAATAATCAACCGAAATCATGGCGCAATCCATTAATCGACCACCATTCTTTGATGAGACCAACTGCTCCTATTGGAAGAATAGAATGATATATTTAATGAGAGCCAAGGATTATCATCTTTGGGACATAGTTGAGGATGGTCTGTTTGTGCCACAACGAAGTAAGGCGGAATGGAGTGCAGATGATCACAAGAAGTTGGAGCTTAATTGCAAGGCTTTGCAGATACTCTTTCGTGCTTTTAGCCCGGATATCTATGCTAAAATGTCTTCTTGTAAGAGTGCCATGGAAACATGAGAAAAACTTGAAGTCACATACGAGAGAACTAACAAAATAAAGGGGACCAAGATCGGTCTTCTCAACCTTGAGTATGAGAACTTCAAGATGAACCCGAATGAAGACATCAAGAGGATGTTCGACTGTTTCTCCACAATCGTCAATCAACTCAAAGGTATTGGAGAGGAGATTTCGGAAGACAAACTCGTTCGGAAGTTGATATAATCACTTCCCAAATCATGGGAGTCCAATAAGACGACCATTGTTGAAGCAAAGAACTTGAAGGAGCTCAAGCTTGACGAGCTTTTTGGGTCTTTTCTCACCCATGAGATGAGGTCTCAACCCTTGAAGAGGGAGGAGTAGAAGATCAAAGAGCAACGCATTGATATTAATGTCGTTGCTCTCAATTCCTCCAAATGCCAACATGAAGAATCAATTAAGGAGGAAAGCGAAAATGAAGAGATAGTCCATCCCTTTAAGAAATGTGCCCGATTCATGAAGATCAAAACGAAAGAATTCAAGCATGAATCGAAGAAGAAGAAGAAGAAGAGGGCAAGCTCTTCAAGCCATAAGAAGGCATATGTGGCTACTTGGAGTGATGATGACTCCATCGATAATGAACAAGCCAACCTTTGTCTTATGGCCATCTATAAAGATTCAATGGTAACTTCTAATTCATCTACTTTTATTTCTTATTCTTTTGATGATTTACAAGATGCATATGATGATTTGATTTTAGAGTTTAAAAATCACATTTTGAAAAATAAGAAAATGGTTTCAAATTTGAAAATTCAAAATGATTTGATTTCTAAAACAAAATTGAACTTAAAGAAAAACTCAATGAGTTTGAACAAAAATGTGTTGATTTACAAAAATTGCTTTATAAAGTTCAAGAGGAAAAAAGATTTGATTTCTAAAGAGCTTGAAAAGAAAACCAATTTTGGAAAATCAAATTTTTATCAAAGACAATCTAGTGCCCCTAATTTTTTTTTAAATGGTAAATGTTTTAGAAGTATTTGGGGTCCCAAAAGGACTAGTTACTTCAACTAAAAAGGGTGAAGTTGAAATATGGATTCCTAAGGGGACTAAATTATGTGCTACTAATGCTTATGGATCCAAAGCAATTTGGATACAAAAATTACTTGATTGTCTTGTTTTAGGTGTAATATAGATTGGTCAATAAAGTAAAACATTGAGGGGGAGCTCTAAATAAACAAGGAAGATCACTTGAAGAAGAAAGACTTCACATCCTCCCTTTGGTTCAAGTGGTAAAATTAATTTAGTTGAATTTATTTACTTTTTTATTTGATTTATTTACTTTAATTCAACTAGATAATATTATTTGTTGGACTAACCATTTGATGATGCTTTGAGTAAGGGGAGACATTTTAAAACTAAAATTATTATTTTTGTCAAAATATTTTAAACCTTCATTGTTATTTTGAGTTTAAAGTCATTTAAATTCTTTTCGATATAACAAAAATGGGGAGAATGGTTTGAAAATTTGATTTATCAAGTGAATAAGGGGGAGCTTTAACTACATTTAAATTTTAAAATCTCTTATTCAATTTTTTAAATATAAAGGGGGAGAGAATCACAAACAATTTTCAAGTTGGTTTTATTATATTAAAAGGGGAAATTGTTGAGATGTTTGTTTTGATATAATAATAGAAATATTGTTTTAGACTAAATTGAAAAGGCTTCAAAATGTTAATAAGTCCAAACAACATGAAAATATGTTTGATGAATTTTAAAATGCTTTGGAATGATTTAAAATGTCTTTAAAGTAAAGAAACCTTTGTTTTTTCAAGCCACTGTACCGATACGATATACACCATATCGATATGCTTTAGGGTTTTAGCTACATGAAAATTCAAGTAGCCAAAACCCGTACCGATACGGCTTGTTTGTATCGATATGGAGTAGGGTCGTATCGATACGCTATGAAGCGTATTGATCCGTATCGATATGGAGTACGGTCGTATCAATACGCTATGAAGCGTATTGGTACCTTGTGTTTTAATTACAACGGCTATTTCCAACTTACCCAATAGCTATTTCCCAATGGTATTTTAAAGTACAAGACCGTTACGATACACTCAGAAGTGTATCGATACGCATCAACTGAAGAAAGCATAACATCTAGTTCCTGAAGAACTGATATGAATACGGCTACCCGTGTATGGATATAGTTAGCTCCCGAACTACATTTATTGAGGGAAATAAAAGCCCCAATGGCTCCAATTCATCCCAAACGATCTACAACGGCTAGGAACTCATTTTGGAGTATAAAAGGGACCTCCAAGCATCTATAGAAGATGAATGATCCACAAGTCAACGATATTATGATGTCAAATATGTCTTAGTGCTTAAATTCCCACTCTTTGTATATACTGCACTTGTTGAGCTTAAATGTCAATGTATGCTCAAGTGTATTAGGTTTTAGGTGAGAGCTTAAGAGTGCAAACATCAACCTTTTAGAGGGATTTCTAGTTTGCTAAGTTTTCTCTTGTTAGAAAGTGATCCCAAAGCTCGGTTTGTGAGCTTTGGATGCTAGACTTGACGAGTGAGTCTAGGTTGTAATTGGTTGCCTCCTAAGCCAAGAAAAAAAGAAGAATTCTTAGTGAATTGATTGAAATCCTTAGTGGGAAGCTAAGGTAGAGGATGTAGAGCTTGTTCGAAGCTTGAACCACTATAAATCCATTGTCTTTTTGTCTATCTTTATGCTTCCACTAAATACACCCAAAATACATCTTATGCACCACTTGGCAAGAAATTCGGTTGAAGGATATCGAGCCTAAAACATCTTAACCAGAATCTTTTTAGTTCTTTGCAGGTTGCATTTGGTAAAGTGGGGATCAATCCAATTTGGACCCTTATTCCCTTTGTTACTATTTGGTCCACTTGGCTCATGAGGAATGATATTGTTTTTAATAAAAATAGTTTGGATTCGGTTCAAATCCTCATTCTTATCAAAGCTCGATTGGCTTGGTGGTTTAAAGCCAAGAATCTTGACTGTCCGCTTTCTATGGATATACCTGTCGCAACCACTTTTTAGGAGGCTTCGACTTTTTGGAAAACTATTAAAAATCAACGGAGTCGCCACAAGTCTTTTTGAAAAGTGTGATTGGATCACTTTAAAATAGGGTTATTTTAATAAAACGTTTTGTTTTAATAAAACAATAGTTTTGGTCTACGAAAAACCAGAAAACATGTTCAGGGGTCGGTTACGCGTGGGGAAGGGTTAGCACCCCCACGACGCCCAAAATTAGTACCTAATTGATTTTAAAACCGTTTTCAAAATTGGAATTTTCAAGTTCACGAAGGTTCGACTTTATTTGTCCGTTTATTGAGTTTAAGTCTATTTTAATGGCCTTATCCCCATGAGATGAACTTTAATCACCGCCAACATTTCTGGCCCTAACCCGTCATTCCCGTTTGATAAGACAACATGGAAATTAGATGTGTTGAGTATTTTATTTGTTCTAAGTTCGAAATTATTAACCTAAAAAGGTCTAAGTATTTTATTCCTAATTAAAGGTTTAAGTTTGCTTAAGTGTGTTTTATTTTTTCTGTGGAGTAAATCTTTCAACAAACACATCTCTATCTAAGCTTTAGAACCTAGTCCTAAGTTTTGACCTATTTCTAAAGAACAAACAAGAAACTTTTTTTCTTTTTGTGTTTTTTCCCTTTTGTTGATCCTTTTAAAAAAACATTTTATTTCTTCTTTTTTACTTTTTTTAAACCAAGACCATTCCTTTTCCTTTTTACATTTTTTTAGCTTTTCCATTTTTATGTTTTCCCCTTTTTTATATTTTTTATTTCATAAAGAATTTTTCTTTAATTTTTTTTTTCATTTTTAAAAGCTTTTCTTTAAAACATCACTTTTTAAAATAAACCTTATTTTTTAAAAAAAAATTCTCTTTTAACTTTTTCAAAACTTTATTTTTTCGAAGACTCTAAACTTTTATTTAAAACCTCTTTTTAAAATTTATTTTCATTTTTTCTTGTAAAACTTATTTATTTTTAAAGAAACATCTTTATTATCACTTAACCTACTTTATTATTAAAATTAAATTTCAAGAAAAACCTTTCATTTATTATTATTTTTTAAAGACCAAGCCCCTTTTATGAATTCCACCCATGCATTATTATTTATTCTAAATTAAATCCCCAAGTTTAAGTTTTTTTTAATAAAACCACATTAACTCATTTTATTCTTGCATTTTAATATAAACACTTTTCAAAAAACTTATTCCTACATTTCTAAAGATCAAAAACATTCCTAACAACATTTTTTAAAGCATGCATTTTTAAAGATCAAACCAAACAATAAACGAAAATTTAAATTGAAAACATTACCGAAATTGAGAAACAAATTCCGACTTCAAGCACACAACCTAAAATCCACAAAAAAACAAACACAAACACAAAAAATTCAACCATAAAAAATTCTAAATGAAAATCAAAAGGAAAGATAGAAGTTTTACCGAAATGATGAACGAAGAACTCGAACATGAACTTCTCGAAATGCTTCTAATTGCCTCGAAACTCGAACTTCGACTCCAAAATTTCCAGCAACTCTTGAGAACTTTTAGAGATTTTTTTCCAGAATTTTCCTAAGCCTTTTGCCTTTTCAATTGTATTCTTTCTTCAAATTGTGTGTGTTGAATAAGGAGAAAATGGGGTGGGGGGGTGGGGTTATACTTGAATTTCAGCTTCAAATTCAAGTCAAATTTGGATTTCTATCCCCGAATTGAAGCCAAAATCAGACAAGAAACTTGACTCTAAGAAAAACCCCTCAAACCCTATCCAATTTGGTTCAGATTTGAACCTGAATTTTCCCCTTGATTCGAGCCTAGGATTTTACCATTTGTCTCGGTTTTTTTGTAAATTCCGACGACCACAGGCGGTGACGACGAGCAGCGTTGGTGCCGTTGGGTCGGCGAAGGCGAGACGCGCCGACCGACACCAACGGCGACGAGAGGTTTTGTTGGGGAACCAGCTCGCGCGCTGGTTCCCTATTTTTCTTTATTTATTTATATATTTATTGCTTTTTTCTGATGTTTTGCTGTTTTTTTTTGCATTTGTTATTTTTTTGGTTTTCATTTTATTTCTCTTTTTCCTACATTTATTTCTACCATTAGCATTTATTTTAATTATTATCACATTTTCTCCTTTTTTCTCTTTTAAAAAGATGGGCTTGTATTTCAAGGTGGGCTTTTGGTTCTTTTTTCTTTTAAAATGGGCTTCAAAAATGTGTTTTTAAAGATGATTTTTTTTGTTTTTTATTATAGAAAAGGGTCTTTTATTAATTTAAGTAAAAAATATTTTTTTATTATTTTTTTACTTTTTTGGATTATTTAATATTGGGGGTGAAAATCTAGTGACAACAGCTGCCCCTCTTTGCTTATCTCTGTGCAACAAAAATAAAACAAAGACAAAAAGGCATTGATTTTCACCAATTTTCCAGTTGGCTCCATTCTCCAAATGCCCGAACAGATAGGCATGCTCTATTCTCCTTCTACTCGAATAGCTAAGCCGGGTTCCATTCTCCAAATTCCCAAATAGATAGGCTGGTTCTATTCTCCTTGTAGCCCCCTTAACCCGGGCCAGACGGTTGACCCGAATTAAGAAAGTCACACGGGGAAAACCAAAGTCAACCCGAAAGTCAACCTTGATTAACGACCCTTTTTTTTCTTTTTAATCTTGCCTAGATGCACATTAGCCCTAATTGTGATCACACAAACATCATACTCAAAGATCACAAACATCAGAGATCAAACAGGGACCCAACTGAACAAATTACAACTTTAGGGACCAAATTGTAATTTCTGAAAACTTTGAGGGCTTAACCAGATTTTAAGTTACCAACTTAAAATTAATCATGTTTCATGCTTCTCTGCCAAATTTCAGCTCAAACGGACATCCCAAACTCATACAATTGCACAAACAAGTTTCAGGACCAAAATGCAAACATTCTGAAACATTTAACCGCCCATGTCAGCCCCCAACGGTCACCCGTTCCGAAACAGGCAGAGCCCGTTTCGAAACACGGGGCCGTTCCGCAACGCGTACCGCAACGGGGGTCTGGCAGTAGCCAAACCGTTTCGGAACGGTGGCACCTGTTTCGGACGCCTGGGTTTATGCAGGGCACTCGTTCCGAAACGGTGTCAACTGTTCCGAAACGCCCTGTCCAGATTGCAGCATTTTGCTCACTCAAACACACAATTAACCATCCAATCATGCTCCAAAAGCCACCAAACTTTACCAACATACAATTCAACATAAATGAGACATTCTTGCATCAACAATTCATCAAAATAGCATCATATACAAAAAGCCCCAAATCTATAGGCATGCTTCCTACTCAAGCAACCATTCAAGCACAATCATTCCAAATCAATCTCATTAAAGCCAAAACATGTTCCAACAGCATCATCAACATAAAAACATCTTCGTCCATACATAAACGAACACATACACATTAACCCGAGAGATTCTACCCCCATTGCCTTTATTAACTATAGCTATTCATCGAGACATACATCTCAATTGGAGTCCACTTTAAATCCCTTGCTCCTTGCTGTCCAAACTTCAAGAATTTGCATTGATGGACAAAAAGGAGCGTAAGCACATAATGCTTAGTGAGGAATGCTCAAAACCAAAACACCATCAATCCAGCGGGTCATAAAACACTTTTAAAACAAACCCGAATTGTTAACCAAGCAAAGCTTGAAAACCCTTTTCAACATCATGCTTAAAACCATGCATTGCACATACATGAAAACCAACCCTTAGCTTAACAAGCTAAGAAAACCTTTTCAAAGCACAACATACAAAATCATCCATTTAGCCATTCCATGCATAAACACCATATGCAAAGCTAAATTCAAAACCTTGGAAAACACTTCCATTCCACAACATACCTTTCTTATACTTGAAAACCATTCAAGCAAGAAACCATTTGAAACCATTTATTCAATCAATCCAACACATGCATTAAACCAAGGCAATATATAAACCACAACATTATCATCACATGCCTTTTAAAACAAGCCTTAGCAAGACTCCAATACACTAAAGAGATTTCATGTACACTTGCATCATTTACCAAATGATAATCAACACTTGTTCAACCTAACAAGTAACATGCATTCACAAGCATTAACCACTTTTCATGCAACTATGCATCTTTTCAAGCATTATACACTTTTCATGCAACCATGCATCTTTTCAAGCATCTCATGCTTCACATACAATTATGCATCACTTCAAGCATCTCATGCTTCTTTAATAATCAAAAACATTACATTGGCTTCCAAGTGATCAACCACATCCACTTTTCAACTCAACACCCGATCGGATACGCGGATTCCGAGCGTTGTCCCTACGCTCCATACACCCTACCAATCCAAGGCCTCCCAAATGGACTTTTAAACACCATTTGACCTTACAAGCCTAAGGTTCCCATGTATGGACTTTTAAACACCATACAACCTTAGCTTTTCCCGAGGTTCCCATGCATGGACTTTTAAACACCATACAACCTCAACATGCACAAGGTTCCCATGTATGGACTTTTAAACACCATACAACCTTTGCATCACCGATTGGTAGTTGTATAACATCACTAACGAGATCCGGGACACCCCACACAAGATCCACACATGGACTTACACCGCCATTATGATCTTAACAAGCACAAGGTTCCCATATATGGACTTTTAAACACCATATAACCTTTGCTCAACCAAGGTCCTCGAATGGGCATTCAACCTCCATTATGACCTTAACCATCTCGTTAGGATACTTGAAGGGAGTATACCGGTCCACTCTTGACCACTCCACCTCCAAGGCGACTTAATTCACGGTGCACCCAATCCTATAGCCGACTAACTATATCCGATCAACGAACCAAGAACCATTTTCCTCACTTGCCAATATAACCATCTTACCATGATAATCCAATGATTCACATGCATAAGCATAATGCAAAAACCATTATCACATTAGTCCAATGATTCACATGCATAACCAATATGCAAAAAGTATCATTTACCATCATCAATTCACTGTTTTTAAGCATCACACAAAGCCATTGATTAACATGCAACACTATGCATCAAAACCACAATTTCCATGTACAAAACCAAGGATCTCTTACCTTGAGCATCCTTTACATATGGCTTTCAAAACCAGCATTAAACCATGCTTACAATATGCTTTCAAAACAGAATTTAAATCATGCAAAACACATGCATATCAATCATCAACCACAATTGCTTTAAAAGCCATTTCATAATCACAACCCAAGAAAGAAATCCATTTACTTACTCTTGAGCTTAGCAAAGTTGTTTATACTTAAACTAAGCTCCCAAAACATCCAAACCTTGGTTAAAAGCTGAAAACCCAACTTCACTCACCGATACACAAAACAAGGCTAGCCAACAAGCCTTCCAAGCATCCGAAACCTTCCGCAACACCTCTAAAGCTCACGGATCAAACTCCCCTGTTTCAAGCACACAAAAACAGAGCATTAATGCATCTTTATGCATTAAAAACACCAGCAACAACAACACAACTCGCTGCTCATCACAAATCCAACATTTCGGCTACCAAACACAACCGAAATCACCTCCAAACACTTCCAAAACTTAGCCCAGCCAAGATCCATCACTTCTAACCATTTTTAAACATCAATTAACATCCAAAATGATCACAAACATATCCTTATACCTCCAGGTATAACAGATCACCAAAAACACTCCAAAAACAACCAAAAACTCAAGCCAAACTTAGGAAATTCAACCTATCCGGGATTGCATTAATTAAACCTCAACTTCTAATCAATTTAGCATTCATTTAACATCAATTTGACACCTCAAAACCCCGCCCAAACAGATCACACGAAAATTCCACAAAAATCACCAAATCTTGCATTTTAAGCTAAAATCAAGATTTCAATTGAAAAAGCCTTTAACAAATCACAAATCAAGGATTGAGAACTTAGGAATTTCAGTAAAGAACTGATAGTTTAGAGGAGAAGGACGTTCTTACCTCCAAACCTTGAGTTTCTCCTTTTTAGAGCCAAAAGCTTGATGAAACAACTTGCAAATTGAGAGGTTTTGTTGATGAGATAATTAGGAATCAAAAGAGAGTTGAAATGAGTGGTTTAGATGACAAAAATCAGAGAAGAAAATCTGGAGAAATGTGTTTGGGTTGAGAGAAAATGAGAGAAAAGGAAAATTGAGAGAAAATAGAAAAGTTAGTTATGAAATGGTAAAAATGATTTCCCTCCACATTTCATAAACTTTAAAATCAGAATAAAGCCTTAAAATATCTTAGAAAAATCTGGAGAAACTCTTTTTGGAATAATAGCTCCTTAAAGATTCAAAGTTTCAATCCTTTATAAAACAGTCACCAAACTTTCAAAAATTACATTTTGGTCACTAGCCAAAATGTCAACCTTCCAAACCTCATTTTCCAAAATTGATTTCACAGTTCACTTATATATATTAAAAGATGATTTTAGAACATTTTTCCATATTTTTAATGCAACCCGAACTAGGCTTTCCTAAATTCACTCTTATATATTCGATCAGCACTTTGACCGAACCGGTCAACGCCCAAGACTTCTAAGCCCAAAACCGGGTTCCATTCTCCAATTTTCACCAATTTTCACCAATTTTCACCAATTTTCACAAAAATAAAACAAAGACAAAAAGGCATTGATTTTCACCAATTTTCCAGTTGGCTCCATTCTCCAAATGCCCGAACAGATAGGCATGCTCTATTCTCCTTCTACTCGAATAGCTAAGCCGGGTTCCATTCTCCAAATTCCCAAATAGATAGGCTGGTTCTATTCTCCTTATGCTCGAATAGATGAGCTGGGTTTTATTCCCCAAATGCCCAAACGGATGGGCTAGTTCTATTCTCCTTATGCTTGAATAGCTAAGCTGTGTTCCATTCTCCAAATGCCCGAACATATAGGCTAGTTATATTCTCCTTATGCTCGAATAGCCGAGTTAGGTTCTATTTTCCCAAATGCCTGAACAGTTGAGCTGGGCTTTGTCCTCCCAAATGCTCAAATAAGCAAATTCTTCTAAAAAATTTCATCCTCCTTATGCTTGGATGAATAAGAAAACTCCATTCTCCTATTGCCTGAACAGATAGGCGAATCTTCTGAAAACTTTCATCCTCCTTATGCTTGGATGAATAAGCAAACTCCATTCTCCTCTTGCCTGAACGGATAGGCGAATCTTCTGAAAAATTTCATCCTCCTTATGCTTGGATGAATAAGCAAACTCCCATTTGAACATGTCTTCTATGTACCTGAAAAAAAAACAAAAAACAAAATGCAACATGCAATATAATTATGATATGCATGCCCCTAGGAATGTTTAACACATGAATGCATGCCAAGTTTTTCCTTTTAAAACTTCTTTTTCTTTGACCGTTTTCTTAATTTTGATGAAATTCTGGTTATCGAGGCCAACCCGATTAACATGAACTCTCTCCTAAACTTGAGTAGATAAGAAGGCTAGCTTCACTTCTCTTTCAATTCTTCATGGCTTTCCAGCTTCAAATTCACCATTCTTTGGGATAAGTACCTCTCCCTCGCCTTGGAATTCATCTCTGAGTCATGAAAAACCCTAGCTTTTGCTTACTGACTTTATCTTTACGTCTTACTCTCACTTCATTGGAAACACTTAATCCTCATCTTTGAGTCATGAGCTCCCTAAGTCAAGTTCTGACAATGTAAGACTGCTCTCATTATCATGTAAGGAAGGCTGGTGGTTAAGAAACACTATTTAAGCGCCAAGACAGTATAAGGATTTTCTTCCTTTTTAAGAATTTTGCAACAAAGCTTTATTTTCGTCATATGCCCCAATTGATAATCTTAATTATGGAACACTTCATAGTCTCTGCACTTTCCAAAACATTCTCAAAGTAATGCTAAAAAATCTTTTGCATATCTGAATGATTGTCAAATCCACTGATCCTCATTTCAAAGCAAGATGCTAATAATGACAGAGAAGGAAACAAGAAAGAAAGAAAAATTCATGAAATTAATTTTATTAATATTGTGGCAAACACAAAAAGATTTATAAAAAGAAAGGGGAACAAGTATTCAAATATCAATATTCGAGACTCCTCCTATCAAACGCCATAAGTAATCTTGAATGCCACCATTGTCGAGGGAGCCTTGAGTACAATGCATAGTCTGTGGAGCCCCAAAATCTGTCTTACAAATTATTTGAGCCGCACTTTACGGGTTTTCAACTCAGACCTTCCTTTGGTTTCAAAACGCCCTTTGCGAGTTTTCATTTTGAACCTTTTTTTTTCTTTTTTCTCCTTTTCTTTTCCTTCAAGCATAATACTTCTCAACAATATCCGAGTTTACTGGGTTTTGAAATTCATCTCTATCCATCTCAGCTAAAATCAATGCTCCACCAGAAAGAACCTTTGTCACAACGTACGATCCTTCCTAATTAGGCGTCCGTTTTCCTCGGGGATCACTTTGAATTGGCAGCTTCTTCTTTAATACCAGACCGCCTTCTTGGAACTCTCTAGGGCGAATCTTCTTTTCATAAGCTCTCCTTTGGTACATTTGACAATGACATACGTCTTTCAGTCTCTTTTCCTCAATTAAATTCAATTGGTCATACCTCGCCTGAACCTATTCTACTTCGTCTAACTTTGCCTCCACCAAGACACGCAATGATGGTATCTCAACCTCAATTGGTAGCATGACTTATACTCCATATACTAGTGAGAACGGAGTTGCCCAGTAGATGTTCGTACCGCTGTACGATTTGCATACAAAGAAAATGGTAACCTTTCATACCAATCTTTATAAATATCAGTTGTAACCCCCTTAGCCCGGTCTGGACGGTTGACCCGAACTGAGGGGATTACACGAGGAAAACTGAAGCCAACTCGTTAAAGCCGACCCTAATTGACGTCCCTTTTTTTTCTTTTTATCTTTTCTAAATGCAACTTAAGTCCTATGTAATCACCCAAGAGCATAGGAAGAAACAACACAACGATCGAATTTCGATTATGGGTTTAATTGCACAAACTAGACATTTAGGGACCAAAATATAATTTCTGCAAATTACAAGGACTTCACTGGTTTAAAGTTACCTTTATTCAATTAGTCATATTTCATGCTTCTCTGTAAATTTTCATCACATTCTAACCAACCAATCACATCCAATTGCATTCATGAAGTTCAGGGACTAAAACGCAACGTTTCAAGACATTCACATGTGAGGTTTAACCAACTTAACAACCCGTATATCGATACACCCTCGATGGTCAAACATCCCAAGCTTGTGTCACCAGACCGTATCGGTACGCTGAGGTACCGTATCGGTACGCCCTCATCCAGTGACTAAAGAGTGTATCGATACGACCCCGTGTACCGGTATGCCCTCACAAATCAAGCAGGCTGTATCGATACTCAATGAGGTGTACCGATACGTTGTAGTCTGCAATTACCTAATATGCAGATTTTGAACCTCAACAACCAAACCAAACCACTCCAACATATAGTTAAACATGCTTGCACACAAATATGCACCAACACTCAGATGTACAAGTCAAGGAAAACATTAAACATCATCAACATCAATATTTGAATTCTAAAGCATGCTCCCTAAAAGCCAAAAACACCATAAGCATCCTAAAAGGCAAGGTAAATCCTCAAAACCAAAATAAAGGCCTCTTACAAACCATATAAACCATATAAAACTTGCATCAACAACATGGAGTCCAAAAACACATCTCCCAAAACAAAGCATTAAATCCCATTGCCATACATCATTACTAAAGTAAAAGCATAACATCATACTTGAGCTTAACAATCTCTTGGATCCTCTTAAGCCTCCTTGCTGCCCAAAATTTCTCAATTATCTGCATTGTTGGTAAAAGAGAGCGTAAGCACGATAGCTTAGTGAGGCATGCTCAAAAAACACCAACAAAACAATGAAGCTTCTTAAAACTCTTTCTCGAAAACAATTTCTAAACCATGATCTTTCTATCTCATGCTTGAAAACCATTTCAAAGCAAATCTC
This sequence comes from Hibiscus tridactylites, assembly GCA_958450335.1. NCBI lineage: Eukaryota > Viridiplantae > Streptophyta > Magnoliopsida > Malvales > Malvaceae > Hibiscus > Hibiscus tridactylites. Next base: position 30,388,022 of record OY288276.1, read on the forward strand.
CATTTAAAAATCACATGTATCATCTATCTATCTATCTCATGCATTCAACCAATGCAAATCTCATGGCAAAGCCACACACATGCTTGATATTCAAAAGCATTTCATAAATCTCAAAATCTAATATGCATTTCTCATAGCATAAAAATCATTTCAACATTGGTACATGTGAATCAAATACATTCTCATATATTGGTACTTCATATTCTATCTATACTCAGATATGCAGATTAGCTTGATAGAGAGCCAAGTCGTACCCCGGTGGAATCTCACATCACCAGGATCTCATAGCGGTATCTCTCTTCGTCACAAAGCTTGGATGTTTCACCAAGACCTACCCCGATGGTATCTCTCATCATCGGATTCTCACTTTGGATCGGGATGGCACTACCCCCATTGCCCGACTCCAAAGAGCACGTACGGATTTTAGTTTATTGTGCACTTTACATCCTATTGGTTGACCAATTATATTTGGTAATCATCTCATCATTTATGCCAATATATTACATTAAAATCATCATTTCACCTAATGTTTTGATGCAACATTTCTAAAATCAATCTCATCCCATTTCAAAACCACAACTCATGCATAGCATTTAGTCAAAATCTCAAAACTCTTCACAATGCCATTCTATGTAACGCCCTAGTTTTGGGCCTAGATGTTTTATACATCGGACCAGACCGGTCGAGAATGGTTCAAATTGCGTAAGGTGATTTAAGGAAATCAAGGATCGAGATAGGATAAAAATGTGGTAAAAATTGCTAAAATCTTCTAAAAATATGTATAAGAGGTTGGTCAAATCAATTTTACAAAAATAGTTTTGGAAATGGGACATTTTGAGTAGTGACCAAATTGTAAAGTTTCAAAACTGTGGAAAATGTGATTTTTAAAAGAGAAGCCAAATTCTTAGAATATTTAGGGGGCTTTATGGCAATTTAACATTTCCTTAATATGACATGTCTTTAAAATGGCTTTTTATTAAATAGATTTAATTGATTTTTATTTTAATTAATTAATTAGGTGGTTAATGTGAGATTCCATCACATAACTACCATCTTCTCCTCATTTTCAGCCAAACACTATTTTCATTCATTTCTCTCCAGAATTCTTTTCTCCCAAACACTCTCTTAATATTTCCTAATCAATTTTCAAGAAATCCTTTCAAGTTCTTCAAGATTTTGCTAAGGAAAACTTGTCATTCATTGAGGAAAGCAAGGATTGGAGGTAAATCCCATTCTCAACCTATAACAAAAGTTCTTTATTGAAATTCCCAAGATATTTGGCTTCTAATCAATGTTTATGGTTGAGTTTTCATTATAGTTTTGATTGGAGATCAAAATCTTGTAAAAATATGGTTGAAATCTTAATTTTCGGATTTGTTTTGTTAAGCTCTGTTGTGGATTGATTTCAATTGAATTTTAAGTTAGTTAATATGTTGAAATGAAGTTTTGATAACATAGATCCTGAAATCCTTGAGATCCTTGAGCTTCTTGTTAGCTTTAAGTGAGTTTTTGAGGTGAAATGGTGGAATCTTGCTTGCTGGAGGTATAAGGATGGGTTAGATTGTTTGTTAGATGTGTTTTGATGTTTATAATGGATTTGAAGTGATGTATGTTGGCTGGGCTTGGTTTAGGAAACAATTGATTGAGTTTTTTGTTATTTCAGATGGGTAAATTGGTGTAGTTTTGGTGACCAACGAGTTTGTGAATTGTTGCTGGTGTTGAAATGCATTTTAATGCATTTAGATCTCTGTTTTGATGTTGTGAAAACAATGGATCTTTATTCGGGAGAAAATGAGGCATTGTAGGAGGCCCCGTAAGAGTAATTTTCGTGTCGACGAGTAAGGCTTCGTGTATCGATGAGTGGAAATGGATTTTCCATCTTTATAACGCTTTGAGTGTGGTCTTGGGAGCTTAGTGTAAGTTTGAAACACTTAGCTAAGCTCAAGAGTAAGTGATTCAAAAGTCTCTCTCGGAAATGTGCTATGTTTTGATGAAAATGCACTTGAGTTAATTATGGTTTTGATTACTATTTTAAAGCATGGGTAATGATGGATTTTAATGTCATTGTGTTAAGGATGCACTAGGTAAGTGATCCTTAGTTTTATGTGATAAATGCATATGATGTTAAGCATGGGTATGCTTGTAGTAATGGCATTGTATTTATGCTTGTAAAACAGTGTATTATTGATGTTAAATGATTATATTGGCAAGTGATGAAAGTGGTTTTTGGTTCTTGTAACCAGATATAGTTAGCCGGCTATACGATTGGGTGAACCGTGAATAAAGTCCCCTTGGATGTTGAGGGGTTGTGATTGTGCCGTAATCTCCATCCAAGTATCCTAACGATTGAGGCAAAGATCACAACGATGAATGGTTTAATTCCGTGTGTGAATCTTGTGGTTGTGTCCCTACTCTCGTTAGCGGAATTATACAACTGTCGATGAGTGATGTGAGGGGTTGTGATTGTGCCATTAATCTCCATCACGGGTGTTGAGGGGTTGTGATTGTGCCATGTAACTCCACCTTGTGTAGTCCAGTAGTATGTATGAAGCGTGTGGGACAATGCTTGTAATCCGCATATCCGATTGTGTCCTTGAGTTGATTTGGTTTGAGAAATGATCACTTGTAAGACAATATAATTACAATGACTAATGGATAAGCATGAGATGCTTGTGAATATGCTAGAATGCATGTGATGCTTGGTAAAGCATGAGAAAAGGTTTATTTGCTATTTTAAAATGATGCATAAGAGCATGTGTTTTAGAAAGTGCAATGATGTCTTGAAAGGGCATGTTTTATGTAAAAGCATGTGTTGATAATAGTGTTATGCCATTTGTGTGAAAAACATTGATGAATGTTGTTTAGCGATCATCACTAAGCTTTGTGCTTACGCTCATTTGTTTCATCAATGCAGAGAATTAGGCATTTGAGGCAGAGTATAAGCAAGGGGAATCCAAGCATTTTGCTCTAGCATAGTATGTGTTTTTTCTTTGGTGTAATCAGAGGCAATGGGTGGGATTTATACTCTTGGTTGATTGAAGATGTTGATTGTTACTTTGTTCTTATGTGGTTTGGTATTTTGAGTTGTAATTCGCCTTTGAGGTTTGATTGATGCATGATTGTGGCTTTTAGCTTTTGAATGGTTTTAAAGACTAGGAAGCATGCCTATAGATCCAATGCTCGCTTGTATGATGACATGATTTAGCTCGTACTCCGTAATGTTGATCTTTGATGCTTAAACATGTTTTAGGTTGCTGTGGCATGAATTTGAATGTTTTCGGGGGTGTTTATGAGTGAAAAGCTAGTAAAATCTGCTATTGCAGGGCAAGGCGTATTGGAACGCCCTTACTTGTTTCGGAACAAAGGCCTGAAATGGCTATGAGGTTTCAGAATGGGTAGGAATGTTCTAGAACAATTTGCTACTGGAAAAGGGTGTTTCGATACGGGTTTCAGAACCCACCCGAGTATCAAAACGGTCAACCTGGTTTCAAAATGACCATTCCGATACAGGGCCTTGTGTTTTGAAACACCCGACCGTTGAATTTGAATCTGAATTGCTTCAGGTTTCTGTTTCTTACGTTTTAGCCCCTGAGTCTTGAATTCTTAATTAAATGTGTTTGGATGATCTGTTTAAGATGAAATTTGACATGCTGGCTTATTATATGATTAATTTTGAATTAATAACTTTAAAACTTGTTTAGTCCTCAAAATTCTAGAAATTTACAAATTAGTCTCTAAAAGACGTTCGTATGCAATTGAACCCCTAATTGAGCTCCGTTCGCTCTGTCGCTTCCGCTAAAATGTTTTGCTAATCACATAGGTTAATAATGTGCATCTAGAATAGTTAAAAAAGGGTCGTCGATCAAGGTTGACTTTCACGAGTTGACTTTGGTTTTCCCCGTGTAATCTTCTTAGTTCAGGTCAGACGTCTAGGCCGGGCTAAGGGGGGTTACATTTGTTGGTATCAGAGCCAGGTTTCGAAAGAATTGGGAATGTTGGTATGTGAAATTGATATGTGTTGACGTATGTTGTTTGAAAAGCATGTAATTGGTTGAATTTTGAAGCTTATGTTTTGCTGAATTGATATGAATCACATGTGAAATGAATATGATTGTATGATGATGATGCGATGTTGATATGTGCTGATTTTGGATGATGGAAAGCATGTTGAGCATGATGTGTCAATGTATGCTATGCTATGTTGAGGGAAATCACGGTGCCCATTGCCTTTTTACACTAATCAAGTGTTTTTTTGTAAACTTGGATCCTTGCTTGAGGCTGGCCTAAATGGTTTGATTTGTTTTTCTTTTTATGCTTTGTTTAAAATAGCACTATGGGTCCGAGGAGAGAGCTAAGGTCGAATATAATAGTACCTCAGGGCGACCAGGGTGAGCAAGGGGCTGATGTCCCTCCTGGTGGAAACATACCTCATCCGCCACCGCCTGGAGGCTGGGAGCAGGTGCAGTAAGGACCTACTGGTCCGGGTTTGGGTGATTTAACGCCATTGGTTCAGGCGATCACCGGGGCGTTTCAGGCTGCTGTTGCCGGAACGCATGACCAGGCCCTGCAGCTGGGCTGGCGGGCTTACCATTGGAGAGATTGAGGAGCCTAGGAGCTGTGCAGTTCTTTGGAATGTCTTCTGAGGCGTCTAAAGCTTGGTTAGCAAGTACGATCCATATCATGGATCAAATGGGATGCAATGACGCGCGCAAGCTGGGATGCGCAGTTTCTTTGATGCAAGGCGATGTCTACAGCTGGTGGATGACTATCACTACTGGTTTGGAACCCAATAAGGTTGATTGGGAGTTTTTCAGAGGTGCCTTGAAGAGGAAGTATTTGGGGGTGAGGTACTTGGACGAGAAGAAACGTGAGTTTATGTCGCTAGTTCATGGCAATCTTTCTATGGTGGAGTACGACGTGCACCGATGTGATAACTTCCAGTACAGGCTGGTACAAGAAGACAAGACGTATATGTTGGATACGGATTATACCAACTTCGATGTGATTATGTGTCGAGCCAAAGACATCAAAAATAATTTGGGTTTGTCGTCTCGAGGTGTTTGTTCTAGCTTTGGGAAGAGAGCAGCTGAGTATAGTTCCGGGTGAGGACGGAACAAAAGAGGTCGAGATAGGAGACATCAACCTGAAAGAAGGCGAGGTGCTCTGGGTCGAGGCTGTAACCCCCTTAGCCCGGCCTAGACGGTTGGCCCGAATTAAGAAGATTACACGGGGAAAACCAAAGTCAACCCGAAAGTCAACCTTGATTAACGACCCTTTTTTTTTCTTTTTAATCTTGTCTAGATGCACATTAACCCTAGATATGTTCATACAAACATCATACTCAAAGATCATAGCCATCAGAGAACAAACAGGGACTCAATTGCACAAATTACAACTTTAGGGACCAAATTGTAAATTCTAAAAATTATAATAACTTCATCCAAATTAAAGTTACCAATTTGCAATTAGTCAAGTTTCATGCTTCTCTGCCAAATTTCAGCTCAACCGGACATTCCAAACTCATACAATTTCATAAACAAGATTCAGGACCAAAACGCAAGCAATTCAAAACATATAACTGCCAATGTCAGCCCCTAACGGTCAGGTGTTCCGAAACAGGGAGAACCTGTTTCGAAACGCGGGGCCGTTTCGCAACGTGTTCCGAAACGAGAGCTGGCAGAGGCATTTCCGTTTCAGAACAGTACCTTCCGTTTCGGACGCTTGGGCCACTACAGGGCACCCGTTCCGAAACGGTAGCTGCCGTTCCGATACGGCCTGCACAGAATGCAGTAAAATGGCTGCTAAAACACACAATTGACTTACCATACAAGCTCCAAATGCCACCAAACTTTACCAGCAAGACATACAACATGCAAGGAACATATTTGCATCAACCAATCATCATTATGGCATCAAATATAAAAAGCCCCAAATCTAATGACATGCTTCCTAATGAGCAAACCATTCAAGCTTCAAGTCTCCAAATCAACCACATAAAGGCCTATTACATGATCCAGCATTAATGACATCATTAAACAAACTTAGGGAGTTCAAAACATCTCCCAAAACATCCACATAGGTCCCCCATTGCCAAATGCCAAAAGCTAAAAGTGTTTAAGAAAACCTTCCCATACTTGAGCTTAACTTCCACTTGATTGCTTGCCTTCCTTGCTTCCCTCAATGCACCTTAATGTTCTGCATTATTGGTTTAAGAAAAGAGAGAGCGTAAGCAAAAGCTTAGTGAGGAATGCTCATTAAAACCACACAATAATGCATTTACAAACACATGATTAAACCTTTAATCCATTCATCATTTAAACATGCTCATAAGCAATTTAAAACATGCATCTCATGCATCAAGTTCATAACATGTCATATCGGCAACAAGTGATACATTTCACATAAGACTCACACATGGACTTTTAAACACCATTGTGATCTTACATTAACCAAGGACCACACATGGACTTTTAAACACCATTGTGTCCTTAACCCCATGGACTTTTAAACACCATGGCCCATGGACTTTTAAACACCATGGCAAGGACCACACAAGGACTTTTAAACACCTTTGTGTCCTTAACAAGAACCATCCAAGGACTTTTAAACACCTTGATGTTCTTAAGTAACAAGGCTTACACAAGGAATTTTAACCACCTTTGTAACCTTAACCATGGACCAATCATGGACTTTTAAACACCATATTGTCCTTAAATAAACAAGACTCATCCAAGGAATTTTAACCACCTTGATGATCTTAACCAAGAACCAACCATGGACTTTTAACCACCTTGTTGTTCTTAAATAAACAAGGCTCACACAAGGACTTTTAAACACCTTTGTGACCTTAGCATCACTTGCCAATATGCATCATTAACATCAATATTCCACTGTTTTAAAGCATTTAAACCAAGCCATAACAGCATGCATCTTTAAGCATTAAACCACATTATAACAATGTTCAAAAACAAGGATATCTTACCTTGAGCATCCTTCAACACATGGCTTATAATCTCAGCAACTAACATGCTTAATCATGCTTTCAAAACAGAATTTAAAACATGCAAATAACCACATTGCATACAACCAAAACCATGGTTCATCCACAAGAGAGTTTTTCCGAAAACTTACTCTTGAGCTTAGCTAAGTTGCTTAGACTTAAACTAAGCTCCCAAACCTTCAAAACAATGGTTTCAAAGCTGGAAACCCAAATCCACTCACCGATTCCGTTTTGCCTCTTGCCGAAACACAAATCAAGCTTCCGGATCACCACCACTTGGATCCAAAGATGACTCCCCTGTTTTTAACACATCAAAGCAGAGGATTAATGCATCATCATGCATTAATAGCTTCAATGAAAGCACCTAAACTCGCTGCTCTCATCCACACTCCATTTTCGGCTACCAAACACAACCGAAAATGCATCCAAACAACTCCTCAACATAGCCCAGCCAAGATCCATCAAAACTAAACATCCTTTAACATCATTTAACATCTAAAAAGGACCTAACAACATCCTTATACCTCCAGCAACATCAGATCCACAAGATCACTCCAAAAACAACCAAGAATCACAAGCTAAACTTAGGAAATTCAACCTATCCGGGATTGCATTAATTAAAACTCAATTCCATATCAATTTAACATTCATTTAACATCAAATTAACACCTTAAAACACAGCCCAATCAGATCATACGAAAATCCATCAAAAATCACCAAATCTTGCATTTAAAGCCAAGATCCATAACACAACTTTAAAACCACTTATAAATCATCAATTATGTAACACCCCGGTTTTGGGCTTAGAAGTCTTGGGCGTTGACCGGTTCGGTCAAAGTGCTGATCGAATATATAAAGGTGAAATTAGGAAAGCCTAGTTCGGGTTGCATTAAAAATATGGAAAAATGTTCTAAAATCATCTTTTAATATATAAAAGTGAACTGTGAAATCAATTTTGGAAAATGAGGTTCGGAAGGTTGACATTTTGGCTAGTGACCAAAATGTAATTTTTGAAAGTTGGTGACTGTTTTATAAAGGATTGAAACTTTGAATCTTTAAGGAGCTATTATTCCAAAAAGAGTTTCTCCAGATTTTTCTAAGATATTTTAAGGTTTTATTCTGATTTTAAAACACATGAAAGAGGAGGGAAAGTCATTTTTGACTATTTTATAACTAACTTTCCATTTTTCTTCCAATTCTCCTTTTCTCTCATTTTCTCTCAACCCAAACACATCTCTCCAGATTTTCTTCTCTGATTTTGTCACTTAAATCTTCCTTTTCAATTCTCTTTGGATTCCTAATCATCTCTACAACAAAACCTCACCATTTGCAAGTTGTTTCATCAAGCTTTTTGGTTCTAAAAAGGAGAAATTCAAGTTTGGAGGTAAGAACGTCCTTCACCTCTAAACTATCAGTTCTTTACTGAAATTCCTAAGTTCTCAATCCTTGATTTGTGATTTGTTAAAGGCTTTTCAATTGAAATCTTGATTTTAGCTTAAAATGCAAGATTTGGTGATTTTGGTGAAATTTTCGTGTGATCTGTTTGGGCAGTGTTTTGAGGTGTCAAATTGATGTTAAATGAATGCTAAATTGATTAGAAGTTGAGGTTTAATTAATGCAATCCCGGATAGGTTGAATTTCCTAAGTTTTGCTTGAGTTTTTGGTTGTTTTTGGAGTGTTTTTGGTGATCTGTTATACCTAGAGGTATAAGGATGTGTTTATGATCATTTTGGATGTTAATTGATGTTTAAAAATGGTTAGAAGTGATGGATCTTGGCTGGGTTAAGTTTTGGAAGTATTTGGAGGTGATTTCGGTTGTGTTTGGTAGCCGAAATGTTGGATTTGTGATGAGCAGCAAGTTGTGTTGTGTTGCTGGTGTTTTTAATGCATAAAGATGCATTAATGCTCTGTTTTTGTGTGCTTGAAACAGGGGAGTTTGATCCGTGAGCTTTAGAGGTGTTGCGGAAGGTTTCGGATGCTTGGAAGGCTTGTTGGCTAGCCTTGTTTTGTGTATCGGTGAGTGAAGTTGGGTTTTCAGCTTTTAAACCAAGGTTTGAAGGTTTTGGGAGCTTAGTTTAAGTCTAAACAACTTTGCTAAGCTCAAGAGTAAGTAAATGGTTTTCGCTCTTGAATTGTGTGGTGATTTGGCTTTAAAAGCAATTGTGGTTGATGATTGAAATGCATGTGTGTTGCATGATTTAAATTCTGTTTTGAAAGCATATTTTTAGCATGGTTTAATGCTGGTTTTGAAAGCCATATGTGAAGGATGCTCAAGGTAAGAGATCCTTGGTTTTGTACATGGAAATTGTGGTTTTGATGCATGGTGTTGCATGATGTTTAATGGCTTTGTGTAATGCTTTAAAACAGTGGATTGATGATGGTAAATGATGGTTTTTGCATTGTGGTTATGCATGTGAATCATTGGACCAATGTGGTAAGATGGTTATATTGGCAAGTGATGTAAGTGGTTCTTGGTTTCTTTGATCGGATATAGTTAGCCGGCTATAGGATTGGGTGCATCGTGAATTAAGTCGCCTTGGAGGTGGAGTGGTTAAGTGTGAACCGGTAAACTCCCTTCAAGTATCCTAACGAGATGGTTAAGGTCATAATGCAGGTAGAATGCCCATTCGAGGACCTTGGTTAAGCAAAGGTTATATGGTGGTTAAAAGTCCATATATGGGAACCTTGTGCTTGTTAAGATCACAATGGAGGTGTAAGTCCATGTGTGGATCTTGTGTAGGGTGTCCCGGATCTCGTTAGTGATGTTATACAACTACCAATCGGTGATGCAAAGGTTGTATGGTGTTTGAAAGTCCATACATGGGAACCTTGTGCATGTCAAGGTTGTATGGTGTTTAAAAGTCCATACATGGGAACCTTGGGAAAAGTTGAGGTTGTATGGTGATTAAAAGTCCATACATGGGAACCTCGGGAAAAGTTGAGGTTGTATGGTGTTTAAAAGTCCATACATGGGAACCTCGGGAAAAGCTAAGGTTGTATGGTGTTTAAAAGTCCATACATGGGAACCTTAGGATGTTGAGGTCGAATGGTGTTTAAAAGTCCATTTGGAGACCTTGGATTGGTAGTGTGTATGAAGCGTGGGGGACAACGCTTGTGATCCGCGTATCCGATCGGGTGTTGAGTTGAAAAGTTGATGTGGTTGATCACTTGGAAGCCAATGTAATGTTCTTGATTATAAAGAATCATGAGATGCTTGAAAAGATGCATGGTTGCATGGAAAGTGTATAATGCTTGTGAATGCATGTTTACTTGTTAAGTTGAACAAGTGTTGATTATCATTTGGTGAATGATGCATGTGTACATGGAATCTCTTTAATGCATTGGAGTCTTGTTAAGACTTGTTTTAAAAGGCATGTGATGATAATGTTGTGGTTCATATATTGCCTTGGTTTAATGCATGTGTTGGATTGATTGAGTAAATGGTTTTAAAGGGTTTCTTGCTTGAATGGTTTTCAAGTATAAGAAAGGTATGTTGTGAAATGGGAGTGTTTTCCAAGGTTTTGAATTTAACTTTGCATATGGTGTTTATGCATGGAATGGTTAAATGGATGATTTTGCAAGTTGTGCTTTGAAGAGGTTTTCTTAGCTTGCTAAGCTAAGGGTTGGTTTTCATGTATGTGCAATGCATGGTTTTAAGCATGATATTGAAAAAGGGTTTTCAAGCTTTGCTTGGTTAACAAATCGGGTTTGTTTTAAATGTGTTTTTATGACCCGCTGCATTGATGGTGTTTTAGTTTTGAGCATTCCTCACTAAGCATTATGTGCTTACGCTCCTTTTTGTCCATCAATGCAGATTCTTGAAGTTTGGACAGCGAGAAGCAAGGGATTCAAGGAGGACTCCAATTGAGATGTATGTCTCGGTGAATAGCTATAGTTAATAAAGGCAATGGGGGTAGAATCTCTTGGGTTTTGGTTTATGTGTTCGAATATGTTCGAACAAGAATGGTTATATGTTGTTGATGTTGTTGAAACATGTATTTGGCTTTTATAAGATTGATTTGGAAGTTTATGCTTGAATGGTTGCTTGTGTAGGAAGCATGCCTATAAATTTGGGGCTTTTCGTATATGTGGGTATTTTGTTGAATTGTTGATGCAAGTATGTCTCTTATATGTTGAATTGCATGTTGGTAAAGTTTGGTGGCTTTTGGAGTATGTTCGAATGGTCAATTGCGTGTTTAAGCATGTCTTTTTCTGCATTATGTGCAGGGCGTTTCGGAACAGGGGCTACCGTTTCGGAACGGATGCCCTGAATCAGCCCAGGCGTCCGAAACGGTAGAGCCCGTTTCGAAACGGAAAGCATTCTGCCAGTTACCTGTTTCGGTACGCGTTGCGGAACGGCCCCGCGTTTCGAAACGGGCTCTGCCTGTTTCGGAACGGGTGACCGTTGGGGGCTGACATTGGCAGTTAAATGTTTTGAATTGTTTGCATTTTGGTCCTGAATCTTGTTTGTGCAATTGTATGAGTTTGGGATGTCCGTTTGAGCTGAAATTTGGCAGAGAAGCATGAAACATGATTAATTTTAAGTTGGTAACTTAAAATCTGGTTAAGTCCTTAAAGTTATCAGAATTTACAGTTTGGTCCCTAAAGTTGTAATTTGTTCAATTGGGTCCCTGTTTGATCTCTGATGTTTGTGATCTTTGAGTATGATGTTTGTGTGATCACAGTTAGGGCTAATGTGCATCTAGACAAGATTAAAAAGAAAAAAATGGTCGTTAATCAAGGTTGACTTTCGGGTTGACTTTGGTTTTCCCCGTGTGACTTTCTTAATTCGGGTCAACCGTCTGGGCCGGGTTAAGGGGGTTACATTTGGTGGTATCAGAGCTGAGTTGCGAATGCTTGGGGAAAACGGTAAGTTGTTGTGATGTGTGTTTGATGTTTACCTTGTTGTGTGGTTGAAAGTTGGTTGAAACACGTGTTTCTGAGCAAGTTGCTGATGTTTTCGAGCATGTTTTGTGGTTATGAATCTTGGTTGAGCTTGTGTGGATTTGTGCTGATGCTATGAGCTGGTGTTATGCTTGATGAACATGTAAGGAGTATGTTATGTTGCTAGTATGCTGTTGCAAGTGGATGCTGTTTGGTGTAAGCATGATCAAAGTATGTTGTTTGATATGCTTGATGTTGTGATATCCATGTTTGTGTTGACTGTTATGTCATGTAAAAGGGGAGGATTCGGGATACCCATTGCCTTATTAATATAGCTATTGTGTTATTTTGGAGTTGGAGTTTGAATCCTTGCTTAAAGCTGGTCTAACTGGTTTGTTTGTTTGTTTGTTGTGAATGTTTGTTGTTGTTAGTAGTATGGCGAAGTCGATGATTGAATGGCAGTTGGGTGAGATGGTTGCTGCCTTAGGGCAGGTTGTTAAGGCATGGAATTCACCCTTCTGTAGAGGTGTTTTGTCTCAGTCTTCTGTGCCTGGAGTTGAGGTGTTAAGGCAGGAGGAAGAAGCTGGTTCTGTGGTGAAGAGTTCATCACCTGTTGCTCAAGAGGTGTTGGGAACATCTCAGGCTGTGGTTAAGGTAAAGTCAGTAGATGTGCTGGCTGTGGGATGTGTGGGTTTGCCGAAGCAGCGTTTGCTTGATTTGGGTGCTGTGGAATATCATGGTTCTTCACCGGAGATGTTTGAGGCCTGGTTGGCCGATGTGATTCTGATTTTGGATCAGGAAGGCTGTGATTATGCTTGTAAGCTGGGAAGTGTTGTTTCTCTGATGTTGGAGGATGCATGTGTCTGGTGGACATCTGTGGCGGTGGCGTCCCATATTCATGATATTGACTGGGATTTCTTTGTATCTGTCTTTTATGAAAGGTATCTTGGAGAGAAGTTTCCAAGGGTTAAGCAATGTGAAGGTAGTGCTGTTGTGGAGCAGGTGTTGTTTGAGCAAGGAGTGGAAGTTCAGCCACCGGTATGTGACCGTTGTGAAAGGCGCCATGTTGGAGGTTGTTGGGGCGCGGGTGCTTGTTGGAACTGTGGTTCTAAAGTGCATGTGAAGCGTGACTGTCCCCTTGGGGTGAAGTCAGCTTTGGTGATAGCCAAAGGGTCTCTGAAAGGTCGTGGGCACGGCCGAGGCAAGGTTCAGAGGTGGCAGAAAGAGCAGAGGGTTGTGAAGAGTTTGGGAAATGAGAATTGCTGGAAATGTGGGTCTGCTGGACATATGAGACGTGATTGTTTGATGTTGGCTCGGAACAGCCAAGGTTCTTTACCGCAGGAGGTCGGTGGTGACCCTAGTGTGTTATCTGGTGCTGCAGCGGTGTGGCAGGAGGATGATGGTTCCGCGAGGAAGAGAGCTCGTCTGATGAATCTTCAGGGTGGTGTTGTGTTTTCAGGTAACCTTGTTAAGTAATCTTTGCTCTAGTTACCCTGGTTTGGTTTCTGTTGGTTTTCCTTGCGTGGTAAGTTTAGTCTTGTTGCTAGCATGTTTGGGGTAATAGTTGTAGGTTGGAAACATCTTTGGTGTGAAGAAGGTTTTAGTGAGTATCTTGTGGTTAATGGTTGTTGGAATGATGGAGTTAGATAAGTTAGAGGTGAGTTAGGAGGTTGTTCTTAGACGGATTTTGAGGATGTTATTGGAGGGTGTGAACTGGCATTCATGCACAGTTAAAATCATTGTTATATGCTATATTATATATGTGCTGGTCCATGCATACATGTGGCATGACATTAGAGGTTTTGCATACATGTACATCAGGCATTGATAGGGCATGTAGGTGATCATGCATACGATGTTCACACTCGCTAATAACTAATCGAATCTGTTAGTGTGGAGGTTGGGTTAGGTTGGATGATGGGTTTTTAGAGGTTGTTTTGGTGCTGGGAGAGAGTTAGAAGTAGTGGAGTATATTAAGCTAGTGCTGGAGATAGTGAGAGTAGTATTGCCTGTTGGTAGAAGGATAGTGTTGTTGCTTAAGGAGTTAGTGGTTTGGTGGTGGAGAGTACCGGTTGAAGTTAGAATCGGTCAAGTGGTTTGAATGGCTAAGTGGAAGGGGTAGTTCCTTGGTGCTAAAGGATGTTGCAGTTTAGTGGTTGTGTTTCCAAGTGTTGAGGCAGCTTAGCATTTAAGTTGTTGTGGAAGGGTTGTGTTTGTAAGTGTTGGTTCTTAGTAACCTTCGCAGAGTTGAGAAGATGATCTGTATGTTTAAGCTGGGCGATGTTCTGGTAAGGCAAGTATTGTGGTCAAAGTTTGTGGAGGATAGGCAATGAAAGATCGAAGGCCATTGTTGTTTGAAAGGATTCTTGTGAGAAGTGGTTGGTTGGTTGTGAGTATGTGAATTTTCTTTTGTAGTCAGCTGGTGGTGTGTGAAACGGTTGGCGGAATTGAGTTGGGGTTGTGATGTAAATTTTGGAATCTGGGTGAGTAATCCTTGTGAGTTGTTATGGTAGTGATGGTGGCAGATGTGAAGGATTGTTAGCATTTGTTGAGGAGTTTGGGTAAGCAGTTGATGCTTAAGAATTTTTGCTTGTTGGGAAAATTCTTGGAAGAGGTTTGGGAGTTTGCAAGAGTTTTAGAAGCAGAGAAGTTTGCATAGTGGTTGAATTGGTTTGGTTGGTGTCACTGTGTAAACAAGTCTTGGGAGTTGTGTGTTGCAGTGATGTGTGCTGTAAAAGTTGAAGTTCTTAAGGTTGATGTTGGGGCTGTGTGCAGTCCGGGTATGTGAAAGGTTAAGTTGTGGCTATCTTTGTGTGTTCTGAATTTTGCGAACAGAGTGTGGTGGTGTTGAGTTTGGTGGAGTTTTTGTGTGGAATGTGTTCAGTGGTGGTTGAGGCTGTTGTGTTGCCTTGTGTGTTGATTTGAGAAGGTTGTGGTTCTCTTGTCGCCAGTTGAAATTTCGAGGACGAAATTTCCTAAGGGGGGGGGGGGAGAGTTGTAACGCCCCGGTTTTGGGCTTAGAAGTCTTGGGCGTTGACCGGTTCGGTCAAAGTGCTGATCGAATATATAAAGGTGAAATTAGGAAAGCCTAGTTCGGGTTGCATTAAAAATATGGAAAATGTTCTAAAATCTTCTTTTAATATATAAAAGTGAACTGTGAAATCAATTTTGGAAAATGAGGTTCGGAAGGTTGACATTTTGGCTAGTGACCAAAATGTAATTTTTGAAAGTTTGGTGACTGTTTTATAAAGGATTGAAACTTTGAATCTTTAAGGAGCTATTATTCCAAAAAGAGTTTCTCCAGATTTTTCTAAGATATTTTAAGGTTTTATTCTGATTTTAAAACACATGAAAGAGGAGGGAAAGTCATTTTTGACTATTTTATAACTAACTTTCCATTTTTCTTCCAATTCTCCTTTTCTCTCATTTTCTCTCAACCCAAACACATCTCTCCAGATTTTCTTCTCTGATTTTGTCACTTAAATCTTCCTTTTCAATTCTCTTTGGATTCCTAATCATCTCTACAACAAAACCTCACCATTTGCAAGTTGTTTCATCAAGCTTTTTGGTTCTAAAAAGGAGAAATTCAAGTTTGGAGGTAAGAACGTCCTTCTCCTCTAAACTATCAGTTCTTTACTGAAATTCCTAAGTTCTCAATCCTTGATTTGTGATTTGTTAAAGGCTTTTCAATTGAAATCTTGATTTTAGCTTAAAATGCAAGATTTGGTGATTTTGGTGAAATTTTCGTGTGATCTGTTTGGGCAGTGTTTTGAGGTGTCAAATTGATGTTAAATGAATGCTAAATTGATTAGAAGTTGAGGTTTAATTAATGCAATCCCGGATAGGTTGAATTTCCTAAGTTTTGCTTGAGTTTTTGGTTGTTTTTGGAGTGTTTTTGGTGATCTGTTATACCTGGAGGTATAAGGATGTGTTTGTGATCATTTTGGATGTTAATTGATGTTTAAAAATGGTTAGAAGTGATGGATCTTGGCTGGGTTAAGTTTTGGAAGTATTTGGAGGTGATTTCGGTTGTGTTTGGTAGCCGAAATGTTGGATTTGTGATGAGCAGCGAGTTGTGTTGTGTTGCTGGTGTTTTTAATGCATAAAGATGCATTAATGCTCTGTTTTTGTGTGCTTGAAACAGGGGAGTTTGATCCGTGAGCTTTAGAGGTGTTGCGGAAGGTTTCGGATGCTTGGAAGGCTTGTTGGCTAGCCTTGTTTTGTGTATCGGTGAGTGAAGTTGGGTTTTCAGCTTTTAAACCAATGTTTGAAGGTTTTGGGAGCTTAGTTTAAGTCTAAACAACTTTGCTAAGCTCAAGAGTAAGTAAATGGTTTTCGCTCTTGAATTGTGTGGTGATTTGGCTTTAAAAGCAATTGTGGTTGATGATTGAAATGCATGTGTGTTGCATGATTTAAATTCTGTTTTGAAAGCATATTTTTAGCATGGTTTAATGCTGGTTTTGAAAGCCATATGTGAAGGATGCTCAAGGTAAGAGATCCTTGGTTTTGTACATGGAAATTGTGGTTTTGATGCATGGTGTTGCATGATGTTTAATGGCTTTGTGTAATGCTTTAAAACAGTGGATTGATGATGGTAAATGATGGTTTTTGCATTGTGGTTATGCATGTGAATCATTGGACCAATGTGGTAAGATGGTTATATTGGCAAGTGATGTAAGTGGTTCTTGGTTTCTTTGATCGGATATAGTTAGCCGGCTATAGGATTGGGTGCACCGTGAATTAAGTCGCCTTGGAGGTGGAGTGGTTAAGTGTGAACCGGTAAACTCCCTTCAAGTATCCTAACGAGATGGTTAAGGTCATAATGGAGGTGGAATGCCCATTCGAGGACCTTGGTTAAGCAAAGGTTATATGGTGGTTAAAAGTCCATATATGGGAACCTTGTGCTTGTTAAGATCACAATGGAGGTGTAAGTCCATGTGTGGATCTTGTGTAGGGTGTCCCGGATCTCGTTAGTGATGTTATACAACTACCAATCGGTAATGCAAAGGTTGTATGGTGTTTGAAAGTCCATACATGGGAACCTTGTGCATGTCAAGGTTGTATGGTGTTTAAAAGTCCATACATGGGAACCTTGGGAAAAGTTGAGGTTGTATGGTGATTAAAAGTCCATACATGGGAACCTCGGGAAAAGTTGAGGTTGTATGGTGTTTAAAAGTCCATACATGGGAACCTCGGGAAAAGCTAAGGTTGTATGGTGTTTAAAAGTCCATACATGGGAACCTTAGGATGTTGAGGTCGAATGGTGTTTAAAAGTCCATTTGGAGACCTTGGATTGGTAGTGTGTATGAAGCGTGGGGGACAACGCTTGTGATCCGCGTATCCGATCGGGTGTTGAGTTGAAAAGTAGATGTGGTTGATCACTTGGAAGCCAATGTAATGTTCTTGATTATAAAGAAGCATGAGATGCTTGAAAAGATGCATGGTTGCATGGAAAGTGTATAATGCTTGTGAATGCATGTTTACTTGTTAAGTTGAACAAGTGTTGATTATCATTTGGTGAATGATGCATGTGTACATGGAATCTCTTTAATGCATTGGAGTCTTGTTAAGACTTGTTTTAAAAGGCATGTGATGATAATGTTGTGGTTCATATATTGCCTTGGTTTAATGCATGTGTTGGATTGATTGAGTAAATGGTTTTAAAGGGTTTCTTGCTTGAATGGTTTTCAAGTGTAAGAAAGGTATGTTGTGAAATGGGAGTGTTTTCCAAGGTTTTGAATTTAACTTTGCATATGGTGTTTATGCATGGAATGGTTAAATGGATGATTTTGCAAGTTGTGCTTTGAAGAGGTTTTCTTAGCTTGCTAAGCTAAGGGTTGGTTTTCATGTATGTGCAATGCATGGTTTTAAGCATGATGTTGAAAAAGGGTTTTCAAGCTTTGCTTGGTTAACAAATCGGGTTTGTTTTAAATGTGTTTTTATGACCCGCTGCATTGATGGTGTTTTGGTTTTGAGCATTCCTCACTAAGCATTATGTGCTTACGCTCCTTTTTGTCCATCAATGCAGATTCTTGAAGTTTGGACAACGAGAAGCAAGGGATTCAAGGAGGACTCCAATTGAGATGTATGTCTCGGTGAATAGCTATAGTTAATAAAGGCAATGGGGGTAGAATCTCTTGGGTTTTGGTTTATGTGTTCGAATATGTTCGAACAAGAATGGTTATATGTTGTTGATGTTGTTGAAACATGTATTTGGCTTTTATAAGATTGATTTGGAAGTTTATGCTTGAATGGTTGCTTGTGTAGGAAGCATGCCTATAGATTTGGGGCTTTTCCTATATGTGGGTATTTTGTTGAATTGTTGATGCAAGTATGTCTCTTATATGTTGAATTGCATGTTGGTAAAGTTTGGTGGCTTTTGAAGTATGTTCGAATGGTCAATTGCGTGTTTAAGCATGTCTTTTTCTGCATTATGTGCAGGGCGTTTCGGAACAGGGGCTACCGTTTCGGAACGGATGCCCTGAATCAGCCCACGCGTCCGAAACGGTAGAGCCCGTTTCGAAACGGAAAGCATTATGCCAGTCACCTGTTTCGGTACGCGTTGCGGAACGGCCCCGCGTTTCGAAACGGGCTCTGCCAGTTTCGGAACGGGTGACCGTTGGGGGCAGACATTGGCAGTTAAATGTTTTGAATTGTTTGCATTTTGGTCCTGAATCTTGTTTGTGCAATTGTATGAGTTTGGGATGTCCGTTTGAGCTGAAATTTGGCAGAGAAGCATGAAACATGATTAATTTTAAGTTGGTAACTTAAAATCTGGTTAAGTCCTTAAAGTTATCAGAATTTAAAGTTTGGTCCCTAAAGTTGTAATTTGTTCAATTGGGTCCCTGTTTGATCTCTGATGTTTGTGATCTTTGAGTATGATGTTTGTGTGATCACAGTTAGGGCTAATGTGCATCTAGACAAGATTAAAAAGAAAAAAAAAGGGTCGTTAATCAAGGTTGACTTTCGGGTTGACTTTGGTTTTCCCCGTGTGACTTTCTTAATTCGGGTCAACCGTCTGGGCCGGGTTAAGGGGGTTACAAATTAAGGATTGAGAACTTAGGAATTTCAGTAAAGAACTGAGAGTTTAGAGGAGAAGGACGTTCTTACCTCCAAACTTGAGTTTCTCCCTTTTTAGAACCAAAAAGCTTGAAGAATCAACTAGCAAATGATGAGGTTTTGTTGATGAGATGATTAGCAATCAAAAGAGGATTGAAAAGAGGTATTTAGGTGAAAAAATCAGAGGAAAACTCTGGAGAATGATGTTTGGTTTGAGAGAAAATGAGAGAAAAGAAAAATGAGATTTTAAGAAAAATTAGTTAGAAATAACTTCCCTCCACTTTTCTTTTGTTTAAAAACCAGAATTAAATCATTAAATATCTTAGAAAAATCTGGAGAAACTCCCTTTGGGTAAATAGCTCCTTAAAGATTCAAAGTTTCAATCCTTTCTAAAACAGTCACGAAGTTTTCAAAAATTACATTTTGGTCACTAGCCAAAATGTCACCCTTCCAAACCTCATTTTGCAAAATTGATTTCACAGTTCACTTATATATATTAAAAGAGGATTTTAGAACATTTTTCCATATTTTTAATGCAACCCGAACTAGGCTTTCCTAATTTCACTCTTTTATATTCGAACAGCACTTTGACCGAACCGGTCCAAGCCCAAAACTTCTAAGCCCAAAACCGGGGCATTACAACTCTCCCCCCCTTAAGAAATTTCGTCCTCGAAATTTACCTGAAGGAAAGAGGTACGGAAACTGCTTCAACATGTCATCCTTCCGTTCCCACGTGGCTTCCTCGACACCACGGTGCTTCCACAACACCTTCACCAACTCAATGGTCTTGCCACGAAGAACCTTGCTATCCGAATCCAGAACCTTCACCGGTTCCTCATCATAGGTCAAATCCGGATTCAATTCCACTTCCTCTACAGGCATCACATGCGAAGGATTAGATCTATACTTCCGGAGCATAGAAACATGAAACACATCATGAATCTTCTCCAACTCTTGAGGTAACCTCAGCTTGTACGCAACAGGACCCACACGCTCAATCACCTCGTACGGTCCAATGTACCTAGGGCTCAACTTACCCTTCCGGCCAAACCTCATCACCTTCTTCCAAGGCGAAACCTTCAGAAACACACGGTCACCTACCGCATACTCAATCTCCTTACGCTTCAAATCCGCGTAAGACTTTTGCCGATCAGAAGCTGCCTTCAAACGCTCACAGATGAGCTTCACCTTCTCGGTGGTTCCTTTCAACAAAGCCGGCATCGAAACCAACTTCTGACCCGTTTCAGCCCAACAAAGAGGAGTCCTACACTTCCTCCCATACAAGGCCTCATAAGGTGCCATTTGAATACTTGCTTGATAACTATTGTTATAGGCAAACTCCACCAAAGGCAGATGTTTCTCCCAAGAACCTTGGAACTCAATCACGCAGCACCTCAACATATCCTCCAAAATCTGGATAACACGCTCCGACTGACCATCCGACTGAGGATGATAGGATGTACTGAAATTCAACCTTGTACCCAAAGCTTGGTGCAAACACTGCCAGAACCGCGATGTGAACCTCGGATCCCTATCCGACACAATCGACTTAGGCACACCATGCAGCCGCACAATCTCAGCAATGTACAGCTCCGCAAGCTTATCCAAAGAGAACGTAGTATGCACAGGCAAGAAATGCGCACACTTCGTCAGGCGATCCACAATCACCCACACCGAATTCCTCTTTGATGGAGACAAAGGTAAACCAGATACGAAATCCATGGTAACCCTCTCCCACTTCCATTCAGGGATTCTCAACGGTTGCAACAACCCAGAAGGAACCTGATGCTCAGCCTTAACTCGCTGACACACCATACACTTGCTCACAAACTCTGCAACATCCTTCTTTAAACCTACCCAATAGTACTCATCACGAAGATCACGATACATCTTAGTACTACTAGGGTGCATAGCAAAAGGACTACTATGACCTTCAGTCAGAATAGCAAGCCTCAACTCAGCATCATTGGGCACTACTATCCGACTCCCAAAACACAACACGCCATCATCATTAAAGCTGAAATCCGAAGGTCTACCCTCCGCGATATCCTGAACATGCGGTACCAAGGAA
Organism: Hibiscus tridactylites; assembly: GCA_958450335.1. Lineage (NCBI taxonomy): Eukaryota > Viridiplantae > Streptophyta > Magnoliopsida > Malvales > Malvaceae > Hibiscus > Hibiscus tridactylites. Next base: position 30,409,036 of record OY288276.1, read on the forward strand.
TCATCCAGCAACTGCTTTTCCTTGATCAGCTGAACCAAAGATGGCTTCACTTGCAACTCAGCCACAAGCCCACCATCACGCGAAATACTCAAACTGGCAAACATAGCCCTCAGCTCAACAACTACCTTCCTACTCAAGGCATCCGCAACAACATTAGCCTTTCCAGGGTGATACTCAATCGTCAGGTCATAATCCTTGAGCAACTCCACCCAACGTCGCTGCCTAAGATTCAACTCCTTCTGAGACATCAGATACCTCAAACTCTTGTGATCCGTGTACACAGTACACTTCTCACCATATAGATAATGCCTCCAGATCTTCAAAGCAAAAACCACCACAGCTAACTCAATGTCATGCGTAGGATAATTGCGCTCATGCACCTTCAACTGCCGCGACGCATAAGCCACAACCTTACCCTTTTGCATCAACACGCATCCCAACCCAACATAGGACGCATCACTGTAGACCACAAACTCTTTCCCTGATTCAGGTTGAATCAAGATAGGAGCTTGCGTCAAAGCCACCTTAAGCTTCTCAAAAGCCTGCTGTCTCGCTTCCGTCCACTCATACTTAACATCCTTCTGCAGCAACTTTGTCAAAGGTGCAACAATCTTCGAAAACCCATCCACGAACCTCCGGTAGTATCCCGCCAAACCAAGGAAACTACGAACCTCATGAACAGACTTAGGAACCTTCCAATTCATCACCGCCTCAATCTTCTGAGGATCAACACGAATCCCCTCAGCAGAAATCACATGCCCAAGAAACACCACTTTACTCAACCAGAACTCACACTTGCTCAGCTTAGCATAAAGCTGATTCTCCAACAAAGCTTGCAACACAATCCTCAAATGCTCTTCATGCTCCTCCTCAGTACGCGAGTACACGAGGATATCATCAATGAATACCACAACGAACTTGTCCAGGTATTCATGAAACACACGATTCTCATGTCCATGAAAGCTGCAGGAGCATTTGTCAAACCAAACGGCATCACAAGGAACTCATAATGCCCATACCTTGTCCTGAAAGCTGTCTTAGGCACATCCACATCCTTCACCTTCAACTGGTAATACCCTGACCTCAAGTCAATCTTCGAGAACACAACTGCTCCCCGAAATTGATCAAAGAGATCATCAATTCTCGGCAAAGGATACCGATTCTTGATAGTCAACTTGTTCAGCTGACGATAATCAATGCACATTCTCATGGTGCCATCCTTATTCTTCACAAACAAGACCGGTGCACCCCAAGGTGACACACTTGGCCGAATGAAACCACGATCCAGCAATTCTTGCAATTGCGTCTTCAGCTCCTTCAGCTCCTTAGGTGCCATTCTATAAGGGGTAATGGACACAGGAGTTGTATTCTCATACAGCTCAATTCCAAACTCCACTTCATGATTAGGAGGTAAACCAGGCAACTCCTCAGGAAACACACCAGGGAATTCCTTCACAACCTTGATATCTTGCACACGCAACTCCTTAGAGCTAGGATTCATCACAAAAGCTAGATAAGCTTCACAACCTTGCCTCAGCATTCGGCTTGCCTCCAACGTAGACACCACATTGGCAAGGAACTTCACATTCTCACCAACCACAACCACCTCATAATCATCCGTAAGCTTCAACGAAACTCACTTATTTTCACAATCCACCACAGCACGATGCTCAACAAGCCAATCCATACCAAGGATTACATCAAAACCATAGAAAGGCAACTCCATAAGGTCAACATGAAAAACATGATCCTGAACAACCAAAGGACACCTTCTATACAGCTTTCGAGTCATAACAGTTTCACCAAAAGAACTAGTGACACGCACACCAACATCCAAAGACTCAACAGGCAAACCAAGCAATTCAGCATGCTCACGCAATATGTATGAATGCGTAGATCCAGAATCAATCAAGGAAAGCAATGACAAGGATTGCAAAGTAAAAGTACCTGCGATCACATCCGCGTCATTCTTCCCCTCCCGCTGAGCATACACCCTAGCTTGACCGCCACCTTCAGGCTGAATAGCCACAACATGAGCTACACCCCTACCACCTTCCTCTCTCCTCTGGAAATTACCACGGCCGCGCCCACGACCTCTCTGTGGTGCAGCGACAACAGGAGCACGCACTTGGCCACCAACCAACATAGGACACCCTCGCCTCATATGATCCGCAGATCCACAATTCCAGCACCCATTACCAGCTGCTGCAACAGGAGCTTGCACCTCCCTCACAGCTCGAGGACAATCACGTTTCATATGACCACGTGAACCACATGTCCAACATGCACTCGGATCAGCTCTAGCATTACCTCCCCGAGCAGGTGCACCTCCACCTCGCTTAACTGAGGACTGATACCTCTGATCACGTCCCCTCTTGTTCCGTCCACCCCCAGAGCTATACTCAGCAGCTCGCTTTCCAGCACTAGAACCAGCACTCTTAGCAGATAAACCCAAGTTCATCTCAATGTCCTTTGCTCGACCCACCAGCACATCGAAATCACTATACTCGGTAGCCAGCACATACATCTTCACCTCCGTCACTAAACCATAACGGAATCTTTCACACCTCTCCCGCTCATCCGGAACAAGCTCAGGTGCATACTGACTGAATCGAACAAACTGCACTTCATACTCAGCCACAGTCAGGCTCCCTTGGGTAAGAGTCATGAACTCTCGCTTCTTTTCATCTAGGTACCTCACACCTAGATACCTTCTCTTGAACGCATTCTGAAAGAATGTCCAAGTTACATCAGCATCAGCCATCCCAGCAATAGTGGTTGTCCACCACGTATAAGCATCATCCTGTAGCAAGGATACTACACAACCCAGCTTTTGCACATCAGTGCAACTCATCTGACCCAAGATCCTCTTGGTACTCTCTAGCCAAACTTCAGAACCTTTAGCAGACATACCCCTGAACTCAGTCCCGCCTAGACTGCGTAAGCGTTCCAAGGGTAGTCTAACACCAGCATCTTCTTGATGCCCAGCTCCTCGAGCTCCAGCTACTGCGACTTGGAAAGCTCCAGCAATAGCTTGTATCAGCATTGTCATGTCAGGATCAGCTTGCCCCTGACCAGCTTCAGGTCCAGCGACCCCAGCACCAGCTGCAGCTTCAGCTCTTTCACTCTCAGCACCACCACCACCAGGTGGAGGAGGTAAAACCGCACTCTCAACATTCTCCTCATTCTCATTTTCATTTTGAGCCGTAGCTCGCACATTACTCCTTAACTCTCTACGAGGTGCCATACTCTAACACACAATCACAATGCAAACAAACAAAGTCAGGCCCAGCAAGGTAAGCAATCCAAGTACTCAAGCTCATTTTCACTTAAAAACAACATCATTTCATTAGCTATGATTTGGCAATGGGTACCCACAACATGCTTCACCACAGCATACAACACAATTGCAACTTAACACAATTCATTCAATCATGCTTTCACTCAACAAGCATACAAAGCATACATGCATAAATCATTCACATACACATTCCCAATTACTCGAGAACTCAGCTCTGATACCACCAAATGTAACCCCCTTAGCCCGGCCTAGACGGTTGACCCGAATTAAGAAGATTACACGGGGAAAACCAAAGTCAACCCAAAAGTCAACCTTGATTAACGACCCTTTTTTTCTTTTTAATCTTGTCTAGGTGCACATTAACCCTAGATATGTTCATACAAACATCATACTCAAAGATCATAACCAACAGAGAACAAACAGAGACTCAATTGCACAAATTACAACTTTAGGGACCAAATTGTAAATTCTGAAAATTATAAGGACTTCATCCAAATTAAAGTTACCAATTTGCAATTAGTCAAGTTTCACGCTTCTCCGCCAAATTTCAGCTCAACCGGACATTCCAAACTCATACAATTTCATAAACAAGATTGGGGACCAAAACGCAAGCAATTCAAATCATATAACTGCCAATGTCAGCCCCTAACGGTCAGGTGTTCCGAAACAGGGAGAACCTGTTTCGAAACGCGGGGCCGTTCCGAAACATGTTCCGAAACGAGAGCTGGCAGAGGCATTTCCGTTTCGGAACGGTACCTTCCGTTTCGGACGCCTGGGCCACTACAGGGCACCCGTTCCGAAACGGTAGCTGCCGTTCCGATACGACCTGCACAGAATGCAGTAAAATGGCTGCTAAAACACACAATTGACTTACCATACAAGCTCCAAATGCCACCAAACTTTACCAGCAAGACATACAACATGCAAGGAACATATTTGCATCAACCAATCATCATTATGGCATCAAATATAAAAAGCCCCAAATCTAATGACATGCTTCCTAATGAGCAAACCATTCAAGCTTCAAGTCTCCAAATCAACCACATAAAGGCCTATTACATGATCCAGCATTAATGACATCATTAAACAAACTTAGGGAGTTCAAAACATCTCCCAAAACATCCACATAGGTCCCCCATTGCCAAATGCCAAAAGCTAAAAGTGTTTAAGAAAACCTTCCCATACTTGAGCTTAACTTCCACATGATTGCTTGCCTTCCTTGCTGCCCTCAATGCACCTTAATGTTCTGCATTATTGGTTTAAGAAAAGAGAGAGCGTAAGCAAAAGCTTAGTGAGGAATGCTCATTAAAACCACACAATAATGCATTTACAAACACATGATTAAACCTTTAATCCATTCATCATTTAAACATGCTCATAAGCAATTTAAAACATGCATCTCATGCATCAAGTTCATAACATGTCATATCGGCAACAAGTGATACATTTCACATAAGACTCACACATGGACTTTTAAACACCATTGTGATCTTACATTAACCAAGGACCACACATGGACTTTTAAACACCATTGTGTCCTTAACCCCATGGACTTTTAAACACCATGGCCCATGGACTTTTAAACACCATGGCAAGGACCACACAAGGACTTTTAAACACCTTTGTGTCCTTAACAAGAACCATCCAAGGACTTTTAAACACCTTGATGTTCTTAAGTAACAAGGCTTACACAAGGAATTTTAACCACCTTTGTAACCTTAACCAAGGACCAATCATGGACTTTTAAACACCATATTGTCCTTAAATAAACAAGACTCATCCAAGGAATTTTAACCACCTTGATGATCTTAACCAAGAACCAACCATGGACTTTTAACCACCATGTTGTTCTTAAATAAACAAGGCTCACACAAGGACTTTTAAACACCTTTGTGACCTTAGCATCACTTGCCAATATGCATCATTAACATCAATATTCCACTGTTTTAAAGCATTTAAACCAAGCCATAACATCATGCATCTTTAAGCATTAAACCACATTATAACAATGTTCAAAAACAAGGATCTCTTACCTTGAGCATCCTTCAACACATGGCTTATAATCTCAGCAACTAACATGCTTAATCATGCTTTCAAAACAGAATTTAAAACATGCAAATAACCACATTGCAAACAACCAAAACCATGGTTCATCCACAAGAGAGTTTTTCCGAAAACTTACTCTTGAGCTTAGCTAAGTTGCTTAGACTTAAACTAAGCTCCCAAACCTTCAAAACAATGGTTTCAAAGCTGGAAACCCAAATCCACTCACCGATTCCGTTTCGCCTCTTGCCGAAACACAAATCAAGCTTCCGGATCACCACCACTTGGATCCAAAGATGACTCCCCTGTTTTTAACACATCAAAGCAGAGGATTAATGCATCATCATGCATTAATAGCTTCAATGAAAGCACCTAAACCCGCTGCTCTCATCCACACTCCATTTTCGGCTACCAAACACAACCGAAAATGCATCCAAACAACTCCTCAACATAGCCCAGCCAAGATCCATCAAAACTAAACATCCTTTAACATCATTTAACATCTAAAAAGGACCTAACAACATCCTTATACCTCCAGCAACATCATATCCACAAGATCACTCCAAAAACAACCAAGAATCACAAGCTAAACTTAGGAAATTCAACCTATCCGGGATTGCATTAATTAAAACTCAATTCCATATCAATTTAACATTCATTTAACATCAAATTAACACCTTAAAACACAGCCCAATCAGATCATACGAAAATCCATCAAAAATCACCAAATCTTGCATTTAAAGCCAAGATCCATAACACAACTTTAAAACCACTTATAAATCATCAATTAAGGATTGAGAACTTAGGAATTTCAGTAAAGAACTGAGAGTTTAGAGGAGAAGGACGTTCTTACCTCCAAACTTGAGTTTCTCCCTTTTTAGAACCAAAAAGCTTGAAGAATCAACTAGCAAATGATGAGGTTTTGTTGATGAGATGATTAGCAATCAAAAGAGGATTGAAAAGAGGTATTTAGGTGAAAAAATCAGAGGAAAACTCTGGAGAAAGATGTTTGGTTTGAGAGAAAATGACAGAAAAGAAAAATGAGATTTTAAGAAAAATTAGTTAGAAATAACTTCCCTCCACTTTTCTTTTGTTTAAAAACCATAATTAAATCATTAAATATCTTAGAAAAATCTGGAGAAACTCCCTTTGGGTAAATAGCTCCTTAAAGATTCAAAGTTTCAATCCTTTCTAAAACAGTCACACAGTTTTCAAAAATTACATTTTGGTCACTAGCCAAAATGTCACCCTTCCAAACCTCATTTTGCAAAATTGATTTCACAGTTCACTTATATATATTAAAAGAGGATTTTAGAACATTTTTCCATATTTTTAATGCAACCCGAACTAGGCTTTCCTAATTTCACTCTTTTATATTCGAACAGCACTTTGACCGAACCGGTCCAAGCCCAAAACTTCTAAGCCCAAAACCGAGGCGTTACAGAGGCGGTCGGGTTCAGGGAGGCCGAATGAGGTCTAAGCAGCACACGTGCTGGACATGTGGGTCGAGGGACCATTTGAGGCGAGATTGTCCTCGAGCAGCTAGAGAGGTTCAGGCTCCTGTTGTGTTGACAGGGAATTCATGTTGGAATTTTGGCTCGGCAGATCACATGAGATTGGAGTGTCCTCTGTTTGCTGGTGGACACCAGGGACGTGCACCTGCTGTGGCTGCACCTCAGAGAGGCCGTGGGCGCGGCTGAGGGAACTTCTAGAGGGGAGACGAGGGCCAGAGAGGCGTTGCTCATGTGGTAGCAGTTCGGCCTGAGGGAGGCGATCCTGCCAAGGTTTATGCTCAGCGCGAGGAGCGTAATGATAACGATGTTATTGCAGTTATCTTTGCTCTTCAGTCTTTATCATTGCTGGCTTTGATTGATTCTGGGTCTACTCATTCTTATATCTTGAGTGAGCATGCGCATTTGCTTGATATACCTGTTGGGTTGCTTGAAGTAGGAATGCAAGTGACTAGTTCTTTTGGTGAGACTGTAGTCACTAGGAAGTTGTATAGGAGATGCCCTTTATCTATGCAAGGACATGTTTTTCTTATGGATTTGATAAAGTTACCCTTCTACAGTTTCGACGTAATCCTTGGCATGGATTGGTTGATGGAGCATAGAGCGATGGTTGACTTTGATGTCAAAAGGGTTACCTTACAGCTGGCCGATGATTATGAAGTAGTGGTAGTAGGCGAGAATGTGAAATTCTTGTCGAATGTGATTTCGGTTTTGGAAGCAATCCGTATGATGAGGTTGGGTTGTGAGGCTTACCTTGCCTATGTGATGAACCCTGGCACAAAGGATGTACGTGTGTAGGATATCCGGACCGTTTGCGATTTTCCGGGTGTCTTTCCGAAAGAATTGCTTGGGTTGCCACCAAACAGGAAAGTTGAGTTTGGTATCGAGTTGTACGATAATACGACTCTGGTATCCATTTCTCCTTATCGCATGACACCTAAAGAGCTAAAAGAGTTGAAAACACAACTGCAGAAGTTGTTGGATCAAGGTTTCATTCGACCGAGTGTGTCACCTTGGGGTGCACCGATCTTGTTTGTAAAGAAGAAAGATGGGACAATGCGAATGTGCATAGATTATCGGCAACTGAACAAGTTGACGATCAAGAACAAATATCCCTTGCCTAGAATTGATGATCTCTTTGATCAGTTCGGGGAGGCTTGGTGTTTTCTAAGATAGAATTGAGGTCAGGATATTATCAGCTGAAGGTGAAGGATGTGGACGTTCCTATGACAACTTTTCGGACAAGCTATGAGCATTACGAGTTCTTAGTGATGCCGTTTGGTATGACCAACGCACATGTTGCTTTCATGGACATGATGAATCGTGTATTCCATGAATTCTTGGATCAGTTTGTGGTGGTGTTCATTGATGATATCCTTGTGTATTCGCGTATCGAAGAGGATAATGATAGACACTTGAGAATCGTTTTGCAAGTGTTGTTGGAAAATCAGTTGTATGCCAGGCTAAGTAAGTGTGAGTTTTGGCTTAATGAGGTGGTCTTCCTTGGACATGTTGTGTCAGTTGAGGGTATCCGCGTTGATCCACACAAAGTAGAGGCTATGATGAATTGGAAAGTGCCTAAGTCGGTAACAGAGGTACGAAGATTCCTTGGTTTAGCCGGGTATTACCGTAGGTTTGTTGATGGTTTCTCGAAGGTAGCTCCAGCTTTGACCAAATTGTTGCAAAAGAATGTTCGTTTTGAGTGGACGGATGCGAGGTAACAAGCTTTTGAAAAGCCGAAGGAAGCTTTGACGCAAGCTCCTGTTTTGATACAACCTGAGTCTGGCAAGGAGTTTGTGGTCTATAGTGATGCGTCCATTGTTGGTTTGGGCTGTGTGTTGATGCAGGAATGTAAGGTAGTAGCCTATGCATCTAGGCAGTTAATGGTGCATGAGCATAACTACCGTACTCATGATCTTGAGCTTGCGGCTGTTGTGCTTACCTTGAAGATCTGGAGGCATTACCTGTACGGTGAGAAGTGTGTTGTGTTCACGGATCATAAGAGTCTGAAATATCTTATGTCTCAGAAGGAGTTGAATCTTAGGCAACGCCGTTGGGTGGAGTTGCTTAAGGATTATGATCTGACGATCGAGTACCACCCGGGCAAGGCTAATGTTGTAGCCGATTCTTTGAGCAGGAAAGTGGTCGTGGAGTTGAGAGCGATGTTTGCTCGCTTGAGCATATCATGTGATGGTGGTCTTATTGCAGAATTTCAAGTGAAACCATTTCTGATTCAGATGATCAAAGATAAGTAGTTGCTTGATGATTCACTTGCGTCGCATGTTCAGGACATTGCAGAGGGTAGGCCTTCATATTTCAGTTTTAATGACGATGGTGTTTTGTGCTTTGGAAGTCGAATAGTGGTGCCAGATGATGTTGAGTTGAGGCGCACTATTCTGACTGAAGCTCATAGTAGTCCTTTTGCAATGCATCCTAGTAGTACAAAGATGTATCGTGATTTAAAAGATGAGTACTACTGGGTGGGGTTGAAAAAGGATGTACAAAGATGCATCCTAGTTTTGAAACTTTACAATTTGGTCACTACTCAAAATGCCCATTTTCCAAATCCCTTTTTGTAAAATTGACTTGACCAACCTCTTAATTATATTTTTAGAGGATTTTAGCATTTTTTTTTATCACAATTTTATCCTATCCCGATCCTTGATTTCCTAAAATCACTTTACGCGATTCGAACCGTTCTCGACCGGTCCGATCCAATGTCTTAAACATCTAGGCCCAAAACTAGGGCGTTACAACTCTCCCCACTTAGGAAATTTCATCCTCAAAATTCTTACCTGATGGAAAGAGATGCGGAAATTGCTTCATCATGTCCGCCTTGCTTTCCCACGTGGCTTCCTCAACTCCTCGGTGTCGCCACAACACCTTCACAAGCTCTATCCTCTTACCACAAAGAACTTTGCTACTCACGTCCAGAACCTTTACTGGTTCTTACACATATGACAGATCCGGATTCAAATCTATCTCCTCAACAGACATCACATGCGAAGGATCCGATCTGTACTTCCGTAACATGGAGACATGAAACACATCATATATCTTCTCCAACTCAACAGGCAATCTCAACCGATATGCCACAGGACTGATACGCTCCACAATCTCGTAAGGTCCAATAAACCTTGGGCTAAACTTACCCTTACGCCCAAATCTCACCACCTTCTTCCAAGGTGATACCTTCAAGAACACACGTTTTCCAACCGTGAACTTAATTTCCTTACGTTTCAAGTCCGCGTAAGACTTCTGCCTATCAGATGCTTCCTTTAACCGCTCACAAATGAGTTTCACCTTCTCGGTGGTTCCCTTAAGCATAGCCGGCATTGAAATCAACTTTTGCCCAGCTTCTGCCCAATAAAGAGGGGTTCTACATCTCCTCCGATACAAAGCCTCGTATGGAGCCATTTGGATACTTACCTTGTAACTATTGATATACGCAAACTCAACCAACGACAAGTGCTTCTCAAAAGAACCCTGAAAATATATCACACAACATCTTAGCATGTCCTCAAGCACTTGAATTACACGTTCTGACTTTCCATTCGTCTGCGAATGGTAAGAAGTGCTGAAATTCAGCCGTGTACCCAAGGCTTGATGAAAACATTCCCAAAATTGCGATGTAAACCTCGGATCTCTATCCGACACAATGGACTTTGGAACACTGTGCAACCGCACAATCTCAGCTATGTACAACTCAGCCAACTTATCCAAAGTATACGTAATATGCACAGGTAGAAAATGTGCACACTTCGTAAGCCGATCCACAATCACCCAAACTGAATTCTTCTTTGTCGGTGACAAAGGCAAACCATACACAAAATCCATGGTGATTCTCTCCCATTTCCATTCTGGAATTCTCAAAGGCTGCAACAATCCAGAAGGAACCTGATGCTCAGCCTTCACTCGATGACACACCATACACTTACTAACGAACTCCGCTACATCCTTTTTCAATCCCACCCAATAGTACTCATCCTTTAGGTCACGATACATCTTTCTACTACTCGGGTGCATAGCAAAAGGACTACAATGAGCTTCAGTTAGAATAGTGTGCCTTAACTCAACATCATTTGGCACCACTATTCGACTCCCAAAAAATAGAGCACCATCATCACTAAAGCTGAAATCTGAAGGTCTATCTTCCGCAATATCTTGAACATGCGAAACAAGAGAATCATCAAGCAATTGTTTCTCTTTGATTAACTGTAACAAAGATGGTTTCACTTGCAACTCCGCCACAAGACCACCATCACGCGATATGCTCAAATGAGCAAACATCGCTCTCAACTCAACAGCCACCTTCCGACTCAAAGCATCGACCACAACATTAGCCTTGCCCGGGTGGTACTCAATCGCCAGATCGTAATCCTTAAGCAATTCCACCCAACGTCGTTGCCTAAGATTTAACTCCTTCTGAGACCAAAGGTATTTCAAGCTCTTGTGGTCTGTGAACACAACACATTTCTCACCATACATGTAATGCCTCCAAATCTTCAAGGCAAACACCACACCTGCAAGCTCAAGATCATGAGTAGGGTAGTTGCGCTCATGCACCTTCAACTGCCTAGATGCATAGGCCACCACCTTCCCCTCCTGCATCAACACATAGCCCAAACCAACAATGGACGCATCACTATAAACCACAAACTCCTTACGAGACTCAGGTTGAACCAAAACATGAGCTTGCGTCAAAGATTCCTTTAGCTTCTCAAAAGCTTGTTGCCTCGCCTCCGTCCACTCAAAGCGAACATTCTTCTGCAGCAACTTGGTTAAAGGTGCCGCTATCTTTGACAAACCCTCAACAAACCTACTGTTGAGTGTGTAAAAGTTCTATTATTTACACCCTTTTTAACCCATATTTCAGCTGCATTCAAGCATCATTGCATTGCATTTAGGTTAGTTTTCAATAAAACATCACAATTATATAAAAGGCACGGATTCTACTGAAAGATGGCTATTTTTGCAAGTATCTGTCACAGTAGATGTTGAAGGCAGGCGCAGGGCAGATAAGCAGGAAAGTTGAACTGGACAAGCAGCCGAAGAAGACGAACCTGTCATGGACCTGTCGTGACAGCATGGTGACAGCAGACTTATGAAGAGGAAAAGCAAAGTGGACCTCGATAGATAGAGAAAAATCTGCTCGTCTGTCGTGTGAAAGCCAAATATTTTTCCAAGCCCCGGACCAAAAGATATGTCAAGCCAAAGCCCAAGGAGAGGAAATCCCTAAAAGCAAGGATGCGGCTGGAAAGTAGGAGTCTTTAGAGATTTAGTCTTTATTAGAATCTTACTTTTAATTAAAGTTGTAATCCTTGTTACCTTAGATAACTTGAGCCCAAAGCTTATATAAGGGCATAGATTTAACCTAGGGCATACCCGATTACCCCATAACCGAAACCAAAATCCCCTGCCGTTTACCTGTCACCGACATGTTCTAAATTCCCCCTAGGGCTACGGGTTGTTTTGTAAAGTAGTTGCAAGGATTGTTTTGTTTTAGGATTTTTCAAGTTCAATAAAATAAACTTCAAGTTCTTTTATCTTGGTTTTAATATCTTGCAAGAGCATCGGGAGAGCATTGTGAGGTTATCCATTTACTTAGCATCGGGAGAGTTAAGTATACGAAAGAGATAAGAGCGCGTTCTCTAGTTTATAGTTGAATCATCTCGCGCCTAGGGATAGGGTGAGGTTAAGTGGCTAAAGAAGAATTCATACACATCGGTGTTCATCCTTCGATTCACGCCGGGAGGTATCATCAAAGACGTGATCATCGACAGACTTGTGCCTAGGGATAGGGCAAGGCAGATCAGGGATTCTTGCCAAGCTTGAAGTACGGAGTTAGTGTTCGCTGCCGCCAGCTAACGGACAGCCGCCGTGACAGGTGCTGTCGACGACGGGCGCGACGACAGAACTGGAAATCTTAAGCAATTCAATACCTGCACTACTGAGCAACTCAATACCAGCCCATTCTCTCTATCTTGATTTCTCAATCCTTTTATTTACGTTTTTACTTTATTATTCTCGTGACAACTCTTAATTATTTCTTTTACTTTCGTGCAGTAAATTAGGTGAAGTCATTAGCCCAATCCCTGTGGAGACGATATCCGATACTTCGTATCACTTTACTACTTGCGTCGTGTACACTTGCACTACAATTGCGATAGACTCTTTTACACGCAACAAGTTTTTGGCGCCGTTGCCGGGGATCGGCAACATAACTACATCTTTCTTTTATTGCACTTTTTGCTTTTATTTTTATTTTCGTTTTTATTTTTTATTTTTCTTTAATTTTTCTTTTGTGCTTTCAACTCTCGCTTTTCACGAGGTTATCTTGTTTATGCGAAGATCCAAAAGAAGTGAAGATCCTGAGTATAAATTAGATCCGGAGATCGAATGTTCCTTCAATCTCAAGAAACAGATTCGCCACCTCTTGGACCGGAACGAATACCTCGAGGAACAGCTTGAACTGATGGCACGTAACCAGCCTGTTGGTGATGGTGTACCGCCTGTCGATGACCCGCCCGCAGCAGGTGGACGACGGTCATGTCGTGACTACATGCTGAACGATCATGTAGAGCTGGAGACCACGCTGTCGGATATTGATGTTGACAACTTCGAACTTAAACCTGTCAGGTTTAGTATGATCAACAACGCCGGGCAGTTCAGTGGTTCTGTGACAGAAGATGCTAGGGAGCATCTCAAAACGTTCCAGGAGATCAGTGGTTCGTTTAGACTGCCAGGAGTTAGTCCGGAGATACTGAGGCTTCGGTTATTTCCCCATTCATTGAGGGACAAAGCTAAGACTTGGTGGAATAAACTTACACCGGGTTCTATTATGACTTGGGCAGATTTAACTCGTGAATTTTTGTCTCGTTTTAATCCTTCACATTTAGCCGAGCGATTACGTAACGAAATTGCTACTTTTCAACAGGAAGATGACGAGCCAATGCACGAGGCCTGGGACAGATTTACAACTCTTCTTCGAAACTGCCCAATGCATGGATTCCCCGTCTGGAATCAGGTAACTAAGTTTTATAATGCTGCTAACTTACAAACTCGCATTCGAATTGATTCTGCAGCGAATGGACTATTATTGGATAAAGATCCGGACGAGGCCCTACAAGTTTTGAAACATCTGGCTAAGAATGAGGAGCAGTTTCCAACCGCTAGAAGAGGAGGTAAACGGGTACTTGCTGTCAAGGACTATGAGGCCGACATCACTATGAAATCGCAGGTAGCATTCCTTACTAAAGCCATGAAAAAGTTATTGAATGATGATGAATTACAAGGATTTGCTGTCGAGGAAGTTTGTGCTACTTGTGAGGGAAATCATAGTAGGGATGAGTGCCCAATAAATATAGAAGAGGGAAAATATGTTGGAAATTACAAGCCGAACTACAATTCCAACAACTATAATCCCAATTGGAGGAAGGATCCCAAATTCTCCTGGAGTAACCCCAACAACGCCCTGAATCCACAAGCGCATAATCAAAATCAAGGGGGTCCTAGATTGTTGACGCGACAGCATCTGCCGCAGAACCTGCCGCCTCAGCAGCAACAGCAGCCACCACCTGCCACGAGTAGTATATTGGAGCAGACTCTGGCCACCTTTATGTCTCAGACTGGTACGTATATGGAGAATATTAATAAGTTTGTCAAGAAGACGGAAACCTTTATGGATGAAACCAAGATGAGAATGACAAATCATGAGGACACCTTGAAATCTCTAGAGACACAAATGGGTCAGGTGTCGCAGCATATTAAGCCACGGCAGAACGGAGGATTCCCTAGCAATACTGAAAATGCTAGACCGCCCCCACATGAGCAATGTAAGGCGATTACTACTAGGAGTGGGAAAAAGTTACCAGGGCCGGAAAAAGAAGCTGAAACAGAAAAGGAACCTGCCTTGGATAAACCTGCCGAGGAAGCTGCCCCGACAGGTGATAAACAGACTGCTGCCGATGAGCCTGTCACGACAGCAGAAGCGACAGAGGAGAAAAAAGAAGATTATCATCCTCAGATTCGCATGCAGTGGGAAGGACGCATTGCTGATTACCGTCCTCCACCACCTTTTTCGCAACGGATACAGCAAGCTAAGCATGAATCTCAACTTAAAAAGATTTATGATATTTTTAAACAGGTTCATATTAATATTCCGTTGTTAGATGCTGTTAGAGAGATGCCCGGTTATGCTAAATTTCTCAAGGATGTTATGTCGAAAAAATCTAAACTTGGGGAATTTGAAACGGTAAGGATGCAAGAAGGTTGCATGAGTATTCTTCATCGACAGCCCCCCCCCCAGAAAAAGAAGGATCCGGGGAGCTTCATCATACCTTGTGTAATCGGCGACAGATTTGTGGGTAAGGCACTTTGTGATCTAGGTGCTAGTGTTAATCTAATTCCCAAATCTGTTTTTCAGAAATTAGGTATTGGGAAGGAGCGGCCCACGACAGTTACCCTACAGCTAGCCGACCGCTCTTACGTTCACCCCGAGGGAAAAATTGAAGATATCTTGGTAAGAGTGGATAAGCTTATTTTTCCTGCTGACTTTCTTATCTTAGATTGTGAGGCAGACGAAAACGCACCAGTCATCCTTGGGCGACCCTTCTTAGCCACGGGAAGATCATTGATTGATGTGGAGAAAGGAGAACTCACCATGCGCGTGAACGATCAAGAAATTAAGTTGAATGTTCTCCAAGCGATGAAACATGATGATGTGGATGAGGAATGCAAGGCCATCATTGAGGTGACCTTTGATCAACCCTGCATCAGGTCGGGCTGTCGTGATATAAAATTTGGTCACTGCTGCGACAGCCATCTACAGGCCTGTCACGACAGCAACGATGACAGCACCGATGATAGCGACTCCTCTGAATCCAATACATCTGATACTGAAGGTCATGAGGAGGTAGACTGGTTAGACCATCGTCCAGGTAAGTTATTCGAACCCTTGAATTACACTTCGGATAACCATTTAATCCAAAAGCCATCTACTGTTGAACCACCTGTCTTAGAACTTAAGCCTCTGCCAGGGCAGCTTAAATATGCTTATCTTGGTTGTAATGACACACTGCCCGTAATCATCTCTGCTAAGCTGCCGCAGGAACAGGAACGACAGCTGATTGACATGTTAAGGCAGCACAAAAAGGCGATTGGATGGACGATAGCAGATATACAGGGCATCAGTCCGGCAATATGCATGCACAAAATCCTTCTAGAGGAAGATCATAAGCCGACTATTGATGCCCAAAGGCGGTTAAACCTTGCGATGAAGGAGGTAGTGCGTAAAGAGATAATCAAATGGTTAGATGCTGGTATTATTTACGCCATCTCCGACAGCAAATGGGTAAGCCCGGTGCAATGTGTTCCCAAGAAAGGAGGCATGACCGTGATAACCAACGAAAACAATGAGTTAATCCCAACCAGGACTGTGACCGGTTGGAGGGTTTGTATGGACTATCGGAAGCTTAACAAAGCTACCCGAAAGGACCACTTTCCTTTACCCTTTATTGATCAAATGCTTGATAGATTAGCGGGTAAACCTTACTATTGTTTTCTTGATGGTTACTCAGGTTACAATCAAATTGCTATTGCACCAGAGGATCAAGAGAAAACGACTTTCACATGCCCCTACGGAACATACGCATTTAGGAGGATGCCGTTTGGACTCTGCAATGCACCTGCCACCTTCCAAAGGTGCATGATGGCTATATTCTCCGACATGGTCGAGGACTTCCTTGAGATTTTCATGGATGATTTTTCCGTCTTTGGAGACGATTTTGAGAGCTGCCTTGGCAATCTTCAAAAGGTACTTGAAAGATGTGAAAAAGCTAATCTTGTTTTGAATTGGGAAAAATGCCACTTTATGGTGGATGAGGGGATAGTTCTTGGCCATAAGATTAGCTGCCGTGGGATAGAAGTCGACAGGGCCAAAATAGAGGTAATTGAGAAGCTGCCGCCGCCAACAACAGTCAAGGGCATTAGGAGTTTTTTAGGGCATGCTGGTTTTTATAGGAGATTTATCGCGAATTTCTCAAAAATCACGAAGCCCCTATGTCATCTCTTAGAGCAGAATCGACCCTTTGACTTTAATGAAGAATGTACTGAAGCATTCAAGGTTCTGAAGGAAAAGCTAGTGACAGCCCCCATAGTACAGCCACCAGACTGGACACAACCATTTGAGATCATGTGTGATGCCAATGACTATGCTGTCGGGGCAGCACTTGGGCAGCGCAAGGACAGGCTGTTTCACGTCATATACTATGCCAGCAAAACTTTAAATGACGCCCAAGTGAACTACACCACCACAGAAAAGGAGCTGTTAGCTGTGGTGTTCTCCATCGACAAATTTCGTTCTTATATACTTGGGACGAAAGTAATAGTGCACACAGATCATTCTGCCCTCAAGTATTTGTTCGCAAAGAAGGATGCAAAGCCTAGGTTGATACGATGGATCTTGCTATTACAAGAGTTCGACCTTGAAATCAAAGACAAAAAGGGGACAGAAAATCAGGTGGCAGACCACTTGTCGAGGTTGGAGATGGGACAGAGTCTACCCATTGATGATACACACATACTGGAGACCTTCCCAGATGAGCAGCTCTTTGCTACCGCAATCGCTGTCGCGACAGCCATGGCAGCAGGTAAGTCTTCTAACCTTCCCTGGTATGATGATTTCGTTAATTTTATAGTTAGCGGAATATTACCTTCTGATCTTAATTATCAAGCCAGGAAGAGGTTCCAAAATGATGTTAAGCATTATTATTGGGACGAACCTCTTCTTTTCAAAATGTGCGCAGATCAGGTTATAAGGAGGTGTGTACCACAAGAAGAGCAAGAAGACATTCTCCATCACTGTCATGCTTCACAATATGGAGGACACTTAGGAGGCAATAAAACTGCTGCCAAGGTGCTGCAGTCAGGATTCTACTGGCCGACACTGTATAAGGATGCACAGGACTTTTACAAGAACTGTGACAGGTGCCAGCGGACAGGTAACATCTCGAGGAGAAACGAGATGCCACTGCAGAACATTCTAGAAGTCGAGATCTTCGATGTTTGGGGGATCGATTTTATGGGACCTTTTCCATCTTCGTGTGGAAATCTTTACATTCTCCTAGCAGTGGATTATGTCTCCAAGTGGGTAGAAGCAATCGCAACTCAAAAGAATGATGCCAAAACGGTCCAAAAGTTTTTGCACAAAAACATCTTTTCTAGATTTGGCATCCCTAAGGCGATTATCAGTGATGAAGGGAGACATTTCGATAATAGGGTAATTGCTGCCGCCTTGAAGAAATATGGTGTCAAGCACAGGATCGCGACAGCATACCACCTACAGACCAATGGACAGGCTGAGATATCCAATAGGGAAGTGAAGAACATTCTTGAAAAGATGGTCAAACCAACTAGGAAAGATTGGTCTTTACTTCTGAATGATGCATTATGGGCATACAAAACAGCTTTCAAGACTCCATTGGGCATGTCTCCATACCGTTTGATTTATGGGAAAACCTGTCACCTGCCTGTCGAGATAGAGCACAAGGCATATTGGGCAATCAAGGCAGTAAACATGGACTTGGACAAGGCAGGCCAGAAAAGGCTGTTAGATTTGAATGAGATCGATGAAATACGGACAATGGCCTACGACAATGCAAGGATTTACAAGGAAAAGACTAAGAAGTGGCATGACAAGAAGCTGCTGCCACGACAGTTCTGTCCAGGGCAGCTTGTGTTGTTGTTTAATTCTAGGTTGAAACTCTTTCCAGGGAAGCTCAAATCTAGATGGTCTGGCCCGTTCCAAGTGGTTCAAGTTTTCCCCATGGTGCCATTACAATTCAATCATTAAAGGACGGGCACCAATTCAAAGTCAATGGACAACGCCTCAAGCATTATTAGGGGACTGAAGCCCCAGGAATACAGGAAGTGGTTACTTTAGGTGATGCCCCACAAGGCATCCCTAATTTAACCTAATTTTTATTTTTATTTATTTTATTATTTATTAGGAAATTAGGTTTATTTTATTCGAATAATGTTTTGTTTTTCTAATTTCAGTTTTTAGGAAATAAAGGAGTCAAGAAGAAAAGGAGAAGTGACCCAAGCCCACCGCCCATCCATCAGCCCACTAAAGCCCATTTATGGAAACCTGTCGTTTCGGCTGCCGCCGCAGACGGATATGACAGGCTGTCAACAGACTGACACGGCAGACGCAGAAGCGTGCGGCAGACGCGTAGCAGACGCATAAATGCGTGTCAGACGTGTCAGACACGCTACATTCAATCTGCCGCCCCGTTATTCCCGCCTGCCGTTGCGGCATTAAATGGGCAGCTACTTGACCGCTATATAAACCCCTTCCCATTTTCATTTTTCATCACTTCTGATTTTTCTCTCTTGTTATTCTCCTCTAGTTTTATTTGTTTTCTCTCTTTCACAGCCCTTGCAACCAAAATGTCGTCGAGACAAACCCATCGTAACACCGCTGCCGCTTCTTCTTCAGCAGCAGCATCACCCTTCGCCAACAAGGAACTATGGGAGGAGCGTGGCTTCATTTACAACAGAGATGCTCCCCATATGGGACTCCGGCCGTTCATTATGAAGGCCATAACGGCACAACTATGGGAGGACTTTGCCGAGCAGCCGGCAGAGTTAAATGATACTTTGGTTCGAGAATTTTACGAGGCCATCGACAGCAAAATGGCGACATCTGTCACCGTCCGAGGAGTGGCAGTACCCTTCACCGCCAACAGCATCAACCACACGTTCGGCCTCTTCTTTGGCCCCAATGATGATGCTCACCAACAATTTTGGGACACCCTCGACGCTGCTGCCCAT
Source organism: Hibiscus tridactylites (assembly GCA_958450335.1). Classification (NCBI taxonomy): domain Eukaryota; kingdom Viridiplantae; phylum Streptophyta; class Magnoliopsida; order Malvales; family Malvaceae; genus Hibiscus; species Hibiscus tridactylites. Next base: position 30,428,725 of record OY288276.1, read on the forward strand.
GATGCTGTCATGATGGAACTGACAGAGGCTGGGACGACATGGACCACCAGCAAAAAGAACCCCCACTCCGTCAATAGGGGGCAGCTACTCCCTGAAGCAAAACTATGGAACGCTTTCATCAAAAAGCGTATCCTACCCTCGTCCCACCATACGACAGTCAACCGACAACGCTTAGCCCTCATTCACTCGATTATGCATGACAAGCCCATCAATGTGGGCAGGTACATGCGGGACAGCATCCTCGATTGTGCCTTCCGCTCGGACTCACGACTCTGCCTGCCGTTCACCATCACCGCCCTCTGCCGCTGTGCTGTCGTACCAGAGGAACCCTCCGACAAAATCAAAACGGGCAGCGGCTGGACTGACAACAACATCTCCAGCCTCATGGAGGTCATAGTCGTATCACCCATCAACGCCTTCGACCCAAATGCCCCTCCTGCTGATTCCGATGATGAACCTGCCACCGAACCTGCCCCAGATGCTGCCGCCGACACCGCTCTGACAGATCAGTCTGCCCACATCCTTGCTGCCATCCTAAGGGTAGAGGAGCGCCAAATGGGTTTGATGACTTTTATCCGTGACTTCTCAAATGCAACGGTAAATTTCATTACTAATACTTTACATTATTCGGATGTCATCTTCCCCACCTTCCCCGCCCATTATTTCCATATCCCCTCCCCCACTCCCACACCACCTGTCTCTCCCCATACACATTCTGCCACTTCCACACCATCCCCTGCCCCGACGGCAGCCGGCAGCCCACCGGCAGACACCTCCCCTCGAGGAACCAAGAGACCTGCCACTGATGACAGCCCGCTTATCTAGAGGAATTTGGAGAGCGACTTTACGAGGGTAAAACGAATTAAGCACGTGGCGCACAAGAAAAGGCTGCCCAGAGCCACTACCACCAGCAGCTCATGGGACAGCGGTAGCAGTTCCGACGTCCGGCTAGTGGAGCAACCTGCCCCTCAACCTGCCCATGAACTTGCCCCTCCACCGGCCGATGAACCTGCTGAGCAACCTGCCCCTCAACCTGCCCAGCCCACTCCACAGCGCAGACGCCGCCACCAGATCCGCGTCAGCAGCAGCAGCGAGGACATCGAGTGAAAATTTAAGTTTTTATTTTTCCTTTACTGCTGCCTGCCTTATCTTTTGTGATGTCCTTTTATTTATCTTGTTTTTCTTTATTTTTCATGTCATTTTGCATCGAGGGCAATGCAACCCTCCATCATTAATGGAGTCTTTAGCATATCTCTTTATTATTTGTTGTGTCTTATTATTTATTTATTTTCTTAAAAAAAAAACAGAAAATTTAAACTGTTGGCTCAAAACTATGAAGTTAACTTACCTGTCATGACGGCTCTGTCGTGGCAGCATCTTTAGGACAGGTTAAGGAAAAGTTTAGAGCCTTTCTATAGTTCTGAAAAACTTAAACACTTTTGTGACTGTTATATTGCTTAGATTTCCTTTAGCCAAACTAGAGTAGGATGCTTAGAACTTGAATAGCCCCTAGAGGTGCCTAACACTGGCTCTAGGAAAGAAGTTTAGCAAAAGAAAATCAAAAACCTAGAGGTGCCCGAAACCGGCTCTAGGAAGCTAACTAGAGGTGCCCGAAACTGGCTCTAGAAAAACTTAGCTTGAAAATAGAAGAAAAAGAAGCATGAAAATGTGCCTTCTAAAAGAAAGTAAACTTTGGCATAAAAATTCGAGTTAAGGAGTTGAATATTCTAGTGAAACTAAGAGAGTCTTAGCATATAACTGTTCACAAGCATGCACACACTGCACGAGAGCTATAGGGAGATTCCGGACAGATCCTAACCTTTCCGACAGGTTGCTGCCGCCATAGAGAATGAGCGACAGGTAAGGGACAGTTCACTGTTTGAAGGCCAACACAAAAATTTTCAATTTTCTTTTAAGTCTTCATTGCTTGAGGGCAAGCAAAAACTTGAGTTTGGGGGTGTGTTGAGTGTGTAAAAGTTCTATTATTTACACCCTTTTTAACCCATATTTCTGCTGCATTCAAGCATCATTGCATTGCATTTAGGTTAGTTTTCAATAAAACATCACAATTATATAAAAGGCACGGATTCTACTGAAAGATGGCTATTTTTGCAGGTATCTGTCACAGTAGATGTTGAAGGCAGGCGCAGGGCAAATAAGCAGGAAAGCTGAACTGGACAAGCAGCCGAAGAAGACGAACCTGTCATGGACCTGTCGTGACAGCATGGTGACAGCAGACTTATGAAGAGGAAAAGCAAAGTGGACCTCGATAGATAGAGAAAAATCTGCTCGTCTGTCGTGTGAAAGCCAAATATTTTTCCAAGCCCCGGATCAAAAGATATGTCAAGCCAAAGCCCAAGGAGAGGAAATCCCTAAAAGCAAGGATGCGGTTGGAAAGTAGGAGTCTTTAGAGATTTAGTCTTTATTAGAATCTTACTTTTAATTAAAGTTGTAATCATTGTTACCTTAGATAACTTGAGCCCAAAGCTTATATAAGGGCATAGATTTAACCTAGGGCATACCCGATTACCCCATAACCGAAACCAAAATCCCCTGCCGTTTACCTGTCACCGACATGTTCTAAATTCCCCCTAGGGCTACGGGTTGTTTTGTAAAGTAGTTGCAAGGATTGTTTTGTTTTAGGATTTTTCAAGTTCAATAAAATAAACTTCAAGTTCTTTTATCTTGGTTTTAATATCTTGCAAGAGCATCGGGAGAGCATTGTGAGGTTATCCATTTACTTAGCATCGGGAGAGTTAAGTATACAAAAGAGATAAGAGCGCGTTCTCTAGTTTATAGTTGAACCATCTCGCGCCTAGGGATAGGGCGAGGTTAAGTGGCTAAAGAAGAATTCATACACATCGGTGTTCATCCTTTGATTCACGCCGGGAGGTATCATCAAAGACGTGATCATCGACAGACTTGTGCCTAGGGATAGGGCAAGGCAGATCAGGGATTCTTGCCAAGCTTGAAGTACGGAGTTAGTGTTCGCTGTCGCGACAGCTAACAGACAGCCGCCGCGACAGGTGCTGTCGGCGACGGGCGCGACGACAGAACTGGAAATCTTAAGCAATTCAATACCTGCACTACTGAGCAACTCAATACCAGCCTATTCTCTCTATCTTGATTTCTCAATCCTTTTATTTACGTTTTTACTTTATTATTCTCGTGACAACTCTTAATTATTTCTTTTACTTTCGTGCAGTAAATTAGGTGAAGTCATTAGCCCAATCCCTGTGGAGACGATATCCGATACTTCGTATCACTTTACTACTTGCGTCGTGTACACTTGCACTACAATTGCGATAGACTCTTTTACACGCAACACCTACGATAGTACCCGAACAAACCAAGGAAACTTCGTACCTCCGTTACTGACTTAGGCACTTTCCAACTCATCACGACCTCTACTTTTTGCAGATCAACGCGAATACCCTTGGCCAATACCACATGCCCAAGGAAGACCACTTTTCTAAGCCAAAACTCTTAGTTGCTCAGTTTGGCATATAATTGATTTTCCAACAACGCTTGCAAACGATTCTCAAGTGCTTATCATGATCCTCCACGGTACGCGAAAACGCAAGGATATCATCGATGAACACCACTACAAACTGATCCAAGAATTCATGAAATACACGATTCATCATGTCCATGAAAGCAGCAGGCGCGTTGGTCAAACCAAACGGTATCACCAAAAACTCATAATGCCCGTACCTCGTCTGAAAAGCAGTTTTAGGTACATCCGCATCCTTCACCTTCAGCTGATAGTAACTCGATCTCAAGTCTATCTTAGAAAACACTGAGGCTCCCCTGAATTGATCAAAGAGATCATCAATTCTAGGCAAGGGATACTTGTTCTTGATCGTCAACTTGTTCAGTTGCCGATAATCTATACACATTCTCATTGTCCCATCTTTCTTCTTCACAAATAGAACCAGCGCACCCCAAGGTGACACACTTGGCCAGATGAAACCCCAATCCAACAACTCTTACAATTGCGTTTTCAACTCTTTGGGTGCCATGCGATAAGGAGCAATAGACACCAAAGTTGTATTCTCGTACAACTCTATACCAAACTCAACTTCCCTATTTGGTGGCAATCTATGAAATTCATCCAAAAAGACAACTGGAAAATCGCGAATAGTTCGGATGTCCTGCACATGCACAAACTTTGTGCCAGGATTCATCACATAAGCAAGGTAAGCCTCACAACCCAACCTCATCATACGGTTTGCTTCCAAGGCCGAAATCACATTCGATAAGAATTTCACATTCTCGCCTACTACAACAACCTCATAGTCGTCGGCCAACATTAAGGTGACTCGCCTAACATCAAAGTCAACCACGACCCTATGCTCAGTCAACCAATCCATGCCAAGGATCACATCAAATCCGTAGAAAGGCAATTCCATCAAATCCACAAGGAAAACATGACCTTGCACAGACAGAGGACATCTCTTGAACAACTTCCTAGTGACTACAATCTCACAAAAAGAACTAGTCACTTGCATTCCCACTTCAAGCATCTCAACATGTATATCAAGCAATTGTGCATGCTCACTCGAGATATAAGAATGCGTGGATCTAGAATCAATCAACGCCAGCAAAGATAAAGACTGGAGAGCAAAGGTACATGCGATAACATTGGTATCATTACGCTCCTTGCGCTGAGCATACACCCTCGCTGGTCCACCTCCCTCAGGTTGAACGACTACAACGTGAGCAATACCTCGCTGCCCCTCATCTCTCCTCTGAAAGTTTCCACGGTCGCGCCCACGGCCTCTCTGAGGTGTAGCTACCACAGGAGCATGTACTTGGCCACCACCAGCCAACAAAGGACACTCCCTCCTCATATGATCTATCGAACCACAATTCCAGCAAGAATTCCCTGTCACCACAACAGGAGCCTGAACCTCTCTAGCTGCTCGAGGACAATCTCGCCTCAAATGGTCCCTCGAGCCACATGTCCAGCATGTATGCTGCTCGGACCTCATACGACCTCCTTGAGCCTGCCCACCTCGACCCGGAACACCACGCCTTCCCTTAGGTTGATGTCTCCTGTCACCGCCTCTCTTGTTTCATCCACCACTAGAACTATACTCAACAGCTCTCTTTCCAGAGCTAGAACCAACACCTCTAGAAGACAAGCCTATGTTCTGCTCGATGTCCTTTGCCCGACACACAAGCACATCAAAATATGTGTAGTCTGCAGCTAGCATGAACGTCTTAACATCTTGCACCAATCCATACCGGAAGCGATCACAGCGATGCCTCTCACTAGGTACCAGCTCAGAAGCATATTGGCTCAAGCGTACGAACTGGACCTCGTACTCAGCCACCGATAGATTACCCTGAACGAGAGACATAAACTCCCGTTTCTTCTCATCCAAGTATCTCACACCTAGATACTTTCTCCGGAAGGCACCTCTAAAGAACTCCCAATCAACTTCATTTGTTTCTATACCGGCTGTGGTAGTCGTCCACTAGCTGTAAGCATCACCTTGCAGCAAGGAAACTGCGGATCCAAGCTTGCGCTCATCACTACAACCCATTTGATCCATGATATGGATCGTACTGGCTAACCAGGCCTCAGACGCCTCAGACGACATACCATAAAACTCTATCGCTCCCAAGCTCCTCAACCTTTCCAAAGGTAGACCCACCTGCCCAGCTGTAGGGGCCTGCACTTGCGCTTCGACAACATCAGCCTGAAACACTCCAATGATCGCCTCAACTAGTGGTGCCAAATTACCCAACCCAGGACCAGCTTGTCCTTGTTGCACCTGCTCCCCACCTCCAAGTGATGGCGGAGGAGGTAAATCTCCACCAGAAGGGACATCAGCCCCCTGCTCAGCTGCAGGCACTATCGTATTGGACCTCAATTCCCTTCTAGGTCCCATGTGCTATTTTAAACAAACACAACAACGAAAGGCCAGCTGCAAGCAAGAATCCAAGTTTATAAAACATTTGGTTAGTGTAATAAGGCAATGGGCACCCGATTTCCCCACAAAGCATAGCATACATGAAACATCATGCTCACATACTTTCCATCAATCCAAATCAGCACGTCTCCACATAACATCATCATCATGCCATCATATTCATCTCACATGTAATTCACACCAATCAACATGGCATAAGGTTCAATATTCAAACATTAGAATGGTTTTCAAACAACACACTTCAACTCTCATCAACTACACATATCAACATTCCCAATTCTTTCGAAACCTCGTTCTTATACCAAAAAATGTAACCCCTTAGCCCGGCCTAGACGTTTGACCCGAACTATGAAGATTACACGGGGAAAACCAAAGTCAACCTTGATTAACGACCATTTTTTCCTTTTTATCTTTTTTAGATGCAAATTAACCCTATGTAATTACACTAGAACCATGGGAGAGAAGGACACAGCGATCGGAAAGCATTTAGGGACTCAATTGCATGAATTACACTTTTAGGGACCAAAATGTAATTTTTAGAAAATATAAGTACTTAATAGATTTTAAGCTTACCAATACGTAATTAATCACGTTTCATGCTTCTCTGTCAAATTTCAATTAAAAAGGAAATTTCACGCTCAAGCAATTGCATTCTCAACATTCAGGACTAAAATGTAAAACATGGAAACTTAAAACAATTCAAATTCATCATCCAACGGTCATTCGTTTCGGAACACCAAACCCTCGCACCGAAACACCCGTATCGAAACGGTGTTGACCATTTCAGTACTCGGGTATGTTCCGAGACCAGTATCGAAACAGGCCTCTCCAGTGGCCAAACTGTTCCGAAACACCTTCAGCTGTTCTGAAACGCTATGGCCATTACAGGCCTCCGTTTTGAAACAGTTAAGGGTGTTTCGATATCCCTGCACTGTGACAACAGAAAATTCTAGTTTTTCACACTTTTTCACACTCAAATCAACCCCGAGACTTGCCACAACAAGCATATATCAAGGATACATATCAACAATGATCATACCGAGGCTAAAGCTTAAACATAGCAACCAACACATAAGCAAAGGCACTAAGGGCATGCTTCCTAGCTCACCAAAACCATAACAAGGCAAAACACTAAATAAACCAAAATCCAAACTCCAAAGGCCATTTACAACTCAAGTATAGGCAAACCAACATGCTCAAAGTAAAAGAATCAACCTCATACAATCCAACATATAAATTCCCACCCATTGCCTCTTATTACACTAAGGGTGAACCACATACATTTCTTTAGAAAAATCTTGGATTCCTCTCGCTCTTGAGCTGCCTCCAAATTTTCAATTTTCTGCATTGATGAAACAAATGAACGTAAACCTAAAGCTTAGTGAGAACCGCTAAACAACGTTCACCCATGCATTTAACATAAATTGCAAAACCACCACTTAAGTCACATGGCTTTTTATAAAACATGTCTTCACAAGACATCAATGCATTTTTAAGAACACATGCACTTATATAACATCATAAATAGCAATTAGATCATTGCTCAAGCTTTACCAAGCATCTCATGCATTCTTGCATCATATACAACTTTCTCATGCAACCTTGCATCACATACATGCATCTCATGCTTCATTTTATTCATTCACATTATATTGGCTTTCAAGTGATAGTCCACAAAACATTTGAACTCAAGACACAATCAGATACGTGGATTACAAGCGTTGTCCCTCATGCTTCATACAAACTACAGGACTACACAAGGTGGAGACAAATGGCACAATCACAACCCCTCAACACCCGTGATGGAGATTAATGGCACAATCACAACCCCTCAACATCACTCATCGGTAGTTGTATAATTCCACTACCGAGAGTATGGGACACATACACAAGACTCAGACACGGGACTAACCATTCACCGTTGTGATCTCAACCTCAATCTTTAGGGTACTTTGATGGAGATTACGACACAATCACAACCCCTCGACATCCAAGGCGACTTTATTCACGGTGCACCCAATCCTATAGCCGGCTAACTATATCCGATTTAAGTAACCAAAAACCATTTTCATCACTTGCCAATATAACCATTTATCCACATTAATCCACTATTTTTCAAGCATAACCACAATGTCATTTCCACAAGCACACATGCTTAACATCATATGCATTTTCATATGAAAACTAAGAATCACTTACCTAGTGCATCCTTAACATAATGACATTAAAATCCAGCATTAAACCATGCTTAAACATGCCTAAAAACAGTAAACAAATCCACTCTTACATCAAATGCATTTTCCTCAAACTTAGCACATTTCCAAGAGAGGGATTACCGAAACACTTACACTTGAACTTAGTTAAGTGTATCAAGCTTATACTAAGCTCCCAAGAGCACGCTCAAAGCGTTACAAAGCAGGAAATTGCATTTCCACTCACCAATACGCGGAGCCTCGTTCGTCGACACAGAAATTGCACCTCATGAGCCTCCAAAATCACCTCACTAGCCTCCGGATCAAGATCCCCTGTTTTCACATCAACAAAACATAGATCTAAATGCATTAAAATGCATTCTAACACCAGCAACAATCCATAGACTCGTTGCTCACTCAAACTACACCAAAATACCCTTCCAACACAACCGAAAACTCAATTGATTGCCTCCTAAACCAAGCCCAGCCATCATACCACACTTCCAAAGCATTATCAACATCAAAACACATCTAATAAACATCTTAACTCATCCTTATACCTCCAGCAATCAAAATTCCACCATTACACCCCAAAATCACACTTAAAACTACCAAGAAACTCAAGGATCTCAAGGATTTCAGAATCTATGTTATTAACACATCATTTTAAAATATAAATCAACTTATGAATCAATTAGAATAAACACAAAATAGCGCCCAACTCATCAAGTCCAAAAATCAAGATTTCATCAACATTTTCACAAGATTTTGATCTTAAATCAAAACAATATTGAAAACTCAATAAAAAATAGTTATTAGAAGCCAAATATCTTGGAAATTTCAATAAAGAACTTAGATTAGAGGTTTAGAACGAGATTTACCTCCAATCCTTGCTTCCTTCAATAGATGACAAGTTTTCCTTGCAAAAATCTTGAAGAATTAAAGAAAATCTCATGAAAAAGATTTAGGAAATGTTGAGAGGATTTTTAGAAGAAAGAATTATGGAAAAGATGAGAGAAACTGGTGTTTGGAAAAAATGAGAGGGAATTGGTAGTTACGTAAAATGAAAATCCACTAACTACCAATTAATTAATATCTAATTTTAATTAAAATCATTTAATTAAAACCCATTTAAATCACATTTCATATTAAAGAAAGGTCAGATTAACTTAAAGCCCCCTAAAGATTCTAAGATTTTGGCTTCCACCTTAAAAAACACATTTTTCCCAGTTTTGAAACTTTACAATTTGGTCACTACTCAAAATGTCCATTTTCCAAATCCCTTTTTGTAAAATTGACTTGATAAACCTCTTAATTATATTTTTAGAGGATTTTAGAAATTTTTATCACAATTTTATCCTATCCCAATCCTTGATTTCCTAAAATCACTTTACGCGATTCGAACTGTTCTCAATCGGTCCGATCCGATGTCTAAAACATCTAGGCCCAAAACAGGGCGTTACATTAATTATTTTCATTGTTGGAAAAGGGAGCGTAAGCACAATTGCTTAGTGAGGGTAAGCTCTAGAACACACCAACAAGCAGTTTTTAAAACACAAGTTTAAACCATATCATTCTCAATCGCCACTCATGCTTTCAAAACCAAAGCAACCCACTCTTTAACCATGTTCCACATGTATCACTAACCACATGCATTGCTCCCAATGCAATTCTACATTGAGCCTCACTTGCTCAATTCACATGCATAAAATCATCCTATGCAACATCTCAACATCATTTATCCCATGCACAATAAACCATTATGCATTCATTAAAAACATGATACATGGGAAACATTAATAGTACATATATTGGCATATGACATCCGGCATAGGCTCACCCCTATCTGTCATGATAGACTCACCTCTATCACTTCCATACACAATATCGGATACACGGACTCACATAGGGCTCACCCCTAAACTCAATGATGGCTCACCCAATCTTAATAACTATGAATGGAATTAGGCTCACCTCTATCACCCGCAACAGGCTCACCCCATATTATGTCACGTAGCTAGACACACGTACGAGTTATAGATTATAGTGCACTCTCATCCTATTGGTCGACCAACGTATCCGAATATTAAAATAGATCAAACCTTTGCCAATATAACCTTAAAAACCACATTAACTCATTATTTTTAATGCACCACAAAAAATTATCACATACCCCAAATTAAACATGCCTTTAAATAGCAAAAACCATTTCTTACAAGATTTTACCATTTTGTATTGAAAAAAAAACCTTTTCATGGGATAAAATCAAGAAAAATCATGCTTGAAAACATGCATAACAGTGAGTAACAATTAACATCAAAGCATGAGAATGATATACCATGGAGTCCATTTCAAAACCGAAAACCGAGAGAACAAGAAACCATACTTACTTCCGAAATTAGCTAAGCCTTTCAAGCTTACACTAACCTCCCAATACATCGTATCTAAGCTTACAAAGCTTTAACAACATGTCCACTCACCAACAACGCGAAACCTTGCTCGCCGACACGAAAATCACTCTTCCGGAGCCTCCAAAAACGTCTCGTTTGCTCCCGGACCAAGATCCCTTGTTTTCACATAACCTAAACAGAGATCTAAATGCATTAAAATGCATTTCAACACCAGCAACTAATCACGAACTCGTTGCTCACCCAAACTACACCAATTTACCCATCCGAAACAACCGAAAACTCAATCGTTTGCTTCCCAAACCAAGCCCAGCCAACATACACCACTTCCAAACAATTATAAACATAAAAAACATGTAAAATCAACTAAAACCCTTCTGTATACCTCCAGCAAGCATTACCCCCGCATTACACCTCAAAAACCCAACTAGAAATATCAAGAAACTCATGGATCTCAAGGATTTCGGGGTCTCTATAAAAAAACCTCTTTTCAACATATTAACCACCTCAAAACTTAATTAAAATCAATCCAAAACAGAGCTTAACAAAACAAGTCTGAAAATCAAGAATTTCATCATATTTTTGCAAGATTTCAATCTCAAATCAATACTATAATGAAAACTCAACTAAAAATATTAATTACAAGCCAAAGATCTTGGGAATTTCAATAAAGAACCTAGATTGAAGGTTGAGAACGAGATTTACCTCCAATCCATGTCATCCTCAATGAATGACAAGTTTTCCTTAGCAAAAATCTTGAAGAACTTGAAAGAACTCTTGAAATTTGTTTAGAAAATATTGAGAGGGTGTTTGGGAGAAAAGAATTCTGGAGAAAAATAGTTAGAATTGTGTTTGGCTGAAAATGAGAAGAGAAAGGTAGTTACGTCAAGTGAAATATCATTTTTCTAATTTATTAATTTTAATTTAATAAAAATCCTTTTATTAAATCACATTAAAATCCCTTTTAAAACACATGCCATATTAAGGAAAGACTAAATTTCCATAAAGCTCCCTAAAGATTCTAAGATTTTGGCTCCTCTTTTAAAATCATATTTTCCACAGTTTTAAAACTTTACATTTTGGTCACTACCCAAAATGTACCTGTTCTGAAAATCTTTTTGAAAAATTGATTTGACCAACCTCTTAAACATAATTTTAGAGGATTTTAGCAATTTTACCATAATTTTATCCTATCTCGAACCTTGATTTCCTTAAATCACCTAACACGATTCAAACTGTCCCCGACCGGCCTAGTCCGATGTCCAAAACATCTAGGCCCAAAACCAGGGCGTTACAGACATCGTGGCATGAAATACGACTAATTAAAGGGTGGTAACTTTAAATTGACTCATGTCCCTGTAATTTGTAAAAATTACAGTTTTTTCCTTGGAACATGAATGTTGTCAAACAAATGTCCATTCGATGTCTGTTTGAGTTGAGATTCCTTCCGCTGCGAGTTCTAATCACATTGGATCATAATGTACATCTAGATAAGATAAGAAAAGAAAAATAATAGGGTCCTTTAGTGAGGTAAACCTTCCCGATTTACTTTAATATTTCCCGTGTAACTCGCTCGAGTCGGTAAAACGGTTAGACTGAGTCAAGGGGGTTACATGTCGCATCCTCAGATATGATGAACTGTGGGGGTGTCTTGGAAAGCACCATTGCAAGAGGGTTTTCCTCGTGATTATCCTTGGTGGGTGCAACTTCTGCTGGTCTCGCCACAATTGTCTTCATCACAGGTCCTTGTATGGGTGCTTCCATACTCTTGGGTGCAACTAATCCTTCTCACCCTCTATCTCTATGATAGACTTCTCAACATCAAAACTTTCCTCTTCATTTTCATCAACGCCCTCTATAAGGACTTCCTCTTCCTTATCAACAGTGGGTATGATATCAACATTCAAGGCAACAACTGTAGACTTGTGCCACGTCTTCACATAGGCATGGAATAAATTTTGTGCTAGATATATTGTTTGTATAGTGACCGCAACAACTCCCAGTTTACTCATCACTGCGTCGAGTTTGTCCTCGATTTTCATAAACTTTTTCTAGACTTCATCACTTGTCAGGACATTTTTTGGTGCAACGTTCACCTTAGCTTTACCCTTATCCTCCCTTAATGTAGTACCCTGTTTTGGTGTAGGAACTTCAGAAGCCCGAATCATACTTTCTATGGAAATCTTGTTGATGGTTCCTTTATTGTTGTCTTCTGTCCTTTAGGCAAGGGTTTTAACCCCTTTGATGCACAATGTTGCATGATCAGAGAAGGGAAAGCCAATATAGAAATCTTCTTTTCAGCAAACCCCATAATATCCTTGTGTGTGATAGCCCCCTCATCGATTTTCCTACCCTTGACGGTAGAATGTGTCAAACACATTCTATCAAGAGAAACAATTGTGTTGTGGGTGGAAGGCAGCAACCTGGAGTTGATGAATTGAAACCAAATTTTGGCAGGTAGAGTCAGAAACTTCCTTAGCATAGTGAAATTTCCAGCATTGGTCCCAGACCATAATCCACCTGCTACACATAGATTATCAAATAACATAGCAATTTTCTCATATGTAATCTTAGCCACAAATAAAGCATGACCATCCACTTTTACAACAGTATTAATCAACTTGTTAGTAAAAGATGCACTCAAATGAATACAATTTTCCCTAACAAAAACAAGTTTCAATGAGGGCTCGTAAAGATTTGCATAAAATTCTCATACCACGACAGCACTATAGCCACTAGGATGAATACAGAATATTCCCCATTTGTGGAGTGTAATGGTGTTGCGGATGGATTTCCAGGATCCTCATCAATTAAGAGTTCGATTCCTTGCTATGGATGGATGTTTTGATTTTGGATGTGTTCAATGAAGTTTTCACTAGCTAACCTAGTCTGGAAAACTTCATACGCAGGAATTTCATCCGGAGTAATGGGTTCTTCAGGTTGAGGGTTTGACTCGTACCTTTCAATGTCCTGAATATGGGTCTCCTTTGCTATCTTTTAGGCTGCTCTTTTCTTTGTCATGGATGATTGTAAGAAAGAAGATGAAAAGGTGAGATTTTTGAAGAGAAAAGTTCGAACTTTACTGCTTCAAATTCTCAAAGAAAGAAGAAAATTAGGTGAGAAGTAAATGAAGAATCAAGCTACTAATAAAGAGAAAAAGAATAGGGAAAATGAAAAGGCATGATGGTTACCGTTCGATATGATGAGATTCAACGGTTTGATATTGGTGTAAAAATATGCCCGTTCATCATGCCTCCCACTCATGTGATGACGAATTGATATTATTGGGAATAAATTGGTGCTATGAAATTACCCAATTTGCCCCTAGAAATTTGCATGCATATGTTGTCAGTCCTTCCACCGTATAAGTTGCTAGAGAAAAGACAAAACAAAGAGATTTTTATTCAGTAAAAAGGAAATAAAGGACATTAAAAGAAAAACAAGGAAAATAAAATCTAATCCTAATAAAGCAATTAAAGAGTATTTCAATCAAATTAATGGTCTCAATATTTTCAGGGTTAAAGTCACCACAATAGAGTTTTAGTCTTTGGCCATTAAATTTGAATGGAGGTCCCTCTATTGTATTTGTGGCAGCACCGTGTGGAAATGCTTCCACAACTTCAAAAGGTCTAGACCAACGTGATCTCAATTTTATTGGATGCAGTTTCAATCTAGAGTTGAATAACTAAACCAACTGTCCAGCTTCAAATTGTCGATGCAAAATAATCTTATCGTGTTGGCGCTTACTCTTGTCCTAGTAAATAAAGGTATTTTTAAAAGCATTGTGTCAAGTTTTCTCTAATTCAGCGATGTTTAGCAATCGCTTCTTTCCTACTGCCTCATAATCATTGTTGATTTGCTTAAGACCCCACAAAGTTTTGTGCTCAAGTTCTACTGGCAAATGACAAGATGTTCTGAACACCAACTGATATGTTGATATTCCCAACAGAGTTTTGTTTGATGTACATATAGCCCACAAACCATCATCTAGACGAGAGGACCAATCTTTTCTAGTGGTGCTCACCACTTTTTCCAGAACATTTTTATTGCTCTATTAGACACCTTCGTCTGTCCATTGGACTAGGGATAATATGTTGTGGCCAATCTATGATTTACTCCATTGCATTTCAACGTAACAGCCACCTGGCTGTAGTGGACATGTTTACCTTGATCCCTGATCAATGCTTTTGGTGTTCCAAAACGAGTGAGTATATGTTTGTGAAAGGACACAAATATTGTCTTTGCATCATCTTTAGTCACTGCAACGACTTCTATCCACTTTGAAACATAGTCAACCGCAACTAAATATATAGGTTTCCAAAAGAATTAGGAAATGGACTTGTAATAATGGGCCCACGACGAGCTCGATATTTTTTATTACAAAAAAATATTTTCGGTTTTAATGGGAGTCGTCACCAACCTTTTTATTTAGAGTGAGATTGGGTCACCTGAAAACCCGATTATATTAATAAGACATGTTTTGGCAGTTTTACTAAAATAACGAGATTTTGTTTGTAAAGCCAAAAAAATAGGTTTATGAGTCAGTTACGTGTGGGGGAAGGGTGAGCACTCCCACAACGCCCAAAATTGTTACCTAGTCGATTACAAATTGTTTTAACGGTGACAATTATAAATTCAAATTTAATTTAAAAATTGTGATCCATGAATGCATAAATTTTGTAAAACGTATCTAAAATAATATTCCTTTATATGGGACTAATGAGAAACTTACACCCTTTAAGTTCGGGACATAATTTTCGCGAGACCCCCAACTAAGGGAATACCATTTTTGATATTATAATTTTGGATTAAAAAGATAAATTTTTGTATTAGTGATTAACGAGAAAACAACACCTTTAAGTTAGAGGCACGTTTTTCACAAGAATCCCTAACAAAGAAAATCATTTTGATTAAAAATTCAATTAAAAAAAGAATGCAGATTATATATATGGGTTAGGATCAACTTACACGGTGTAAAACTCAATTACTTTTACACAGTTTTTGGACCGTTGGATGATGGTAGTTAATGGCTCAGATTATTTCCTTATCTTTTTTTCCTAAGTGATGATCTTTACATTTTTTTACTGTTAATCTCATTCATCCATTTCACTCATCCAATGGTCCTAGATTAGTGTAAAACTAAATGAATTTTACACTATGTAACTTGATCTCATCCCTATATATATATATATATACACGTCTATCATATTAATTAATAATAATAATAATACTAATAGTACTAATAATTTAATACTAGTTAGCAATGTAATATAATAATATATAATAATATGATGAGACAGTAATGTTATTGAAATAATAAATAATAATATCATAGCATATAATATACAATAATACCTTAATAGTAATATAATAGTAAGAATAAATAATATCAACGTAATAATATAATATTTGTAACATGATAATAATAGTACTAATTAGTAAGATGCTATATAATATATAATATAGTAATAATAACAATACTTAATAATAATAATAATAATACTATATTAATAATATAAATTACTACTAAAAATAAATAGAATAGAAAATAAAAAGAGTAATGATCAAAATGAAAGGAAACTTAAACTGAAGGACGAAAACAATAATGATACGGAAGTATAATGACCGATGCGACAATTTTCCCATTCAATTAAAAAATGTGCGTATCTCTTCTCGGGTCGGGTTCGGAGCGTGGGTACATGAGATGCCAGAACGACGTCATTTTATATCCACTTAAATATCCATTTTTTGCACAAATACCTCATTTGCATATGATGACTAAAAAACAACGCTTAAACTCTCTCTCAATTGCTCTCTCGCTCGTCTCTTTGTCTGCCCAATGCTAACCGAGGACCGCCGTACGCCGTCATTCGCCGGCGAAGGAGAACGGCTGCGAACGGCGGCCGGAGCTCATACGAAAAAGCCAAATGGTTCAGTTTTGGATCTTGAGTTTGGATCTAAGGTCCATCTCCTCTAACCCCCCTAATCTCTTAGATCTAACAAAACTAAAAGTGTTTGTTTATGCTTTTACCCTTATTTAATCTTTTTTCTTCACTCTTTTTGCTTCAATTTTTTTGGTTCTCTAAAATATGTCCTTTTTTTGCGTTTGAATCCCTCTTTTTTTCTTCCAATTTTAGTGTCTCCTCTATTTTGGTTCAGTAACCTCTAAAATCTTTCGCTCCCCCTTTTTGCAGATCGAGTCACCTTTTATAGGGGTTCGACCATGGGTGATCGTGAAAGGTGAGGACAGCTAGTGAACGATGGGTTCGAGTTTAGGCGGTGGTGGCAATGAGATAAGGATGACGCGCTTTAAAGGTGGCTAGGGCGGTGGTGGCTCAAATGGCAGAGATATGATATCTTTTGGGTTGTTTAGGTTTAGGTTATGGATTTGGGTCAAATATTGTTGTTGGGATGGGTTTTTATATTAATTGTAAATGGGCTCGATGTATATTTGGGTGATTGAGTTATAAATGGAAAAAAATTGGGATACTATAGATGCCCATCTTTGCTCATTGTTGTATAACGACAATGAAGCAAAGACAAAAAGGAACTCATTTTGTCTGGTATGGTCGGGTTTCATCTTTCTTAGCATGACTCTTCTTCCTTCGCTTTACTTGATCTACTGTGCCGCTCTCGTAAGAAAAATCTTCAAAATAAGGTGATTTGTTATGGAGATAAAATCCTCAAACTATGGTGACACGTTGGGGGAGCAAAATGAGTTCGGCTTGCTTCTACTCTAACGACGACACAATGCCCTATGAAGAAAGTTTGATCGGCTAAAACTATGACTAAATGGCATGATCTGGACAAAAAAGTTTGATCCGCTACAAATCTAACGAAGAGACTTGATGTGGAGAAGAAAGTTTAATCCGCTACAACTCTGACGAAGTGGCATGATGTGGAGAAGAAATTTTGATCCGCTACAACTCTGATGATGATCTAGAGAAAAAAGTTTGATCCCCTACAATTCTTACGAATAGGCATAATATAGAGAAGAAAATTTGATCCGCTATAACTCTGACGAAGAAGCATGGTCTGGAGGAGAAAGTTTGATCCGCTATAACTCTAACGAAGTGGCATGATCTTGAAGTTTGTTGATCCGTTACATCATGTTACAGGTGAGATAGGACATGCAAAAGTTAAAAGAGTGTCTTGTTAAATGAATCATTAAATTGGAAACTTTTATTTTAAATAATAAAACTAAAAGGTGTAACCCCCTTAGCCCGGCCTAGACGGTTGACCTGAACTACGAAGATCACACGGGGAAAACCAAAGTCAACCTGAAAGTCAACCTTGATTCACGACCCTTTATTTTTCTTTTTAATATTGTCTAGATGCTTGTTAACCCTAAGCGAGTACTCACGAGATACGATAGAGAAAGGCACAACGATAGGATTTCAAAAAGGGACTCAATTGCACAATATACAAATTTAGGGACCAAAATATAATTTCTGAAAATTAGAAGGTCCTTACTGATTTTAAAATTACTAATATGAAATTAGTCATGTTACATGCTTCTCTGCCAAATTTCAACTTAGTTGGACATCCCAAGCTTAAGCAATTGCAATCTCAACATTTAGGACTAAAATGTAAAACGTGCAAACTTCAGAAAAATTAAATCTGTGACCAACGGTCACCTGTTTCGAAACACCTACCAGCCGTATCGAAACGCTAGAGCAAAACACTCTCCCGTTTTGAAACTTGTTTCGAAACACGGCTCTCCAGTAGCCAAAACATTTCGAAACAGCCTCCAACCGTTTCGAAACACGAAGGCCATTACAGGCCCCCGTTTCAAAACGTCAGAGGGTGTTTTGATATATTTTGCCCAGAAACTGCAGCAAAAGCTGGTTTTTCATGCATAAACTCATTCAAACACCTGTCAAAGACTCTCCAATCATGCTAACAAGTCATCAAACATATAAGGTACATATTTAAAACTCCTAAACACCTTCATAACATCAAACATGAAAACTCACAAATCTAGAGGCATGCTTCCTATTAACAAAACCAAATAGGCAATCAAACTTCAAATCAAACATTTAAGGCCATTTACAATTCAAACCAACCAAGGCAAACATGCCACAACCTTAGGGAGTTCAACACATCTCCCAAAACAAATCTTAGGTTCCCATTGCCAATTTATCAAAACTAATAGTGTACGAAAACTTCACCATACATGAGCTTAGATTCCCTTGGACAAACTTAGCTTCCTTGATGCCCTTAAACACCTCAATTATCTGCATTATTGGTAAAAGAGAGCGTAAGCATAATTGCTTAGTGAGGCATGCTCGAAAGAAACCGACACAATAATGCAATTTTAGAAAACACTTTCATCAAAGCTTTTAAACCACATGCTCATCTCTTTCTCATGCTTGATAAACTTTCAAAGCAAAACTCATTGAAATCACATGTACCTTCATTCTATCTCATGCATTAAAACCACTGCAAAACTCATGGCAAGGCCATTCACATGCTTGTATTGTCAAAGCATTTCTAAACATAACACATATGCATATCTCATAGCATAAATCATTTCATCAAGGTATATGTGTAACAAAAACCATTTCATCATTTATATTGGCATTTAGCATCTCATTAATACTCGGATATACGGACACATTTCTACACTAGACTCTTTCGGTGGAATCTCACATCACCGTACTCACTTGTCTAGCAACACAACTTCCGGTGGAATCTCTCATCACCGTACTCACATGGCAGAATCTCACATCGCCACAAAGCTTTGGTATTTCACCAAGTCCTACCCGATGGAATGCCCATCATCGGAAAATCTCTCTTTGGCTTAACCAAAGAGCACGTACAAATTTTTAGTTTATAGTGCACTCTCATCCTATTGATCGATCAATTATATGCGGTAAGTTTTTCAACATCTACGCCAATATAATGTGTTAAAATATCATCACACCTACTGTTTTTCATACAATAAAACCCAAAGGTTTTCTCACCACATTTCATATCATAAATCATACTTTGCTTCAAACCAAAAGCTCAAATCTATTCAATGGAACATGTCATCTCATGACATCTTTACAAGAACAATCTCATGCTCCAAAACATGCATAAAAATAGTAGGAATTTAACAATCTCTAACCATGAGCATGTAAAAGCATTTTGGGGCCAAACACCACTTTAGAGAGATCAAATCAAGCCTACTTACTTCCGGACTTAGGAAGGTATTTCAAACCTCTCCTAAATCCCCAAACCGTGTATTTTTGTCCTCATGGACTTCAAACCCAAACGCACTCACCGATTTCGTTTCGCTTGCTTACCGAAACGCAAATTAAGCTTCCGGATAAACTCCAAAAGTGTCCGAAGATGTC
Source organism: Hibiscus tridactylites (assembly GCA_958450335.1). NCBI lineage: Eukaryota > Viridiplantae > Streptophyta > Magnoliopsida > Malvales > Malvaceae > Hibiscus > Hibiscus tridactylites. Next base: position 30,448,608 of record OY288276.1, read on the forward strand.
TCCCCTGTTTTAGACACATAAAAGTAGAGGATTAATGCATCATCATGCATTGAAATCTTCAACCAACACTCCAAAACTCGCTGCTCTACCTAAACCCAACATTTCGGCTACCAAACACAGCCGAAATCACCTCCAAACTCTTCCAAAACTTAACCCAACCAAGATCCATCACTTCTAATCATTTCTAAACATCAATTAACATAAAAAAACTCTAAACTCGTCCTTATACCTCCAGCTATAACAGAACACAAAAAAAAAAACACATAAAAAACAACCATTTTCATAAGCAAAAACTTAGGAAACACAACCTATTCGGGATTGGATTGATAAAACCTCATTTCTAACATCATTTAACATCCAAAATACATTAGAGAACTATCTCAAAACAGAGCCCAATCGATTACAACGGAAATCTTCAAGATCTCTTCCAAAATTTTGAGTTTTAAGCCAAAATCTTGTTTCTAACATTAAAACCATTTATAAAACTTTAATAAAGGGTTGAAAACTTGAGAATTTTAGTAAAGACCCAAGTATTTAGAGGAGAAGAACAATTTTACCTCTAAAAGATGATTTCTCCTTTATTTGGGCAAAATTCCATGAAAATGCAATGTGGAAATCAAAAGGATTTGTTGCAAGATTGATTAGGAACCAATGATTGATAGAAATCTCATCAATTGAAGTAAGAATCAATGTGAATTTTGCTGGAGAAAAGGTGTTTGGATGATAGGATTTTGAGAGAAAAAGGAATGAGAGAAAATTAGAGAAAGGTAGTTAAGAAAGTCAAAAAGTAGTTTTCACTTTTCTTTTATTTAATTAAATCATTAATTAAATCACCCAAATTAAGGAAAAATATGGAGAAAAACATTTTGGGTAAATTAGCTCCTTAAAGATTCAAAGTTTCAATCCTTTACAAAACAGTCACTACTAAACTTTGCAAAAATCGCAATTTGGTCACTACAGCAAAATGTAGTATTTCCAAACCTTATTTTCTAAAATTGATTTCACCACTCTCTTATATATATTAAATGAGGATTTTTAGATATTTTTTAATATTTCTAAAGCATCCCGAACTAGGCATTCCGTAAAATTCCCTATTATATTCGAACCGTTTCTCAGACCGGTCCGGTTCATACCCTAAACTTCTAAGCCCAAAATTGGGGTGTTAGAACTCTCCCCCTCTTAAGAAATTTCGTCCTCGAAATATACCTGGAGGAAAAAGATAAGGAAACTGCTTCTTCATGTCATTTTTCCTTTCCCACGTGGCTTCCTCAACACCAAGATGCCTCCACAACACCTTACCCAACTCAATGGTCTTACCACAAAGAACTTTATTGTCCGAATCCAGAATCTCAACCGGCTCCTCATCATAGGTCAAGTCTGGATTCAACTCAACTTTCTCTACAGGCATAACATGCGAAGGATCCGACCGATACCTCCGAAGCATAGAGACATGAAACACATCATGTATCTTTTCCAACTCTTGTGGTAACCTCAGCTTATAAGCAACAGGACCCACACGTTTAATCACCTCGTATGGTCCAATATACTTAGGGCTCAACTTACCCTTTCGGCCAAACCTCATCACCTTCTTCCAAGGTGAAACCTTAAAAAACACACGGTCACCCACCGCAAACTCGATCTCCTTAAGCTTCAAATCCGCGTAAGACTTCTGTTGATCAGAAGCTGCCTTCAACCGCTCACAAATGAGCTTCACCTTCTCGGTGGTTCCTTTCAACAAAGCCGGCATCGAGACCAACTTCTGACCTGTCTCATCCTAGCAAAGAGGAGTTCTGCACTTCCTCCCATACAAGGCTTCATAAGGTGCCATTTGAATACTTGTCTGGTAGCTATTGTTATAAGCAAACTCCACCAAAGGCAAATGCTTCTCCCAAGAGCTTTGAAACTCAATCACGCAGCACCTCAACATATCCTCAAGCACTTGAATAACACGCTCAGACTGACCATCCGATTGTGGATGATAAGAGGTACTGAAATTCAGCCGCGTACCCAAAGCTTGATGCAAACACTCCCAAAAATGCGATGTGAACCTCGGATCTCTATCCGACACTATGGACTTTGGTACACCATGCAAACGCACGATCTCAGCAATGTACAACTCAGCAAGCTTATCCAAGGTATACGTAGTATGCACATGCAAGAAATGCGCACACTTTGTAAGGCGATCCACAATCACCCACACCGAATTCTTCTTCGATGGCGACAAAGGCAAACCAGACACAAAGTCCATGGTGATCCTTTCCCACTTCCATTCAGGTATCCTCAACGGTTGCAACAACCCTGAAGGAAACTGATGCTCAGCCTTAACCCGCTGACAAACCATGCACTTACTCATATATTATGCAACATCATTCTTCGAACCCACCCAATAGTACTCATCCTTCAGATCACGATACATCTTTGTACTACCAGGGTGCATAGCAAAAGGACTACTATGAGCTTCGGTCAGAATAGTACGCCTCAACTCCACATCATTCGGCACCACTATCCGTCTTCCGAAACATAGAACTCCATCATCATTAAAACAAAAATCCGATGGTCTATCCTTAGCAATATCCTGAACATGTGGTACCAAAGAATCATCCAACAACTGCTTATCCTTTATCAACTGAACCAAAGATGGTTTCACTTGTAATTCAGCCACAAGACCTCCATCTTGCGAAATACTCAGGCTGGCAAACATAGCCCTTAACTCAACCGCCACCTTCCTGCTCAAGGCATCCGCCACAACATTAGCTTTTCGCGGATGGTACTTGATTGTTAGATCGTAATCTTTAAGCAACTCCACCCAACGTCGTTGCCTAAGATTCAACTCCTTCTGTGACATCAAATACTTCAAATTCTTGTGGTCCGTGTACACAGTACACCTCTCACCATAAAGATAATGTCTCCAGATCTTCAAAGCAAAAACCACCGCAGCTAATTCAATATCATGCTTAGGGTAATTGCGCTCATGCACTTTCAACTGTCGCGATGCATAAGCCACCACCTTACCCTCTTACATTAGCACACACCCTAAACCAACGTAGGATGCGTCATTGTACACCACAAACTCTTTTCCTGAATCAGGTTGAACCAAGATAGGAGCTTGCGTCAAAGCTGCCTTAAGCTTCTCAAAAGCTTGTTGTCTTGCTTCTGTCCACTCATACTTGACATCTTTTTGCAACAACTTCGTCAAAAGTGCAGCAATCTTTGAAATCCATCCACAAACCTGCAGTAATATCCTGCCAACCCAAGGAAATTACGGACTTCATGAACAAACTTAGGAGGCTTCCAATCCATCACCGCCTCAACCTTCTAAGGATCAACACGAATCCCCTCAGCCGAAACCACATGACCAAGGAACACAACTTCTTTTAACCAAAACTTACACTTGCTCAACTTAGCACAAATCTGATTCTCTAGAAGCGCTTGCAAGACAACCCTTAAATGACCTTCATGTTCCTCCTCAGTACGAGAGTACACGAGGATATCGTCGATGAACCCCACAACAAACTTGTCCAAGTATTAATGGAACACTCTATTCATCATGTCCATAAAAGCTGTAGAAGCATTCGTCAAGCCAAACGACATTACAAGAAACTCATAATGCCCATACCTCGTTCTAAAGGATGTTTTAGGCACATCCACATCTTTCACCTTAAGCTGATAATATCCTGACCTTAAGTCAATCTTGGAAAACACAGCCGCTCCCCGAAACTGATCAAAACGATCATCAATCCTCGGCAAAGGATACCTATTCTTGATAGTCAACTTGCTCAGCTGACGATAATCGATGCACATTCTCATAGTGCCATCCTTCTTCTTCACAAACAAGATCGGCGCACCCCAAGGTGACACACCAGGCCGAATGAAGCCAGGGTCAAGCAACTTCTGAAGTTGCGTCTTCAATTCCTTCAACTCCTTCGGTGCCATGCGATAGGGAGCAATGGACACTGGAGTTGTGTTCTCATACAGCTCAATTCCAAACTCTAACTCTCGACTAGGCGGCAATCAGGTAACTCCTCCGGAAACACTCTAGGAATCTCTCGTAAAATTCTTATATCCTGAACGGGCAACTCCTTGGAACTAGGATTCATCACAAAGGCTAGGTAAGCGTCGCAACCTTGCCTCAGCATTCGACTTGCTTCTTATGTAGACACCACATTGACAAGAAACTTCACAATCTCACCCACCACCACTACTTCATAATCATCCGCAAGTTTCAACGAAACTCGCTTGCTCTCAAAATCCACTACAGCTCGATGCTCAACAAGCCAATCCATACCAAGGATTACATCAAATCCATAAAATGGTAATTCCATGAGATCAACAAGAAAAACATGGTTTTGCACTTTCAAGGGACACCTTCTATACAACTTTCGTGTTATAACAGTCTCACCAAAGGAACTAGTCACACGCATACCAACATCCAAAGACTTAACAGGTAAGCCAAGCATTTGAGCATGTTCACGCAATATGTACGAGTGTGTAGATCCAGAATCAATCAAAGAAAGTAATGATAAGGATTGCAAAGTAAATATACATGCGATCATATTCGTATCATTCCTTCCCTCTCGATGAGCATACACTCGAGCCTCACCGCCACCCCCAGGTTGAACAGCCACAACATGAGCTACATTCCTGCCACCATCATCTTTGCGCTGAAAATTACCACAGCCGCGCCCACGACCTCTCTGTTGCTCAGTTGCTCACACCGGAGCTTGTCCCTTTCTCAGAGGCTGAGGACAATCTTTCTTCAAATGTCCACGGATCCTACAATTCCAGCACGTCGCAAGGTTACTCCAACACTCACCACCGTGCGGTCTACCACAACGGTTACACTCAGGAGTCCTCTTAACAACATTAGGTCCTTGCTGACCTCTACCAGGGTTACCGCCTCCACGCCTAGCATCAAAGTGCGGCCTCCTATCCTTATGCCTCTTGTTGTGATCTCTACCATAGTCGCGTTACTAACCTATAACGGAATCGTTCGCACCTCTCCCGCTCATTAGGGATCAGCTCAGGTGCATACTGACTGTGACGGACAAACTGGATCTCATACTCAGCCACTGTCATGCTACCTTGCACAAGAGACATAAATTCTCTTTTCTTCTCATCTAGGTATCGCACACCCATATACTTCCGCTTAAATGCACTTAGGAAGAACGTCCAGGTCACCTCATCATCTTCCATCCCAGAGATAGTGGTCGTCCACCATGCATAAGCATCACCATGCAGCAGTGACACCACACAACCCAACTTCTGCACATTATTGCAGTTCATCTGACCCAAAATCCTATTGGGTGCTTTCCAACCAAGATTCAGATCCTTCCGGAGATAGACCCCTGAACTTAGTCTCTCCCAGACTGCAAAGACGTTCCAAGGGCAATCTCACATTGGCATCATCCTGATGCGTAGCTCCATGAGCTCCAGCTACTGACGCCTGAAAGGCTCCAGCAATAGCCTGAATTAACATGGTCATGTCAGGAGCAGCTTGCCCCTGCGCACCCTCAGGTCCAGTGACCCCAGCACCAGCACCATCATTACCAGCTCTAGCACCATCACCACCGAGTGGTCCACCACCAGGAAGAGGAGGGAAATCCACTACATTCTCAGCATTCTCATCATTCTCATTCTAAGCCATAGCTCTTGTATTCATCCTCATCTCTCTACGTGGCCCCATTAAAAGGAAAACAATGCACTGAACAAAAATGCAATAACATAATTAGATACAACAAGGTAAGTAATCCAAGTACTCAAGCTCATTTTCGAAAAAAGTTCTTCTCATTAGTTTTGACTTGGCAATGGGATCCCCTATCACACTCCAAACATAGCATAATATCACAAAAACATCACAATTGATATCATACATCACTATTCACACAACATTCTTTCACCCAAAAGGCACATCATGCAATTACACAAACATCACCCCACACAACAACCCCCAATTATACGAGAACCAAGCTATGATACCACCAAATGTAACCCCCTTAGCCCGGCCTAGACGGTTGACCTGAACTACGAAGATCACATGGGGAAAACCAAAGTCAACCCGAAAGTCAACCTTGATTCACGACCCTTTTTTTTCTTTTTAATCTTGTCTAGATGCTTGTTAATCCTAAGTGAGTACTCACGAGATACGATAGAGAAAGGCACATCGATCGGATTTCAAAAAGGGACTCAATTGCACAATATACAAATTTAGGGACCAAAATGTAATTTCTGAAAATTAGAAGGCCCTTATTGATTTTAAAGTTACCAATATGAAATTAGTCATGTTACATGCTTCTCTGCCAAATTTCAACTTAATTGGACATCCTTAGCTTAAGCAATTGCAATCTCAACATTTAGGACTAAAATGTAAAACATGCAAACTTCAGAACAATTAAAATCTGTGACCAACGATCACCTGTTTCGAAACACCTACCAGTCGTATCGAAACTCTAGGTCAAAACACACTCCCGTTTTGAAACTTGTTCCGAAACACGGCTCTCCAGTAGCCAAAACGTTTCGAAACAGCCTCCAACCGTTTCGAAACACGAAGGCCATTACAGGCCCCCGTTTCGAAACGCAAGAGGGTGTTTCGATACAGTTTGCCTAGAAACTGCAGAAAAACCTGGTTTTTCATGCATAAACTCATTCAAACACCTCCCCAAGACTCTCCAATCATGCTAACAAGTCTTTAAACATATAAGGTACATATTTAAAACTCCTAAACACCTTCATAACATCAAACATGAAAACTCACAAATCTAGAGGCATGCTTCGTATTAACAAAACCAAATAGGCAATCAAACTTCAAATCGAACATTTAAGGCCATTTACAATTCAACCCAACCAAGGAAAACATGCCACAACCTTAGGGAGTTCCACACATCTCCCAAAACAAATCTTAGGTTCCCTTTGGCAATTTATCAAAACTAATAGTGTACGAAAACTTCACCATACAGGAGCTTGGATTCCCTTGGACAAACTTAGCTTCCTTGATGCCCTTAAACACCTCAATTATCTGCATTATTGGTAAAAGAGAGTGTAAGCATAATTGCTTAGTGAGGCACGCTCTAAAGAAACCAACACAAGAATGCAATTTTGGAAAACACTTTCATCAAAGCTTTTAAACCACATGCTCATCTCTTTCTCATGCTTGATAAACTTTCAAAGCAAAACTCGTTGAAATCACATGTACCTTCATTCTATCTCATGCATTAAAACCAATGCAAAACTCATGGCAAGGCCATTCACATGCTTGTATTGCCAAAGCATTTCTAAACAAAACACATATGCATATCTCATAGCATAAATCATTTCATCAAGGTACATGTGTAACAAAAACCATTTCATCATTTATATTGGCATTTAGCATCTCATTAATACTCGGATATGCGGACACATTTCTACACTAGACTCTTCCGGTGGAATCTCACATCACCGTACTCACTTGTCTAGCAACACAACTTTCGGTGGAATCTCTCATCACCGTACTCACATGGCAGAATCTCACATTACCACAAAGCTTGGGTATTTCACCAAGTCCTACCCGATGGAATGCCCATCATCGGAAAATCTCCCTTTGGCTTAACCAAATAACACGTACGAATTTTTAGTTTATAGTGCACTCTCATCCTATTGATCGATCAATTATATCCGGTAAGTTTCTCAACATCTATACCAATATAATGTGTTAAAATATCATCACACCTACTGTTTTTCATGCAATAAAACTCAAAGGTTTTCTCACCACATTTCAAATCATAAATCATACTTTGCTTCAAACCAAAAGCTCAAATCTATTCAATGCAACATGCCATCTCATGACATCTTTACAAGCATAATCTCATGCTCCAAAACATGCATAAAAACAGTAGGAATTTAACAATCTCTAACCATGAGCATGTAAAAACATTTTGGGGCCAAACACCACTTTAGAGAGATCAAATCAAGCTATACTTACTTCCGGACTTAGGAAGGTGCTTCAAACCTCTCCTAAATCCTTAAACCTTTTATTTTTGTCCTCATGGACTTCAAACCCAAACGCACTCACCGATTTCGTTTCGCTTGCTTGCCGAAACGCCAATTAAGCTTCCGGATCAACTCCAAAAGTGTCCGAAGATGTCTCCCCTGTTTTAGACACATAAAAGCAGAGGATTAATGCATCATCATGCATTGAAATCTTTAGCCAACACTCCAAAAACTCGCTGCTCTACCTAAACCCAACATTTCGGCTACCAAACACAACTGAAATCACCTCCAAACAATTCCAAAACTTAACCCAGCCAAGATCCATCACTTCTAATCATTTCTAAACATTAATTAACATCAAAAACAACTTTAAACTCGTCCTTATACCTCCAACTATAACAGAACACCAAAAACACCTCAAAAATACCATTTTCATAAGCAAAAACTTAGGAAACACAACCTATTCGGGATTGGATTGAAAAAAAAATATTTCTAACATCATTTAACGTCCAAAATACATTAGAGAACTATCTCAAAACAGAGCCCAATCAATTACAACGAAAATCTTCAAGATCTCTTCCAAAATCTTGAGTTTTAAGCCAAAATCTTGTTTCTAACATTAAAACCATTTATAAAACTTTAATAAAGGATTGACAACTTGAGAATTTCAGTAAAAAACTGAGTATTTAGAGGAGAAGAACAATCTTATCTCTAAAAGATGATTTCTCCTTGATTTGGGCAAAATTCCATGAAAAATACAATTTGGAAATCAAAAGGATTTGTTGCAAGATTGATTAGGAACCAATGATTTATGGAAATCTCATCAATTGAAGTAAGAATCAATGTGAATTTTGCTGGAGAAAAGGTGTTTGGATGATAGGATTTTGAGAGAAAAAGGGATGAGAGAAAATTAGAGAAAGGTAGTGAAGAAAGTCAAAAAGTAGTTTTCACTTTTTTTTATTTAATTAAATCATTAATTAAATCACCCAAATTAAGGAAAAATCAGGAGAAAAATATTTTGGGTAAATTAGCTCCTTAAAGATTCAAAGTTTCAATCCTTTACATAACAGACACTACTAAACTTTGCAAAAATCGCAATTTGGTCACTACACCGAAATATAGTATTTCCAAACCTTATTTTGTAAAATTGATTTCACCACTCTCTTATATATATTAAATGAGGATTTTTAGATATTTTTCAATATTTTTAAAGCATCCCGAACTAGGCTTTCCCTAAAATTCCCTTTTATATTCGAATTGTTTCTCAGACCGGTCCGGTTCAGACCCTAAACTTCTAAGCCCAAAATTGGGGTGTTACAGTTGAGGCAGGACATGCAAAAGTTAAAAGAGTGTCTTGTTAAATGAATCATTAAATTAACAACTTTTATTTTAAATAATAAAACTAAAAGGTTTGATCTAAATATTTGATTTGGTTGATTCACTCCTTCGTGTCAAGGATGTTGGATCTTGTAAATGATTGCCACTTTCTTCTTGTTTGAAGGAGCCAAACAAATATTGGCCCCACTTCTTCATGTCAAGAGTACTAGAGTTTGTTGACGATTATCTGCCCTTTCCTGTTTGAGGATGTCAAACATGAAATAAATTTCCTTTAAGAAATTCATGTTTTGAGTAAAATATCCTTGTAGAAGGATTTAATTAAGAAATTCCAATTTTGAGAAAAAAATATTCTTATAGAATGATGGAATTAAGAAATTCCTATTGTGAGAAAAAAATATCCGTATGAAAGGAAGGAACACAAGATTCATCATGTCCATGAATGCGGCCGGTGCATTTGTCAAGCCAAACGACATCACAAAGAACTCATAATGTTCGTACCTTGTACGGAAAGCTATCTTAGGAAAATCCATATTTTTACCTTCAACTGATAATATCTAGACCTCAAATCAATTTTAGAAAACGCTGAAGCACCTTGAAACTGATCAAACAAATCATCAATCCTTTGCAAATGATACTTGTTCTTAATCGTCAACTTGTTCAGTTGGCGATAATCTATACACATACGCATCGTGCCATCCTTCTTCTTCACAAACAAGACTGGTTCACCCCAAGGTTAAACACTAGGCCTAATGAACTCTCGATCTAGCAACTCCTAAAGTTGCGTCTTCAACTCCTTCAACTTATTTGGATTTTGGAGCCATTTGATAGGAAGCAATAGACACTATATTCGTATTTTCAAACAACACCATAACCAACTCAACCTCTCTATTCGGCGGCAACCCAGACAACTCTTCTAGAAATACGCTCGAAAACTCACATATTGTACGTATGTCCTGTACACGGACTTTCTTCGATCATGGATTCATCACAAAAGCTAAGAAAGCTTCAGAACCTAACTCCATCATACGACTCGCTTCAGGAGTCGAAATTGTATTGGACAAGAATTTCACATACTCGCCCACGTTTACCACTTCGTAATCATCAACTAGTTTCAAGGTAACTCGCTTAGTATCAAAATCGACCAAAGCCCTATGCTCAGTCAACCAATCCATCCCAAGGATTACATAAAAACCATAGAAACGTAACTCCGTTAAATAAACTGGAAACACATGGCCTTGAATAGATAAAGGGCATCTCTTGTACAACCTTCTCGTAACAACAATTTCACCAAATGAACTAGTTACTTACATTCCCACATCTAACATCTCACCAGGGATATCAAGAAAATGTGCATGCTCACACAAAATATATGAATGCGTAGAACTAGAATCGTCTATACTCTAGCTCTGATATCACAAATGTAACACCCCCTTCCCGGTCTGATCGAGAACCAGGTCGGAAGGTGAGATCACTGTTCAATACAATAAACAATGCGACAAAATTTCTTTTTTTATATTAACCTTTAAGCCAATATTACACAATAATATAATGCTTCAATACCTTTTAGTCCATTTAATCCATACGAAGCAATAATTAATCAAACATGGCTAAATTGCAACTAATATAAGTCTGAGGGACTAAACTATAAATTTAACAATTAAGAGGTCTTTTAGTGTAATGGACTTTACCATATTGGAATTCATAAAATTATTGACACACCTGTAAAATTTCATAACATTTGGAGAACCCTAGCTCAATCAATTTAATCGTTCAATATTCAGTGACTAAATTGTGAACATTTCAAGATGTTTAATGTGCCTTTAACTAACTTAACTTACCCCGTGTCGAAACACCCTGGGGCTATTTCGAAACGGGTGAATGATGGTCAACCCTTGTTGACTTTACCCTTTAGGTCGTATCGATACATGCATGTCTCGTAATGAAATGGGTTGACTTCATTTGACTTTGACTCGTTTCGATGCGCTATAAACCCGTATCGAAATAAAGAAATCCATAGGCAAAATGTTTCCAAACAACCATGGACTGTTACGATATGCCCTATTGCTCAAGCTCAATTATGCTTATCCGTATCGAAACGTCATCACCCATTTCGATACGGTCTGACTTGTAATGACATATTTTTGCTGGTTTTTATTCAATTTGATCCATTAAATGATGTCCAAAGCAACGCAACTTCATACACAATATTTCAATTGTATAAACTACTAGCATGCCAAATTTCATGATCATACGAATACATTTACTATGTTTTGACCTTTATGAGCCAAGTATGCACTTTTAAACCATTTTAAGCCAACCAAAAAAGCCATTTATGGCCATTAGCCATATTACAACATATGCATGCCACAAACATAACAATTAGGCATAAATGACTAGTTCAACTACTTTTCCTCTTTCCTAGGAGTTGTTAGGATCAAAACACATTGCTTTGGGGCTTGTAGTGACTTGTCTTGTTTTGCCAATCCGATCTTCCGACACACGAATCCTTTCAACCTGAAAATGCATGAGATGAGACACGTTAGGCATACAATGCCTAGTGAGGTAGTCATAATCAATATGAACAACAATATGTCAAGTATCAATATATATATGATCACATGCTTAACAATGTCAATGCTATGCAACAATATACAATATTTAACATATTTTTATCATCATTATTCCTTGGATTGAATCAAGATAGTGGATACGCGAATTCCTACGGCTCACCAAATCGATGAATGGCCCAGTCCCTTCGCCTCGCCAATATGACCAATATCAATACACATCTCTCCGCCTCGCCAAATCAATATAGGCCGTAGCCTTAGGACCGTAGTCCTCTTGTACACTAAGCTCATGAATTCTATGGCATGCCAATTATATCAAATATCTATTCAAATCCAAGGTTCCAATGTTCATATCCATTTCAATAATCAATAAGTACTCCGATGTCAAATCATTTTAATATTATCGATAACCAATATGTCTTATAATCAATGTTTCATGGTTCGATGCCAATAACAATAATCAATCATCTCTTAGCAATGTTTCAATAACAATATCTATACAATGACAATGCTCAATGAGAATACCAATAAACATAATCGATGTTCAATGAAAAACTTACCGACACTTACCAAGGTGTTCGACTAACCATCCAATGCAATTTCTCCAATGACAATATTAACGATATAATCTAAATCATCAAATAAAGATTCAGGAATGCTTTTCGCCTAATCCCGAGACTCCGACTACACTCACCTTGATAATCCGAAGTTTTCAAGGCTCTCAGATAACAATCCCCTTATTCCTAGCTTTGGATGGAGACTGTAACTCCCTTATCCCGGCCTAGACGGTTGACCCGAACTACGAAGATTACACGGGGAAAACCAAAGTCAACCCGAAAGTCAACCTTGATTAAAGACCTTTTTTCCTTTTTAGTCTTATCTAGATGCACATTAACCTTAAGCGTACACCAGAGAAAAACATACTTGAAAAGCACAGCGATCGAAAAGCGATAAGGGACTCAATTGCACAACATACAAAAGTAAGGGTCCGAATGTAAATTCTGGAAAGATGGAGGACTTAACTGATTTTTAAGTTACCAAAATCAAATTAACCATATTACATGCTTCCCTGACAAATTTCATCGTAAACGGACATCTCAAACTTAAGCAATTGCAAAAACAATTTACAGGACTAAAACGTAAAGCTTGCAAACCTTAAAACCATTCAAATCAGTGCCCAACGGTCATCTGTTTCGGAACAGGGTTGACAGTTTCGAAACGCGGGTTCGTTTCGAGACCTGTATCGAAACAGGGCCTGGCAGTGGCCAAAACGTTTCAGAACGGCCTCTACCCGTTTCGATACACGAAGGCCATTATAGGCCCCCGTTTCGAAACGCTAGTGCCCGTTCCGATATGGACTGCCCAGAAAGTGCAGAATTTGCTGGTTTAACATACATTTAACCACTCAAACACATCCTAAAGACTTCCTAATCATGCCACAAGTCATCATGCATATAAGGTACATGTTTTCATCATCAATACACATTCATGGTATCAAACAAGGAAATCCACAAGTCTATAGGTATGCATCCTAATATTCAAAACCAACCAATCATCAATCACCAAAACAAGCATCAAAATGGTCATTTACAATACCAAAACATTTAAGACATCATGCCACAACTAGGGAGTCCCAAAACATCTCCCAAAAACACAATCTAGGTTCCTATTGCCAAATATCAAAAACTAATAATGTTGTGAAATAGTCACCATACATGAGCTTAGCGTTCCCTTGGATTCTTAGCCTCCTTGCTGCCCTCAAACACCTCAAATATCTGCATTATTGGTTCAAGAGAGAGCGTAAGCACAAATGCTTAGTGAGACATGCTCTAAAGAAACAACACAATAATGCATTTTATTAAAAATCTTTCACAAGGCCTTTCACAACCCCTCAACACCCTTGATGGAGTTTAACGGTACAATCACAACCCCTCTACATCACTCATCGGTAGTTGTACAACATCACTAACGAGAACACGGGACAATCAACACAAGATCCACACATGGACTTTTAACCACCATTGTGACCTTAAACATCTCGTTAGTGTACTTGGATGGAGTTTACGGTACAATTACAACCCCTCAATGTCCAAGGCGACTTTATTCACGGTGCACCCAATCCTATAGACGGCTAACTATATCCGATTCAAGTACTTTAAAACCAACACATCACTTGCCAATATACATCAATTATCATCAATAATCCACTGTTTTAAAACATCTAAATCAAAGCCATTTAACAACATGCATCACTATGCATCAATCCACATCTTTAACAAATCAAACCGAGGATCTCTTACCTTGAGCATCCTTCAACATATGGCTTTCATAACCAGCATTAACCATGCTAAACATGCTTTCAAAAACATAATTTAAACATGCAATTATCAACCAATGCATCGAACCAATCCATGGCTCATCCAAGAGAGTTTTTCTGAAAACTTACTCTTGAGCTTAGTTAAGTTGATTAGACTTTAACTAAGCTCCCAAACCTTCAAACATTCGATACAAAGCTGGAAATCCAACTCCACTCACCAATTCCATTTCGCAAGCTTGCCGAAACGCCGTTCAAGCCTCCGGATCAACACCACAAGAATCCGAAGTTGTCTCCCCTGTTTTAAACACATCAAAGCAGAGGATTAATGCATCATCATGCATTAAAATCTTCATCCATTACACTTAAACTCCCTGCTCTCACCAAAACTAACATTTCAGCTACCAAACACAACCGAAATCACTTCCAAACTCTTCCACAACATAACCCAGCCAAAATCCATCACTTATAACCATTCCTAAACATCAACTAACATCCAAAAAAACCTAAACTCGTCCTTATACCTCCAGCTATAATAGAACACCAAGATCACCCCAAAAACCACCATTTTCATAAGCAAAAACTTAGGAAATTAAACCTATTCGGAATTGCATTGATTAAACCTCAATTACACATCATTAAACATCCAAAATACATTTAAAATCCATCTCAAAACAGAGCCCAAACAATCATCACGAATTTCTTCAAGATTTGTTCCAAATCTTGAGTTTTAAGCCAAAATCAAGATCACAACATTAAACCTTTTATAAAACTTAATTTAAGGATTGAGAACTTGGGAATTTCAGTAAAGAACTGAGTATTTAGAGGAGAAGAACATCCTTACCTCTAAATGTAGATTTCTCCTTGATTAGAGCCAAAATCCTTGAAAATTCAAGAAGCAAATGAAGAGGATTTGATGTAGAAAGGATTAGGAACCAATTGAGGATTGAAACCTCATCATTTAGTGTGAAAATCAAAAGAAATGTTGTTGTAGAAATGTGTTTGGCTGAGAGAATTTTTAGAGAAAATGAGATGAGAAAGTTTTAGTAAAAGTTAGTTATGAAATCTCAAAATTGATTTTTTCCACTTTTGCTTTAATTAATTAAACATTAATTAAATCATTAAAATCTAAGAAAAATCTGGAGAAATCCTTTCTTGGGTAAATTAGCTCCTTAAAGATTCAAAGTTCCAATCCTTACAAAACAGTCACCACTGAACCTTTCAAAAATTACATTTTAGTCACTATTTCGAAACGTTGCACTTCCAAACCTTATTTTCTAAAATTGATTTCACCACTCTCTTATATATATTAAAAGAGGATTTTTAGATATTTTTCCATATTTTTAATGCAACCCGAACTAGGCTTTCCCTAAAACCACCTTTTATATTCGAACCAAAAATCAGACCGGTCCCGTTCATACCCTAAACTTCCAAGCCCAAAATTGGGGTGTTACAACTCTCCTCCCCCTTAAGAAATTTTGTCCTCGAAATTTACCTGGAGGAAAGAGATACGGAAACTGCTTCCTCATGTCATCCTTTTGTTCCCATGTGGCTTCCTTAACACCACGATGCTTCCACAACACCTTTACCAACTCAATCGTCATGCCTCGAAGCACTTTACCAACACCACGATGACTTGTTGGATTGATTAGAAGGTCATAGGGATGTGTTTGAATGGTTAATTGTATGTTAAACCAGCAAAATCTGCACATTTTGGGTAATCCTTATCGGAACGCGCACCCGCGTTTCGAAACGGGGGCCTGTAATGGCCTTCATGTTTCGAAACGGGTAGAGGCCATTCCGAAACGAATTGGCCACTACCAAGCCATGTTTCGATACTGGTCTCGAAACGAACCCGCGTTTCGGAACGGTCAACCCTGTTTCGAAACATATGACCGTTGGGCACTGATTTGAATGGTTTTAAGGTTTGCAAGCCTTACGTTTTAGTCCTGTAAATTGTTTTTGCAATTGCTTGAGTTTGAGATGTCCGTTTACGGTGAAATTTGTCAGGGAAGCATGTAATATGATTAATTTGATATTGGTAATTTAAAAATCAGCTGAGTCCTTCATCTTTTCAGAGTTTACAAATTGGTCCCTAACTTTGTATGTTGTGCAATTGAGTCCCTTATTGTTTTCTGATCGCTGTGCTTTCCAAGTATGATTTCTCAAGCGTACGCTTAAGGTTAATGTACATCTAGATAAGATTAAAAAGAAAAAAAGGGTCGTTAATCAAGGTTGACTTTCAGGTTGACTTTGGTTTTCCCCGTGTAATCTTCGTAGTTCAGGTCAACCGTCTAGGCCGGGCTAAGGGGGTTACAAATATGGATGATAACGATGAGATATCCATGGATAGTCAAAACCCTAGCTTAAAATTATGCTTGGTATATCCATGGAACTCAATAATCAGTTGAGGAATATAGCTTACTCGATCAATGGCAACGATTCAATATCTATATAACGAAGAAAAAGCAAAGCTTAAAATTATCTCCAATGGAGGTGCTTGCTTAGATAAAAATGAAGATAACTATGGAGATGATTCCTTTTTAAATCTCAGTGAGTTTCTATTCCTTATTTCCTTTATTTTACAATATACTCAATGCTGAGTGGATCGAATGATCGAACTAAACTAAGAGGGGGTGAATTGCATTTTTAAAGTTCTTGGTGGTGGAATTTGCAAATAAAAATGGTAGACAAGGAATTTTAGAGTGGTTCAAGTTCCAAATGAACTCTACATCCACTACCTTAGCTTCACTAAGGATTTTCAACAATTCTACTAATTGCTCTTCACCTTTTCTAGGCTAAAGAGGTAACCCTTACAATTTTTGGTCAAATTTTGTTCAAATTTTCTACTCAAAATTTGACCCAATCCTCACACAATTGAAACAAAGAATTTGTTGGCTAAGCAAGTATCTCTCGATACAAAATATAGCCCAATTACAAGCACTCAACCCAATTGAAATGATAAGAATGAAAAATACAATTGGGGTTACAAGACAATAATGGGATTTAGGCACAAATGCTTGGATTTGATGTTTTGATGTTTGCTTTAGGATCAATAGTTGTTGCTGAAGCTTTTAGAGGTCCCTTTTATACATTCTCATTGAATTCTAGCCGTTGTAGTTGTTGCAATCATCAATAGAGCCGTTGGGGGTGTTGTAACGCCCCAATTTTGGGCTTAGAAGTTTTGGGTTTGGACCGGTTCGGTCGAAGTGCGGTTCGAATATAAAAAGGTGAAATTAGGAAAGCCTAGTTCGGGTTGCATTAAAAATATGGAAAAATGTCTTAAAATCATCTTTTATTATATATAAGAGAATGGTGGAATCAATTTTACAAAATATGGTTTGGAAGGGTGACATTTTGGTTAGTGACCAAAATGTAATTTTTGAAAACTGCGAGACTGTTTTAAAAAGGATTGAAACTTTGAATCTTTAAGGAGCTATTTACCCAAAAGGAGTTTCTCCAGATTTTTCCTAAATATTAAATGATTAATTAATGGTTTTAAAATAAAAGAAAAGGGAGGGAAGATATTTTGGCATTTTCCAACTAACTTTTCCACATTTTCCATTTTCATTTTCTCTCATCTTTTCTCTCAAACCAAACACATTTCTCCAGAGCTTTTCCCTCTGATTTTGTCATCTAAACAACACATTTCAATCCTCTTTTGATCTATAATCATCTCTTCAACAAAACCTTATCATTTGCTATTTGGATTTTCAACAATCTTGGTTCCAAAAAGGGAGAAACTCAAGTTTAGAGGTATGAACGTCCTTCTCCTCTAAATTCTCAGTTTTTTACTGAAATTCCCAAGTTCTCAATCCTTGATTTATGTTTTATTAAAGGTTTTACAATTGAACTCTTGATCTTGGCTTTAAAATGCAAGATTTGGTTGATTTTTGGTAAAATTCGTATGATCTGTTTGAGCAGTGATTTGATGTGTCTTTTTTATGTTAAATGAATGTATAATTGATGAGAAGTTGAGGTTTAATTAATGCAATCCCGGATAGGTTAAATTTCCTAAGTTTTGCTTGAGTTTTTGGTTGATTTTGGAGTGATCTTGATGATCTGCTTTAGTTGGAGGTATAAGGACGTGGTTAGATCCTTTTTGGATGTTAATTGAGGTTTATGAATGTTTAGATTTGATGGATCTTGGCTGGGTAGTGTTGTGGAGTTGTTTGGATGCATTTTCGGTTGTGTTTGGTAGCCGAAAATGGAGTGTGGATGAGAGCAGCGAGTTTAGGTGCTTTCATTGAAGCTATTAATGCATGATGATGCATTAATCCTCTGCTTTGATGTGTTTAAAACAGGGGAGTCATCTTTGGATCCTAGTGGTGGTGATCCGAAAGCTTGATTGGTGTTTTGGCAAGTGGCGAAACGGAATCGGTGAGTGGATTTTGGTTTTCAGCTTTGAAACCAATGTTTTGAAGGTTTGGGAGCTTAGTTTAAGTCTAAGCAACTTAGCTAAGCTCAAGAGTAAGTTTTTGGAAAAAACTCTCTTGATGATGAACCATGGATTGGTTGTATGCAATGTGGTTTGTTTGCATGTTTTAAATCCTATTTTGAAAGCATATTTAGCATGTTTATTTGCTGAGATTATAAGCCATGTGTTGAAGGATGCTCAAGGTAAGAGATCCTTGTTTTTGAACATTGTTTTAATGTGGTTCGATGCTTAGAGATGCATGATGTTTATGGCTTTGTTAAATGCTTTAAAACAGTGGAATAATGTTGTTAATGATGCATATTGGCAAGTGATGGTTAAGGTCACAAAGGTGGTTAAAAGTCCTTGTGTGAGGCTTGTTTATTTAAGAACAACATGGTGGTTAAAAGTCCATGGTTGGTTCTTGGTTAAGATCACCAAGGTGGTTAAAATTCCTTGTGTGAGTCTTGTGTATTTAAGAACAACATGGTGGTTAAAAGTCCATGGTTGGTTCTTGGTTAAGGTTACAAAGGTGGTTAAAATTCCTTGTGTAAGCCTTGTTTATTTAAGAACACCAAGGTGTTTAAAAGTCCTTGGGTGATTCTTGTTAAGGACACAAAGGTGTTTAAAAGTCCTTGTGTGGTCCTTGTGAATTGTATGAACACCATGGTGTTTAAAAGCTCATGGATGATTCTTGTTAAGGACACAATGGTGTTTAAAAGTCCATGTGTGGTCCTTGGAAATTGTAAGATCACAATGGTGTTTAAAAGTCCATGTGTGGATC
The DNA here is from genome assembly GCA_958450335.1 of Hibiscus tridactylites. Classification (NCBI taxonomy): domain Eukaryota; kingdom Viridiplantae; phylum Streptophyta; class Magnoliopsida; order Malvales; family Malvaceae; genus Hibiscus; species Hibiscus tridactylites. Next base: position 30,467,987 of record OY288276.1, read on the forward strand.
TTATGTTGATTGTATCACTTGTGGCCAATATGACATGTTATGAACTTGAAGCATGATATGCTTGTTTTAAATGCTTATGTGCATGAGTAAATGTTGCCTTGAGTTAAGGTTTATAAATGTGTCTTGTGAATGCATTATTGAGTGGTTTTAATTGAGCATTCCCCACTAAGCTTTTGCTTACGCTCTCTCTCTTTTCTTAAACCAATAATGCAGAGCATTGAAGTGCATTTGGGGCAGCAAGGAAGCCAAGAATCCAAGTGAAGGTTCTAAGCTCATGTATGGTGAACATTTTCCTAAAACTATTAGCTTTTGGGTATTTGGCAATGAGGGACCTATGTTGTTGTTTTGGGAGATGTTTGGACTCCCTAAGTTGGTTTTTGTTGATATTGATGTTGGTACATGTAATTAGCCTCTTGGTATGTGTTTTGGTGATTTGAGGATTTCGTGGTTTGCATAATAGGATGCTTGCCTATAGAATTGGGTATTTCTTAATTGGATGCCATGTTGATGTTTGGTTGATGCAATTATGTTCCTTATGCATGTAATGGCTTGCTGGTATAATTTGGCGGCTTTTGGAGCATGTTTGATGGGTCAATTGTGTGTTTATTCAGCTAATTTTCTGCAATCTGGGCAGGCCGTATCGGAACGGGTGCTACCGTTTCGGAACAGGGGCCTGAAATGGCCTAGGCGTTCCGGAACGGGAGGAACCGTTACGGAACGGAAATGCCACTGCCAAGCCATGTTTCGGAACCCGTTTCAGAACGGTCCCGCGTTTCAGAACAAGTCCTCCCTGTTTCGGAACAGTCGACCGTTGGGCTCTGAATTTGATGGTTATATGTTTTGAAATGTTTGCATTTTGGTCCTAAATCTTGTTATTGCAATTGCATGAGTTTGAGATGTCCGTTTGAGCTGAATTTTGGCAGAGAAGCATGAAACATGAGTAATTTCATATTGGTAACTTTAATTTGGTTTAAGTCCTTATAATTTTCAGAATTTGCAATTTGGTCCCTAAAGTTGTAATTTGTGCAATTGAGTCCCTGAATGTTCTCTGATTGTTATGATCTTTGAATATGATGATCTTGTGAATATATCTTGGGATAATGTGCATCTAGACAAGATTAAACAGAAAAAAAGGGTCGTTAATCAAGGTTGACTTTCGGGTTGACTTTGGTTTTCCCCGTGTAAACTTCTTAATTCGGGTCAACCGTCTAGGCCGGGTTAAGGGGGTTACATTTGGTGGTATCAGAGTTGAGTTCTCGAGTAATTGGGAATGATTATGTGGATGATTAAAGTATGTATGCTTTGTATGCTTGCTGAATGAAAGCATGTTGAGTGAATTGTAAATATGTTGCAATTGTGGTGTATGCTGGGGTGAAGCATGTTGTGGGTACACATTGCCAAATCAAAGCTAATGTAATGATGTTGTTTTTAAATGAAAATGAGCTTGAGTACTTGGATTGCTTACCTTGCTGAGCCTGACTTGTTTTATTGCATTGTGATTGTATTGTTAGAGTATGGCACCTCGTAGAGAAGTAAGGGTTAATACGCGAGCTATGGCTCAAAGTGAAAATGAAGAGAACGTTGAGAATGCTATGGATTTACCTCCTCCGCCTGGTGGTGGTGGTGCTGAGGGTGAAGGAGCTGGTGTTGCAGCTGGTGCTGGGGTCGCTGGACCTGAAGCTGGTCAGGGGCAAGTTGTTCCTGACATGACGATGTTAGTACAAGCTATTGCTGGTGCTTTTCGAGCAGCAGTAGATGGAGCTCAAGGAGCTGGGCATCAGGGAGATGCTGGAGTTAGACTACCCTTGGAACGCTTACGCAGTCTGGGAGGGACTGAGTTCAGGGGTTTGTCAGCTGAAGGTTCAGAGTCTTGGTTAGAGAGTACCAAGAGAATCTTGGGTCAGATAAGTTGCACTGATGTGCAGAAGCTGGGGTGTGTGGTATCATTGCTGCAAGATGATGCATACACGTGGTGGACAACCACTATCTCTGGGATGGCGGAAGCTGATGTAACTTGGACGTTCTTTCAGAACGCGTTCAAGAGAAGGTATCTGGGTGTGAGGTACCTAGATGAAAAGAAAAGGGTGTTCATGTCTCTTACCCAGGGGAGCATGTCTGTAGCTGAGTATGAAGTTTAGTTTGTTCGACTCAGTCAATACGCACCTGAGCTTATTCCGGACGAGCGGGAGAGGTGTGAAAGGTTCCGTTATGGTTTAGTGACGGAAGTAAAGATGTATGTGCTGGCTACCGAGTATAGTGATTTTGATGTGCTGGTGGGCCGAGCAAAGGACATTGAGATGAACTTGGGTTTATCTTCTAGAAGTGCTGGGTCAAGAGCTGGTAAGCGAGCAGCCGAATATAGTTCCGGTGGTGGACGGAACAAGAGGGGACGTGATCAGAAGTATCAGTCCTCAGCTAAGCGAGGTGGTGGTGCGCCTGCTCGGGGAGGCAATGCTAGAGTTGATCCGAGTGCGTGTTGGACATGTGGTTCGCGAGGCCATATGAAACGTGATTGTCCTCGAGCTGTGAGGGAGGTGCAGGCTCCTGTTGTGGCAGCTGGTAATGCGTTCTGGAACTGTGGATCTACGGATCACATGAGGAGAGAGTGTCCTATGTTGGCTGGTGGCCAAGTGCGTGCTCCTGTTGTTGTTGCACCACAGAGAGGTCGTGGGCGCGGCCGTGGTAACTTTCAGCGGAGAGAGGAAGGTGGTCGGGGTGTGGCCCATGTTGTGGCTATTTAGCCTGAGGGTGGCGGCCAAGCCAGGGTGTATGCTCAGCGGGAGGGGAGGAATGACGCGGATGTGATCGCAGGTACTTTTACTTTGCAATCCTTGTCATTACTTTCCTTGATCGATTCTGGATCTACGCACTCATACATATTGCGTGAGCATGCTGAATTGCTTGGTTTGCCTGTTGAGTCTTTGGATGTTGGTGTGCGTGTCACTAGTTCTTTTGGTGAGACTGTTGTGACTCGAAAGCTATATAGAAGATGTCCCTTGGTTGTGCAAGGTCATGTTTTTCCTGTTGACCTTATGGAGTTGCCTTTCTATGGTTTTGATGTAATCCTTGGTATGGATTGGCTTGTTGAGCATCGTTCTGTAGTGGATTGTGAGAATAAGCGAGTTTCGTTGAAGCTTGCGGATGATTATGAGGTAGTTGTGGTTGGTGAGAATGTGAAGTTTCTTGCCAATGTGGTGTCTACATTGGAGGCGAGCCGGATGCTGAGGCAAGGTTGTGAAGCTTACCTAGCTTTTGTGATGAATCCTAGTTCTAAGGAGTTGCGTGTGCAGGATATCAGGGTTGTACGAGAGTTCCCTGGTGTGTTTCCTGAGGAGTTGCCTGGATTGCCTCCTAATTGCAAGGTGGAGTTTGGGATTGAGCTGTATGAGAATACAACTCCTGTGTCCATTACCCATTATAGAATGGCTCCTAAAGAGTTGAAGGAACTGAAGACGCAATTGTAAGAGCTGCTTGATCGTGGTTTCATCCGGCCGAGTGTATCACCTTAGGGTGCACCGGTCTTGTTTGTGAAGAAGAAGGATGGCACTATGAGAATGTGCATTGATTACCGTCAGCTGAACAAGTTGACTATCAAGAATCGGTATCCTTTGCCGAGAATTGATGATCTCTTTTATCAATTTCGGGGAGCAGCTGTGTTCTCTAAGATTGACTTGAGGTCAGGGTATTATCAGTTAAAGGTAAAGGATGTGGATGTGCCTAAGACAACTTTCAGGACAAGGTATGGGCATTATGAGTTCCTTGTGATGCCGTTTGGTTTGACAAATGCTCCTGCGGCTTTCATGGACATGATGAATCGTGTGTTTCATGAATACCTGGACAAGTTTGTTGTGGTGTTCGTTGATGATATCCTCGTGTACTCGCCTACTGAGGAGGAGCATGAAGAGCATTTGAGGATTGTGTTGCAAGCTTTGCTGGAGAATCAGCTTTATGCCAAGCTGAGCAAATGTGAGTTCTGGTTAAGTGAAGTGGTGTTTCTTGGGCATGTGGTTTCTGCTGAGGGGATTCGTGTTGATCCTCAGAAGATTGAAGCGGTGATGAATTGGAAAGTTCCTAAGTCTGTTCATGAGGTTCGTAGTTTCCTTGGTTTTGCGGGATACTACCGGAGGTTTGTGGATGGGTTCTCAAAGATTGCTGCACCTTTGACAAAGTTGTTGCAGAAGGATGTTAAGTATGAGTGGACGGAAGCGAGAAATCAAGCTTTTGAGAAGCTTAAGGCAGCTTTGACGCAAGCTCCGATCTTGGTTCAACCTGAATCAGGGAAAGAGTTTGTGGTCTATAGTGATGCGTCCTATGTTGGTTTAGGATGTGTGTTGATGCAAGAGGGTAAGGTGGTGGCTTATGCATCATGGCAGTTGAAAGTGCATGAGCGCAATTATCCTACGCATGACATTGAGTTGGCTGCGGTGGTTTTTGCTTTGAAGATCTGGAGACATTATCTGTATGGTGAGAAGTGTATTGTGTACACTGATCACAAGAGTTTGAAGTATCTCATGTCTCAGAAGGAGTTGAATCTTAGGCAGCGGCGATGGGTGGAGTTGCTCAAGGATTATGATTTGACGATTGAGTATCACCCTGGAAAAGCTGATGTTGTGGCGGATGCCTTGAGTAGGAAGGTAGCTGTTGAGCTGAGGGCTATGTTTGCCAGTTTGAGTATTTCGCGCGATGGTGGTGTTGTGGCTGAGTTGCAAGTGAAACCATCTTTGGTTCAGTTGATCAAGGAAAAGCAGTTGCTGGATGATTCCTTGGTACCGCATGTTCAGGATATCGCGGAGGGTAGGCCTTCGGATTTCTGTTTTAATGATGACGGTGTGTTGTGTTTTGGGAGTCGGATAGTAGTGCCCAATGATGCTGAGTTGAGGCGTGCTATTCTGACTGAAGGTCATAGTAGTCCTTTTGCTATGCACCCTGGTAGTACTAAGATGTATCGAGATCTTCGTGATGAGTACTATTGGGTGGGTTTAAAGAAAGATGTTGCAGAGTTTGTGAGCAAGTATATGGTGTGTCAGCGAGTTAAGGCTGAGCATCAGGTTCCTTCAGGGTTGTTGTCACCGTTGTCACCATCGAAGAAGAATTCGGTGTGGGTGATTGTGGATCGCCTGACGAAGTGTGCGCATTTCTTGCCTGTGCATACTACGTATTCTTTGGATAAGCTTGCGGAGCTGTACATTGCTGAGATTGTGCGGCTGCATGGTGTGCCTAAGTCGATTGTGTCGGATAGGGATCCGAGGTTTACATCGCGTTTCTGGCAGTGTTTGCATCAAGCTTTGGGTACACGGTTGAATTTCAGTACATCTTATCATCCTCAGTCGGATGGTCAATCCGAGCATGTTATCCAGATTTTGGAGGATATGTTGAGGTGCTGTGTGATTGAGTTTCAGGGCTCTTGGGAGAAACATTTGCCTTTGGTAGAGTTTGCTTATAACAATAGTTATAAGGCAAGTATTCAAATGGCACCTTATGAAGCTTTGTACGGGAGGAAGTGTAGGACTCCTTTGTGTTGGGCTGAAACGGGTCAGAAGTTGGTTTCGATGCCAGCTTTGTTGAAAGGAACCACCGAGAAGGTGAAGCTCATTTGTGAGCGGTTGAAGGCAGCTTCTGATCAGCAAAAGTCTTACGCGGATTTGAAGCGTAAGGAGATTGAGTATGCGGTGGGTGACCGTGTGTTTTTGAAGGTTTCGCCTTGGAAAAAGGTGATGAGGTTTGGCCGGAAGGGTAAGTTGAGCCCTAGGTACATTGGACCATACGAGGTGATTGAGCGTGTGGGTCCTGTTGCGTACAAGTTGAGGTTACCTCAAGAGTTGGAAAAGATTCATGATGTGTTTCATGTTTCTATGCTTCGGAAGTATAGATCGGATCCTTCGCATGTGATGCCTGTGGAAGGAGTGGAATTGAATCCGGATTTGACCTATGATGAGGAACCGGTGAAGGTTCTGGATTCGGATAGCAAGGTTCTTCGAGGCAAGACCATTGAGTTGGTAAAGGTGTTGTGGAAGCATCATGGTGTTGAAGAAGCCACGTGGGAGCGGAAGGATGACATGCTGAAGTAGTTTCCGTACCTCTTTCCTTCAGGTAAATTTCGAGGACGAAATTTCTTAAGGGGGGGGGGAGAGTTGTAACGCCCCAATTTTGGGCTTAGAAGTTTTGGGTTTGGACCGGTTCGGTCGAAGTGCGGTTCGAATATAAAAAGGTGAAATTAGGAAAGCCTAGTTCGGGTTGCATTAAAAATATGGAAAATGTCTTAAAATCCTCTTTTATTATATATAAGAGAATGGTGGAATCAATTTTACAAAATAAGGTTTGGAAGGGTGACATTTTGGTTAGTGACCAAAATGTAATTTTTGAAAACTGCGAGACTGTTTTAAAAAGGATTGAAACTTTGAATCTTTAAGGAGCTATTTACCCAAAAGGAGTTTCTCCAGATTTTTCCTAAATATTAAATGATTAATTAATGGTTTTAAAATAAAAGAAAAGGGAGGGAAGATATTTTGGCATTTTCCAACTAACTTTTCCACATTTTCCATTTTCATTTTTTCTCATCTTTTCTCTCAAACCAAACACATTTCTCCAGAGCTTTTCCCTCTGATTTTGTCATCTAAACAACACATTTCAATCCTCTTTTGATCTCTAATCATCTCTTCAACAAAACCTTATCATTTGCTATTTGGATTTTCAACAATCTTGGTTCCAAAAAGGGAGAAACTCAAGTTTAGAGGTATGAACGTCCTTCTCCTCTAAATTCTCAGTTCTTTACTGAAATTCCCAAGTTCTCAATCCTTGATTTATGTTTTATTAAAGGTTTTACAATTGAACTCTTGATCTTGGCTTTAAAATGCAAGATTTGGTTGATTTTTGGTAAAATTCGTATGATCTGTTTGAGTAGTGATTTGAGGTGTCTTTTTGATGTTAAATGAATGTATAATTGATGAGAAGTTGAGGTTTAATTAATGCAATCCCGGATAGGTTAAATTTCCTAAGTTTTGCTTGAGTTTTTGGTTGATTTTGGAGTGATCTTGATGATCTGCTTTAGCTGGAGGTATAAGGACGTGGTTAGATCGTTTTTGGATGTTAATTGAGGTTTATGAATGTTTAGATTTGATGGATCTTGGCTGGGTAGTGTTGTGGAGTTGTTTGGATGCATTTTCGGTTGTGTTTGGTAGCCGAAAATGGAGTGTGGATGAGAGCAGCGAGTTTAGGTGCTTTCATTGAAGCTATTAATGCATGATGATGCATTAATCCTCTGCTTTGATGTGTTTAAAACAGGGGAGTCATCTTTGGATCCTAGTGTTGGTGATCCGGAAGCTTGATTGGTGTTTCGGCAAGTGGCGAAACGGAATCGGTGAGTGGTTTTTGGTTTTCAGCTTTGAAACCAATGTTTTGAAGGTTTGGGAGCTTAGTTTAAGTCTAAGCAACTTAGCTAAGCTCAAGAGTAAGTTTTCGGAAAAACTCTCTTGATGATGAACCATGGATTGGTTGTATGCAATGTGGTTTGTTTGCATGTTTTAAATCCTGTTTTGAAAGCATATTTAGCATGTTTATTTGCTGAGATTATAAGCCATGTGTTGAAGGATGCTCAAGGTAAGAGATCCTTGTTTTTGAACATTGTTTTAATGTGGTTTGATGCTTAGAGATGCATGATGTTTATGGCTTTGTTAAATGCTTTAAAACATTGGAATAATGTTGTTAATGATGCATATTGGCAAGTGATGGTTAAGGTCACAAAGGTGGTTAAAAGTCCTTGTGTGAGCCTTGTTTATTTAAGAACAACATGGTGGTTAAAAGTCCATGGTTGGTTCTTGGTTAAGATCACCAAGGTGGTTAAAATTCCTTGTGTGAGTCTTGTGTATTTAAGAACAACATGGTGGTTAAAAGTCCATGGTTGGTTCTTGGTTAAGGTTACAAAGGTGGTTAAAATTCCTTGTGTAAGCCTTGTTTATTTAAGAACACCAAGGTGTTTAAAAGTCCTTGGGTGATTCTTGTTAAGGACACAAAGGTGTTTAAAAGTCCTTGTGTGGTCCTTGTGAATTGTAAGAACATCATGGTGTTTAAAAGTCCATGGATGATTCTTGTTAAGGACACAATGGTGTTTAAAAGTCCATGTGTGGTCCTTGGAAATTGTAAGATCACAATGGTGTTTAAAAGTCCATGTGTGGATCTTATGTTGATTGTATCACTTGTTGCCAATATGACATGTTTATGAACTTGAAGCATGATATGCTTGTTTTAAATGCTTATGTGCATGAGTAAATGTTGCCTTGAGTTAAGGTTTATAAATGTGTCTTGTGAATGCATTATTGAGTGGTTTTAATTGAGCATTCCTCACTAAGCTTTTGCTTACGCTCTCTCTCTTTTCTTAAACCAATAATGCAGAGCATTGAAGTGCATTTGGGGCAGCAAGGAAGCCAAGAATCCAAGTGAAGGTTCTAAGCTCATGTATGGTGAACATTTTCCTAAAACTATTAGCTTTTGGGTATTTGGCAATGGGGGACCTATGTTGTTGTTTTGGGAGATGTTTGGACTCCCCAAGTTGGTTTTTGTTGATATTGATGTTGGTACATGTAATTGGCCTCTTGGTATGTGTTTTGGTGATTTGAGGATTTCATGGTTTGCTTTATAGGATGCTTGCCTATAGAATTGGGTATTTCTTAATTGGATGCCATGTTGATGTTTGGTTGATGCAATTATGTTCCTTATGCATGTAATGGCTTGCTGGTATAATTTGGCGGCTTTTGGAGCATGTTTGATGGGTCAATTGTGTGTTTATTCAGCTAATTTTCTGCAATCTGGGCAGGCCGTATCGGAACGGGTGCTACCGTTTCGGAACAGGGGCCTGAAATGGCCTAGGCGTTCCGAAACGGGAGGAACCGTTCCGGAACGGAAATGCCACTGCCAAGCCATGTTTCGGAACCCGTTTCGGAACGGTCCCGCGTTTCGGAACAGGTCCTCCCTGTTTCAGAACACTCGACCGTTGGGCTCTGAATTTGATGGTTATATGTTTTGAAATGTTTGCGTTTTGGTCCTGAATCTTGTTATTTCCATTGTATGAGTTTGAGATGTTCGTTTGAGCTGAATTTTGGCATAGAAGCATGAAACATGAGTAATTTCATATTGGTAACTTTAATTTGGTTTAAGTCCTTATAATTTTCAGAATTTGCAATTTGGTCCCTAAAGTTGTAATTTGTGCAATTGAGTCCCTGAATGTTCTCTGATTGTTATGATCTTTGAATATGATGATCTTGTGAATATATCTTGGGATAATGTGCATCTAGACAAGATTAAACAGAAAAAAGGGTCGTTAATCAAGGTTGACTTTCGGGTTGACTTTGGTTTTCCCCGTGTAAACTTCTTAATTCGGGTCAACCGTCTAGGCCGGGTTAAGGGGGTTACAGGTGTTATCTCCCCTCCATAAATGCAGTCTGCAACCAACCGTTTCGAAACGCCCGACCCTGTTTCGAAACAGACCAAAATAGAAAGAGCCGTTGGGGTGCATTTAAGAGCCCGTATCGAAACGGTTAAAAGTGTTTTGATACGCTAAGAGTCGTTTCGAAACTTGTTTCGAAACATTTTTCCACTGTCAAGGATCGTATCGAAACGGCTTGAGATCGTTTAGATACGCCTTAACGGTTTGTTAAAAATCCATTAAAAACATTCAACGGTCATATTTTTCAAATCAATTTTAAAGACGTTTCGAAACAATTGATGTCGTTTCGATACGGTGTCTCAATGTTCTTAAGTCGCATCGAAACTTGTTTCGAAACCCGGGTTGGCAGTGTTGAAATCGTTTCGATACCCGTTTCGAAACACATGTTCACAGTTTCAAAACAGCTTCGAAACGCCTAAGGCCCTTTCGAAACGGTGACTCGAAAATCACTGTTTTGGCTTTAAGAACACTTAGAAAATATTTGATAAAAATAGTTTTTAACTTAGGCATATTGTTTAAAACATATAGGGAGGTTTGAGGACTTAAAAATTCGTTTTCACATTTTCAATTTAGTCCTTAGGTTCTTTAGTTATATCAAAATTATAATATCGGTTTCACAATCTCCCCCTTTTTGATATAACAAAACCAAAGTTAGAATTTTTAAGAGTTTTGAAAATTTTGAATACATTCTAACTCCCCCTCAATTTAAGATGGGTTTTTAAAGTTTTAAAAAGATTTCAGGATTTAAATTCAAGGTTTAAAACTTTAAAAACACTTTAAACATCTATAACAAATTTTGGCTCTTAGATTACTTCTCCCCCTTTTTGTTAGATTAAAAAATAATAAACAAGGCTCATAGAGAAGAGATAGGGTTAAAAGCAATAAGCAATAAGCAATAAGCAACATAATATTAATTCATAAAATTAAAATATCCAAAACATAAATCTTAAACATTAAGTTCAAAGCATAACCCCAAATAAAATCAAAAGCATAGGTTCATAAAACATAATGGAAATAAAGATGCAAACTTAATCCTAAAATGCATAGCTAATATGATATGACATGAGAATCCTAAGCCTCGTCGTCGTCGCCATCATCATCCATGGATTCATCATCGCTCTTGGCTTGAGAACAACGAAAATTCATCCATTGGCCATAAAAGGTGGAGAAGGACATGTCCATAGCCGATTGTTGATTCTCAAGGGAGGTGAGGCGATTCTCATTTGCAAGAAGACGATCCTCCACGGATTGCAAGCGGGTATTGATAGCACCAAACCTTCTAGTCATGTTAGTGTCCAAAGTATTGAACCGCTCAGTAAGGAAAGCAATGAGAGCTTCAATGTTCGCAACTGGAGCTTGTGGTTGAGGTTAAACTTGAGGTGGAGGTGCTTCCCTATCAACACGTTCCCAATGCCCATTGTTTACATAGCGAAATCCGGACCTACGGAGAGAAGACTCACCAATTTTTGACTTGCGGGGTTCCGGAGAGTCGTAGGCGCAATCAAGATTAAGCTTTCCAAAGATGTAACTTAAAGCAGTTCCATAAGTGAAATATTTAACAAGATTAGGGCGCTCACCACGACGGAAACATTCAAGCCAAAAATATTCTACTTGACGAATGTGAGAAAATTTACCTCCGAAGAGGCGAAGAAACCACGAGACTATCAAGTGGAGGAACCTATCGTGAGCATCCAAGGTAAGCACCGCACCGGTGTGAGAACCAAAGTGACACTCATTCTCGATTCCTTCGTTCTTAAGACCAAAAGTAGTCTCCAAGTAAGGGACGTCAATGACAATCCTCTTTCCCAAGATAGAAGACTCAAGGCCAACAACTTCGGAATTGTCTTCATTATTGATAAATTGGGCATTTGAGTAAAACAGAAGGACCATGTGCTTGTAGCAAATATCCGGGAGACTCATCAAACCAAGGAATCCCCATTCTCTTAGATGCGGGAGGTAACGAAAGAGAAAGCGCTCGGAGTCAAGAAACGTGAGATCAACAACACGCTCACGACGAACTTCGTACTCCTTGACATAATTGAAACGATCCCTCATCTCTTGAGTTAGGAGACTTTTTTGAAATGGCTGGGTGAGATTTGGACGAATACTCGATTCACTTGTTTGACCGGTCTTACGCTTTTTGTTAACGTTCTCCGTAGACATCCTAAAAACATAAAGCAAGCAATTTAAAAAAAATTTAAGTGTATGCATGAGATTTTTATTTTTTTTTACAAGATTTTGATTTTTTTTACAAGATTTGAAAAACCTAAGAGTCAAAACACAAAATTAAAATTTTCTAACCTAGGATTCGAATACAAATTGAAGGAAAAAAAGATGAAAATATACCTTAAATTGGGATTTTGGATGAATGGATGAATATCCTTGCACAATATTGTTGATGCTTGCTTAGACTTGTGTTTAAGAGAAAAAACCCTCAAGATTTGGTGAAAGACAATGAGGTTTAGAGGGTTTTTATAGGAAAAATCGATTCTAGAGTTTTTAGGGTTTTGGGAGAGTTTTAATTTAAGTTTAACTTTAACATTAGAAGCCCCTTTAAAGTAGTCCGCGAGCCCATTTCGAAACGGTGTCGACCGTTTCGAAACACGGGCACGAAAGTTTGACCGATTTTTCAACACCATCTGACTGTTTCGATACAACTTTGACCGTATCGAATCTCCGTTGACTCGTTTCGAAACTTGTTTCGATACACCCCTTGGAAGTAGCAAAAACGTTTCGAAACCCTTGGAAGGCGTTTCGAAACACCCTTCTCTCATATTGAAATTTAAAGCATCTGTATCGAAACAGGTGGACACGTTTCGATACACCTGGGCTTGGAAGTGCAGATGGGGCTCGAAAAGTGCAGAAAAATGAAATTTTCTAAGGCCTATCTTGCATGAATGACATGAATGAGCAGGAAAAACATATGCAAACATAAACATACTCCCCCTAGCTATAGGCATGGATGAAATTAGGAGTAAAAACACATAAACATGGCATTTCACAAGATCAAGCAAAATTAAGCACAAAAGAGGTCCTAAAAGGTCAAGATAGGCTAGTTAGACCTATCTCTCTCCTAAGGGACCAAAAACCCTCTTTGTCTAAAGGTTTTGTAAATATGTCCGCTTGATTTGGAGTCCCAAAAAGAATGAGAGCTCCCTCATCATGCTCATCTCGAATTTACCTTGTATTAGCTTAGCAAACTCTTTGCAATGACAATCGTTAGTAGAACCAAAAATAATGTCATCAACATAAATTTGTACTACTAAGATATCATTTTTATACCTTTTTATAAAAAGTGTAGTGTCCACCTTACCTTTTTCAAAACCTTTTTTCAATTAAAAAGTTTGAAAGTCTTTCATAACAAGCTCTAGGAGCTTGTTTTAAACCATAAAGAGCTTTAGTGAGTTTGAAAACATGATTTGGAAATTTTGAGTCTTCAAAACCAGGTGGTTGTTCCACATACACTTCCTCATTTATAAAACCATTTAAAAACGCGCTTTTAACATCCATTTGAAAAATCTTGAAATCATGATAACATGCATATGCAAGCAACATCCTAATGACTTCCATTCTAGCTACGGGTGCATAGGTTTCATCAAAATCTATTCCATCTTCTTGAGTGTAACCCTGTGCTACTAGTCTAGCTTTATTTCTCACAATGTTACCACTCTCATCTAGCTTTTTCCTAAAGACCCATTTAGTTCCTATGGTAGATTGATTACTAGGACTATCAACTAATGTCCAAACGTTACTTCTCTCAAATTGATCTAACTCTTCTTGCATAGCCATAATCCAAAAATCATCTTTCAATGCTTTTTTTATATTCTTAGGCTCTATGCATGAGATAAATGCAACATGATTCATTAATATAAGAGAAGATCGAGTGGTTACCCCCTTAGATGGAACACCCAAGATTTCACCATCCTTGACATAGTTGAACTCCCTTGGGTAGCTCACTTCCTTTTCCTCAAGAGCCAAGTCCTTCAAGACTTCAAGAGGTGGATCTTGTGTGTCCTCTTCTTTTGTTGGAATCTCATTCTCCTTTGAAGTTTGTCCTCCATCAAAGGCATTTATGATTCCTACATCATCATCATCACAAGAATCCTTCCATGAAAGGAGGTTATCATCGAATACAACATGTATAAATTCTTCTACTACTAAAGTTCTCTTGTTAAATACACGATAGGCTTTTGAGGTTAAAGAGTATCCTATGAAAATAGCTTCATCACTTTTTGCATCAAATTTACTTAAGTTGTCTTTTCCATTATTTAAAACAAAACACTTGCAACCAAATGGATGAAAATAGCTAATGCTAGGCTTTTTAGATTTTAAAATCTCATAAGGTGTTTTCTTTAAAATTGGCCTAATCATTACTCAGTTAACAATGTAGCAAGCGGTGTTTGTGGCTTCCACCCAAAAATATGTAGGTAAATTGTTTTCATAAAGCATGGTTCTAGCCATTTCTTGTAAAGTTCTATTTTTTCTCTCAACTACCCGATTTTGTTAAGGAGTTCGGGGAGCCGAAAAATTGTGGCTAATACCATTTTCATTGAAAAATTCTTCAAACCCTAAATTTTGAAACTCAGTTCCATGATCACTTCTAATATGAGAAATTTTAAGTTCAAGATCATTTTGGGTTAGTTTTGAAAATGTGATGAATTTTTCTAAGGTCTCATCTTTAGTACTTAAAAATAGAACCCAAGTAAATCTAGAAAAATCATCAACAAGAACAAATGCATAAGATTTACCACCCAAGCTCATAGTCCTAATTGGCCCAAATAAATCCATATGGATAAGTTGTAAACATCTACTTGTAGAAACATCATTAATGTATTTAAAGGAAGACTTATGTTGTTTACCCTTAGAGTATGCATCACAAATTTTATCGTTTGAGAACTTAATCTTGGGTAAACCTCTAACTAGATCAAGGGAAACAAGTTTTTCTAAAACACTAATGCTAGCATGTCCTAGTTTCCTATGCCACAACCATGCATCATTTTCATTTTGTGCTACCAAACATGCATGAGATGTATGTATGTCATCTAGATGCACCATGTATATGTTACCTATGCGATGACCTATGAGCATAATATTATTAGATTTAATGTCAACAATTATGCATCCATTTTTATCAAATAAAACATTAAATCCTTTATCACACAATTGACTTATGCTCAACAAGTTATGTTTAAGACCATCGACATACAAGACATTTTCAATAAGAATAGTAGAGTGATTACCTATGGAGCCAATACCTTTAATGTGGCCTTTGGAGTTGTCACCAAATGTCACCACGCCTCCACTTTTTGGCTTTAGATCCATTAATCTACTCTTGTCTCCGGTCATATGCCTCGAGCATCCACTATCAAGGTACCATGAGTTTTGACTTTGTGCTTTGGCCTTGTAGCAATGCTCCCCCTACAAACAAAGATATTAAACTTTTGTTTTTGGTACCCAAATCATTTTGGGTCCATGAGTGTTAGCTCCCAATAACCTGGTTCCCTTAGGAATCTAAGATGACATAGCAACAATGTTATTAGATTTTACAAGTTCCTTAGGAACCCATACACTTCTAATCCTTTTAGTTCTACTATGTCTAGGAAAGCTACCTTGTTTGTAGTAATTAGTCTTTTTCCTAGGTTGGTTTGTTTTTGAAGATTCACCTATTTCATGCTTCACACTACCAACATTTTTAAAAGACTCATTGAGCTTGTTAAGCTCATCTAACACCTTTTGGTGTTCACTATTACATTGAGAAAGAAGATTATTAAGGTCAATATTTTCATCTTGAAAGAATTTTAGTTCATCTTTCAACCCTAATATCTTTTTCTCAAATTTTAAATTAGCTTGAGAAAGTGAGTCATTTTTATCATTTAGTTCCGAAATAATTTTGTTATTCCTAATGACCGACTCCTTGTATTTCTCAACTAATTCATCATAGACCTCTTACAACTCATCATATGCATCATTTAATTCATCATATGTAAAATCTAAAGATGATGAGTTAGAGGTTACAATGGAGGAATCTTCCTCAAGTGCCATGAGGCAATGGTTGGCCACTTCTTGTTCGTCATCCTCGGATGACTCCTCATCACTCCAAGTAGCAAGCTTGGCTTTGAGCTTCTACTTCTTCTCAAATCCCTTCTTCTTGAGTTGAGGGCACTCCGAACGTATGTGGCCGAGTTTATTGCACTCGAAGCAAATGATTTGATCCCTTGTTTCTTCTTTGTTTTTACCTTTGAAGTCCATCTTTCTTTGAATTTTTCTTCTCCGGTTGGACCTCATAAAGCGTGAGAATCGTTTGGCTATCATAGCCAATTCTTCTAGCTCATCCTCCTCACTAGAAGAGCTCTCCTCAAGTAATGAAGCTTTGAGAGCTATTCTCATCTTCTTCTTCTTTTCCACCTCTAGCTTTTCTACTCTTTTCTCTTCCTTCTTCTCTTGTTCCATTCCTTGCTTCATAATCTCATGAGTAAGGAGAGAACCCACTATCTCATCAAGCTTTAAAGTCTTCAAATTTTTGGCTTCTATGATGACGGTTCTCTTCCCATCCCAAGATTCGGGAAGTGAGTAGAGTAGCTTCCGGACAAGCTTGTCTTTCGGTATAGTCTCTCCAAATCCTTTGAGCCCATTGACTATGGTTGAGAAGCGATCAAACATCTTGGACACCGTCTCATCGGGCTCCATCTTGAAATTCTCATAACTAAGATTGATAATTCCAATCTTAGTTTCCTTGACATCATTGGTTCCCTCATAGGTGGTCTCAAGAGTATCCCACACTTCTTTGGCACTCTCAATGGATGAAACTTTTGAGTAGATGTCCGGAGCGAAAGAACAAAAGAGCATGTGGAGAGCTTTGTCATTTATTTGTATATTCTTCCTTTCTTCTTCACTTATCTCCATCTTTTTCTTCAAAATAATCTCCCTTCACTATCTTGCTTCAATGGAATGTGGAGGCCATCTTCAATGACATACCAAATCAAGTAATCGTTGGACTTGATGAAGAGGCGCATTCTATTCTTCCAAAACGGATAGTTGTCACCATTGAAGAAAGGTGGTTTTGTAGTGGATTGAGACTCATACATGCTCGAACCGGAGGTAGATGCCATTTCTTGATTTTTGGATGATAACACTCTTCCTAGGAACTCCTCTCGTGGTTGTTAATCCTCAAAGAGGTAGGCTCTAATACCAATTGTTGAGTAGATCGAATGATCGAACTAAACCAAGAGGGGGGTGAATTGGATTTTTAAAGTTTTTGGTGGTGAAATTTGCAACTAAAAATGGTAGACAAGGAATTTTAGAGTGGTTCAAGTTCCAAATGAACTCTATATCCACTACCTTAGCTTCACTAAGGATTTGCAACAATTCCACTAATTGCTCTTCCCCTTTTCTAGGCTAAGGAGGTAACCCTTACAATTTTCGGTCAAATTTTCTGCCCAAAATTTGACCCAATCCTCACACAATTGAAACAAAGAATTTGTTGGCTATGCAAGTATCTCTCAATACAAAATATAGCCCAATTACAAGCACTCAACCAAATTGAAATGATAAGAATGAAAAATACAATTGGGGTTACAAGACAATAATGGGATTTAGGCACAAATGCTTGGATTTGATGTTTGGATGTTTGCTTTAGGCTCAATAGTTGTTGCTGAAGCTTTTAGAGGTCCCATTTATACCTTCTCATTGAATTCTAGCCGTTGTGGTTGTTGCAATCATCAATAGAGCCGTTGGAGGTGTTATCTCCCCTCCACAAATGCATTCTGCAACTAACCGTTTCGAAACGCCCGACCCTGTTTCGAAACAGACCAAAATAGAAAGAGTCATTGGGGTGCATTTAAGAGCCCGCATCGAAACAGTTAAAAGTGTTTCGATACGCTAAGAGCCATTTCGAAACTTTTTTCGAAACATTTTGCCACTGTCAAGGATCATATCGAAACGGCTTGAGATCGTTTCGATACGCCTTAACGGTTTGTTAAAAATCAGTTAAAAACATTCAACGGTCATATTTTTCAAATCAATTTTAAAGCCGTTTCGAAACACTGGATTTCATTTCGATACGGTGTCTCAATGTTCTTAAGCCGTTTCGAAACTTGTTTCGCAACACGGGTTGGCAGTGTTGAAATCGTTTTGATACCCGTTTTGAAACACATGTTCACAGTTTCGAAACGCCTAAGGCCGTTTCGAAACGGTGACTCGAAAATCACTATTTTGGCTTTAAGAACACTTAGAAAATATTTGATAAAATTAGTTTTTAACTTAGGCATATTGTTTAAAACATATAGGGAGGTTTGGGGACTTAAAAATTCGTTTTCACATTTTCAATTTAGTCCTTAGGTTCTTTAGTTATATCAAAATTAAAATATCGGTTTCACACTTAAGCTATGGAGCTTTCCTTCAATTGAAGGAAAACTCTCAGAAAATCCCACGTGGGCTAAATTTAATTGTGGAGGGGCTAATCGCAAGATTAGTCCCTCAACTCTCACCATACTATGGTTTTGCTGCATTTTCTTCAATATAGTCACTAAATAGGTTTCAATACTATTCAATAGAATGCGATGACAATATTTTAACTTTATTAGGGTCTGATATCAATAATTAACTAGTCGATACAATATCTAGACTTCATCAATGTAAAAATTTCTGATCACTGGCACCCAATTCCAACTAGACTTGATTTCAGCGTGTTATAGTAGAAATGGCATTGGGGAGGGTACATCTGTATTTGGGAGATGATTGTTTAAACTCCTTGATTTTGTAAGTGTGTTTTGACTTACAGTACTTGTAGTGGGCCTTTGTAAGTTGTTATGCTTTCTTCTGTTGATTTTGATGCTATATGTGGATTACTTATAGGTTGCATGCCTCTAGAGTAAATATGTGTTGCGATCCTTGATGTTAAATACCTTTGGTGATGCCTATGATTTGGATAAATGTGTGGAGGATGTTTACTTATGATTTAATGATGAATTGTGGCCATTTGGTATGTTTAAGGGTGCTTAATTGTTGATGTTTTAGTGCAGTTATGGTGTGTGATTCAAAACATCTGTAGCTGTTTCGATACAACTTGCATATTCGGTCTTGTTGTTTCTATAACACCCCGAAATCTAGTCTAGTCAGAATTAAGTCCTGATGATCGGAAATACTACATTGATGAAGCCTACATATTGTACCGACTAGTTAAATATTTTGTTAATGAACCCTAAACGGGCTTAAAACATCGTTATTGAACTCTATTGGATAATATTGGACCTTTTGATGACTAAATTGAAGAAGTGTAATTTGAAAGGCAAAAACCATAATGTAGTGAGAAGTGAGGGACTAACCTTGCGATTAGCCCCTCCTTAATATCTAAAAATCCCAACGTGGGATAATCTGGTGAGATTACTTCACCTAAAGGAAAGCTTTTACTTCAAAAGCATGGTAAAATAAGATTGAGGAAACACTTACCCGAAAATATTGAAAGCGCACACCTCTCCATCTTTTCATCATCCTCATCTTCTTCAACTAAGCAAGCACGTCCATTGAAGATAATCTTCAACTTGGGTTTTCTTTGTTCCATAGATATCGAATCGTTTCTATCGATCGAGTAAGCAATAATCCTTAAACATTTGTTGGATTCCATGGATATATCGAGCTTAAACTTAAGCTAGGGTTTTGACCATCTATGGATATCTCATCATTAGTGGTTATATTGAAGTCGAATACCGATTTTGATATCGTTATATTGATTTTGATATCAAAATATCTATCATAATAGTTTTCTATTGATTTTCTAGCTTAAGAAGTTGAGAAAGAGGTTTCACCATCTCCATCACAAGCTAGGAAAAAAGGGATTGCTATCCAAGAGCCTTAAAGCTTCAGATTATTAAGGTGAGTGTAGTCGAAGTCTCGAGTTTAGGCAAAAGGCCTTCCTGGATTATTATTTGATATTTTAGATTACATCGCTAACATTTTTATTGAAGAAATTGCATTGAATGGTTAATCAGATACTTTGGTAAGTGTCGGTAAGTTGTCATTGAACATTGGTTATTATCATTGATATTGTCATTGTGTATTGTCATTGATATAAGCAGTGCCATTAAATTATTGCATAGAAACCATCGGACATTTATATTGATATCAAACTATGAGTTATTGATTATGAGATACATATATTGGTCATCGACGATATTGAATTTACCGCACATTGGTATATCATTGATTATTGAAATAAATATGAATATTGCAACCTTGGATTGGAATGGACTTTGGATATAATTTGCATGCCATAGAATTCACGAGCTTAGTGTACAAGTATACTACGGTCCTAAGGCTAAGGCCTATATTGATTTGGTGAGGCAGAGGGATGTGTATTGCTATTGGTCATATTGGCGAGGTAGAGGGACTAGACCATTTATTGATTTAGCGAGGCGTAGGAATTCGCGTATCCATGATCTTGATTCAATCCAAGGACTAAGAATGAAATTGAAACATGTTTATACATTGTATATTATTGCATATCATCGACAACGTTGGCATGGGATTATGTTTAAGTATAACCATGGCATTATTGTTACTTACATTGTTTATGACTACCTCACTAGGAAAAGTATGCCTAACGTGTCTTATCTCATGCATTTTCAAGTCAAGAAGGTTTGTGTTTCGGAAGATCAGATAGGCAATCAAGACAAGTCACTACAAAGCTACCAGTAATGTAATTATGACTTTTGAACTCCCAAGAAGGTAGCAAAGTAGTTGAACTAGTCATACATGCCTATTTTGTTGTGTTGGTGCTTTGCCTAACTTGTAATATGGTCATTGGCTCTAAATGGCCTTTTTAGTTCTTTTGAAATAGCATTCATATGAATTCTTATCTTAAAAAGGTAAAAACATAGTAAATGTATTCGTATGTCCATGAAACTTAGCATGCTAGTAGTTTATACCATTGAAATATTTTGTGTGAATTTTCGTTGCATTTGGACATCGTTCGATAGGGTAAATCGAATAAAAACGAGCAAAAATTAGTCATTACAGGCCAAGACGTATCAAAACGGGTGATGACGTTTCGGTACGGGTGTACAATAATGAACCTAAGAGTATGGGTGCACTGAAACAAAATAATGTCGTTTTGGAACATTTTGGAACAATAACAAGTCAAAGTCAAAGTTAGTCAATCTGTTCTGATACAGGACAAGCCTGTATCAAAACGGTCTAAAGTGAAGGTCAACAAGAGTTGACTCTTATTCACTTATTTTGAAACAACCTAGGGTGTTTCGATACGAGGTTAGGCAAGTTAGTTAAGGACTCATTGGACAGATTGCTAATGTTACAATTTAGTCAATGAATTTTGTAAAGATAAATTGATTGTGTTAATGATCTCCAAATTGTATGAGAATTTATAGGCTAGATATTCATGCATTGAATTACCTGGTTTTACTGTATGTTGCTTTAAGAGACCTGTTATTGTCCCTTTTTATAGATTACTCCCTAAACTTATAAAAGTTGCAAAATGGCCCTAAATTGTTATTTGTTGTCCTCACAGGAGGAGTAGGCTAAACTGATGGTGTTGCTTGCATGGAGGACAACCTATCGAGCTGTATATCCACAATTTTTGTAAATATTGCCGATATGGGGAAGAGTTTATAACGAGGGAGAAAGATATGTGTAGAATGTTCATAGTTGGCCTTAGCGATGAACTGTGACCTATGTTTACAGTCCACGGAATCACCAACTTCCAGGATTTGGTGAACCGAGTCAAGGCCACCGAAGCTGCCCAGAAAGCCCAACGAGCTGGTGGGTCTGGGAAGTTTGAGAAGTGGTTTAGAGATGATTCATGATCTCCAAGATGGAACAAAAAAGGGAGATATCAAGGCCCTAAGCATAATGTCTATCCACAGCCTTCCTGCTTGGGGAACATTGAGAGACCTCAGTCTGTGATGCAGTCTTTTGCCAAAGCAGTGTCTGTTGATAGCACTAGAGGATCGAACCGAGGCAACCAATATCCACTGTGTAATTATTGTCAAAATAAGCACCCGTCTGGATAGTGTCGTAAGAAGACTAGAGCTTGTTGTTATTGTGGCGAGCATGAGGACTCTATTCATGACTGTCCTATGAATACAACTAAATCTGTGGCCACACCGACTACTACTGCTTCTCCTGCTCAATCCTTCCGAGATAAAGGATCGAAGCAGGGTTCTTCTGGGACTTTTGGACGATTGAGTGGACCAGGGAAGCCCTTTAACAAACAAGATTCAAAGACCCCTACCCAAATGTATCATGTGAGGAGCAGGGAAGAAGATGATGAACATGATGTTATTGCATGTATTTATGAGTTATATTCGCATCCTTAATATGCATTGATTGACATTGGTTCAACCCATTCATTCATAAGCACCATTGTAGTTAAAAAGTATAACATGACTTCTGAACCAATGATATCGAGAATCTCTGTAACCAATCCCCTAGGAGTTTGTGTCACCGTAAGAGTAATGTGCAAGAATTGTCCCTTAATGATTCAAGGGATTCCTTTTCGGGCCAATTTGTTGGCTTTAACGATCCATCAATTCGACTCTATCCTAGGCTTAGATTTTCTTAGTGAACATCAAGCCTGGGTAGATTCTTGTAAGAGAAAGTTGTATCTTAGGGGTTTGGGTAAAGAAAGTGTTGTTCTGATGAATGCGAGGAAACCATCATTGTATGCCTTGTCATTGGAAACCAAAGGCGAGCCGCAACTACAGAACATTGACACCGTCTGTGAATTTCTTGATGTATTCCTTGATGAACTTTCGGGATTGCCCCCAACCCGTGAAATGGAATTTGGCATCAAGGTGCAACCTGGGACTGCTCTAGTTTCCTTGATGAATTTGGCAGCTGTGGAGTTGAAAGAATTAAAAGCTCAAATTCAGGACCTTATGAACAATGGTATCATTCAACCGAGCTCTTCACCTTGGGGAGCACCAGTTCTCTTTGTCAAGAAGAAGGATGGTTCTATGCGATTCTGCATTGACTATAAACAACAGAATAAAGTAACCATCAAGAATAAATATACATTGCCTAGAATAGACGACATGTTCGACCAATTAAAAAAATGCCTCTATGTTTTCCAAGATTGACTTGAGGTCGGGCTATTATCCAATGAGAGTCAAGGAGTGTGATGTGCTCAAGACTGCCTTCTATACAAGATAAGGATACTAAGAATTCTTCGTAATGCCTTTTGGGCTAACTAATGCACCAGTAGCTTTTATGGACTTAATGAATCGGGTATTTAGACCGTATCATGATAAATTTGTAGCGGTGTTTATAGATGACATCTTGATCTATTCCAAGAATGAAACGGAGCATCGAGATCATCTTCGTATTATACTTCAGACTTTGAGAGAGAAACAGTTGTATGCGAAGTTTTCCAAGTGTGAGTTCTGGCTCATCGAAGTTGCCTTTCTGGGGCATATCGTGTCGGCTTCGGGCATTCAGGTGGACCCGAAGAAATTCCAAGCTATTTTAGATTGGCATCCATTGAAGAACATTGGTGAAGTCAGAAGCTTCCTTGGGCTTGATGGCTATTATCGTAGATTTGTGAAGGGGTTTTCTATGTTAGCAGCTCCTTTAATCAAATTATTGAGGAATGAAGCTCCTTTTGTTTGGACCGAGGTTCAACAACGAAGCTTTGATTAGTTAAAACAAGTTATGACCCATGCATGTAACCCCCTTAACCCGGCCTAGACGGTTGACACGAATTAAGAAAGTCACACGGGGAAAATCAAAGTCAACCCGAAAGTCAACCTTGATTAACGCCCCTTTTTTTTCCTTTTTAAACTTGCCTAGATGCATATTAACCCTAGATATGATCATTCAAACAGCATGCTCAAAGATCATAATCATCAGAGAACAAACAGGGACCCAATTGAATCATTTACAACTTTAGGGACTGAATTGTAAATTCTGTAAATTATAAGGTCTTAATCCAAATTAGAGTTACCAACTTGAAATTAATCATCTTTCATGCTTCTTTGTCAAATTTCAGCTCAAACGGGCATCCCAAACTCATACAATTGCAATAACAAGTTTCAGGACCAAAATGCAAACATTGCAAAACATTTAACCATCAAATTCAGAGCCCAACGGTCGAGTGTTCCGAAAAAGGGAAGACCTGTTTCGAAACGCGGGACCATTCCGTAACGGGTTCCGAAACATGGCCTGGCAGTAGCCAAACTGTTCCGAAACAGTGCCTACCGTTTCGGAACGCCTAGGCCATTTCAGGCCCCTGTTCCGATACGGTAGCACCTGTTCCGAAACAGGTTGCCCAGATTGCAGCAAAACAGCTGGTTTATCATGCAATTCACCTATCAAACATGCTCCAAAAGCCACCAAACTTTACCAGCAAGTCACACAACATACATGGAACATAATTGCATCAACCAAACGTCAACATGGCATCAATTATAAAAAGCCCCAATTCTATAGGCATGCTTCCTACTTAGCAAACAAATCAAGAATCAAATCCCAAATCAAACCACATAAAGGCCAATTACAAATACCAACATTATTGACAACATTAAACAAACTTGGGGAGTTCAAAGCATCTCCCAAAACATCCACATAGGTCCCCCATTGCCAAATGCCAAAAGCTAAAAGTGTTTAAGAAAACCTTCCCATACTTGAGCTTAACTTCCACTTGATTGCTTGCCTTCCTTGCTGCCCTCAATGCACTTTAATGCTCTGCATTATTGGTTTAAGAAAAGAGAGAGAGCGTAAGCAAA
This sequence comes from Hibiscus tridactylites, assembly GCA_958450335.1. Classification (NCBI taxonomy): domain Eukaryota; kingdom Viridiplantae; phylum Streptophyta; class Magnoliopsida; order Malvales; family Malvaceae; genus Hibiscus; species Hibiscus tridactylites. The sequence continues at coordinate 30,492,161 of OY288276.1, forward strand.
AGCTTAGTGAGGAATGCTCATTTAAAACCATACAATAATGCATTTATATAACTCATTTATAAAGCATACTTCAAGCAACATTAAACATGCTCTTAAACATTCAAAACAAGCATCTCATGCTTCAAGTTCATAACAAGTCATATTGGCAACAAGTGATACATTTCACATAAGATTCACACATGGACTTTTAAACACCATTGTGATCTTATCCCCATGGACTTTTAAACACCATGGCCCATGGACTTTTAAACACCATGGCAAGGACCACACAAGGACTTTTAACCACCTTTGTGTCCTTAACAAGAATCATCCAAGGACTTTTAACCACCTTGATGTTCTTAAGTAAACAAGGCTTTCCAAGGAATTTTAACCACCTTGAGCCTTAACCAAGAACCAACCATGGACTTTTAAACACCATGTTGTTCTTAAAATTCACAAGATTCTCACAAGGACTTTTAACCACCTTTGAGATTTTAACCAAGAACCATCAAAGGACTTTTAACCACCTTGATGTTCTTAAATATACAAGGCTCACACAAGGACTTTTAACCACCTTTGTGACCTTAACTTCACTTGCCAATATGCATTATTAATCAACAACAATCCATTGTTTTAAAGCATTTACTCGAGCCATAACATCATGCATCTTTAAGCATTAAACCACATTATAACAATGTTCAAAAACAAGGACCTCTTACCTTGAGCATCCTTCAACACATGGCTTATAATCTCAGCAACTAACATGCTTAATCATGCTTTCAAAACAGAATTTAAAACATGCAAACAACTACATTGCACACAACCAAAACCATGGTTCATCACCAAGAGAGTTTTTCCGAAAACTTACTCTTGAGCTTAGCTAAGTTGCTTAGACTTAAACTAAGCTCCCAAACCTTCAAATCAATGGTTTCAAAGCTGGAAACCAAAATCCACTCACCGATTCCGTTTCGCCTCTTGCCGAAACACAAATCAAGCTTCCGGATCACCACCACTTGGATCCAAAGATGACTCCCATGTTTTAAACACATCAAAGCAGAGGATTAATGCATCATCATGCATTAATATCTTCAATGAAAGCACCTAAACTCGCTGCTCTCATCCACACTCCATTTTCGGCTACCAAACACAACCGAAAATGCATCCAAACAACTCCTCAACATAGCCCAGCCAAGATCCATCAAAACTAAACATCCTTTAACATCATTTAACATCTAAAAAGGACCTAACAACATCCTTATACCTCCAGCAACATCAGATCCACAAGATCACTCCAAAAACAACCAAGAATCACAAGCTAAACTTAGGAAATTCAACCTATCCGGGATTGCATTAATTAAAACTCAATGCCATATCAATTTAACATTCATTTAACATCAAATTAACACCTTAAAACACAGCCCAATCAGATCATACGAAAATCCATCAAAAATCACCAAATCTTGCATTTAAAGCCAAGATCCATAACACAACTTTAAAACCACTTATAAATCATCAATTAAGGATTGAGAACTTAGGAATTTTAGTAAAGAACTAAGAGTTTAGAGGAGAAGGACGTTCTTACCTCCAAACTTGAGTTTCTCCCTTTTTAGAACCAAAAAGCTTGAAGAATCAACTAGCAAATGATGAGGTTTTGGTGATGAGATGATTAGCAATCAAAAGAGAATTGAAAAGAGATGTTTAGGTGACAAAATCAGAGAGAAAAGTTCTGGAGAAAGATGTTTGGTTTGAGAGAAAATGAGAGAAAAGGAAAATAGAAGATTTGAGAGAAAAGTTAGTTAGAATTAGGAAATATCTTCCCTCCACTCTTCTTTTTTTTTAAATCAGAAATAAATCATTTAATATCTTAGAAAAATCTGGAGAAACTCCCTTTGGGTAAATAGCTCCTTAAAGATTCAAAGTTTCAATCCTTTTTAAAACAGTCACGCAGTTTTCAAAAATTACATTTTGGTCACTAGCCAAAATGTCACCCTTCAAAACCTCATTTTGCAAAATTGATTTCACAGTTCACTTATATATATATTAAAAGAGGATTTTAGAACATTTTTCCATATTTTTAATGCAACCCGAACTAGGCTTTCCTAATTCCACTCTTTTATATTCGAACAGCACTTTGACCCAACCGGTCCAAGCCCAAAACTTCTAAGCCCAAAACCGGGGCGTTACAACTCTCCCCCCTTAAGAAATTTCGTCCTCGAAATTTACCTGAAGGAAAGAGGTACGAAAACTGTTTCAGCATGTCATCCTTCCGTTCCCACGTGGCCTCCTCAACACCTCGGTGCTTCCACAACACCTTAACCAGCTCAATGGTCTTGCCACGAAGAACCTTGCTGTCCGAATCCAGAATCTTCACCGGTTCCTCATCATAGGTCAAATCCGGATTCAATTCCACTTCCTCCACAGGCATCACATGTGAAGGATCAAATCTATACTTCCGGAGCATAGAAACATGAAACACATCATGAATCTTCTCCAACTCTTGAGGTAGCCTCAACTTGTACGCAACAGGACCCACACGCTCAATCACCTCGTACGGTCCAATGTACCTAGGGCTCAACTTACCCTTCCGGCCAAACCTCATCACCTTCTTCCAACGCGAAACCTTCAGAAACACACGGTCACCTACCGCATACTCAATCTCCTTACGCCTCAAATCCGCGTAAGACTTTTGCCGATCAGAAGCTGCCTTCAAACGCTCAGAAATGAGCTTCACCTTCTCGGTGGTTCCTTTCAACAAAGCAGGCATCGAAACCAACTTCTGACCCGTTTCAGCCCAACAAAGAGGAGTCCTACACTTCCTCCCGTACAAAGCCTCATAAGGTGCCATTTGAATACTTGCCTGATAACTATTGTTATAAACAAACTCCACCAAAGGCAAATGTTTCTCCCAAGAGCCTTGGAACTCAATCACACAGCACCTCAACATATCCTCCAAAATCTGGATAACTCGCTCAGACTGACCATCCGACTGAGGATGATAAGATGTACTGAAATTCAACCTTGTACCCAAAGCTTGATGCAAACACTACCAGAACCGCGATGTGAACCTCGGATCCCTATCCGAAACAATCGACTTAGGCACACCATGCAGCCGCACAATCTCAGCAATGTACAGCTCCGCAAGCTTATCCAAAGAGTACGTAGTATGCACAGGCAAGAAATGCGCACACTTCGTCAGGCGATCCACAATCACCCACACATAATTCTTCTTCGACGATGACAAGGGTAAACCAGATACAAAATCCATAGTAACCCTTTCCCACTTCCATTCAGGGATTCTCAACGGTTGCAACAACCCTGAAGGAACCTGATGATCAGCCTTAACTCGCTGACACACCATACACTTGCTCACAAACTCCGCAACATCCTTCTTCAAACCCACCCAATAGTACTCATCACGAAGATCACGATACATCTTAGTACTACCAGGGTGCATAGCAAAAGGACTACTATAACCTTCAGCCAGAATAGCACGCCTCAACTCAGCATCATTGGGCACTACTATCCGACTCCCAAAACACAACACGCCATCATCATTAAAACAGAAATCCAAAGACCTACCCTCCGCGATATCCTGAACATGCGGTACCAAGGAATCATCCAGCAACTGCTTTTCCTTGATCAGCTGAACCAAAGATGGTTTCACTTGCAACTCAGCCACAAGACCACCATCACGCGAAATACTCAAACTGGCAAATATAGCCCTCAGCTCAACAGCTACCTTCCTACTCATGGCATCCGCAACAACATTAGCTTTTCCAGGGTGATACTCAATCGTCAAATCATAATCCTTGAGCAACTCCACCCAACGCCGCTGCCTAAGATTCAACTCCTTTTGAGACATCAGATACTTCAAACTCTTGTGATCCGTGTACACAGTACACTTCTCACCATACAGATAATGCCTCCAGATCTTCAAAGCAAATACCACCGCAGCTAACTCAATGTCATGCATAGGATAATTGCGCTCATGCACTTTCAACTGCCGCGATGCATAAGCCACCACCTTACCCTCTTGTATCAGCACGCATCCCAACCCAACATAGGACGCATCACTGTAGACCACAAACTCTTTCCCTGATTCAGGTTGAATCAAGATAGGAGCTTGCGTCAAAGCTACCTTGAGCTTCTCAAAAGCCTGTTGTCTCGCTTCCGTCCACTCATACTTAACATCTTTCTGCAACAATCTTCGAAAACCCATCCACGAACCTCCGGTAGTATCCCGCCAAACCAAGGAAACTGCGAACCTCATGAACAGACTTAGGAACCTTCCAGTTCATCACTGCCTCAATCTTCTGAGGATCAACACGAATCCCCTCAGCAGAAACCACATGCCCAAGAAACACCACTTCCCTCAACCAGAACTCACACTTGCTTAGCTTGGCATAAAGCTGATTCTCCAACAAAGCTTGCAACACAATCCTCAAATGCTCTTCATGCTCCTCCTCAGTACGCGAGTACACGAGGATATCATCAATGAACACCACAACAAACTTGTCCAGGTATTCATGAAACACACGATTCATCATGTCCATAAAAGTTGCAGGAGCATTTGTCAAACCAAACGGCATCACAAGGAACTCATAATGCCCATACCTCGTCCTGAAAGATGTCTTAGGCACATCCACATCCTTCACTTTCAACTGATAATACCTTGACCTCAAGTCAATCTTAGAGAACACAACAGCTCCCCGAAATTGATCAAAGAGATCATCAATTCTCGGCAAGGGATACCGATTCTTGATAGTCAACTTGTTCAGCTGATGATAATCAATGCACATTCTCATAGTGCCATCCTTTTTCTTTACAAACAAGACCGGTGCACCCCAAGGTGACACACTTGGCCGAATGAACCCACGATCAAGCAACTCTTGCAACTGCGTCTTCAGCTCCCTTAACTCTTTAGGTGCCATTCTATAAGGGGTAATGGACACAGGAGTTGTATTCTCATACAACTCAATCCCAAACTCCACCTCGCGACTAGGAGGTAAACCAGGCAACTCCTCAGGAAACACACCAGGGAACTCTCGCACAACCCTGATATCTTGCACACGCAACTCCTTTGAGCTAGGATTCATCACAAAAGCTAGATAAGCTTCACAACCCTGCCTCAGCATCCGGCTCGCCTCCAATGTAGACACCACATTGGCAAGAAACTTCACATTCTCACCAACCACAACCACCTCATAATCATCCGCAAGCTTCAACGAAACTCGCTTATTTTCACAATCCACAACAGCACGATGCTCAGCAAGCCAATCCATACCAAGGATTGCATCAAAACCATAAAAAGGCAACTCCATAAGGTCAACATGAAAAACATGATCTTGAAAAACCAGAGGACACCTTCTATAAAGCTTTCGAGTCACAACAGTTTCACCAAAAGAACTAGTTACACGCACACCAACATCCAAAGACTCAACAGGCAAACCAAGCAATTCAGCATGCTCACGCAATATGTATGAGTGCGTAGATCCAGAATCAATCAAGGAAAGTAATGACAAGGATTGCAAAGTAAAGGTACCTGCGATTACATCCGCGTCATTCCTTCCCTCCCGCTGAGCATACACCCTAGCTTGGCCGCCACCCTCAGGTTGAATAGCCACAACATGAGACACACCTCGGCCACCCTCCTCTCTCCGCTGGAAATTACCACGGCCGCGCCCACGACCTCTCTGTGGTGCAGCAACAACAGGAGCACGCACTTGGCCACCAGCCAACATAGGACACTCTCGCCTCATATGATCCGCAGATCCACAACTCCAGCACCCATTACCAGCTGCTGCAACAGGAGCTTGCACCTCCCTCACAGCTCGAGGACAATCATGCTTCATGTGACCACGTGAACCACATGTCCAACATGCACTCGGATCAGCTCTAGCATTGCCTCCCCGAGCAGGTGCACCAACACCTCTCTTAGCTGAGGACTGATACTTCTGATCACGTCCCCTCTTGTTCCGTCCACCACCGGAACTATACTCAGCTGCTCGCTTTCCAGCACTAGAACCAGCACTCTTAGCAGATAAACCCAAGTTCATCTCAATGTCCTTAGCTCGACCCACCAGCACATCAAAATCACTGTACTCGGTAGCCAGCACATACATCTTCACCTCCGTCACTAAACCATAACGGAACCTTTCACACCTCTCCCGCTCATCTGGAACAAGCTCAGGTGCATATTGACTGAGTCGAACAAACTGCACTTCATACTCAGCCACAGTCATGCTCCCCTGGGTAAGAGACATGAACTCTCGCTTCTTTTCATCTAGGTACCTCACACCTAGATACCTCCTCTTGAACGCATTCTGAAAGAATGTCAAAGTTACATCAGCATCAGCCATCCCAGAGATTGTGGTCGTCCACCACGTATAAGCATCATCTTGTAGCAAGGATACTACACAACCCAGCTTTTGCACATCAGTGCAACTCATCTGACCCAAGATCCTCTTGGTACTCTCTAGCCAAGCTTCAGAACCTTCAGCAGACATACCCCTGAACTCAGTCCCACCTAGACTGCGTAAGCGTTCCAAGGGTAGTTTAACACCAGCATCTTCCTGATGCCCAGCTCCTCGAGCTCCAGCTACTGCAGCTTGAAAAGCTCCAGCAATAGCTTGTATCAGCACTGTCATGTCAGGAACAGCTTGTCCCTGACCAACCTCAGGTCCAGCGACCCCAGCACCAGCTGCAGCTTCAGCTCTTTCACCATCAGCACCACCACCACCAGGTGGAGGAGGTAACACCGCACTTCCCGCATTCTCCTCATTCTCATTCTCATTCGGAGCCGTAGCTCGCACATTACTCCTTGTAACACCCCGGTTTTGGGCTTGGAAGTTTTGGGCATTGACCGGTTCGGTCAAAGTGCTGATCGAATATATAAGAGTGAATTTAGGAAAGCCTAGTTCGGGTTGCATTAAAAATATGGAAAAATGATCTAAAATCATCTTTTAATATATATAAGTGAACTGTGAAATCAATTTTGGAAAATAAGGTTCGGAAGGTTGACATTTTGGCTAGTGACCAAAATGTAATTTTTGAAAGTTTGGTGACTGTTTTATAAAGGATTGAAACTTTGAATCTTTAAGGAGCTATTATTCCAAAAAGAGTTTCTCCAGATTTTTCTAAGATATTTTAAGGCTTTATTCTGATTTTAAAGATTTTGAAAGAGGAGGGAAATCATTTTTACCATTTCTTAACTAACTTTCCATTTTCTCTCAATTTTCCTTTTCTCTCATTTTCTCTCAACCCAAACACAATTCTCCAGATTTCTTTCTCTGATTTTGGCATCTAAATCTCTCATTTCAACTCTCATTTGATTCCTAATCATCTCATCAACAAAACCTCTCAATTTGCAAGTTGTTTCATCAAGCTTTTTGGCTCTAAAAAGGAGAAATTCAAGTTTGGAGGTAAGAACGTCCTTCTCCTCTAAACTATCAGTTCTTTACTGAAATTCCTAAGTTCTCAATCCTTGATTTATGTTTTGTTAATGGCTTTTCAATTGAAATCTTGATTTTTGGCTAAAATGCAAGATTTGGTGATTTTTGGTGAAATTTTCGTGTGATCTGTTTGGGCAGTGTTTTGAAGTGTGAAAATGATGTTAAATGAATGCTAAATTGATTAGAAGTTGAGGTTTAACTAATGCAATCCCGGATAGGTTGAATTTCCTAAGTTTGGCTTGAGTTTTTGGTTGTTTTTGGAGTGTTTTTGGTGATCTGTTATACCTGGAGGTATAAGGATGTGTTTGTAATCATTTTGGATGTTAAATGATGTTTAAAAATGGTTAGAAGTGATGGATCTTGGCTGGGTTAAGTTTTGGAAGTGTTTGGAGGTGATTTCGGTTGTGTTTGGTGGCCGAATTGTTAGATTTGTGATGAACAGCGAGTTGTGTTGTTGTTGCTGGTGTTTTAATGCATAAAGATGCATTAATGCTCTGTTTATGTGTGCTTGAAACAGGGGAGTTTGATCCGTGAGCTTTGGAGGTGTTTGCGGAAGGTTTCGGATGCTTGGAAGGCTTGTTGGCTAGCCTTGTTTTGTGTATCGGTGAGTGAAGTTGGGTTTCAGCTTAAAAACCAAGGTTTGAAGGTTTTGGGAGCTTAGTTTAAGTCTAAACAACTTTGCTAAGCTCAAGAGTAAGTAAATGGTTTTTGCTCTTGAATTGTGTTGTGAATTGGCTTTTAAAGCGATTGTGATTGATGGTTGATATGCATGTGTTTTGCATGGTTTAAATCTGTTTTGAAAGCATATTTTTAAGCATGGTTTAATGCTGGTTTTGAAAGCCATTTGTGAAGGATGCTCAAGGTAAGAGATCCTTGGTTTTGCACATGGTAATTGTGGTTTTGATGCATAGTGTTGCATGTTGATCAATGGCTTTGTATGATGCTTTAAAACAGTGAATTGATGATGGTAAATGTTACCTTTGGCATATTGGTTATGCATGTGAATCATGGGGCTAATGTTGTGATGGTTTTGCATTATGTTTATGCATGTGGAACATTGGACTAATGTGGTAAGATGGTTATATTGGCAAGTGATGTAAGTGGTTCTTGGTTCGTTGATCGGATATAGTTAGCCGGCTATAGGATTGGGTGCACCGTGAATTAAGTCGCCTTGGAGGTGGAGTGGTCAAGAGTGGACCGGGAAACTCCCTTCAAGTATCCTAACGAGATGATTGAGGTCATAATGGAGGTGTTTCCCATTCGAGGACCTTGGTTGAGCAAAGGTTATATGGTGGTTAAAAGTCCATATGTGAGAACCTTGTGCTTGTTGAGATCACAATGGCAGTGTTAAGTCCATGTGTGGATCTTGTGTAGGGTGTCCCGGATCTCGTTAGTGATGTTCTACAACTACCAATCGGTGAATGCAAAGGTTGTATGGTGTTTGAAAGTCCATACATCGGAATCTTGTGCATGTCAAGGTTCTATGGTGGTTAAAAGTCCATACATGGGAACCTTGGGGAAAAGCTAAGGTTGTATGGTGTTTAAAAGTCCATACATGGGAACCTTAGGATGTTGAGGTCAAATGGTGGCTAAAAGTCCATTTGGGAGACCTTGGATTGGTAGGGTGTAGGGAGCGTAGGGACAACGCTCGGAATCCGCATATCCGATTGGATGTTGAGTTGAAAAGTGGAAGTGGTTGATCACTTGAAGGCCAATATGATATTCTTGTTTGTAAAGAAGCATGGGATGCTTGTAATGATGCATAATTGCATGTGAGGCATGAGATGCTTGGAAAAGATGCATGGTTGCATGTAAAGTGTATAATGCTTGTGAATGCATGTTTACTTGTTAAGTTGAACAAGTGTTGATTATCATTTGGTAAATGATGCATGTGAGCATGAAATATCTTTATTGCATTGGAGTCTTGTAAGACTTGTTTTTAAAGGCATGTGAAGATGATGTTATGGTTCCTATGTTGCCTTGGTTAAATGCATGTGATGGATTATTTGAGTTATGGTTTTAAAAAAGGTCGTTAATCAAGGTTGACTTTCGGGTTGACTTTGGTTTTCCCCGTGTGACTTTCTTAATTCGCGTCAACCGTCCAGACCGGGTTAAGGGGGTTACATTTGGTGGTATCAGAGCTGAGTTGCGAATGCTTGGGGAAAACGGTAAGTTGTTGTGATGTGTGTATGATGTTACCTTGATGTTTGGTCGAAAGTTGGTTGAAACACGTGTTTTTGAGTAAATTGCTGATGTTTTCAAGCATGTTTTATGGTTATGAATCTTGGTTGAGTTTATGTGGATATGTGTTGATGTTATGAGCTGATGTTATGCATGGTGAATGTGTTTTGAGCATGTTATGTTGCTAATATGGTGATGCAAATGGATGCTGTTTGATGTAAGCATGATCAAGGTATGTTGTTTGATATGCTTGATGTTGTGATATCCATGTTGTGTTGACTGTTATGTCATGTAAAGGGGAGGATTCGGGATACCCATTGCCTTACTAATATAGCTATTGTGTTATTTTGGAGTTGGAGTTTGAATCCTTGCTTAATGCTGGTCTAACTGGTTTGTTTGCTTGTTGTGATTGTATGTTTGTTGTTGTTAGTGGTATAGCAAAGTCGATGAAAGATTGGCGGTTGAGTGAGATGGTTGCTGCCTTGGGGCAGGTTGTTAAGGCAAGGAATTCACCCTTTTGTAGAGGTGTTTTGTCTCAGCCTTCTGTGTCTAGTGTTGAAGTGGTAAGGCAAGGGAAAGAAACTGGTTCTGTGATGAAAAGTTCATTATCTGTTGAGCAGGAGGTGTTGGGAACATCTCAGGCTGTGGTAAAGGTAAAGTTAGTGGATGTGCTGGCTGGATGTGTGGGTTTGCCGAAGCAGCGTTTGCTTGATTTGGGTGCGGTGGAGTATCATGGTTCTACACCGGAGATGTTTGAGGCCTGGTTGGCCAGTGTGATTCTGATCTTGGATCGGGAAGGCTGTGATTATGCCTGTAAGCTGGGGAGTGTTGTTTCTCTGATGTTGGAGGATGCGTGTGCCTGGTGGACGTCTGTGGCTGTGGCGTCACATATTCCTGATATTGATTGGGATTTCTTTGTATCGGCCTTTTATGAGAGGTATCTTGGAAGGGAATTTCCAAGGGTTAAGCAAGGTGCGGGTAGTGCTGTTGTGGGGCAAGTGTTGCTTGGGCAAGGAGTGGAAGATCAGCCACCGGTATGTGACCGTTGTGAAAGGCGCCATGTTAGAGGTTGTTGGGGCGCATGTGTTTGCTGGAATTGTGATTCTAAAGTGCATGTTAAGCGTGATTGTCCACATGGAGTGAAGTCAGCTTTGGTGTTAGCCAAAGGGTCCCAGAAAGGTCGTGGGCACGGCCGAGGCAAAGTTCAGAGGTGGCAGAAAGAGCAGGAAGTTGTGAAGAGTGTGGGAAAGGAGAATTGCTGGAAATGTGGGTCTGCTGGACACATGAGACGTGATTGTTTGATGTTGGCTCGGAACAGCCTAGGTTCTTTACCGCAAGGAGTTGGTGGTGACCCTGGTGTGTTAGCTGGTGCTGCAATGGTGCGGCAGGAGGATGATGGTTCCGCAAGGAAGAGAGCTCGTTTGATGAAGCTTCAGGGTGGTGTTGTGCTTTCAGGTAACCTTGTTAAGTAATCTTGCTCTAGTTGCCTTAGTTTGGTTTCTGTTGGTTTTCCTTGTGTGGTAAGTTTAGTCTTGTTGCTAGTATGTTTGGGGTAATGGTAGTTGTGGTTTGGAAACATCTTGGGTGTGAAGAAGGCTTGGGTGAGTATCTTGTGGTTAATGGTGGTTGGTATGATGGAGTTGGATGAGTTAGAAGGGAGGTAGGAGGTTGTTCTTAGACGGATTTGAGGATGTTATTGGAGGGTGTGAACTGGCATTCATGCACAGTTAAAAATCATTGTTATATGCTATATTATATATATGTTGGTCCATGCATACATGTGGCATGACACTAGAGGTTTTGCATACATGTACATCAGGCATTGATAGGGCATGTAGGTGATCATGCATACGATGTTCACGCTCGCTAATAACTAATCGAATCTGTTAGTGTTGTGGTTGGATTAGGTGGGATGATGGGTTTTAGAGGTTGTTTGGTGCTGAGTGAGAGTTAGAAGTGTTGGAGTTTGTTAAACTAGTTGCTAGTGATAGTGAGAGTGGTATAGCCTGTTGGAAGAAGGATAGTGTTGTTGCTTCAAGAGAGTTTAGTGGTTTGGTGGTGAGGAGTATTGGTTGAGTTTAGAATCGGTTTGGTGGTTTGAATAGCTAAGTGGAAGGGGTAGTTCCTTGGTGCTAAGTGATGTTGTAGCTTAGTGGTTGTGTTCCCAAGTGCTGAAGTAGCTTAGCTTTTAAGTTGTTGTGGAAGGGTTGTGTTTGTAAGTGTTGGTTCTTAGCAACCTTCGAAGAGTTGAGAAGATGGTTTGTATGTTTAAGCTGGGCGATGTTCTAGTAAGGCGGGTGTTGTGGTCAAAGCTTGAAGTGGAAGGACAATGAAAGATCGAAGGCTTTCGTTGGTTGTTGCGTTCTTGTGAGAAGTGGTTGGCTGGTTGTGGTTAAGAGAGTTCTGTTTGAAGTCAGTTGGTGGTGTGTGGAACGGTTGACGAATTCAAGTTGGGGTTGGGATGTAATTTTTGGTATCTGGGTGAGTAGTCCTGGTGAGCTGTTATGGTAATGTTTGTGGCGGATGTGTAGGATTGTCAGCTTCGTTGAAGAGCTTGAGTAAACAGTTGATGTTTAAGGATTTTTGCTTGTTGGGAAAATCTTTGGAAGAGGTTTGGGAGTCGCAAGAGTTTTAGAAGCAGAGAAGTTGCCTAGTGGCTGAATTGGTTTGGTGGTTGTCTCTTTGTAGACAAGTCTTGGGAGTTGTGTGTTACAGTGTTGTCTGCTGTAAGAGCTGAAGTTCTTCAGGTTGATGTTGGGATTGTGTATAGTCCGGTTATGTGGAAGGTTAAGTCGTGGTTACCTTTGAGAGTTTGGATTTGTGAACAGTGTATGGTGGTGTTAAGTTTTGGTGGAGGTTTTGTGTGGAATGTGTTCAGTGAGGTTGAGGCGGTTGTGTTGTCTTGTGTGTTGCTTTGAGAAGGTTGTGGTTCTCTTTTCGCCGGTTGAAATTTCAAGGACGAAATTTCTTAAGGGGGGAGAGTTGTAACGCCCCGGTTTTGGGCTTGGAAGTTTTGGGCGTTGACCGGTTCGGTCAAAGTGCTGATCGAATATATAAGAGTGAATTTAGGAAAGCCTAGTTCGGGTTGCATTAAAAATATGGAAAAATGATCTAAAATCATCTTTTAATATATATAAGTGAACTGTGAAATCAATTTTGGAAAATAAGGTTCGGAAGGTTGACATTTTGGCTAGTGACCAAAATGTAATTTTTGAAAGTTTGGTGACTGTTTTATAAAGGATTGAAACTTTGAATCTTTAAGGAGCTATTATTCCAAAAAGAGTTTCTCCAGATTTTTCTAAGATATTTTAAGGCTTTATTCTGATTTTAAAGATTTTGAAAGAGGAGGGAAATCATTTTTACCATTTCTTAACTAACTTTCCATTTTCTCTCAATTTTCCTTTTCTCTCATTTTCTCTCAACCCAAACACAATTCTCCAGATTTCTTTCTCTGATTTTGGCATCTAAATCTCTCATTTCAACTCTCATTTGATTCCTAATCATCTCATCAACAAAACCTCTCAATTTGCAAGTTGTTTCATCAAGCTTTTTGGCTCTAAAAAGGAGAAATTCAAGTTTGGAGGTAAGAACGTCCTTCTCCTCTAAACTATCAGTTCTTTACTGAAATTCCTAAGTTCTCAATCCTTGATTTATGTTTTGTTAATGGCTTTTCAATTGAAATCTTGATTTTTGGCTAAAATGCAAGATTTGGTGATTTTTGGTGAAATTTTCGTGTGATCTGTTTGGGCAGTGTTTTGAAGTGTGAAAATGATGTTAAATGAATGCTAAATTGATTAGAAGTTGAGGTTTAACTAATGCAATCCCGGATAGGTTGAATTTCCTAAGTTTGGCTTGAGTTTTTGGTTGTTTTTGGAGTGTTTTTGGTGATCTGTTATACCTGGAGGTATAAGGATGTGTTTGTAATCATTTTGGATGTTAAATGATGTTTAAAAATGGTTAGAAGTGATGGATCTTGGCTGGGTTAAGTTTTGGAAGTGTTTGGAGGTGATTTCGGTTGTGTTTGGTGTCCGAATTGTTAGATTTGTGATGAGCAGCGAGTTGTGTTGTTGTTGCTGGTGTTTTAATGCATAAAGATGCATTAATGCTCTGTTTATGTGTGCTTGAAACAGGGGAGTTTGATCCGTGAGCTTTGGAGGTGTTTGCGGAAGGTTTCGGATGCTTGGAAGGCTTGTTGGCTAGCCTTGTTTTGTGTATCGGTGAGTGAAGTTGGGTTTCAGCTTAAAAACCAAGGTTTGAAGGTTTTGGGAGCTTAGTTTAAGTCTAAACAACTTTGCTAAGCTCAAGAGTAAGTAAATGGTTTTTGCTCTTGAATTGTGTTGTGAATTGGCTTTTAAAGCGATTGTGATTGATGGTTGATATGCATGTGTTTTGCATGGTTTAAATCTGTTTTGAAAGCATATTTTTAAGCATGGTTTAATGCTGGTTTTGAAAGCCATTTGTGAAGGATGCTCAAGGTAAGAGATCCTTGGTTTTGCACATGGTAATTGTGGTTTTGATGCATAGTGTTGCATGTTGATCAATGGCTTTGTATGATGCTTTAAAACAGTGAATTGATGATGGTAAATGTTACCTTTGGCATATTGGTTATGCATGTGAATCATGGGGCTAATGTTGTGATGGTTTTGCATTATGTTTATGCATGTGGAACATTGGACTAATGTGGTAAGATGGTTATATTGGCAAGTGATGTAAGTGGTTCTTGGTTCGTTGATCGGATATAGTTAGCCGGCTATAGGATTGGGTGCACCGTGAATTAAGTCGCCTTGGAGGTGGAGTGGTCAAGAGTGGACCGGGAAACTCCCTTCAAGTATCCTAACGAGATGATTGAGGTCATAATGGAGGTGTTTCCCATTCGAGGACCTTGGTTGAGCAAAGGTTATATGGTGGTTAAAAGTCCATATGTGAGAACCTTGTGCTTGTTGAGATCACAATGGCAGTGTTAAGTCCATGTGTGGATCTTGTGTAGGGTGTCCCGGATCTCGTTAGTGATGTTCTACAACTACCAATCGGTGAATGCAAAGGTTGTATGGTGTTTGAAAGTCCATACATCGGAATCTTGTGCATGTCAAGGTTCTATGGTGGTTAAAAGTCCATACATGGGAACCTTGGGGAAAAGCTAAGGTTGTATGGTGTTTAAAAGTCCATACATGGGAACCTTAGGATGTTGAGGTCAAATGGTGGCTAAAAGTCCATTTGGGAGACCTTGGATTGGTAGGGTGTAGGGAGCGTAGGGACAACGCTCGGAATCCGCGTATCCGATTGGATGTTGAGTTGAAAAGTGGAAGTGGTTGATCACTTGAAGGCCAATATGATATTCTTGTTTGTAAAGAAGCATGGGATGCTTGTAATGATGCATAATTGCATGTGAGGCATGAGATGCTTGGAAAAGATGCATGGTTGCATGTAAAGTGTATAATGCTTGTGAATGCATGTTTACTTGTTAAGTTGAACAAGTGTTGATTATCATTTGGTAAATGATGCATGTGAGCATGAAATATCTTTATTGCATTGGAGTCTTGTAAGACTTGTTTTTAAAGGCATGTGAAGATGATGTTATGGTTCTTATGTTGCCTTGGTTAAATGCATGTGATGGATTATTTGAGTTATGGTTTTAAAAAGGGTCGTTAATCAAGGTTGACTTTCGGGTTGACTTTGGTTTTCCCCGTGTGACTTTCTTAATTCGGGTCAACCGTCCAGACCGGGTTAAGGGGGTTACACTCCTTAACTCTCTACGAGGTGCCATACTCTAACACACAATCACAATGCAAATAAACAAAGTCAGGCCCAGCAAGGTAAGCAATCCAAGTACTCAAGCTCATTTTCACTTAAAAAAACAACATCATTACACTAACTTTGATTTGGCAATGGGTACCCACAACATGCTTCATCCCAGCATACAACTCAATTGCATCAAATTCACAAACCACTCATCATGCTTTCACTCTACAAGCATACATAGCATACATACTTCAATCATGCACACATTCTTTCCCAATTACTCGAGAACTCAGCTCTGATACCACCAAATGTAACCCCCTTAACCCGGCCTAGACGGTTGACCCGAATTAAGAAAGTCACACGGGGAAAATCAAAGTCAACCCGAAAGTCAACCTTGATTAACGACCCTTTTTTTCTTTTTAAACTTGCCTAGATGCATATTAACCCTAGATATGATCATTCAAACAGCATGCTCAAAGATCATAATCATCAGAGAACAAACAGGGACCCAATTGAATCATTTACAACTTTAGGGACTGAATTGTAAATTCTGTAAATTATAAGGTCTTAATCAAAATTAGTGTTACCAACTTGAAATTAATCATCTTTCATGCTTCTCTGTCAAATTTCAGCTCAAGCGGGCATTCCAAACTCATACAATTGCAATAACAAGTTTCAGGACCAAAATGCAAACATTGCAAAACATTTAACCATCAAATTCAGAGCCCAACGGTCGAGTGTTCCGAAACAGGGAAGACCTGTTTCGAAACGCGGGACCGTTCCGCAACGGGTTCCGAAACATGGCCTGGCAGTAGCCAAACTGTTCCGAAACAGTGCCTGCCGTTTCGGAACGCCTAGGCCATTTCAGGCCCCTGTTCCGATACGGTAGCACCTGTTCCGAAACAGGTTGCACAGATTGCAGCAAAACAGCTGGTTTATCATGCAATTCACCTATCAAACATGCTCCAAAAGCCACCAAACTTTACCAGCAAGTCACACAACATACATGGAACATAATTGCATCAACCAAACGTCAACATGGCATCAATTATAAAAAGCCCCAATTCTATAGGCATGCTTCCTACTTAGCAAACCAATCAAGAATCAAATCCCAAATCAAACCACATAAAGGCCAATTACAAATACCAACATTATTGACAACATTAAACAAACTTGGGGAGTTCAAAGCATCTCCCAAAACATCCACATAGGTCCCCCATTGCCAAATGCCAAAAGCTAAAAGTGTTTAAGAAAACCTTCCCATACTTGAGCTTAACTTCCACTTGATTGCTTGCCTTCCTTGCTGCCCTCAATGCACTTTAATGCTCTGCATTATTGGTTTAAGAAAAGAGAGAGAGCGTAAGCAAAAGCTTAGTGAGGAATGCTCATTTAAAACCATACAATAATGCATTTATATAACTCATTTATAAACCATACTTCAAGCAACATTAAACATGCTCTTAAACATTCAAAACAAGCATCTCATGCTTCAAGTTCATAACAAGTCATATTGGCAACAAGTGATACATTTCACATAAGATTCACACATGGACTTTTAAACACCATTGTGATCTTATCCCCATGGACTTTTAAACACCATGGCCCATGGACTTTTAAACACCATGGCAAGGACCACACAAGGACTTTTAACCACCTTTGTGTCCTTAACAAGAATCATCCAAGGACTTTTAACCACCTTGATGTTCTTAAGTAAACAAGGCTTTCCAAGGAATTTTAACCACCTTGAGCCTTAACCAAGAACCAACCATGGACTTTTAAACACCATGTTGTTCTTAAAATTCACAAGATTCTCACAAGGACTTTTAACCACCTTTGAGATTTTAACCAAGAACCATCAAAGGACTTTTAACCACCTTGATGTTCTTAAATATACAAGGCTCACACAAGGACTTTTAACCACCTTTGTGACCTTAACTTCACTTGCCAATATGCATTATTAATCAACAACAATCCATTATTTTAAAGCATTTACTCGAGCCATAACATCATGCATCTTTAAGCATTAAACCACATTATAACAATGTTCAAAAACAAGGACCTCTTACCTTGAGCATCCTTCAACACATGGCTTATAATCTCAGCAACTAACATGCTTAATCATGCTTTCAAAACATGCAAACAACTACATTGCACACAACCAAAACCATGGTTCATCACCAAGAGAGTTTTCCCGAAAACTTACTCTTGAGCTTAGCTAAGTTGCTTAGACTTAAACTAAGCTCCCAAACCTTCAAATCAATGGTTTCAAAGCTGGAAACCAAAATCCACTCACCGATTCCGTTTCGCCTCTTGCCGAAACACAAATCAAGCTTTCGGATCACCACCACTTGGATCCAAAGATGACTCCCCTGTTTTAAACACATCAAAGCAGAGGATTAATGCATCATCATGCATTAATATCTTCAATGAAAGCACCTAAACTCGCTGCTCTCATCCACACTCCATTTTCGGCTACCAAACACAACCGAAAATGCATCCAAACAACTCCTCAACATAGCCCAGCCAAGATCCATCAAAACTAAACATCCTTTAACATCATTTAACATCTAAAAAGGACCTAACAACATCCTTATACCTCCAGCAACATCAGATCCACAAGATCACTCCAAAAACAACCAAGAATCACAAGCTAAACTTAGGAAATTCAACCTATCCGGGATTGCATTAATTAAAACTCAATTCCATATCAATTTAACATTCATTTAACATCAAATTAACACCTTACAACACAGCCCAATCAGATCATACGAAAATCCATCAAAAATCACCAAATCTTGCATTTAAAGCCAAGATCCATAACACAACTTTAAAACCACTTATAAATCATCAATTAAGGATTGAGAACTTAGGAATTTCAGTAAAGAACTGAAAGTTTAGAGGAGAAGGACGTTCTTACCTCCAAACTTGAGTTTCTCCCTTTTTAGAACCAAAAAGCTTGAAGAATCAACTAGCAAATGATGAGGTTTTGGTGATGAGATGATTAGCAATCAAAAGAGAATTGAAAAGAGATGTTTAGGTGACAAAATCAGAGAGAAAAGTTCTCGAGAAAGATGTTTGGTTTGAGAGAAAATGAGAGAAAAGGAAAATAGAAGATTTGAGAGAAAAGTTAGTTAGAATTAGGAAATATCTTCCCTCCACTCTTCTTTTTTTTAAAAATCAGAAATAAATCATTTAATATCTTAGAAAAATCTGGAGAAACTCCCTTTGGGTAAATAGCTCCTTAAAGATTCAAAGTTTCAATCCTTTTTAAAACAGTCACGCAATTTTCAAAAATTACATTTTGGTCACTAGCCAAAATGTCACCCTTCCAAACCTCATTTTGCAAAATTGATTTCACAGTTCACTTATATATATTAAAAGAGGATTTTAGAACATTTTTTCATATTTTTAATGCAACCCGAACTAGGCTTTCCTAATTCCACTCTTTTATATTCGAACAGCACTTTGACCCAACCGGTCCAAGCCCAAAACTTCTAAGCCCAAAACCGGGGCGTTACAATGCACCTGTCTTGACCCGGCCTGAGCTTAGAATAGACTATACAGTTTACAATGATGCATCACATCTTGGATTAGGATCCGTATCGATGCAAGAAGAAAAGGTTATTGCTTATTCTTCGAGGTAGCTTAAGCCACAGAAGATGAATTATCCCACCCACGACCTTGAATTGGCTGCAGTTGTCTTTGCATTGAAAATCTAGAGGAATTATCTCTACAGGGAGAAATGCTATCTTTTCACCGACCATAAAAGCCTCAAATATTTGTTGACTCAAAAGGAGTTGCTTCTTTGACAACAGAGGTGGATCGAAGTTCTTAAAGATTATGATCTGGTCATTGATTACCATATGGGCAAGGCCAATGTTGGAGCTGATGCGCTCAGCCGCAAACCTTTGCCTGGTAAGCATTGATAATAGGCTTCAACTTATAGGTATTGTGAAGCACATTAACTCATCGTAATATTGCTATATTGTAGCCCCTCGAGCAATTAACGCTCACTTTCGACTTCGTATACATTGTTGTCTTGTAGCTGAACTTCAAGTTTAGTGTACCATTGTTACGCGAATCAAGGATTCGTAAGAGCAAGATCCCGAGCTCCAAGTCATTGTCTCTAAGCCATCGGATAATTCAAACTTCAGAATTAATTCTGAGGTCTTCTTATGTTTCCATGATCGAATTTGTGTACCTAATAGTGTAACTCTTCGCACCGACATCCTTTCCGAAGCTCATTCGAGTTCTTTTTCTGTTCACCCCAGGTCTGTGAAAATGTATAAAGACCTACGTGAGCTCTATTGGTGGCCAGGCATGAAGCGGGCCATAATTGATTACATTTCCAATTGTTTCATGTGTTAACGTGTTAAGGAAAACATTGTGCCCCTACTGGACTATTCCAACCTATTGATCCACCAAAAAGGAAATGGGAGAAATCTCTACCTATGGTTGAGTTTTCCTACAACAGTAGTTACCAAGCATCCATCCAAATAGCCCGTATGAAGCATTTTATGGTAGACGATGCAGAACTATATTATGTTGGTCAGAGCTTGGAGAGGGCAAGATGTTAGGCCCTGACTTGCTTCGTGAAACTGAAGAACATGTTACCATTATTCATGATCGTTTAAAGGTTGCCTTTGATCGAAACAAGGCTTATGTTGATCTTAAAAGAAGAGACATTGAGTATGAAGTAGGTGAAAAAGTCTTCTTAAAGTGTCACTGTGGAAGAAAGTCATGAGTTTTGGCAAGAAAGGAAAATTGAGTCCCCAATTCATTGAACCCTTTGAAATTATTGAAATGATTTGCCTATGGCATATCGGTTATTGTTACCCTCGGAATTGAGAAAAATCCACAATGTCTTTCATGCATCAATGCTTTAGAAGTATCGATCTAACCCCTCATACATTGTGGAACCCGAATATGTTGAACTTCGACCAAATCTGTCCTACAAGGAAGAACCGGTCCAGATTCTTGCTGGGGAAGTCAATAGGCTTCGCATCAAAACTGTATCGTTATTTAAAGTGCTCTGGAAGAGCCACACTATTGAGGAAGCCACTTACGAGCCTGAAGAGATTATGAGACAACAATATTTGCATCTCTTCAGTTCATCTAAAAATTTGAGGATGAATTTTTCTTAAGCAGGGGAGAGTTGTAACACCCCGAAATCTGGTCTAGCCAGAATTAAGTCCCGATGATCAGAAATCCTACATTGATGAAGCCTAAATATTGTATCGTCTAGTTAATTAGTGATATCGAACCCTAAATGGGCTTAAAACATCGTTATTGAACTCTATTTGATAATATTGGACCTTTTGATGACTAAATTGAAGAAGTGTAATTTGAAAGACAAAAACCATAATGTAGTGAGAAGTGAGGGACTAACCTTGCAATTAGCCGCTCCTCGATATCTAAAAATCCCAACGGGATAATTTAGTAAGATTACTTCACCTAAAGGAAAGCTTGTACTTCTAAAGAATGGTAAAACAGGATTGAGGAAAAACTTACCCAAAAATATTGAAAGCACACACCTCTCCATCTTTTCATCTTCCTCATCTTCTTCAACTAAGCAAGCACCTCTATTGGAGATAATCTTAAACATGGTTTTTCTTCGTTCCTTATATATCGAATCGTTGCTATCGATCGGGTAAGCAACAATCCTCAAACAATCATTGGATTCCATGGATATATCGAGCTTAAACTTAGGTTAGGGTTTTGACCATCCATGGATATCTCATAATTAGTTGTTATATTAAAGTCAGATATCGATTTTGATATCGTTATATTAATTTTTATATCGAAATATTGATCTTAATAGTTTTCTATTGATTTTCTAGCTCAAGAAGTGGAGAAAGAGGTTTCACCATCTCCATCACAAGCTAGGAACAAAGAGATTGCTATCTGAGAGCCTTAAAACTTCGGATTGTTAAGGTGATTGTAGTCGGAGTCTCGGGTTTAGGCGAAAGGCCTTTTTGGATCATTATTTGATATTTTAGATTACATCGCTAACATTGTTATTGAAGAAATTGCATTGGATGGTTAAACAAACACTTTGGTAAGTGTCGGTAAGTTGTCATTGAACATTGGTTATTGTCATTGATATTTTCATTGTGTATTGTCATTGATATAGGCATTGTCATTGGATTATTGCATAGAAACCATCGGACATTGATATTGATATTAAACTATGAGTTATTGATGATGAGATGCATATATTGGTCATCGACGATATTGAATTCACCGGACATTGGTATATCATTGAAGATTGAAATAATTATGAATATTGCAACCTTGGATTGGAATGGACTTTGGATACAATTGGCATGCCATAGAATTCATGAGCTCAGTGTACGGGTGGACGTTCCTAAGGCTACGACCTATATTGATTTAATGTGGCGGGGATGTGTATTGCTATTGATCATATTGGCGAGGTGAAGGGACTAGACCATTTATTGATTTGGTGAGGCGTAGGAATTTGTGTATCCATGATCTTGATTCAATATAATGACTAAGAATGAAATTGAAACATATTTATACATTGTATATTATTTCATAGCATCGACATCGTTGGCATGAGAATATGTTTAAGTATAATCATGGCATTATTGTTACTTACATTGTTTATGACTACCTAACTATGCAAAGTATGCCTAATGTGTCTCATCTCATACATTTTCAGGTCAAGAAGGTTTGTGTTTCGGATGATCGGATCGACAATAAAGACAAGTCACTACCAAGATACAAGTAATGTAATTCTGACTTTTGAACTCCTAAGAAGGTGGCAAAGTAGTTGAACTAGTCATACATGCCTATTTTGTTGTGTCGGTGCATTGCTTAACTTGTAATATGGTCATTGGCTCTAAATTGCCTTTTTAGTTCTTTTGAAATAGCCTTAATATGCATTCTTAGCTTAAAAGGGTAAAAACATAGTAAACGTTGTTTCTTTAAGAGACCTGTTAATGATCTCCAAATTGTATGAGAATTTGTAGGATATATATTTATACATTGAATTACCTGGTTTTACCGTATGTTTCTTTAAGAGACCTGTTATTGTCCCTTTTTACAGATTAGTCCCTAAACTCATAAAAGTTGCAAAATGGCCCTAAATTCTTATTTGTGGTCCTCACATGACAAAATTGGATTAATAACTACATTGGTAATATTTTGTATTTCTAATATTAATTAAGTGATTTTGTTAAGATGAAAATTTTATCACACCGATCACTGAATCGTCCACCGGTAAAACACTCCGACCCAGTTCTCTACCAGACCAGGAAGGTGGTGTTACAGTTTCGGAACACTAGTAGACTATTTCGGTACTCCTAGTTATAATTTGTACACGTATCGAAACACGTGGTCGTTTCGACACGGCTCTGTTATGTCTAAATGCAGGGGAGGTGAATCTGGTCACATGGTTTTGAAACGGGTAGGGGCCGTTCCGATACAATTTGCCACTGGAAAGCATGGTTTCGAAACATGGGGTATCTGTTTCGAAATAGGGTAGTTAAGTTAGTTAATTCAACATGTTTTCTCAGTTTTGAATGCTTACATTTTAGTTCCTGTTTGTATGGTTTTCTTTTGCGGATGTTTTAATGATCGTATGATGCTGGAATTTCACCTAAAAGCATGTAATGAACCTAATTAAAGGTTGGTAACACTAATTTGTAATCTTGACCTCATATTAGATGGTTTCCAAATGAATGATAAGTAGAAGTACACTTTTAATGGAAATATATTCGTTGCGTGAAGGAACTATGTAGGATTTAATTATGCATCTAGACAAGTGAGAAAAAAGGTTGCTAATCGAGGTTGACATTCATAAGTTGACTTCGGTTTTCCAGTGTAATTCTCTTTATTCGGGTTAAACGTCTAGACCGGGCTAAGGGGGTTATAGTAATTTTCGTTCAACTCCTCTAGTCAAGGTTCTTTAATGAAATTCCCAATTCTTTGGCTCTCTAATTCAGTTTATTAATAAGGTTTTATAATCTATTTGATGAAAATGGTTAAATCAAGCTTTGACAAATGATTTCTTCAGATTTTTGTAATGGTAATGTTTTGCTTAATTTGATATTGATTTGAATCATGTTTTGGATGTTAAATGATTTTGAAATAAAGGTTTTATCATAGTAATCCCTATATGAGTTGGAGCTATAGTTGTTTAGGTTGCTAGATTTGGGTGTTGCGGTGATAATGTGGTTTTGGTGTTGATGAAGATATAATGATTCAATTAGGTTGTTTTTGGATGTTAATTGATGATTAAAAATGGATGGAAGTGTTATGTTTAGGCTGGGTTGAGTTTGTACAGTAATCGAAGGTGTTTTCGGTTGTTTCGAATAAGCATTTTCGTGTTGTTGGCCAGAAAAGCGTGGTGGTTTTGGTTTCTGGTGATTTTAATGTATTAAGATGCATTAATCCTTTGTTCTTGTGATGTATAAACATGGGATAAAGTATCAGAAGCAATCGTTGAAGTTCCGGGAGCTTCGGAAGCTTGATTACGCTTTGGCAAAGCGAGCGCGGCGTTGTCGGTGAGTGGAATTTGGTTTTAAAGGCTTTCAAAGACTTGAAAGCACGGTTTGGCGGTTTAGATTGTGTTTGAAACACTAATCTAATCCCAGAAATTAGTTTGATATGTTTATCTCTCGTTTCTCAGTTCTCATCCCATTGATTTATATGATCATGCTCATGTTTTGAAGATAGATATAAACCAAATGTTCTATGAATGTTTTAAGGAATGATTTGAATACTTATATGTGCCATAAGACAAAATTATGATTTTGAAAAGATAAAAGTTATTGTGACAATGCTGTGCTTTAATTATGGTTTTGAAATGGGATGAGAATATTTTATGTTGATGCATCGGGAAACAGTAGGTAAATGATGTTAAAATGTGTATGTTGGCATGAGATGATATTACTTTTACCGGATATAATTGGTCAACCAACAAGATGAGAAGTGCACTATAATATACGAAATTCATACGTGCTCTTTGGTTCAGGCAATACAGGTAATGCCATCCCATTCCAAAGTGAGAGTGTGGTGATGAGAGATTCCACCACGACAGGTCTTGATGATGTGAGATTCCATCAAGCTTTGTGGTGATGAGAGATGCCGCCATGAGAGTTCAGTGATGTGAGATTCCACTAAGGTAGGACTTGATGATGTGAGATTATGTCAAGCTATCCACATATCCGAGTAATTTTGCTAAAATGCCAATATATGAGATTCACATGTACCTTGTTTATAAATGATTTAATGAAATGAGAATTGCAATCGAGATCTTGTTTGAGAAATGCTATATGAGAAACAAGCCTGTAAGGCTTTGCCTTGAGACTTTGCATTTTGATTAATGCATGAGATAGATAGTAAATATGGTTTAAATGATGTGGTTTTTGCTTTGAAAATGGTTTCAGACATGTGTGGCTTTGCTTAAATACATTGTTGTTGTTGGTTTGTTTTGAGCATCTCTCACTAGGCATTATCGCTTATGCTCCATTTCTCCAACAATGCAGAGAAAAATCATCTTTTGGGCAACAAGGAAGCAAGAAGGATCCAAAGGAGTCTGACTTAACTCAAGTATGGTTTTATGTTTTCCTACTAGTAATAATTGGCAATGGGAGGATGCCTTAATGTTTCGGGAGGGTGTGTTTTGAAACTCTCTATTTTGTGGCAAGTTTCTGACGCATATGTTGACATGTAAATGACCTTTGGTACTTGGTTTATGCTTGGATATGCATTCTGGTATCTTGCTTGGCTTATTTTCTAGGTTGCATGCCTATAGTCTACTTATGATTCTAATTGACATGGAATAATGTTGACCATTGCGTGGAATGTTTGAAGTTTAATGTTTGGATATGTTAGATGTAAGTTGGAAGCATGCTTGGATGTTTATGGTTGCTTAAAAATGAGAAAATAAGATAAAATGTGACATTGCAGGTCCAATTTCGATACACCTAAGGCTATATCGAAACGAGGTCTCTGAAATAGGCATGGGGTTTCGAAATAGGGCATAGTGTATTGTAACAATCTCGTGAGGTTTGGCTACTGGAATTGGGTGTACTGAAACATTTTTTAGGGTGATTCGATACAGGTTCATGTTCTAAAACAGTAGGTATTGTTTGTAACACCCCAGTTTTGGGCTTAGAAGTCTTGGGCGTTGACCGGTTCGGTCAAAGTGTTGTTCGAATCTAAAAGGGTGAATTTAGGAAAGCCTAGTTCGGGTTGCATTAAAAATATGGAAAAATGTTCTAAAATCATCTTTTAATATAATTAAGTGAACTGTGAAATCAATTTTGGAAAATGAGTTTTGGAAGGGTGACATTTTGGCTAGTGACCAAAATGTAATTTTCGAAAGTTTGGTGACTGTTTTAGAAAGGGTTGAAACTTTGAATCTTTAAGGAGCTATTATTCCAAAAGTAGTTTCTCCAGATTTTTCTAAGATATTTTGAGAATTATTCTGATTTTAAAACATGTTAAAAGAGGAGGGAAAAGCCATTTGGCTATTTTTGTTAACTAACTTTTCCATTTTCTTTCTCTCATTTTCTCTCAACCCAAACACTTCTTTTCCAGAGAATTTGATCTGATTTTCTCACCTAAATTCCTCCTTTCAACTCTCTTTTGATTCCTAATCAACATATCTACAAAACCTCATCATTTGCTACTTGTTTCATCAAGGTTTTTGATTCCAAAAAGAGGAGAAACTCAAGTTTGGAGGTAAGAACGTCCTTCTCCTCTAAACTATCAGTTCT
This sequence comes from Hibiscus tridactylites, assembly GCA_958450335.1. Classification (NCBI taxonomy): domain Eukaryota; kingdom Viridiplantae; phylum Streptophyta; class Magnoliopsida; order Malvales; family Malvaceae; genus Hibiscus; species Hibiscus tridactylites. The sequence goes on from OY288276.1 coordinate 30,518,259, forward strand.
TTACTGAAATTCCTAAGTTTTCAATCCTTAATTGATGTTTTATTAAAGGCTTTTAAGATGTGAATTGGATCTTGGCTTATAATGCAAGATTTGGTGATTTTTGATGATTTTCGTTTGATCTGATTAATCTGTGATTTGAGATGTGTTTTTGATGTTAAATGAACACTAAATTGATAAGGAATTGAGCTTTGATCAATGCAATCCCGGATAGGTTGAGTTTCCTAAGTTTAGCTTGTGATTCTTGATTGTTTTTGAGGTGATCTTGTGGATCTGATGTTGCTGGAGGTATAAGGATGTTAGTAGGTTGTTTTTAGATGTTATATGATGTTGAAAGATGTTTAGTGTTGATGGTTTATGGCTGGGCTTTGTTGAGAAGAGGTTTGGATGCATTTTCGGTTGTGTTTGGTGGCCGAAAATGGTGTGTGGATGAGAGCAGCGAGTTTAGGTGCTTTCATTGAAGCTATTAATGCATGATGATGCATTAATCCTCTGCTTTGATGTGTTAAAACAGGGGAGGCATCTTTGGATCCAAGAATTGTTGATCCGGAAGCTTGAATTGGTGCTTTGGCTTGAGGCGAAGTGGAATCGGTGAGTGAAAAATGGTTTTCGGCTTTGAAACCAATGTCTTGGGAGCTTAGTTTAAGTCTAAACAACTTTGCTAAGCTCAAGTGTAAGTTTTCGGAAAGTACTCTCTAGTGGTGGCCATGATTTTGTTGTGATGCAATGTGGTTTATTGCATGTTTTAATTACTGTTTTGAAAGCATGATCTAGCATGGTTTTTGTTGTTGTTGTAAGCCATATGTTGAAGGAAGCTCAAGGTAAGAGTTCCTTGTTTTTGTGCATTGATAAAATGTGGTTTGATGCTTTTAAATGCATGATGAATATGGCTTGGTTTAATGCTTTAAAACAGTGGATAAATTGATGATAATGATGTATATTGGCAAGTGATGTTTTGAAAAGGTTAAGGTCACTAAGGTGGTTAAAAGTCCTTGAGTGAGCCTTGTTTACTTAAGAACGTCAAGGTGGTTAAAAGTCCTTGGATGGTTCTTGTATGGACACAAAGGTGGTTAAAAGTCCTTGTGTGATCCTTTCCATGGTGTTTAAAAGTCCATGGGGCCAAGGTGTTTAAAAGTCCTTGGGGCCAAGGTGTTTAAAAGTCCATGGGGCCAAGGAGTTTAAAAGTCCTTGGGGCCAAGGTGTTTAAAAGTCCTTGGGGTGAAACTTGATACGGACACAAAGGTGGTTAAAAGTCCTTGTGTGGTCCTTTCCATGGTGGTTAAAAGTCCATGGGCCAAGGTGTTTAAAAGTCCTTGGGGCCAAGGTGTTTAAAAGTCCTTGGGGTGAAAGTTGATGAACTTGTTTTCAAAGAAATGGAACTTATCACTTGTGGCCAATATGACATGTATTATATGAAGCATGAGATGCTTGTTTTAAGTATGCTTTTGAGCATGTGCAATTGATGATTTGAAGCATGATTTATAAATGTTTTATAAATGCATTATTGAATGGTTTTATTGAGCATTCCTCACTAAGCTTTTGCTTACGCTCTCTTTCGTTTTCTAAATCAATAATGCAGAGCATTAAGAGGATTTGAGGGCAGCAAGGAAGGCAAGCAATCAAGTGGTGATTAAGCTCAAAGTATGGAAGGTTTTCCTAAGTTCATTTAGCTTTTGGTAATTTGGCAATAGGGGACCAATGTGTATGTTTTGGGAGAGGTTTTGAACTCCCTAAGTATGATGAATGATGTTGAGAATGCTGGTTTTTAGTGTTTGGCCTTATATGCTTGAATTGGAAGTTTATGCTTGAATGGCTTGCTTGTGTAGGAAGCATGCCTATAGATTTGGGGCTTTTTGCATATGATGTTATTTTGATGAATTGTTGATGCAAGTATGTCTTAAATATGTTGAATTGCATGCTGGTAAAGTTTGGTAGCATTTGGAGCATGTTTGAACGTTTAATTGCATGTTTAAGAATGCAATTTGGGCAAATCTGTGCAGGACGTTTCGGAACAGTGCAACCCGTTTCGGAACAGGTGCCTTAAACAAGCCCAGGCGTCCGAAACGGGAGGGACCGTTCCGAAACGGTTTGGCCTCTGCCAGCCCGTGTTGCGGTACGCGTTGCGGAACAGCCCCGTGTTTCGAAACGGGCTCTGCCGGTTTCGGAACGGGTGACCGTTAGGGGCTGACATTGGCAGTTATATGTTTTGAATTGTTTGCATTTTGGCCCCGAATCTTGTTTGTGCAATAGTATGAGCTTGAGAAGTCCTTTTGAGCTGAAATTTCACAGTGAAGCATGAAACCGGATTAATTTCAGGTTGGTAACTTTAATTTGGGTTAAGTCCTCATATTTATCAGAATTTACAATTTGGTCCCTAAAGTTGTAAATTGTTCAATTGGGTCCCTGTTTGATCTCTGATGTTTGTGATCTTTGAGTATGATGTTTGTGTGATCACAATTAAGGTTAATGAGCATCTAGACAAGATAAAAAAAAGGGTCGTTAATCAAGGTTGACTTTCGGGTTGACTTTGGTTTTCCCCGTGTGACTTTCTTAATTCGGGTCAACCGTCTAGGCCGGGTTAAGGGGGTTACATTGTTCGGATACGGGCGTTTCGGTACGGTTCTCTGTGTACCGAAACACCAAGTTGTTAAAGGTTCTGTTTCTTTACATTTTAGTCCATGAATGTTGTGGATGCAATTAAGTGAGCTTGGATAATTGTTTTGAGCTGAAATTTGATGGAGTGGCATGTAATGTGACTAATTAAAGGATGATAATCTAAAATTTGAAGAAGTCCCTAGAAATTATTAAAATTATGAAATAGTCTCTAAAATGTGTTTGTTTGCAATTGAGTCCCTAATTAATGTTCGATTGGGTTGATGTTTGTTCCGTTGTAAGGTTTAATGTAACCCCCTCAACCCGGCGTAGCCGATAGACCGAACCGAACAAGTCACACGGGGAATATTGAATTAAACAGGGAAGGTTTACCTCAATAAACGACCCTATTTTTTTCCTTTTATCTTATCTAGATGCAACACAACACGAGCATTCATCGATAATACCAATTTCAAGTTTAGGGACCATTTTGTAAATTTGACAATTTGTAGGGGTTATTACCAAATTTGGATTACCATCATTTAATTAAGTTCATTATATGCTTTTATGGAAAAACTCAGCTCAAGACAACCCTTGGAACTCATCAAATTGCATACATGACAAACAGAGACCAAAATGCAATGAACCAGAACTTCAAAAATGCCCATAACAGAAATAACAATCAGAATTTTTTGAACATCTAACTCCGTATCGGAACAGGTGTATCGAAACAAGGGCTCATGTTTAGGAATGCGGGATCATTCCGAAATAGCTCTTGACCCGTTTCAAAATAGGGTTTTACAGTAGCAAAGTGTATCGAAACGGACCTCCCCGTTTCGATACTCCATGGCCATTTCAAGCACCCGTTTTGAAACAAGCAAGAGTGTTTCGAAACACCTGAGGATTGCAATGGTTAATTTTGTTGGTTTAACTTGAGATTAATCATCCGAAACTAATCCAACGCATGTCCAAACATGCTTGCAACTCAAATACACATCAATACTCAAGAATACATGGCAAAGGCAGCATCAAAGCACCACTAGCAATATCAAAGAGAACTAAAGGCATTCTTCCAATGAAATAAGCACCAAAAAGGTCAATTTTCAAATCAAAGAAAAAACCAACTCTTAAAGCCCATTTACATACTCATTTATGCATATCAAACTTGCACCAAAATAGATAACACTAAAACAACCAACATTCATAGCCTAGGAGACCCTTATTGACTTTATTACACTAGTTCAAAACCGTGACATACATTTAGAGAAGTCTTTTGGAAAATCCCTTGTAGATGCTGCCTCCAAACACCTAATTATCTACATTGATGAACAAAGAGAGCATATTGTCACGGACTTAATTCTTCAAGCTCAAATCCGTGCGGCACTAGCACTCTCGGTACGATGCTAGTAAGCCTTAATGTCGCAACGTTATGGCAAAACGAAGGAGCAAGAGTGTTTACAAGGAAAGGACCTTGTATTGCACAACAGAAGCTTTACAAGTATGAAGTGAAGGACTTCTTGGATGGTTTACAAATGAGCTAGGCAAGCCTATTTATAGCCTCCAACCTCCCGAATGGACGGTGGAGATTTATTTGATCCGACGGTTGAGAGTTTGCCTCCCAAAATATCTACTAAGCCTAGATATTTCTAGATAAGTTCATACTTATCTACATACATCTCTAGCATTCTATAGTATTCTAGAATGTTCTAGGGTGCTCCTTATAGTTCTACCTTATCTAAAGTATTCTAGATTGTTCCGGAGATGTCTTGAGTTGTCCCGAGCCTTCCGGACTTGTCTCGAGCCTTCTAGGTTCCTCCGGGTGAGCCTAGATGGTTGTGGAAGCTTCTGGAACCCCTTGATCTTGTGTGGAAACGTTTGGAGCATCTCGGGTCGTTCTAGATCCTTCTTTGGGATCAACCTTGGCCTTAAAATTTCTAAGGCACCTCATTTCCTCCTTGTTGGCCCAAGTGCCCTTGGACGAAGCTCTGTGGGCGCGCGTTGCGCACCTGGGTGGCACACCTCGGTGCTGCTCGGTGCACCCTGGCAGGTGTGCCCCTCGGTTGGCTGGGTCGCGACCTGGCGGGGCGTGACATCCTCCCCCACCCGATCTCGCGACGCCCTCGTCGCGTCTCGGTAGAGCTGCTGGGGTAGTGCTGGTGTGCCTCCCTTGGCTCCTAGCTTTCATCGTCTTCATCGTCGGCTTAGCAGCTCGTTCCTCGGCCATCGTATCAAGTTGTGCCTTGCCATCAACCCCCTTGATGTAGGCAACAAGTCGCTTTCGTATCGGGCACGACCTCATCACATGAGGTCCTTCGCATAAGTAGCACTTCACCCTTGTGCTAGCTTTTGGAGCGGACTTAGCCTTAGTGACGCCACCTCACTTACCCCGTGCAAGCTTGTTCTGTGACTCGGCCTTACCCTTGGCCTTCGGAGATGATGGGTCGCCCTTGTGCTCCACGTCGAGCCCTGACCCTGGCTTAAGTCCTTCGTTGTCTTGTCCCTTGGGGATGGAACTTCCCTCGTTCCTCTTGGTGTCCCCTATTGATTGTAGTGCTGAAATTAGTTGCATGGATCCCATTTGTGCATCCTCGTCGCCACTGTCGGTGTCGCTACCTTCTCGGTGCTTGGCTAGGAGTGAATTAAGGGCTTGGCGTTTTGGGCATTCACGCGTCCAATGGTTACCATCACAAATGAAGCAATTGCTCGGTGGTGACTTCCTCGCACCTTGGAACTCCTTGGACTTACCCTTGTCCTTGCTTTTCCAAGGGGACGAGTCTCGGTGTCTTAGTGAGTGACCTTCCTGATGGCCCTCCTTGGGATAGCCCTTGTCTCCCCCACCTTTGGCATGACTGCCCTTCTCATCCCTCAAGTTAGGGGTGGTCTCCTTGTGGCTTGAGTAGTCGATAAGGCTCTCGGCCACGGCTATTGCATCGGCAAGGGTTTGGACTCCCCTTCGCCTTAGCTCGGTTTTGGCCCAACTTTGGAGACCATCTAAGAAGTAGAAGAGCGAGTCTTTCTCGGATAGATCGGGGATCTCGAGCACCAAACTAGTGAACTCCCTCACATAATCTTGGATGCTCCCCGACTGCTTCAACCTTCGAAGGCGAGCTCTTGCCTCATCCTCGACATTCTCCGGATAGAATTGTCTTTTGAGCTCCCTTTTAAAATCATTGAAGGTAGAGATGGTGCACGTACCTCTCTCGACATCGAGACGTCTTCTTCTCCACCAAAGCATGGAGGTGTCGGTGAGGTACAAGGTCGCGGTTTGGATCCTAGAGGCATCCTCCCTGATGCCAACGGCTTCCAAGTATTGCTCCAAGCCATACAAGAAGTTGTCTACTTCTTTGGCGTTGTGTGTCCCCGAAAAAGTTTGAGGCTTGGGCACCTCGACCCTTCTTGCCTCCACGGTGGTGCTTGGCCCGGCTGCCATAGCACGTTTGCAAAAGGCAAGGTCGCCTTGCAATGCTTCTAGTTGAGCATACACGGTTGTAAGTTCACGTTGGAAAGACTCACGTACCTTGGTGAGCTCTCCCAAGAGTGCGTCGCGTACTTCACCCATTTCCGCGCGCAAGGACTCCTCTAGCTTGATCTTCATTGACCTCACGGCTGTGTGGATCTCGGCATCTTCCACCTCAAGGCCTTCAATCCGCTCATGAAGGTCGTCCACTTGGGCACCCATGCTTGATACGCCTTCCTCCACGCGAGTTAGGCGCGACTCCAAGCAAGAGAGTAGGTCTTTGGACTTGGCACGAAGCCTTGTCTCGACAGGATCAGCCTTTACTTCTTGCCCACCTTGGTCGTGCGTGACCTCGGGCTCGGACGGGCTAGCGGCTTGAGTTTTGCTGGTCTTGGCCATGCTCCCGAGCGATCGGAACTTGCTCTGATACCAACTGTCACGGACTTAATTCTTCAAGCTCAAATCCGTGCGGCACTAGCACTCTCGGTACGATGCTAGTAAGCCTTAATGTCGCAACGTTATGGAAAAACGAAGGAGCAAGAGTGTTTACAAGGAAAGGACCTTGTATTGCACAACAGAAGCTTTACAAGTATGAAGTGAAGGACTTATCTACATACATCTCTAGCATTCTATAGTATTCTAGAATGTTCTAGGGTGCTCCTTATAGTTCTACCTTATCTAAAGTATTCTAGATTGTTCCGGAGATGTCTTGAGTTGTCCTGTAACGCCCCGGTTTTGGGCTTAGAAGTTTTGGGCTTGGACCGGTTCGGTCAAAGTGTTGTTCGATTATATAAGAGTGAAATTAGGAAAGCCTAGTTCGGGTTGCATTAAAAATATGGAAAAATGTTCTAAAATCATCTTTTAATATATATAAGTGAACTGTGAAATCAATTTTACAAAATGAGGTTTGGAAGGGTGACATTTTGGCTAGTGACCAAAATGTAATTTTTGAAAACTGCGTGACTGTTTTAAAAAGGATTGAAACTTTGAATCTTTAAGGAGCTATTTACCCAAAGGGAGTTTCTCCAGATTTTTCTAAGATATTAAATGATTTATTTCTGATTTTGAAACAAAAGAAAAGTGGAGGGAAGATATTTTCCTATTTCTAAGTAACTTTTCTCTCAAATCTTCTATTTTCCTTTTCTCTCATTTTCTCTCAAACCAAACATCTTTCTCCATAACTTTTCTCTCTGATCTTGTCACCTAAACACCTCTTTTCAATTCTCTTTTGATTGCTAATCATCTCATCAACAAAACCTCACCATTTGCTAATTGGATTTTCAAGATTTTGGTTCTAAAAAGGGAGAAACTCAAGTTTGGAGGTAAGAACGTCCTTTTCCTCTAAACTCTCAGTTCTTTACTGAAATTCCTAAGTTCTCAATCCTTAATTGATGATTTATAAAAGGTTTTATAGTTGTAATCTTGGTTCTTGGCTTAAAATGCAAGATTTGCTTGTTTTTGATGAAAATTCGTATGATCTGTTTAAGCAGGGTTTTGAGGTGTGTTTTTGATGTTAAATGAATGCTAAATTGATTAGAAGTTGAGGTTTAATAAATGCAATCCCGGATAGGTTGAATTTCCTAAGTTTAGCTTGTGTTTTTGATGGTTTTTGGAGTGATCTTGTTGATCTGTTGTGGCTGGAGGTATAAGGATGTTTTGAGATTCATTTTGGAGTGTTGTTGATGTGTAAAGATGTTTAGATTTGATGGATCATGGCTGGGTAGTGTTGTGAAGTTGTTTGGATGCATTTTCGGTTGTGTTTGGTAGCCGAAAATGGAGTGTGGATGAGAGCAGCTGGTTTAGGTGCTTTCATTGAAGCTATTAATGCATGATGATGCATTAATCCTCTGCTTTGATATGTGTAAAACAGGGGAGTCATCTTTGGATCCTTGAGGTGGTGATCCGGAAGCTTGTTTGGTGTTTCGGCAAGAGGCGAAACGGAATCGGTGAGTGGATTTTGGTTTTCATCTTTGAAACCAATGTTTTGAAGGTTTGGGAGCTTAGTTTAGGTCTAAGCAACTTAGCTAAGCTCAAGAGTAAGTTTTCGGAAAAACTCTCTTGATGATGAACCATGGATTGGTTGTATGCAATGTGTTGCTTGCATGTTTTAAATTTTGTTTTGAAAGCATATATTAGCATGTTGGTTGCTGATTTTATAAGCCATGTGTTGAAGGATGCTCAAGGTAAGAGATCCTTGTTTTTGAATATTGTTTTATTGTGGTTTGATGCTTAAAGATGCATGATGTTATGGCTTGGTTTAAATGCTTTAAAACAATGGAATATTGATGTTAATGATGCATATTGGCAAGTGATGTTTAAGGTCACAAAGGTGTTTAAAAGTCCTTGTGTGAGCCTTGTTTATTTAAGAACAACATGGTGGTTAAAAGTCCATGGTTGGTTCTTGGTTAAGATCATCAAGGCGGTTAAAATTCCTTGGATGAGTCTTGTTTATTTAAGGACAATATGGTGTTTAAAAGTCCATGATTGGTCCTTGGTTAAGGTTACAAAGGTGGTTAAAATTCCTTGTGTAAGCCTTGTTTACTTAAGAACATCAAGGTGTTTAAAAGTCCTTGGATGATTCTTGTTAAGGACACAAAGGTGTTTAAAAGTCCTTGTGTGGTCCTTGCCATGGTGTTTAAAAGTCCATGGGCCATGGTGTTTAAAAGTCCATGGGGTTAAGGACACAATGGTGTTTAAAAGTCCATGTGTGGTCCATGGAAATTATAAGATCACAATGGTGTTTAAAAGTCCATATGTGAGTCTTATGTTGAATGTATCACTTGTGGCCAATATGACATGACATGAACTTGAAGCATGAATTGCTTGTATTAATTGCTTATGAGCATGTGCAAATGATGATTTGAAATAAGGCTTATGTATCTGTTTTGAAAATGCATTATTGTGTGGTTTTAATGAGCATTCCTCACTAAGCTTTTGCTTACGCTCTCTCTCTTTTCTTAAACCAATAATGCAGAACATTAAAGTGCTTTTGAGGGCAGCAAGGTGGTGAAGAATCCAAGTGGTGATCAAAGCTCATGTATGGTGAAGGTTTTCTTAAACACTATTAGCTTTTGGTAATTTGGCAATGGGGGATCTATATTGTTGTTTGGGAGATGTTTTGGACTCCCTAAGTTAGATTTATGTTGCTAATATTGTTGGAACATGTAATTGGCCTTTATGAGTTGGTTTTATCAAATTGATGCTTGAATGGTTTGCTAAGTAGGAAGCATGCCTATAGAATTGGGGCTTTTCTTAATTGATGCAATATTGATGATTGGTTGATGCAATTATGTTCCTTGTACGTTGTATGATTTGCTGGTAAAGTTTGGTGGCTTTTGGAACATGTTTGATAGCTCAATTGCATGTAAAACCAGCTAAATTTCTGCAATCTGGGCAGCCTGTTTCGGAACAGGTGCTACCGTATCGGAACGGGGGCCTGAAATGGCCTGGGCGTTCCGAAACGGGAGGCACTGTTTCGGAACAGTTTGGCTACTGCCAGGCCATGTTTTGGAACCCGTTGCGGAACGGTCCCGCGTTTCGAAACAAGTCTACCCTGTTTCGGAACACCCGACCGTTGGGCTCTGAATTTGATGGTTATTTGTTTTGCAATGTTTGCGTTTTGGTCCTGAAACTTGTATATGCAATTGTATGAGCTTGGGATGTCCGTTTGAGCTGAAATTTGGCAAAGAAGCATGAAACCTGACTAATTTCAAGTTGGTATCCTTAATTTGGTTTAAGGCCTTATAATTTTCAGAATTTACATTTTGGTCCCTAAAGTTGTAACTTGTGCAATTGAGTCCCTGAATGATCTTTGATGGTTATGATCTTTGAATATGATGATCTTATGAATACACCTAGGGATAATTTGCATCTAGACAAGATTAAAAATGTAACGCCCCGGTTTTGGGCTTAGAAGTCTTGGGCGTTGACCGGTCGGTCAAAGTGCTGTTCGAATCGTAAGAGGCTAAATTAGGAAAGCCTAGTTCGGGTTGCATTAAAAATATGGAAAAATGTTCTAAAATCATCTTTTAATATAATTAAGTGAACTGTGAAATCAATTTTGGAAAATGAGTTTTGGAAGTATGACATTTTGGCTAGTGACCAAAATGTAATTTTTGAAAGTTTGGTGGCTGTTTTATAAAGGGTTGAAACTTTGAATCTTTAAGGAGCTATTTACCCAAAGGGAGTTTCTCCAGATTCTTCTAAGATATTTTGAGTTATAATTCTGATTTTAAAGATAACAAAAAGGAGGGAAATCTCATTTTGGCTAATTTCATAACAAACTTTTCTATTTTCTTTCTCTCTTTTTCTCTCAACCCAAACACTCCATTTCCAGAGATTAGATTCTGATTTTCTCACCTAAATTCCTCCTTTCAACTCTCATTTGATTCCAAATCATTGTTTCTTCAAAACTTCTTCAATTGCTACAAGTTTCATCAAGGTTTTTCATTCCAAAAAGAGGAGAAACTCAAGTTTGGAGGTAAGAACGTCCTTCTCCTCTGAACTTCAAGTTCTTTACTGAAATTCCTAAGTTTTCAATCCTAAATTGATGTTTAATTAAAGGCTTTTAAGTTGATTTATGGATCTTGGCTATTTATGCAAGATTTTGATGATTTCACATGATTTTCGTTAGATCTAATAGATCTGTGATTTGAGAGGTGTTTTTGATGTTAAATGATCTCTAAATTGATAAGGAAATGAGTTTTGATTGATGCAAACCCGGATAGGTTGAGTTTCCTAAGTTTAGCTTGTGTTTTAAGGTAGTTTTTGAGGTGATCTTAGTGATCTGATGTTGCTGGAGGTATAAGGATGTTGTTAGGTTGTTTTTAGATGTTCTTTGATGTTAATGGAAGTGTGGATTTGCTGGTTTATGGCTGGGCTTTGTTTAGAAGTGTTTTGGATGCATTTTCGGTTGTGTTTGGTGGCCGAAAATGGAGGTTGAATGAGAGCAGCGAGTTTAGGTGCTTTCATTGAAGCAATTAATGCATGATGATGCATTAATCCTCTGCTTCAATGTGTTGAAACAGGGGAGGCATCCTTGGATCCAAGAGTTGTTGATCCGGAGGCTTGATTTGGTGCTTTGGCTTGAAGCAAAGTGGAAATCGGTGAGTGCATTTTGTGAAAATGGATATTCAGCTTTAAAACCAAGGTTTGAAGGTTTTGGGAGCTTAGTTTAAGTCTAAACAACTTTGCTAAGCTCAAGTGTAAGTTTTCGGATTTACTCTCTAGTGGTGGCCATGACTTGGATGTGATGCAAAATGATGATTGCATGTTTTAATTTCTGTTTTGAAAGCATGTTTTAGCATGATAATTGCTGATGTTTTAAGCCATGTGTTGAAGGTAACTCTAGGTAGGAGTTCCTTGATTTTATACATTGTAATGATGTGGTTTAATGCTTTGAAATGCATGATGAAAATGGCTTGGCTTAATGCTTTAAAACAGTGGATTATATGATGTAAAATATGTATATTGGCAAGTGATGTTTTGTAAAAGTGAAGGTCACTAAGGTGGTTAAAAGTCCTTGAGTGAGCCTTGTTACTTAAGAACATCAAGGTGGTTAAAAGTCCTTGGATGGTTCTTGTTGCGGACACTAAGGTGGTTAAAAGTCCTTAGGTGCTCCTTTCCATGGTGGTTAAAAGTCCATGGGGCCAAGGTGTTTAAAAGTCGTTGGGGCCAAGGTGTTTAAAAGTCCTTGGGGTGATTCAAGTATTGGACACAAAGGTGGTTAAAAGTCCTTGTGTGGTCCTCATTCATGGTGTTTAAAAGTCCATGGCCAAGGTGTTTAAAAGTCCTTGGGGCCAAGGTGTTTAAAAGTCCTTGGGGAAAGTTATGGAACTTGTTTTATGAAATGAAATGTATCACTTGAGCCAATATGACATGTAAAGTATATTGTGAAGCATGAGATGCTTGTTTTAATGATTATGTTGAAGCATGAGATGCTTGATTAAATGTATTTTGAAGCATGAAATTGCTTGTCTTAAAGTATGCTTTTGAGCATGTACAATGGTTGATTATAAGCATGTTTTGTAAATGGTTTTAATTGCATTATTGAATTGTTTTTAAAGAGCATGCCTCACTAAGCTTTTGCTTACGCTCTCTCGTTTTCTTAATTCAATAATGCAGAGCAATAGAGTACCTTGAGGGCAGCAAGAAAGGGCAAGCAATCAAGTTCAAGTAAAGCTCAATGAATGAAGGTTTTATAAGTGCTTTTAGCTTTTGGGGTGATTTGGCAATGGGGGACCTGTGAGTGTGTTTTTGGGAGATGTTGGAACTCCCTAAGTATGTTGAATGTTGATTTAAATTGCTGGTTTTTGGATTGAATCCTTATTTGCTTGGCTATGAAGGTTTATGCATAAATGGTTAGCTTAAGTAGGAAGCATGCCATTTAAATTGGGGCTTTTCATATGTGATGGTTATGTGTTGAATTGATGATGCATTTATGGTCCTCACATGTTGGTTGACTATGTGGTATGATTTGGTGTTGTTAATTTGAAGTTTGCTGCATGTATGATGATGATTTTGAGTCGAAATCGGGCAGGGGTATCGGTACTCGGGCTTGCGTATCGATAAGCCTGAGCCAAATATGCACATTTCTGCCCAGGCGTATCGGTACGGTTGAGTGGGTATCGATACCGTATGAAGGCCGTATCGAAACGCGGGACCTCGTATCGATACCGTCGCTGGAGTTTGGTTACTGCCTTCCCCGCGTATCGATACGACACCTGGCGTATCGATACCAGAACGTTAATTCGGTTGAAAGTATCTTTTTATGTTTTTTTTTGTTTACGTTTTGGTCCTGAATCTTGTTTGTTCAATTGAATGAGTTTGAGAAGTCCTTTTGAGCTGAAATTTCACAGGGAAGCATGAAACCTGACTAATTTCAAGATGGTAACTTTAATTTGGACTAAGTTCTCATATTTATCAGAAATTACAATTTGGTCCCTAAAGTTGTAATTTGTTCAATTGGGTCCCTGTTTGATCTCTGATGTTTGTGATCTTTGAGTATGTTGTTTGTGTGATCACAATTAGGGTTAATGTGCATCTAGATAAGATTAAAAAGAAAAAAAAGGGTCGTTAATCAAGGTTGACTTTCAGGTTGACTTTGGTTTTCCCCGTGTGACTTTCTTAATTCGGGTCAACCGTCTAGGCCGGGTTAAGGGGGTTACAAAAAAGAAAAAAAAAGGTCGTTAATCAAGGTTGACTTTCGGGTTGACTTTGGTTTTCCCCGTGTAATCTTCTTAATTTGGGTTAACCGTCTAGGCAGGGTTAAGGGGGTTACATTTGGTGGTATCAGAGCTGATTTCTCGAGTAATTGGGATTGTGTATGTGAATGATTTATGCATGTATGCTTTGTATGCTTGTTGAGTGAAAGCATGATTGAATGAATTGTGTTAAGTTGCAATTGTGTTGTATGCTGTGGTGAAGCATGTTGTGGGTACCCATTGCCAAATCAAAGCTAATGAAATGGTGTTGTTTTTAAGTGAAAATGAGCTTGAGTACTTGGATTGCTTACCTTGCTGGGCCTGACTTTGTTTGTTTGCATTGTGATTGTGTGTTAGAGTATGGCTCCTCGTAGAGAGTTAAGGAGTAATGTGCGAGCTGCGACTCAAAATGAGAACGAGAATGAGGAGAATGTCGAAAGTGCTGTGTTACCTCCTCCACCGGGTGGTGGTGGTGATGCTGGGGGTGAAGGAGCTGGAGCTGCAGCTGATGCTGGGGTCGCTGGACCTGAGGCTGGTCAGGGGCAAGCTGTTCCTGACATGACAGTGCTGATACAAGCTATTGCTGGAGCTTTTCAAGCTGTAGTAGCTGGAGCTCGAGGAGCTGGGCATCAAGAAGATGCTGGTGTTAGACTACCCTTGGAACGCTTACGCAGTCTAGGCGGGACTGAGTTCAGGGGTATGTCTGCTGAAGGTTCTGAAGCTTGGCTAGAGAGTACCAAGAGGATCTTGGGTCAGATGAGTTGCACGGATGTGCAAAAGCTGGGTTGTGTAGTATCCTTGCTTCAGGATGATGCTTACACATGGTGGACGACCACAATCTCTGGGATGGCAAAGGCTGATGTAACTTGGACATTCTTTCAGAATGCGTTCAAGAGAAGGTATCTAGGTGGGAGGTACCTAGATGAAAAGAAGCGGGAGTTCATGACTCTTACCCAGGGGAGCATGACTGTGGCTGAGTATGAAGTGCAGTTTGTTTGACTCAGCCAATATGCACCTGAGCTTGTTCCGGATGAGCGGGAGAGGTGTGAAAGATTCCGTTATGGTTTAGTGACGGAGGTGAAGATGTATGTGCTGGCTACCGAGTATAGCGATTTCGATGTGCTGGTGGGCCGAGCAAAGGACATTGAGATGAACTTGGGTTTATCTGCTAAGAGTGCTGGTTCTAGTGCTGGAAAGCGAGCTGCTGAGTATAGTTCCGGTGGTGGACGGAACAAGAGGGGACGTGATCAGAAGTATCAGTCCTCAGCTAAGCGAGGTGGAGGTGCACCTGCTCGGGGAGGCAATGCTAGAGCTGATCCGAGTGCATGTTGGACATGTGGTTCACGTGGTCATATGAAACGTGATTGTCCTCGAGCTGTGAGGGAGGTGCAAGCTCCTGTTGCACCAGCTGGTAATGGGTGCTGGTAATGATTGTCCTCGAGAGTGTCCTATGTTGGCTGGTGGCCAAGTGCGTGCTCCTGTTGTTGTTACACCGCAGAGAGGTCGTGGGTGCGGCCGTGGTAATTTCCAGCGGAGAGAGGAAGGTGGTAGGGGTGTAGCTCATGTTGTGGCTATTCAGCCTGAGGGTGGCGGTCAAGCCAGGGTGTATGCTCAGCGGGAGGGAAGGAATGACGCGGATGTGATCGCAGGTACTTTTACTTTGCAATCCTTGTCATTACTTTCCTTGATTGATTTTGGATCTACGCACTCATACATATTGCGTGAGCATGCTGAATTGCTTGGTTTGCCTGTTGAGTCTTTGGATGTTGGTGTGCGTGTCACTAGTTCTTTTGGTGAGACTGTTGTGACTCGAAAGCTGTATAGAAGGCGTCCTTTGGTTGTTCAAGATCATGTTTTTCATGTTGACCTTATGGAATTGCCTTTCTATGGTTTTGATGTAATCCTTGGTATGGATTGGCTTGCTGAGCATCGTGCTGTAGTGGATTGTGAAATAAGCGAGTTTCATTGAAGCTTACAGATGATTATGAGGTAGTTGTGGTTGGTGAGAATGTGAAGTTTCTTGCCAATGTGGTGTCTACATTGGAGGCGAGCCGGATTTTGAGGCAAGGTTGTGAAGCTTACCTAGCTTTTACGATGAATCCTAGCTCTAAGGAGTTGCGGGTGCAAGATATCAGGGTTGTGAAGGAGTTTCCTGGTGTGTTTCCTGAGGAGTTGCCTGGTTTACCTCCTAGTCGCGAGGTGGAGTTTGGGATTGAGCTGTATGAGAATACAACTCCTGTGTCCATTACCCCTTATAGAATGGCACCTAAAGAGTTGAAGGAGCTAAAGACACAGTTGCAAGAGTTGCTTGATCGTGGGTTCATTCGGCCAAGTGTGTCACCTTGGGGTGCACCAGTCTTGTTTGTGAAGAAAAAGGATGGCACCATGAGAATGTGCATTGATTATCGTCAGCTGAACAAGTTGACTATCAAGAATCGGTATCCTTTGCCGAGAATTGATGATCTCTTCGATCAATTTCGGGGAGCTGCTGTGTTCTCGAAGATTGACTTGAGGTCAGGGTATTACCAGTTGAAGGTGAAGGATGTGCCTAAGACAGCTTTCAGGACAAGGTATGGGCATTATGAGTTCCTTTTGATGCCGTTTGGTTTGACAAATGCTCCTCCAGCTTTCATGGACATGATGAATCGTGTGTTTCATGAATACCTGGACAAGTTCGTTGTGGTGTTCATTGATGATATCCTCGTGTACTCGCGTACTGAGGAGGAGCATGAAGAGCATTTGAGGATTGTTTTGCAAGCCTTGTTGGAGAATCAGCTTTATGCTAAGCTGAGCAAGTGTGAGTTCTGGTTGAGTGAAGTGGTGTTTCTTGGGCATGTGGTTTCTGCTGAGGGGATTCGTGTTGATTCTTAGAAGATTGAGGCGGTGATGAATTGGAAGGTTCCTAAGTCTGTTCATGAGGTTCGTAGTTTCCTTGGTTTGGCGGGTTACTACCGGAGGTTTGTGGATGGGTTTTCGAAGATTGCTGCACCTTTGACGAAGCTGTTGCAGAAAGATGTTAAGTATGAGTGGACGGAAGCGAGACAACAGGCTTTTGAGAAGCTCAAGGCAGCTTTGATGCAAGCTCCTATCTTGATTCAACCTGAATCAGGGAAAGAGTTTGTGGTCTACAGTGATGCGTCCTATGTTGGGTTGGGATGCGTGTTGATGCAAGAGGGTAAGGTGGTGGCTTATGCATCGCGGCAGTTGAAAGTGCATGAGCGCAATTATCCTACGCATGACATTAAGTTGGCTGCGGTGGTTTTTGCTTTGAAGATCTAGAGGCATTATCTGTATGGTGAGAAGTGTACTGTGTACACGGATCACAAGCGTTTGAGGTACTTGATGTCTCAGAAGGAGTTGAATCTTAGGCAGCGACGTTGGGTGGAGTTGCTCAAGGATTATGATTTGACGATTGAGTATCACCCTGGAAAAGCTAATGTTGTTGCGGATGCCTTGAGTAGGAAGGTAGCTGTAGAGCTGAGGGCTATGTTTGCCAGTTTGAGTATTTCGCGTGATGGTGGTCTTGTGGCTGAGTTGCAAGTGAGACCATCTTTGGTTCAGTTGATCAAGGAAAAGTAGTTGCTGGATGATTCCTTGGTACCGCATGTTCAGGATATCGCGGAGGGTAGGCCTTCGGATTTTTGTTTTAATGATGATGGTGTGTTGTGCTTTGGGAGTCGGATAGTAGTGCCCAATGATGCTGAGTTGAGGCTTGCTATTCTGACTGAAGGTCATAGTAGTCCTTTTGCTATGCACCCTGGTAGTACTAAGATGTATCGTGATCTTCGTGATGAGTACTATTGGGTGGGTTTGAAGAAGGATGTTGCAGAGTTTGTGAGCAAGTGCATGGTGTGTCAGCGAGTTAAGGCTGAGCATCAGGTTCCTTCAGGGTTGTTGCAACCGTTGAGAATCCCTGAATGGAAGTGGGAAAGGGTTACCATGGATTTTGTATCTGGTTTACCCTTGTCACCATCGAAGAAGAATTCAGTATGGGTGATTGTGGATCGCCTGACGAAGTGTGCGCATTTCTTGCATGTGCATACTACGTTCTCTTTGGATAAGCTTGCGGAGCTGTACATTGCTGAGATTGTGCGGCTGCATGGTGTGCCTAAGTCGATTGTGTCGGATAGGGATCCGAGGTTTACATCGCGTTTTTGGCAGTGTTTGCATCAAGCTTTGGGTACAAGGTTGAATTTCAGTACATCTTATCATCCTCAGTCGGATGGTCAGTCCGAGCTTGTTATCTAGATTTTGGAGGATATGTTGAGGTGCTGTGTGATTGAGTTCCAAGGCTCTTGGGAGAAACATTTGCCTTTGGTGGAGTTTGCCTATAACAATAGTTATTAAGCAAGTATTCAAATGGCACCTTATGAGGCCTTGTATGGGAGGAAGTGTAGGACTCCTCTTTGTTGGGCTGAAACGGGTCAGAAGTTGGTTTCGATGCCGGCTTTGTTGAAAGGAACCACCGAGAAGGTGAAGCTCATTTGTGAGCGTTTGAAGGCAGCTTCTGATCGGTAGAAGTCTTACGCGGATTTGAAGCGTAAGGAGATTGTGTATGCGGTGGGTGACCGTGTGTTTCTAAAGGTTTCGCCTTGGAAAAAGGTGATGAGGTTTGGCCGGAAAGGTAAGTTGAGCCCTAGGTACATTGGACCATACGAGGTGATTGAGCGTGTGGGTCCTGTTGCGTACAAGTTGAGGTTACCTCAAGAGTTGGAGAAGATTCATGATGTGTTTCATGTTTCTATGCTCCGGAAGTATAGATCAGATCCTTCGCATGTGATGCCTGTGGAGGAAGTGGAATTGAATCCGGATTTGACCTATGATGAGGAATCGGTGAAGATTCTGGATTCGGATAGCAAGGTTCTTCGTGGCAAGACCATTGAGCTGGTAAAGGTGCTGTGGAAGCACCGTGGTGTTGAGGAAGCCACGTGGGAACGGAAGGATGACATGCTGAAGCAGTTTCCATACCTCTTTCCTTCAGGTAAATTTCGAGGACGAAATTTCTTAAGGGGGGGAGAGTTGTAACGCCCCGGTTTTGGGCTTAGAAGTTTTGGGCTTGGACCGGTTCGGTCAAACTGCTGTTCGATTATATAAGAGTGATATTAGGAAAGCCTAGTTCGGGTTGCATTAAAAATATGGAAAAATGTTCTAAAATCCTCTTTTAATATATATAAGTGAACTGTGAAATCAATTTTACAAAATGAGGTTTGGAAGGGTGACATTTTGGCTAGTGACCAAAATGTAATTTTTGAAAACTGCGTGACTGTTTTAAAAAGGATTGAAACTTTGAATCATTAAGGGGCTATTTACCCAAAGGGAGTTTCTCCAGATTTTTCTAAGATATTAAATGATTTATTTCTGATTTTGAAACAAAAGAAAAGTGGAGGGAAGATATTTTCCTATTTCTAACTAACTTTTCTCTCAAATCTTCTATTTTCCTTTTCTCTCATTTTCTCTCAAACCAAACATCTTTCTCCAGAACTTTTCTCTCTGATCTTGTCACCTAAACACCATTTTAAAATTTTCTTTTGATTGCTAATCATCTCATCAACAAAACCTCACCATTTGCTAATTGGATTTTCAAGATTTTGGTTCTAAAAAGGGAGAAACTCAAGTTTGGAGGTAAGAACGTCCTTCTCCTCTAAACTCTCAGTTCTTTACTGAAATTCCTAAGTTCTCAATCCTTAATTGATGATTTATAAAAGGTTTTATAGTTGTAATCTTGGTTCTTGGCTTAAAATGCAAGATTTGCTTGTTTTTGATGAAAATTCGTATAATCTGTTTAAGCAGGGTTTTGAGGTGTGTTTTTGATATTAAATGAATGCTAAATTGATTAGAAGTTGAGGTTTAATAAATGCAATCCCGGATAGGTTGAATTTCCTAAGTTTAGATTGTGTTTTTGATGGTTTTTGGAGTGATCTTGTTGATCTGTTGTGGCTGGAGGTATAAGGATGTTTTGAGATTCATTTTGGAGTGTTGTTGATGTGTAAAGATGTTTAGATTTGATGGATCATGGCTGGGCAGTGTTGTGAAGTTGTTTGGATGCATTTTCGGTTGTGTTTGGTAGCCGAAAATGGAGTGTGGATGAGAGCAGCGGGTTTAGGTGCTTTCATTGAAGCTATTAATGCATGATGATGCATTAATCCTCTGCTTTGATATGTGTAAAACAGGGGAGTCATCTTTGGATCCTTGAGGTGGTGATCCGGAAGCTTGTTTGGTGTTTCGGCAAGAGGCGAAACGGAATCGGTGAGTGGATTTTGGTTTTCAGCTTTGAAACCAATGTTTTCAAGGTTTGGGGGCTTAGTTTAGGTCTAAGCAACTTAGCTAAGCTCAAGAGTAAGTTTTCGGAAAAACTCTCTTGATGATGAACCATGGATTGGTTGTATGCAATGTGTTGCTTGCATGTTTTAAATTCTGTTTTGAAAGCATATATTAGCATGTTGGTTGCTGATTTTATAAGCCATGTGTTGAAGTATGCTCAAGGTAAGAGATCCTTGTTTTTGAATATTGTTTTATTGTGGTTTGATGCTTAAAGATGCATGATGTTATTGCTTGGTTTAAATGCTTTAAAACAGTGGAATATTGATGTTAATGATGCATATTGGCAAGTGATGTTTAAGGTCACAAAGGTGTTTAAAAGTCCTTGTGTGGGCCTTGTTTATTTAAGAACAACATGGTGGTTAAAAGTCCATGGTTGGTTCTTGGTTAAGATCATCAAGGCGGTTAAAATTCCTTGGATGAATCTTGTTTATTTAAGGACAATATGGTGTTTAAAATTCCATGATTGGTCCTTGGTTAAGGTTACAAAGGTGGTTAAAATTCCTTGTGTAAGCCTTGTTTACTTAAGAACATCAAGGTGTTTAAAAGTCCTTGGATGATTCTTGTTAAGGACACAAAGGTGTTTAAAAGTCCTTGTGTGGTCCTTGCCATGGTGTTTAAAAGTCCATGGGCCATGGTGTTTAAAAGTCCATAGGGTTAAGGACACAATGGTGTTTAAAAGTCCATGTGTGGTCCTTGGAAATTATAAGATCACAATGGTGTTTAAAAGTCCATATGTGAGTCTTATGTTGAATGTATCACTTGTGGCCAATATGACATGATATGAACTTGAAGCATGAATTGCTTGTATTAATTGCTTATGAGCATGTGCAAATGATGATTTGAAATAAGGCTTATGTATGTGTTTTGAAAATGCGTTATTGTGTTGTTTTAATGAGCATTCCTCACTAAGCTTTTGCTTACGCTCTCTCTCTTTTCTTAAACCAATAATGCAGAACATTAAAGTACCTTTGAGGGCAGCAAGGTGGTGAAGAATCCAAGTGGTGATCAAAGCTCATGTATGGTGAAGGTTTTCTTAAACACTATTAGCTTTTGGTAATTTGGCAATGGGGGATCTATGTTGTTGTTTGGGAGATGTTTTGGACTCCCTAAGTTAGATTTATGTTGCTAATATTGTTGGAACATGTAATTGGCCTTTATGAGTTGGTTTTATCAAATTGATGCTTGAATGGTTTGCTAAGTAGGAAGCATGCCTATAGAATTGGGGCTTTTCTTAATTGATGCAATATTGATGATTGGTTGATGCAATTATGTTCCTTGTACGTTGTATGATTTGCTGGTAAAGTTTGGTGGCTTTTGGAACATGTTTGATAGGTCAATTGCATGTAAAACCAGCTAAATTTCTGCAATATGGGCAGCCTGTTTCGGAACAGGTGCTACTATATCAGAACGGGGGCCTGAAATGGCCTGGGCGTTCCGAAACGGGAGGCACAGTTTCGGAACAGTTTGGCTACTGCCAGGCCATATTTCGGAACCCGTTGCGGAACGGTCCCGCGTTTCGAAATAGGTCTACCCTGTTTCGGAACACCCGACCGTTGGGCTCTGAATTTGATGGTTATTTGTCTTGCAATGTTTGCGTTTTGGTCCTGAAACTTGTATATGCAATTGTATGAGCTTGGGATGTCCGTTTGAGCTCAAATTTGGCAGAGAAGCATGAAACCTGACTAATTTCAAGTTGCTAACCTTAATTTGGTTTAAGGCCTTATAATTTTCAGAATGTACATTTTGGTCCCTAAAGTTGTAACTTGTGCAATTGAGTCCCTGAATGATCTCTGATGGTTATGATCTTTGAATATGATGATCTTATGAATACACCTAGGGATAATTTGCATCTAGACAAGATTAAAAAGAAAAAAAAAGGTCGTTAATCAAGGTTGACTTTGGTTTTCCCCGTGTAATCTTCTTAATTTGGGTTAACCGTCTAGGCCGGGTTAAGGGGGTTACATGTCCCGAGCCTTCCGGACTTGTCTCGAGCCTTCTAAGTTCCTCCGGGTGAGCCTAGATGGTTGTGGAAGCTTCTGGAACGCCTTGGTCTTGTGTGGAAACGTTTGGAGCATCTCGGGTCGTTCTAGATCCTTCTTTGGGATCAACCTTGGCCTTAAAATCTCTAAGGCACCTCATTTCCTCCTTGTTTGCCCAAGTGCCCTTGGACGAAGCTCTGTGGGCGCGCGTTGCACACCTGGGTGGCACACCTCGGTGCTGCTCGGTGCACCCTGGCGGGTGTGCCCCTCGGTTGGCTGGGTCGCGACCTGGCGGGGCGTGACAATAGGCATACAAGCTTAGTGAGGACTGCTCAAAACCAAAAACACCATCAATGCACAAAACCATTTTTCACTCTTTCAAAACCATTTTGCCTTCTTTGATAAAACATGCACTTTAACATTAAAATCGGCATGCTTACACCATGTAACAAAAAACACATATTTTCCAGCAATTAGATCATTGCTACACAAACATCAAGTCTTCCGAGCATAAACACCATTATGCTAAGCTTAAGGTAAAAACATGCATTTTTCACAATATGCATGAACAATATTTCCATAACATTCCAATCCATTATATTGGCTTTCAAGTGATTAACAACAACCTCATTTCTCAAAACATATCGGATACACGAATTACCAAGGGTTGTCCCATATCCTTCATACACTCTACCAGCATCTCAAGGCTCACACAAAGGAGCAACCCTCCACCGTTGTGACACATGTGGTGGAGTATTCGATACAATTACAACCCCTAAACACAACTCATAGGTAGATGTATAGCCCACTAACGAGAGATGAGCCACACACAAGGTTCGCACCTGGGAGCTACCCTCAACCATTGCAACCTTAAACAATCCTTAATTGTTAGGGTACTTGGATGGAGTCTTCGGTACAATCACAACCCCTCAACATCCAAGGCGACTTGAATATAGTGCAATGATTCTTATAGCCGTCTAACTGTTGAGTGCATAAAAGTTCTATATTTTACCTCTCATTTACCCATATTTTTGTTGCACTCAAGCATGATTCATTGCATTTAGGATAGATTTTTGCATACACATCACAATTAGATAAAATTACACAGTTGCTGCTGATTTTGGTTACTTTTGCAGGTATCTACTGCAGCAGACCCAGGGCATCAAAGGAGCAGAGGCGAGTTGCGGAGTTGGAGTCGAAAAACACCGTCTGTCGTGACATCTGCCGTGGCAACCATGACGACAGTGGAATACTGAGGTGGAAAAGTGAAGTGGAGCTCGACAAATAGAGGATTTCAAGCCAGTCTGTTGTGGACCACTCCCATATTTTTCTAAGCCCTTAAGTAGAATGAAGGCCAAGCCCAAAGTTCAAGGAAGAAACTCAAGGCAAGAAAAGAGGACGAATTCAAGGCATCTACTCAGGAGATTTAGTCTTCAAAAGAGTGGTACTTTAATTTAAACTTGTATTCTTGCCATACTAGAAAACTCGGACCCAATGCCTATATAAAGGCATGTAATTCGACCTAGTAAGGGATATCTCACTCCTAGCCGTCTTCCCCTAAAACCCTTGTCGTTTTCCATTCTCCACCATGTTCTAAACTCCCCCTAGGGCTTAGGGTTGATTTTGTAAAGTAGTTGCAAGGATTGTATTGTTTTAGGAATTTTTTTTTCAAGTAATAAAAACTTCAAGTTTATTTACTCTGGTTTTCATATCTCATAAGAGCATCAGGAGAGCATTGTGAGGTTATCTATTTGCTTGATATCGGTAGAGTTAAGCATACGAAAGGAGTAAATACGCATTTTCAGGTTTATGGTTAAACCATCTTAGCTTAGGGATAAGTACAAGGTTAAGTGGCTAAAGAAGAATTCAAAAATATTGGCTAAAGAAGAGTTCAATACCGACCTATTCTTTAAATATGATTCCTTTATCTTTTACTTCACCCATTCATTTAAACTATTTTTTCTCTTGTGCAACAATTCAAGGATAGAGTTGTTTCCAGTCCCTGTGGAGACGATATCTGATACTCTAGTATCACTTTACTACTTGCGTCGTGTACACTTGCACTACTTGCGATAGTTCTATTTACACGCATCAAATTTTTGGCGTTGTTGCCGTGGACTGACAACATACCTTTACCTTTTAACTATTGCACTTTGTTTTTATTTTTATTTTCTATTTTTAGTTGTTTTATTTTCCCCGTGCTTTTCACAAGGTTCTCTTATTTCTTATGCGCAGATTGAGATGTGGTAAGGAGCCTAAGTACAAGTTAGACCAAGAAATCGAACGCACATATCAACTCAGGAACCAAGCCAGACTCTTGATAGAACGAAAAAACTATCTTGAGGAGAGACTTGAAGCAATGGTGAGCGGAAGGGAAGGCCACAGGGAAGATGACAACCACCCTAGGGTCGGTGTGGATCCTCCTAATGACCCCAAAAACGATCTGCCGCCGCCCGCTTCCCCAGTAGTATGACAGGAGACTACATGGATAATGACCATCTTGAACTGGAAACTACCCTGCCAGATGTGGAAGCTGAACACATCGAACTAAAACCTGTCATGTTCAGCATGATAAATTCTGCTGGCCAATTCGGTGGTTCTGCTACTGAGGATGCACGTGAACATCTTAAAACGTTCCTGGAAATTTGTGGATTGTTCAGACTAACAGGAATAAGTCCGGAAGTACTGAGCCTCCGGCTATTTCCTCATTCATTGATAGATAGAGCTAAAACTCGGTGGAACAAATTAATGTCGGGTTCAATAAGAACTTGGGCAGATCTGTCTCATGAATTCCTTTCTCATTTTAATCCTACTCATTTATCTGAAAGATTGCGTATTGAGATTGCTACTTTTCAACAAGAAGATGACGAGCCAATGCATGAGGCGTGGGACAGATTTACGACCCTCTTACAGAACTGCCCAATGCATGGATTCCCTGTGTGGAATCAGGTTGTCAAGTTCTACAACGCTGCCAATGCACACACTCGACTGAGAATAGATTCAACAGCAAATGAGCTATTACTGGAAAAAGAACCAGACGAGGCAATGCTAGTGTTGAAAAATTTAGCAAAGAACGATGAGAAATTTCCTACAGCTCGAAGAGTAGGCAAACGAGGAATAACAGTAAAGGAGTACGAAGCTGACAACTCGGTCAAAACTCAGATTGCATACCTCACTAATATAGTTGAGATTTTGCAGCGGATGATTCTAAAGCTGTATTTTCTGCAGAAGAGGTGTGTGAAACATGCAGCGGGAACCACAGTTCAGAAGATTGTCCTTTACAGCTGGAAGAAGGGATGTATGTTGGGAACTACAACAAGACTAGAAATTATGATTCCAACAACTACAATCCCAACTGGAGGAAGGACCCCAAATTTTCCTGGAGCAATTCGAACAATGCATTGAACCCTCCAGTGCAGAACAACCAAAACCAAGGAGTACCCAGAATTCTGTCATGATAGTAACCACAGCAGCAACCACCACAGCAGTCGACGGCAACACCTAGTATACTAGAACAGACCTTGGCAACATTTATGTCACAAACGAGAGCATACATGGCAAACTTGGATCACTTTGTCAAGAAAACTGAAACATTCATGGACAACACAGAGATGAGAATGACAAACTATGAGGCTACCCTAAAATCTCTGAGGACACAGATGGGTCAGGTATCACAATACATCAAACCGAGGTAGAATGGAGGATTCCCTAGTGATACTAAGGTCACTAGAAAACCCACAGATGAGCAGTGCAAAGCGATTACAACGAGGAGTGGGAAACATTTACAAGGGACGGAAATAAAAGAAGTACCGAGTGAGGATTCGACCCTACAGACACCTGCTGTGAACAATGCCCCGGTAAAGGAGAAACAGTCTGTTGTCGCCACACCTGCCACGATAGTAGAAGGGAAAGAGGAGCAGACAAAAGATGCTGAAGATCTTGAGCCTCATCCGATCCGAATTCTGTAACACCCCGATTTTGGGCTTAGAAGTTTTGGGTTTGGACCGGGTCGGTCGGGTTGCGGTTCGAATATAAAAGGATGATTTTAGGAAAGCCTAGTTCGGGATGCATTAAAAATATCTTAAAATCCTCTTTTATTATGTATAAGATAATGGTGAAGTCAATTTTACAAAATGAGGTTTGGAGATGTGACATTTTGGGTTAGTGACTAAAATGTAAATTTTGAAAACTTGGTGACTATTTTAAAAAGGATTGAAACTTTGAATCTTTAAGGAGCTATTTACCCAAGAAGAGTTTCTCCAGATTTTTCTTAATATTAATCAATTAATTAATGGTTTTAATTAAAGGTAAAAGGACGGAAAAAGATATTTTGTGATCATAACTAACTTTTCTCCAAATTTTTCATTTCTTTTCTCTCAACTTTTCTCTCAACCCAAACAATTTTCTCCAGCAAATTTCCCTCTGATTTTGACATCTAAAGATGAGATTTCAACCTACATTTGATCTCTAATCATTTCTACAACAAAACCTTAGCAATTGCTTATTGAATTTTCAAGAATCTTGGTTCCAAAAAGGGAGAAACTCACATTTAGAGGTATGAACGTCCTTCTCCTCTAAATACTCAGTTCTTTACTGAAATTACCAAGTTCTCAATCCTTGATTTGTGTTTTATTAAAGGTTTTGTAATTGTGTTCTTGATCTTGACTTTAAAATGCAAGATTTGATTTAATTTTGATGAAATTCGTATGAAATGATTGGGCACTGTTTTGAGATGTTTAATTGATGTAAATTGAATGTATAATTGATGAGAAATTGAGGTTTAATCAATGCAATCCCGAATAGGTTGATTTTCCTAAGTTTTGCTTGAGTTTTTGGTGGTTTTTGGAGTGATCTTGATGTTCTGCTATAGCTGGAGGTATAAGGACGTGTTTAGATTCTTTTTGGATGTTAATTGAGGTTTAAGAATGATTGGAATTGATGGATCTTGGCTGGGTAGTGTTGTGGAGTTGTTTGGATGAGTTTTCGATTGTGTTTGGTAGCCGAAATGTGAGTGTTGATGAGAGCAGTGAGTTTAGGTGTCTTGGTTGAAGATATTAATGCATGATGATGCATTAATCCTCTGCTTTGATGTGTTTAAAATAGGGGAGACATCTTCGGATCCTTGTGGTGTTGATCCGGAAGCTTGATCGGTGTTTCGGCAAGTGCGAAACGGAATCAGTGAGTGGAATTGGGTTTTCAGCTTTGAAACCAATGTTTTGAAGGTTTGGGAGCTTAGTTTAAGTCTAAACAACTTAGCTAAGCTCAAGAGTAAGTTTTCGAAAAAACTCTCTTGTTGATGAGCCATGAGTTGGTTGAATGCAAAGTGATTTGTTGCATGTTTAAATTCTGTTTTTGAAAGCATATTTTAGCATGTTTATTGCTGGTTTTATAAGCCATGTGTTGAAGGATGCTCAAGGTACGGGATCCTTGTTTGGTACATTGATAAATGTGGTTTTGATGCATGATGATTAAAGGCTTTGTTAAATGCTTTAAAACAGTGGAATATTGTTGTTAAATGATGTATATTGGCAAGTGATGTCTTGGTTTAAAGTACTTGAATCGGATATAGTTAGCCGGCTATAGGATTGGGTGCACCGTGAATAAAGTCGCCTTGGATGTCGAGGGGTTGTAATTGTACCGTTGACTCCATCCAAGTACACTAACGAGATGTGTAACCCCCTTAACCTGGTCTAGACGGTTGACCCGAATTAAGAAAGTCACACGGGGAAAACCAAAGTCAACCCGAAAGTCAACCTTGATTAACGACCCTTTTTTTTCTTTTTAGTCTTGTCTAGATGCTCATTAACCTTAATTGTGATCAAACAAACAACATATCAAGAGATCACAAACATCAGAGATCAAACAGGGACCCAATTGAACAAATTACAACTTTAGGGACCAAAATGTAAATTCTGATAAATTAAGGGACTTAACCCAAATTAAAGTTACCATCTTGAAATTAGTCAGGTTTCATGCTTCTCTGTGAAATCTCAACTCAAAAGGACATCCACAGCTCATACAATTGATCATACAAGATTCAGGACCAAAACGCAAACATTTTAAAACATATAACTACCATGTCAGCCCCCTAACGGTCGACCGTTCCGAAACAGGCTAGCCCTGTTCCGAAACACGGGCCGTTCCGAAACGGGTTCCGGAACGTGGCTTCGGCAGAGGCCAAACCGTTTCGAAACGGTGTATACCGTTTCGGACGCCTGGGTTCATGCAAGGCACCCGTTCCGAAACGGTACACCCCTGTTCCGAAACGCCTGCATAAAAAATCAGCAAACATGCATACTAGATCATGCAATTGACCACTCAAACATGCTCCAAACATCACCAAACTTTACCAGCATGCAATTAAACATATTTAACACATATAAGCATCATCAATTCAACAATATGACATCTCATGCAAAAAGCCCCAAATCAATGGTCATGCTTCCAACACAAGCTATCTACTCAAGCATCAACTTGCAAAACAAGCATTTAAGGTTCAATCCAAAAACCAGCAACATCAACCACATTCAACATACTTAGGGAGTCACAAACACCTCCCAAAACAATTACATTGGTCCCCCATTGCCAAAACATACAAAAGCTAAAACACTTATAAAACCTTCATACATTGAGCTTTACTTGTACTTGTTTGCTTGCCTCCTCTTGCTGCCCTCAATGCACTCTAATGCTCTGCATTACTGAATCAAGAAAACGAGAGAGCGTAAGCCAAAGCTTAGTGAGGAGTGCTCTTTAAAAACCATTCAATAATGCAATTAAAACCATTTGTAAAACATGCTTATAAAACAACCTTTACACATGCTCAAAGCATACTTTAAATAAAGCAATATCATGCTTCCACATTTCATCTAAACAAGCATCTCATGCTTCAACATAAACATTAAATCATGCATCTCATGCATCTCATGTACTATACATGTCATATTGGCTCAAGTGATACATTTCATTTATGAAATCAAGTTCAACAACTTTCCCCAAGGACTTTTAAACACCTTGGACCCCAAGGACTTTTAAACACCTTGGCCATGGACTTTTAAACACCATGAATGGACCACACAAGGACTTTTAACCACCTTTGTGTCCGTAGCTTGAATTACCCCAAGGACTTTTAAACACCTTGGCCCCATGGACTTTTAACCACCATGGAAAGGAGCACCTAAGGACTTTTAACCACCTTAGAGTCCGCAACAAGATTCATCCAAGGACTTTTAACCACCTTGATGATCTTAGATAACAAGGCTCACTCAAGGACTTTTAACCACCTTAGTGACCTTCACTTTTACAAACCATCACTTGCCAATACACACTTTATACATCATGTAAACCACTGTTTTAAAGCATTTAACCCAAGCCATTTCATCATGCATTTCAAAGCATTAAATCATCATTTAACAATGCATTAAAAACAAGGTACCCTTACCTAGAGACACCTTCAACACATGGCTTAAAACCTCAGCATATATCATGCTAAAACATCAGCAATTATCATGCTTAAACATGCTTTCAAAACAGTAAACAAATCATGCAAAATCATCATTTCACATTTCATCAAAACATGGCCACCACTTAGAGAGAGTAATCCGAAAACTTACACTTGAGCTTAGCAAAGTTGTTTAGACTTAAACTAAGCTCCCAAAACCTTGGTTTCAAAGCCGAAAACCATTTTCACAAATCCACTCACCGATTTCCACTTTGCTTCAAGCCAAAGCACCAAATCAAGCCTCCGGATCAACAACTCTTGGATCCAAGGATGCCTCCCCTGTTTCAACACATTAAAGCAGAGGATTAATGCATCATCATGCATTAATTGCTTCAATGAAAGCATCTAAACTCGCTGCTCTCACTAAACCTCCATTTTCGGCCACCAAACACAACCGAAAATGCATCCGAATCACTTCTAAACAAAGCCCAGCCACAAACCAGCAAAACCTCACTTCCATTAACATCAAAACACATCTAAAAACAACCTATAAGCATCCTTATACCGCCAGCAACATCAGATCACCAAGATCACCACAAAAGCTACCTTAAAACACAAGCTAAACTTAGGAAATCCAACCTGTAACCCCCTTAACCCGGTCTAGACGGTTGACCCGAATTAAGAAAGTCACACGGGGAAAACCAAAGTCAACCCGAAAGTCAACCTTGATTAACGACCCTTTTTTTTTATTCTTGTCTAGATGCTCATTAACCTTACTTGTGATCATACAAACAACATATCAAAAGATCACAAACATCAGAGATCAAACAGGGACCCAATTGAACAAATTACAACTTTAGGGACCAAATTGTAATTTCTGATAAAATAAGGGACTTAACCCAAATTAAAGTTACCATCTTAAAATTAGTCATGTTTCATGCTTCTCTGTGAAATTTCAGCTCAAAAGGACATCCACAGCTCATGTAATTGATCATACAAGATTTAGGACCAAAACGCAAACATTTCAAAACATATAACTACCATGTCAGCCCCCTAACGGTCGACCGTTCCGAAACAGGCTAGCCCTGTTCTGAAACACGGGCCGTTCCGAAACAGGTTCCGGAACATGGCCTAGGCAGAGGCTAAACCGTTTCGAAACGGTGCATACCGTTTCGGACGCCTGGGTTCATGCAAGGCACCCGTTCCGAAACGGTACACCCCTGTTCCGAAACGCCTGCACAAAAACCAGCAAACAAGCATACTAGATCATGCAATTGGACACTCAAACATGCCCCAAACATCACCAAACTTTACCAGCATGCAATTAAACATATTTAAGACATAAGAGCATCACCAATTCAGCAAAATAACATCTCATGCAAAAAGCCCCAAATTTAAGGTCATGCTTCCAACACAAGCTATCTACTCAAGCATCAACTTGCAAAACAAGCATATAAGGTTCAATCCAAAAACCAGCAATATCAACCACATTCAACATACTTAGGGAGTCATAAACACCTTCCAAAACAAATACATTGGTCCCCCATTGCCAAAACATACAAAAGCTAAAACACTTATAAAACCTTCATACATTGAGCTTTACTTGTACTTGTTTGCTTGCCTCCTCTTGCTGCCCTCAATGCACTCTAATGCTCTGCATTATTGAATCAAGAAAACGAGAGAGCGTAAGCCAAAGCTTAGTGAGCAGTGCTCTTTAAAAACCATTCAATAATGCATTTAAAACCATTTGTAAATCATGCTTGTAAACAACCTTTACACATGCTCAAAGCATACTTTAAATCAAGCAATAACATGCTTCCACATTTCATTTAAACAAGCATCTCATGCTTCAACATAAACATTAAATCATGCATCTCATGCATCTCATGTACTATACATGTCATATTGGCTCAAGTGATACATTTCATTTATGAAATCAAGTTCAACAACTTTCCCCAAGGACTTTTAAACACCTTGGACCCCAAGGACTTTTAAACACCTTGGCCATGGACTTTTAAACACCATGAATGGACCACACAAGGACTTTTAACCACCTTTGTGTCCGTAGCTTGAATTACCCCAAGGACTTTTAAACACCTTGGCCCCATGGACTTTTAACCACCATGGAAAGGAGCACCTAATGACTTTTAACCACCTTAGTGTCCGCAACAAGATTCATCCAAGGACTTTTAACCACCTTGATGATCTTAGATAACAAGGCTCACTCAAGGACTTTTAACCACCTTAGTGACCTTCACTTTTACAAACCATCACTTTCCAATACACACTTTATACATCATGTAATCCACTGTTTTAAAGCATTTAAACCAAGCCATTTCATCATGCATTTCAAATCATTAAATCATCATTTAACAATGCATAAAAACAAGGTACTCCTACCTAGAGTCACCTTCAACACATGGCTTAAAACATCAGCATAAATCATGCTAAAACATCAGCAATTATCATGCTTAAACATGCTTTCAAAACAGTAACCAAATCATGCAAAATCATCATTTTACATTACATCAAAACATGGCCACCACTTAAGAGAGTAATCCGAAAACTTACACTTGAGCTTAGCAAAGTTGTTTAGACTTAAACTAAGCTCCCAAAACCTTGGTTTCAAAGCCGAAAACCATTTTCACAAATCCACTCACCGATTACCACTTTGCTTCAAGCCAAAGCACCAAAACAAGCCTCCGGATCAACAAATCTTGGATCCTAGGATGCCTCCCCTGTTTCAACACATTAAAGCAGAGGATTAATGCATCATCATGCATTAATTGCTTCAATGAAAGCATCTAAACTCGCTGCTCTCACAAAACCTCCATTTTCGGCCACCAAACACAACCGAAAAATGCATCCGAAACACCTCTAGACAAAGCCCAGCCATAAACCAGCAAAACCTCACTTCCATTAACATCATTTAACATCTAAAAACAACCTACAACCATCCTTATACCTCCAGCAACACCAGATCCACAAGATCACCACAAAAGCTACCTTAAAACACAAGCTAAAATTAGGAAACCCAACCTATCCGGGATTGCATCAATCAAAACTCATTACCACATCAATTTAATGATCATTTAACATCAAAAACACTCCTCAAAACACTGATTTAACAGATCAAACGAAAATCAAGTGAAATCATCAAAATCTTGCATAATTAGCCAAGATCCATAAATCAACCTTAAAACCTTTAATCAAATATCAATTTAGGATTGAAAACTTTAGGAATTTCATTAAAGAACTTGAAGTTCAGAGGAGAAGGACGTTCTTACCTCCAAACTTGAGTTTCTCCTCTTTTTGGAATAGAAAAGCTTGATGAAACTTGAAGCAATTGAAGAGGATTTGAAGACACAATGATTTGCAATCAATAGAGAGTTGAAAGGAGGATTTTAGGTGAGAAAATCAGAACAAGATCTCTGGAAAAATGAGTGTTTGGGTTGAGAGAAAAAGATAGAGAGAAAATAGGTAGTTAAATGAGAAAATAGCTAAAATTGGATTTTCCCTCCTTTTGATTCTTTTAAAATCAGAATTATGAGTTAAAATATCTTAGAAAAATCTGGAGAAACTCCCTTTGGGTAAATAGCTCCTTAAAGATTCAAAGTTTCAACCCTTTATAAAATAGCCACCAAACTTTCAAAAATTACATTTTGGTCACTTGCCAAAATGTCACATTTCCGAAACTCATTTTCCAAAATTGATTTCACAGTTCACTTAATTATAATAAAAGATGATTTTAGAACATTTTTCCATAATTTTTATGCAACCCGAACTAGGCTTTCCTAATTTAACCTCTTACGATTCGAACAGCACTTTGACCAACCGGTCAACGCCCAAGACTTCCAAGCCCAAAACCGGGGCGTTACACAACCTATCCGGGATTGCATCAATCAAGACTCATTTCCACATCAATTTAATGATCATTTAACATCAAAATCACTTCTCAAAACACAGATTTAACAGATCAAACGAAAATCAAGTGAAATCATCAAGATCTTGCATAATTAGCCAAGATCCTTAAATCAACCTTAAAACCTTTAATCAATTATCAAATTAGGATTGAAAACTTTAGGAATTTCATTAAAGAACTTGAAGTTCAGAGGAGAAGGACGTTCTTACCTCCAAACTTGAGTTTCTCCTCTTTTTGGAATTGAAAAGCTTGATGAAACTTGAAGCAATTGATGAGGTTTTGAAGACACAATGATTTGCAATCAAATGAGAGTTGAAAGAAGGTTTTTAGGTGATGAAAATCAGACTTAGATCTCTGGAATTGAGTGTTTGGGTTGAGAGAAAAGATAGAGGGAAAATAGGTAGTTAAAATAGAAAATGGCCAAAATAGATTTTTCCCTCCTTTTGATTCTTTTAAAATCAGAATTATGGGTTAAAATATCTTAGAAAAATCTGGAGAAACTCCCTTTGGGTAAATAGCTCCTTAAAGATTCAAAGTTTCAACCCTTTATAAAATAGCCACCAAACTTTCAAAAATTACATTTTGGTCACTAGCCAAAATGTCACATTTCCGAAACTCATTTTCCAAAATTGATTTCACAGTTCACTTAATTATAATAAAAGATGATTTTAGAACATTTTTCCATAATTTTTATGCAACCCGAACTAGGCTTTCCTAATTTAACCTCTTACGATTCGAACAACACTTTGACCAACCGGTCAACGCCCAAGACTTCCAAGCCCAAAACCGGGGCGTTACAAGATGGTTAAGAACACCATGGTGGTTAAAAGTCCATGGGTGGTTCTTGTGTTAAGGTCACAATGGTGGTTAAAAGTCCATGTGTGAGACTTGTGTATTGTAAGATCACAATGGTGGTTAAAAGTCCATGTGTGGATCTTGTGTTGTATGTCTCGTGATCTCGTTAGTGATGTTATACAACTACCAATGAGTGATGTAGAGGGGTTGTGATTGTACCATAGTCTCCATCATGGGTGTTGAGGGGTTGTGATTGTACCATTGCTCCACCTTGATATTGGTAGTGTGTATGAAGCGTATGGGACAACGCTTGTAATCCGCGTATCCGATTGTCGATTGTGTTTTGAATGGAAAGATGGTTATGATTATCACTTGAAAGCCAATATGACATGTTAATGATTTGGAAGCATGAAATGCTTGGTTTATATACATATGTGCATGATCAAATGTTGTTTAAACTAAAGGTTTTGAAAAGGAGTTTCTATTAATGCATTATTGTGATGTTTTTAATGAGCATTCCTCACTAAGCTATGTGCTTACGCTCTCTCTTTTCTTAAACCAATAATGCAGAGCACTGAAGTGCATAAAGGCCAGCAAGGAGGTCAAGAATCCAAGTGAAGAACTAAGCTCATGTATGGTGAATGTTTTCCTAACACTATTAGCTTCTGGGCATTTGGCAATGGGAACCTAACTTGTGTTTTTGGGAGATGTTATGGACTCCCTAAGTTGGTTTTATGCTTTTGATGATGTTGGAACTTGTAAATGGCCTTTGTGAGGTTTGTTTGGTGATTTGGTGTTTGAATGGTTTTCAATATAGGATGCATGCCTATAGAATTGGGTTTTTCCTTAATTGATGCCATGTTTGTGAATGGTTGATGCTATTATGTTCCTTAAGTATATAATGACTTGCTGGTATGATTTGAGGGTCTTTGGAATATGTTTGAACGGTTGAAAGCATGTTAAACTAGAAAAAAAATCTGCAATCTGGGCAGCCTGTTTCGGAACAGGTGCTACCATTTCGGAACAGAGGGCCTGAAATGGCCTTGGCGTTTCGAAACGGGTAGAGCTGTTCCGGAACAGTTTTGCCACTGCCAAGCCTCGTTCCGCAACGAGTTTCGGAACGGTCCCGCGTTTCGGAATGGATCATCCCCGTTTCGGAACACTCGACCGTTGGGCACTGAAATTGATGGTTATATGTTTTGAAATCTTTGCGTTTTGGTCCTGAACCTTGTTTATGCAATTGGATGTGTTTGAGATGCCCGTTTGAGTTGAAATTTGGCAGAGAAGCATGAAACATGACTAATTTCATGATGGTAACTCAAAAGTTGGTTAAGTCCTTATAATTTTCTGAATTTGCATTTTGGTCCCTAAATTCATAATTTGTGCAATCAAGTCCCTAAATGTTTTCTGTTTGTGGTGATCTTTGAGTATGCTCATCCTATGAACATATCTAGGGCTAATATGCATTTAGATAAGTTTTAAAAGAAAAAAAAGGGTCGTTAATCAAAGTTGACTTTCGGGTTGACTTTGGTTTTCCCCGTGTAAACTTCTTAATTCGGGTCAACCGTCTAGGCCGGGTTAAGGGGGTTACAAATTCCATGTGAAGGACGCCTTGAAGATTACTGTCATCCACCCCCTTTTCCACAGCGGTTACAGAAATAGAAACATAAGTACAAGCTTAAGAAAATTTATGACATTTTTAAGCAAGTACATATTAACATTCCGCTGCTAGAAGCCATTAAGCATATGCCTGGTTATGCTAAGTTTTTCATGGAGGCAATGTCCAAATCCGTGGGTAAGGCACTTTGTGATCTTGGTGCTAGCATTAATCTAATGCCCAAATCTGTTTTTTCAGAAACTAGGTATTGGACAAGCAAGGCCCACGACAGTCATGCTGCAGCTGGCAGACGGCTCTTACATACAACTGGAAGGAAAGATCGAAGATATCTTGGTAACAGTGGATAAGTTTATTTTCCCTGCTGACTTTCTTGTTTTAGATTGTGAAGTAGATGAAAACGCACCGATAATCCTGGGGCGACCCTTCAAAGCCACAAGCAGGACAATGATCGATGTCGAGAAAGGAGAACTGACGATCAGAGTAAATTATCAACAAATTAAGCTTAATGTTCTCCAATAAATAAAATAGGCTGATGCGGAGGAAGAGTGCAAGGCAATTTCAGAAGTAGTCGTTGACCAACCTTGCATCAGGTCGAACTGCCACGATAGAAAATTTGGTCACTGCCACCGCATTCACCCTGAAGACTGTCACGGCAGCATCGATGACACTGACCCCTCAGACACAGAATCATCTGACACTAAAGGTCATGAGGAGGTAAATTGGATAGGCACACGTCCAGGTAAGTTCTTTGAGCCTTTGATTTATACCTCGAATGAACATGTAATCCAAAAGCCTTCAATTGAACAACCACTTGTTTTAGACCTTAAAACCCTACCAAGGCAACTTAAATATGTTTTTCTCGGTTTAAATAATACGTTGCTCGTAATAATCTCTTCCAAGTTGATGCAAGAATAGGAACAACAGCTGATCAAAATGCTACAACAGCATAAGAAGGCAATTGGATGGACCATTGTTGATATCCAAGGTATCAGTCTGGTGTTATGCATGTATAAGATCCTCTTGGAGGATGACCATAAGCCGACAATCGATTCCCAAAGACGACTGAACGAGGCTATGCGAGAAGTGGTACAAAAAGAAATCATCAAGTGGCTTGATGCCGAAATAATATATGCCATCTCGGATAGCAAGTGGGTGAGCCCGGTGCAATGTGTACCCAAAAAGGGAGGCATAACCGTAGTGACGAACAAGGAAAACGAACTAATCCCAACCAGGACTATGACCAGTTGGAGGGTTTGTATGGACTACCAGAAGCTTAATAAAGCTACCGGGAAGGACTACTTCCCCTTACCTTTTATCGATCAAATGTTAGATAGATTAGCGGGGAAACCTTTCTACTCTTTTCTTGATGGTTACTCAGGTTATAACCATATCGCAATCGCACCGGAGGACCAAGAGAAAACCAAATTTAAATGCCCATACGACACATATGCCTTTCGAAGAATGCCATTTGGGCTCTGCAATGCACCAGCAACCTTTCAACGGTGCATGATGGCAATATTCTCCGACATAGTGGAGGATTTCCTAGAAATTTTCATGGACAACTTTTCCGTCTGTGGAGAAAGCTTCGACGGTTGTTTAGGCAAATTACAGAAGGTCCTTGAAAGATGCGAAAGGCAAACTTGGTTTTAAACTAGGAAAATGCCACTTTTTGGTGGACGAAGGCATAGTGTTGCGCCACAAGGTTAGCTGCCGCGACATAGAGGTAGGCAGAGCAAAAATATTGGTTATTGAAAAGTTGCCGCCACCCACCACAGTCAAAGGAATAAGAAGCTTCTTAGGGCATGCGGGGTTTTATTGAAGATTCATTGCCAACTTCTCAAAAATCACTAAACCCCTGTGTCTCCTGTTGGAACAGAATTGTGCCTTTGACTTTAACACTGAATGTAGTGAAGCATTCAGAATATTGAAGGAGAAGCTGTTAATAGCCCCGATAGTGCAACCACCAGACTAGAGATTGCCATTTGAGATAATGTGTGACGCTAGCGATTATGATGTTGGTGCAGCATTAGGGCAAAGGAAGGATAAACTCTTCTACATGATTTACTATGCCAACAAAACGTTGAATGATGCCCAAATAAACTACACCACAACAGAGAAGGAGCTACTAGCAGTGGTGTTTTCAATTGACAAGTTGCGTCCGTATATACTTGGAACGAAAGTGGTGGTCCATACAGACCAATCAACACTCAAGTATATGTTCACCAAAAAGGATGCTAAACCAAGATTGATACGTTGGATTCTGCTGCTGCAAGAATTTGACATGTACATCAAGGACAAGAAAGGGACATAGAACCAAGTAGCAGGTCACTTGTCAAGGCTTGAGATGGGAAGGAATCAAGAGAAAGACAATACCAACATATTGGAAACCTTCCCAGATGAGCAATTGTTCGCTGCCACAAGCACTGCCGCGACAGCCATGTCTGTAACCCCCTTAGCCCGGCCTAGACGGTTGACCCGAACTACGAAGATTACACGGGGAAAACCAAAGTCAACCTGAAAGTCAACCTTGATTAATGACCCTTTTTTTTCCTTTTAGTCTTATCTAGATGCACATAACCCTAAGCCTACCCCAGAGAAAAAAATACTAGAAAAGCACAGCGATCGAAAAGCGATAAGGGACTCAATTGCACAACATACAAAGGTTAGGGACCAAAATGTAAATTCTGGAAAGATGGAGAACTTAACTTATTTTTAAGTTACCAAAATCAAATTAATCATATTACATGATTCCCTGTCAAATTTCACCTTAAACGAACATCTCAAACTCAAGCAATTGCAAAAATAATTTTAAGGACTAAAACGTAAAGCTTGCAAACCTTGAAACCATTCAAATCAGTGCCCAACAGTCATCTGTTTCAGAACAGGGTTGACCGTTCCGAAACGCGGGTTCATTTCGAGACCTGTATCAAAACAGGACCTGGCAGTGGCCAAAACGTTTCAGAACGACCTCTACCCGTTTCGATACACGAAGGTCATTACAGGCCCCTGTTTCGAAACGCTAGTACACGTTCCGATACGGACTGCCCAGAAAGTGCAGAATTTGCTGGTTTAACATACATTTAACCACTCAAACACATCCTAATGACATCCTGATCATGCCAACAAGTCATCATGCATATAAGGTACATGTTTACATCATCAACCACATTCATGGCATCAAACAAGGAAATCCACAAGTCTATAGGCATGCATCCTAATATTCAAAACCAACCAATCATCAATCACCAAAACAAGCATCAAAATGACCATTTACAATACCAAAACATTTAAGGCATCATGCCACAACTAGGGAGTCCCAAAACACCTCCCAAAACCACAATCTAGGTTCCCATTGCCATATATCAAGAACTAATAATGTTGTGAAATAGTCACCATACATGAGCTTAGCTTTCCCTTGGATTCTTAGCCTCCTTGCTGCCCTCAAGCACCTCAATTATCTGCATTATTGGTTTAAGAGAGAGAGCGTAAGCACAAATGCTTAGTGAGACATGCTCTAAAGAAACAACACAATAATGCATTTTATTAAACACCTTTCACAAGGCCTTTTTAACACATAACATCATTTCTTATGCAACAATGCATACACAACAAGCATCTCATGCTTAAATAACATCAACATGTCATATTGGCTTCCAAGTGATAAACCATAACCATTTTCAACATAAAACACAATCGGATACGCGGATTACAAGCGTTGTCCCATACACTTCATACACACTACCGAACACACAAGGTGGAGTTTACCGGTACAATCACATCCCCTCAACACCCGTGATGGAGTTTAACGATACAATCACAACCCCTCCACATCACTCATCGGTAGTTGTATAACATCACTAACGAGAACACGAGACACTCAACACAAGATCCACACATGGACTTTTAACCACCATTGTGACCTTAAACATCTCGTTAGTGTACTTGGATGGAGTTTACGGTACAATTACAACCGCTCAACATCCAAGGTGACTTTATTCACGGTGCACCCAATCCTATAGCCGGCTAACTATATCCGATTCAAGTACATTAAAACCAATACATCACTTGCCAATATACATCAATTATCATCAACAATCCACTACTTTAAAGCATCTAAATCAAAGCCATTTAACAACATGCATCACTATGCATCAATCCACATTTTTAACAAATCAAACCAAGGATCTCTTACCTTGAGCATCCTTCAATATATGGCTTTCATAACCAGCATTAACCATGCTAAACATGCTTTCAAAAACAGAATTTAAACATGGAATTATCAACCAATGCATCGAACCAATCCATGGCTCATCCAAGAGAGTTTTTTCCGAAAACTTACTCTTGAGCTTAGTTAAGTTGATTAGACTTAAACCAAGCTCCCAAACCTTCAAACATTCGATACAAAGCTGGAAATCCAACTCCACTCACCAATTCTGTTTCGCAAGCTTGCCGAAACACCGTTCAAGCCTCCGGATCAACACCACAAGAAAACGAAGTTGTCTCCCCTGTTTTAAACACATCAAAGCAGAGGATTAATGCATCATCATGCATTAAAATCTTCAGCCATTACACCTAAACTCGCTGCTCTCACCAAAACTAACATTTCGGCTACCAAACACAACCGAAATCACTTCCAAACTCTTCCACAACATAACCCACCCAATATCCATCACCTCTAAACATTCTTAAACATCAATTAACATCTAAAAGAACCTAAACTCATCCTTATACCTCCAGCTATAACAGAACACCAAGATCACCCCAAAATCCACCATTTTCATAAGCAAAAACTTAGGAAAACCAACCTATTCGGGATTGCATTGATTAAACATCAATTTCACATCATTTAACAACCAAAATACATTTAAAAGCCATCACAAAACAGAGCCCAATCAATCACCACGAATTTCTTCAAGATTTGTTCCAAATCTTGAGTTTTAAACCAAAATCAAGATCACAACATTAAAACCATTTATAAAACTTAATTTAAGGATTGAGAACTTGGGAATTTCAGTAAAGAACTGAGTTTTTAGAGGAGAAGAACATCCTTACCTCTAAATGTAGATTTCTCCTTGATTAAAGCCAAAATCCTTGAAAATTCAATAAGCAAATGAAGAGGATTTGCTGTAGAAAGGATTAGGAATCAAATGATAATTGAAACCTCATCATTTAGTGGGAAAATCAAAAGAAATGTTGCTGTAGAAATGTGTTTGGCTGAGGGAATTTTGAGAGAAAATGAGATGAGAAAGTTTTTAAGAAAGTTAGTTCTGAAAAGCTAAAATATCTTTTTCCACTTTTCCTTTAATTAATTAAACATTAAATGAATCATTAAACTCTAAGAAAATTCTGGAGAAATCAATCTTGGGTAAATTAGCCCCTTAAAGATTCATAGTTTCAATCCTTACAAAACAGTCACCACTGAACTTTTCAAAAATTACATTTTAGTCACTATTTCAAAATGTCACACTTCCCAACCTTATTTTGTAAAATTGATTTCACCACTCTCTTATATATATTAAAAGAGGATTTTTTTTTAGATATTTTTCCATATTTTTAATGCAACCCGAACTAGGCTTTCCCTAAAACCACCTTTTATATTCGAACCGAAAATCAGACCGGTCCGGTTCAGACACTAAACTTCCAAGCCCAAAATTGGGGTGTTACAACTCTTCCCCCTTAAGAAATTTAGTCCTCGAAATTTACCTGGAGGAAAGAGATATGGAAACTGCTTCTTCATGTCATCCTTCCGTTCCCACGTGGCTTCCTCAGCACCACGATGCTTCCACAACACCTTTACCAACTAAATGGTTTTACCTCGAAGAACTTTACTGTCTAAATCCAGAATTCCCACCGGCTCCTCATCATAGGTCAAGTCTGGATTCAACTCCACTTCCTCCAAAGGCATAACATGTGAAGGATCCAATCTATACCTCCGAAGCATAGAGACATGAAACATATCATGAATCTTTTCCAACTCTTGCGGCAACCTCAACTTGTATGGAACAGGACCCACACGCTCAATCACTTCGTATGGTCCAATGTACCTAGGGCTCAACTTACCCTTTCGACCGAACCTCATCACCTTCTTCCAAGGCGAAACCTTCAAAAACACACGGTCACCTACCGCATACTCAATCTCCTTACACTTCAAAGCCGCGTAAGACTTATGTCGATCAGAAGCTGCCTTCAATCGCTCACAAATGTGCTTCACCTTCTCGGTGGTTCCCTTCAACAAAGCTGGCATTGAAACCAACTTTTGACCCGTTTCAGCCCAACAAAGAGGAGTTTTGCACTTCCTCTCGTACAAGGCTTCATAATGTTCCATTTAAATACTTGCCTGGTAGCTATTGTTATAAGCAAACTCCACCAAAGGCAAATGCTTCTCCCAAGAGCCTTGAAACTCAATCACACAGCACCTCAACATATCCTCCAGCACTTGGATAACATGCTCAGACTGTCCATCCGACTGTGGATGATAAGAAGTATTGAAATTCAACCGTGTACCCAAAGCCTGATGCAAACATTCCCAGAAACGCGATGTAAACATCGGATCTCGATCTGACACTACAGATTTTGGCACACCATGCAGCCGCACAATCTCAGCAATGTACAACTCTGCAAGCTTGTCCAAAGTGTACGTAGTATGCACAGGTAAGAAATGAGCACACTTCGTAAGGCGATCCACAATCACCCACACCGAATTCTTCTTCGATGGCGACAAAGGAAAACCAGACACAAAGTCCATGGTAATCCTTTCCCACTTCCACTCAGGAATCCTCAACGGTTGCAACAACCCAGAAGGAAACTGATGCTCAGCCTTAACTCGCTGGCAAACCATGCACTTGCTCACAAACTCAGCAACATCCTTCTTTAATCCCACCCAATAGTACTCATCTCTAAGATCATGATACATCTTAGTAATACCAGGGTGCATAGCAAAAGGACTACTATGAGCTTCAGTCAGAATAGCTCACCTCAACTCAACTTCATTTGGCACTACTATCCGACTCTCAAAACATAAAACTCCATCATCATTAAAGTAGAAGTCTGATGGCCTATCCTCAGCAATATCCTGAATATGTGGCACCAAGGAATCATCCAACAGCTGCTTATCCTTTATCAACTGAACCAAAGATGGTTTCACTTGCAACTCAGCCACAAGACCTCCATCTCGCGAAATGCTCAAGCTGGCAAACATAGCTCTCAACTCCACTTTAACTTTCCTACTCAAGGCATCCTCTACAACATTAGCTTTGCCCGGATGGTACTCGATCGTCAGATCGTAATCTTTAAGCAACTCCACCCAACGTCGTTGCCTAAGATTCAACTCTTTCTAAGACATCAGATACTTCAAACTCTTGTGATCCGTGTACACCGTACACTTCTCACCATACAGGTAATGTCTCCAAATTTTCAAAGCAAAAACCACCGCAGCCAACTTAATGTCATGCGTAGGATAATTGCGCTCATGCACCTTCAACTGTCGCGATGCATAAGCCACCACCTTACCCTCTTCCATAAACACACACCCCAAACAATGTAGGATGTGTCACTATACACCACAAACTCTTTCTCTGATTCAGGTTGAACCAAGATAGGAGCTTGCGTCAAAGCTGCCTTAAGCTTCTCAAAAGCCTGCTGTCTCGCTTCTGTCCACTCATACTTGACATCCTTTTGCAACAACTTCGTCAAAGGTGCAGTAATTTTCAAAAATCCATCCACGAACCTCCGATAGTATCCCGCCAAACCAAGGAAACTACGGACTTCATGAACAGACTTAGGAGATTTCCAATTCATCACTGCCTCAATCTTCTGAGGATCAACACGAATCCCCTCAGCAGAAACCACATGACTAAGGAATACAACTTCTCTAAGCCACAATTCACACTTACTCAGCTTAGCATAAAGCTGATTCTCCAACAGAGCCTGCAACACAATCCTCAAATGTCCCTCATGCTCCTCCCCAGTATGAGAGTACACAAGGATATCATCAATGAACACCACCACAAACTTGTTAAATACTCATGGAACACTCTATTCATCATGTCCATAAAAGCTGCAGGAGC
The DNA here is from genome assembly GCA_958450335.1 of Hibiscus tridactylites. Classification (NCBI taxonomy): domain Eukaryota; kingdom Viridiplantae; phylum Streptophyta; class Magnoliopsida; order Malvales; family Malvaceae; genus Hibiscus; species Hibiscus tridactylites. Next base: position 30,561,646 of record OY288276.1, read on the forward strand.
ATTCATCAACCCAAACAACATCACAAGGAACTCATAATGCCCATACCTCGTTCTGAAGGCTGTCTTTGGCACATCCATATCCTTCACCTTCAACTGGTAATACCCTGACCTTAAGTCAATTTTAGAGAACACAGCCGCTCCCCGAAATTGATAAAAAAGATCATCAATCCTCGATAATGGATATCGATTCTTGATAGTCAACTTATTCAGCTGACGATAGTCGATGCACATTCTCATAGTGCCATCCTTTTTCTTCACAAGCAAGACCGGTGCACCCCAAGGTGACACACTCAGCCGAATGAAACCACGATCAAGCAACTCCTGAAGTTGCATCTTCAGCTCCTTCAACTCTTTAGGTGCCATTCGATAAGGAGTAATGGACACTGGAGTTGTGTTTTCATACAGCTCAATCCCAAACTCCACCTCCCGATTAGGAGGCAACCCAGGCAACTCCTCTGGAAACACACCAGGAAACTCTCGCACAGTCCTGATATCTTGCACTCAAATGTTCCTTCTATCTATCTCATGCAATCAACAAGTGCAAAACACATGAACTACAAAAGCAACATTTGCATTACATGCCTTTTTAAAACAAGCCTTCACAAGACTTCAATGCACTTATGAGATTCTATGCACATATGCACCATTCACAATAGAAGATATACTTTTGCTCATGCTTTAACAAGTATCACATGCATTCTTGTATCATTTACATATTTCCCATGCAACCTTGCATTATTTTCAAGCATCTCTCGCTTCATTACATTCAAATACATTATATAGTCTTTCAAGTGATAGTTCACAAACCATTTCAACACAAGACACAATCGGATAGGCGGATTACAAGCGTTGTCCCACACGCTTCATACACACTACCGGCTTTACAAGATGGAGTTTATCGGTACAATCACAACCCTTCAGCACCCGTGATGGAGTTAAACGGTACAATCACAACCCCTCAACATCACTCATCGGTAGTTGTATAACCCACTAGCGAGAGCTGAGACACAACACAAGGCTTACACATGGGAGCTACCTGAACCATTGTAATTATCTTAACCAAGCTCACATACGGGAGCAATCCTCTACCATTGTGACGCTTAACCAAGTCCACCCATGAGAGCCATCCTCCATTGTGGTGACACCAATTTCCTCAATCGCTAGGGTACCTGGATGGAGTTTACGGTACAATCACAACCCCTCAATATCCAAGGCGACTTTACTTACGGTGCACCCAATCCTATAGCCGGCTAACTATATCCGATTCAAGTACTTTAAAACCATTTCATCACTTGCCAATATACAACAAATACCATCATCAATTCACTGTTTTAAAGCATTAATCAAAGTCACTTATCATCACGCATCTCCATGCATCATAACCATATTAATAACATGTCAAACCAATGATCTCTTACCTTAAGCATCCTTCAATACATGACTTTTAAAACCAGCATTAATCAAGCTAAAACATGCTTTAAAACCATGCTCAAACAACAAATTAAACCACATTGTAAAATCAAACACATCAAAACCCATTTTGATAGTTTCCAAAACAATAATAGCACAATTGAGTGAGAATTCCACTTTACTTACTTCCGAACTTAAACCGGCATTTCAAGCCTAAATTTAAGTTCACAAACCTCTTTTCAAAACCATTCCAAATCTGGAAAACATGATCTCACTCACCGATACACAAAACTCTGCTAGCCGACAAGCCTTCCAAGCATCCGAAACTTCCAACGCCACATCTATTGCTTCTGGATCATTCTCCCCTGTTTTAAACACATAACAACAAAGGATTAATGCATCACCATGCATTAAAATCACCAGCAACACAACCCAACTCGCTGCTCTACCCAAGAACCTCATTTCGGCTACCAAAAACAACCGAAATCACCTCCAAACTCTCCCAAAACAAAGCCCAGCCAAGATCTATCAAATCTAACCTTTTATAATCATCAATTAACATAAAAACAACATAAACATGACCTTATATCTCCAGCAACAGTAGATCACCAAATCCACCCCAAAAACCACCATTCTAGCAAGCAAAACTTAGGAAAACAAACTTATTCGGGATTTGATTGATAAAACCTCATTTGCATCATCAATTAACATCCAAAATACATTAGAAAACAACCTCCAAACAGAGCCTAACCAAGATCCACGAAAATCTCCAAGATCTCTTCCAAAATCTTGAGTTTTAAGCCAAAATCTTGTTTCCAACACTAAAACCATTCATAAAACTTTAATAAAGGATTGACAACTTGGGAATTTCAGTAAAGAACTGAGTATTTAGAGGAGAAGAACAAGCTTACCTCTAAATGATGATTTCTCCTTGATTTGTGCAAGTTTTCATGAAAATTCAATGTAGAAATCAAGTGGATTTGATGAGGAATTGATTAAGAATCAAAGATGAATTGAAATCTCATCAAATGAAGTGTAAAATCAAAGTAAATTTGCTGGAGAAAATGTGTTTGGTTGAAAGGAATTTGAGAGAAAATGAAGAGAGGGAAAATTTGTGAAAAGTAGTTATGAATAGTCAAAGTTAGTTTCTCATTTAATTAAACCTCGTTTCCTTTAATTAAAGCATTAATAAAATTACCCAAATTAAGGAAAAATCTAGAGAAAACATTTTGGGTAAATTAGCTCCTTAAAGATTCAAGGTTTCAATCCTTTTCAAAACAGTCACTATTTCACTTTTGCAAAAACTGCGATTTGGTCACTATACTGAAATGTAGTATTTCCAAAATTTATTTTGTAAAATTGACTTCACCATTCTCTTTTATATAATAAATGAGGATTTTTAGATATTTTCCTATATTTTCAAAGTATCCCGAACTAGGTGTTCCCTAAAACCCCCTTTTATATTCGAATCGTTTCTCAGACCGGTCCGGTTCAGACCCTAAACTTCTAAGCCCAAATTTGGGGCGTTACAACTCTCCCCCTCTTAGGAAATTTCGTCCTCGAAATTTCAACCTACGAAAAGAGCAAGATACCAAACTTTCCAAAGCAACACACAATGTAACACAAGAGACTTAACCACCACTGAATATCCTCCACCCAAAACACCACAAAAAAATCAACTCCTTCTCAAACCAAACTCACACTATACCCAAACCCAACACCACTACTTACGGTTCAAGACTTCCAGAACACTCAGATGTTAACCTCAGCTTAACCTTTCACACTTTCGAACTGTGCATAGCCCCAACAACCCGAATAACCTTCAAATCTTTACAACATACTCCACCTCATCTCATAACTCCCTCAACAAAACTCGCACACACGGTGACACCAACCCATCTAGTTTCAACCACCATGTGACCCACAACCCCCACTGCTTCCAAACCCCCTTGCAAAACCGCTCCACTCCTTTCAAAGATTACCACAACAAGCAAAAATTTCTTAAGCAACAACTGCTTACTAAAACTTCTCAATGTATTGATAACATTCCTTCACATCTGCCACTATCACTACCATAACAACTCATCAAAACTACTCACACAACTGCCAGGTGTTCTACTCACCCCCAACTGACTTAGGAAAGATTTACTTATACTCAATTAACAAACCACTTCTCCCAAGAACCCGACCAACCAACAATGGCCCTTGAACTTACATTGCCTTTCCACTTCAAGCTTTGACCATAACACTAACCTTACCTGGATACCACCTATTCCATACAAACATATTAAGATTACGAAACCTCTACTCCTCCTAAGCCAAAACTTATCTACAGCTCTCAACACAACCTCCTCTCAACTCCTCGAAGGTTGCTACGAACCATCACCTACATAAACAACCCTTCTATTGCAAACATCAACGCCAAGACGCCTCAACACTCCGGAAACACATCCACTAACCTACAACGTCATTTAACACAAAGAAACTACCACACCTATTAGCTATTCACAACCACCTCGACCGATTCTAACTTCAACCGGTAATCTCCTCACCACCACACTGCTAAAGTCTTTAAGCACCAAAACACCTCCCTTCTGCCAACATGCTAGATCGCACTCACTATTACTGACAACTCGCTTACTACCTTCCACTACTTCTAGCACCAAAACAACAATTAAAACCCACCATCCAACCTAACCCTACCACAACACTAACAGACCTAACTAGCTATTAACAAGTGTGAACGTTCGTATGCATGGTCACCAATATGCCCTGTCAATGCCTATGTACATGTATGCAAAACCTCTAATGTCATGTCGCATGTATGCATGTACCAACATATATATATATATATATATATATATATATATATATATATATATATATATATATATATATATATTATATATATATATATATATATAATATAACAAATGGTTTTAACTGTGCATGTATGTCGGTTCACACTTACCAATAACATCCTCAGAATCCGCCTAAGAACAACCTCTTACCTCACTTCTAACTTGTCTAGCTTTACCATTCTAATAATCCGCTAACCACACATTACACCCCTATTACACTCTCCACACTAAAATTGTCTTCCCAAAACATCACCGGCTACTACCCAACCTTGCTAGCCATAAAACATACCCACTACACAAGGAAATCCAACCCAGAACCAAACAAAAATAACTAGGGCAACGATTACTTAACAAAATTACCTATAATCACCTCATTGCCCCGGAGCTCCAATAAACAAACTCTCTTCCCCACATAACCATTATTCTTTGGTCGCACCGCCGCAACATCAACCAACACCTTAAAGTCATCACCGTCTACCTGCGGTAAAGAACCCTGACTACCCCGAGATAACTCCGAACAATTTCGTCTCAAATGCCCAACATACCCACAATTCCAACAAGATCCATCCTCCAAACACCTCACACATTTCTGCCTTTCTTGCCACCTTCGAACTCAGTCTCGGCCGCGCTTACGACCTTTATGAGACCCTTTTGCACCCACTGAAGCTGATCTCACCACTTGAGGACAATTCCGCTTCACATGCTCCTTAGAACCACAGTTCCAACAAACTCCCACGCCCCAACAAACTCCAACGTGACGCCTTCTACAACGGTCACACATCGGCAACCGAGCTACCACTCCTTGGTCATGTAGCACTTGACCCACATCTGTACTACCACCCAGACTTCGATTCAAGCAAACCCTTTTGTCACGTAGCCTCTTACGCTGACCACTCTCGAGGTCAGTACCCACAGCTCTTTTTCTTGAACTTTTCCCTCCATCATAATCTGAAGCCACACCCCCACGTTGCTTAACCCTGAGAACTTCTCTCCAAGGTATCTTCCATTAAAGGCAGACACAAAGAACTCCTAATCTATATCATGGATATTCATTGCCACCGCCATAGATGTCCACCAAGCACAAGCATCCTCCAACATTAACAAGACAACACTTCCCAGCTTACAGTCATTGTCACACCCTTCTTGATCCAAAATCGGAATTACACTGGCTAACCAAGCCTCGAATGCCTCAGGTGTCGAACCATGATACTTCACAGCTCCCAAATCATATAAACGCTGTTTTGACAAACTCGCACGTCCCACGGTCGGCACGTCTACATGCCTCACTTTCACCATAGCCTGAGATGTTCCCGACACCTCTTGAACCACAGGTGATGAATCTTTCATCACAGAACCAGCTTTCTCCTCCTGCCCTACTACCTCAACTCCAGGCACTGTCGACCGAAGCGATACACTCCTACCAAAAAGTGAATTCCACCCCTTAACAACCTGCTCTAAGGCAGCAACCATCGTACCCAACTGCCATTCTCTCACCGATCCCATTGTGCTATTATTAACAAGCAATGATAACAAAACAAACAAAACGATCAGGCCAGCTTCAAGCAAGGATTCAAGATTCCAACTAGAACATAACACAATAACTATAATAATAAGGAAATGGGTATCCTGAATTCTCCCCTTTTATACGACATAACAATCAATAAAACATGGATATCACAACATCGAGCATATCAATCAGCAAACTTCAATCATGCTCTCATCAAACAACATTCACCCTCAACAGCATAATAATAACTTATCATACCCATCACATTTTCATTATTCAGAAAATCAACTCACATCACCAACATATCACCAATACATGTTCACAATAGCTCAAAGAAGATTCATAACCAAAAAGCATGATAAAACATCAACAATTCACTCAAAAACGTATTTTTCAACAAACTTTAAACCACACATCAGAATAAACATCCAACACTTACTATAAAACTTACCAAAAACTTACCATCGCCCCAAATATTCGCAACTTAGCTATGATACCAACAAATGTAACCCCCTTAGCCCGACCTAGACGCTAGACCCGAACTACGAAGATAACACAAGGAAAACCAAAGTCAACCCGAAAGTCAACATTGATTAACGACCCCTTTTTTTCTTTTTAAACTTCTCTAGATGCACATTAAACCTATGTGAAAGCCCAAGAACCTTGGAAAAGAAAAGCATAGCGATCGGAAACGTTTAAGGACAGAATCGCAAGAAATACACCTTTAGGGACCAAAATGTAAATTTTGGAAAATAAAAAGACTTTCAAGATTTTAGTTTTACCAAACCTCAATTAAACATATTACAAGCCTCTCTGCCAAATTTCAGCTTAAAAAGACATCTCAAGCTCAAGCAATTGCAATTACAACTTTCAGGACTAAAATGTAAAGCATGCAGAATCTGTTTCCAACGGTCACCCGTTTCGAAACACTGACACCCGTATAGAAACACCCGTGTCGTACGCCCGTATCGAAACGGTATTGACTGTTTCGATACGTGGGTATATTCCGAAACCAGTTCCGAAACAGGCACTTCTTGTAGCCAAAGTGTTTCGAAACACCTCTAGCCGTTCCGAAACGCCCAAGCCATTTCAAGCACCCGTTTCGAAACAGCCAAGGGTGTTTCGATACACCCTGCCCAGAAACAGCAAAAAATTCTGATTTTTCACTTCAAAACACCATCAAACATAATTGAAACCATTCCATAACATATCATCAACATGATAAACATTATTACTATCAAATTACATCAAAGACTAGATACATTACAAACATTAAGCACACCTACTCATTCATCACATCCAACACATGATCTTGCTTTTAATCAAAGAGCATAGCATAACAACTTATAAAGAAGAAGATTCAAATTTGGGAAAGCGATCAACAACAAGGTTCAAACCATAAACCGAACATGGTCAACATACACAATCTCATGACACAACAACATAAAAGACTCTCCCCCATTACCTTTATTATCTATAGCTATAAACCAAGACATACTTCTCAAGTGGAGCTCTTCTTAAATCTCTTGTTCCTTGTTGTCCCAACTTCAAATATCTGCATTGATGGACAAAAAGGAGCGTAAGCACATAATGCTTAGTGAGGAATGCTCAAAACTAAAACACCATCAATGCAGCGAAACATAAAACCTTCTTTAAATGTAGATACAGTTCAATAAACCAAAGCATTGTTTGAAAACCTCCTTTGAAACAACATTGCTTTAAACCATGCATTGCTCAACATGAAAACCAACCTTTAACTTTGAAATGCTAAACAACTCACCCCAAACCACACTCTTGCAAATACTATCATTTAAACCTTCCCATGCATGAACACTTCATACAAAGCTTAATTCAATTTCCTTGGAAATCACTTCCACTTCACACCATACTTTTCTAATGCTTAATGATCATTTAAAAGCAAAATGCCTTTTAAAACTAAATGTTCCTTCTATCTATCTCATACAATCAACAAGTGCAAAACACATGAACTACAAAAGCAACATTTGCATTACGTGCCTTTTTAAAACAATCCTTCACAAGACTTCAATGAACTTATGAGATTCTATGCACATATGCACCATTCACAATAGAAGATATACTTTTGCTCATGCTTTAACAAGTATCACATGCATTCTTGTATCATTTACATATTTCCCATGCAACCTTGCATTATTTTCAAGCATCTCTCGCTTCGTTACATTCAAATACATTATATAGGCTTTCAAGTGATAGTTCACAAACCATTTCAACACAAGACACAATCGGATACGCGGATTACAAGTGTTGTCCCACACGCTTCATACACACTACCGGCTTTACAAGGTGGAGTTTATCGGTACAATCACAACCCTTCAACACCCGTGATGGAGTTTAACGGTACAATCACAACCCCTCAACATTACTCATCGGTAGTTGTATAACCCACTAGCGAGAGCCGGGACACAACACAAGGCTTACACATGAGAGCTACCTCAACCATTGTAATCACCTTAACCAAGCTCACACACGGGAGCAATCCTCTACCGTTGTGACGCTTAACCAAATCCACCCACGAGAGCCATCCTCCATCGTGGGGACACCAATTTCCTCAATCGCTAGGGTACTTGGATGGAGTTTACGGTACAATCACAACCCCTCAACATCCAAGGCAACTTTACTTACGGTGCACCCAAATCCTATAGCCGGCTAACTATATCCGATTCAAGTACTTTAAAACCATTTCATCACTTTCCAATATACATCAAATACCATCATCAATTCACTGTTTTAAAGCATTAATCAAAGTCACTTATCATCATGCATCTCCATGCATCATAACCATATTAATAACATGTCAAACCAAGAATCTCTTACCTTGAGCATCCTTCAATACATGACTTTCAAAACCAGCATTAATCAAGGTAAAACATGCTTTAAAACCATGCTCAAACAACAAATTAAACCACATTGTCAAATCAAACACATCAAAACCCATTTTGATAGTTTCCAAAACAATAGTAGCACAATTAAGAGAGAATTCCACTTTACTTACTTCCGAACTTAAACCAGCGTTTCAAGCCTAAATTTAAGTTCCCAAACCTCTTTTCAAAACCATTCCAAAGCTGGAAAACATGATCTCACTCACCAATACATAAAAATATGCTAGCCGACAAGCCTTCCAAGCATCTGAAACTTCCAACGCCACCTCTATTGCTTCCGGATCATTCTCCCCTGTTTTAAACACATAACAATAGAGGATTAATGCATCACCATGCATTAAAATCACCAGCAACACAACCCAACTCGCTGCTCTATCCAAGAACCTCATTTCAGCAACCAAAAAAAATTAAATCACCTCCAAACTCTCCCAAAACAAAGCCCAACCAAGATCTATCAAATCTAACCTTTTATAATCATCAATTAACATAAAAACAACATAAACATGACCTTATACCTCCAGCAACAACATATCACCAAATCCACCCTAAAAACCACCATTCTAGCAAGCAAAACTTAGGAAAACAAACCTATTCGGGATTTGATTGATAAAACCTCATTTGCATCATCAATTAACATCCAAAATACATTAGAAAACAACCTCAAAATAGAGCCTAACCAAGATCCACGAAAATCTCCAAGATCTCTTCCAAAATCTTGAGTTTTAAGCCAAAATCTTGTTTCCAACACTAAAACCATTCATAAAACTTTAATAAAGGATTGACAACTTGGTAATTTCAGTAAAGAACTGAGTATTTAGAGGAGAAGAACAAGCTTACCTCTAAATGATGATTTCTCCTTGATTTGTGCAAGTTTTCTCTCAAAACCCAATTTTCTCTCAATTTTCCAGAAATCCTTTTCTCTCAATTTTCCAGAAATCCTTTTCTCTCAAAACCTCTCTTGATTCCTATCTTTTCTTTATTAATTTCTTCCATTTTCCTTCAAGTTTCTTCAAGCAAATCTTGCCAAATTAGAGGAGAAGCAAGGATTGGAGGTAACTTTCATGCTATCCCTCTAATCTAAGTTCTTTAATAAAATTCCAAAGATATTTGACTGTTTAATACCGATCTTGATTGAGGTTTTGTTGTTAGATTGTTGAACTCTTGAAATCTTGATTGAAAAATAGATTTTAAGGTGATTTTTGGAGTTTGATTTAAATGGATGGTTTGAGTTTGTTTCTAAATGAGTTTTGAAAGGTTTTTGGTGTTGAAGTGGAGTCTTAATCATATAAATCTCGACATCCTTGAGATCCTTATTTTTTAAAGTTCTTTTGGGTGAGTTTTTGAGGTGTTCTTGAGGAATTTGAGTTGCTGGAGGTATAAGGATGGTTTTGGGTTGTTTTTGGATGATTATTAATGCCTAAGATGTGTTGGATGAGTTGGGTAATTGCTAGGATGAGGTTAGAGGTCAATCGATTGAGTTTTCGGTTGTTTCGGATGGGTGTTTTGGTGCTTTAGAGCAGGGCTACGGGATTTCTTGTGTGTGCTGGAGTTTTGAATGCATTTTAATGCATTGAACCTCTGTTTTGATGTGTTAAAAATATGGGATAATATTTCGGAAGCAAACGAATTGTTTTTGGAGGCTTCAAAAGATCGGTAGTCGCGTTGACAAGCGTGGTTTCGCGAGTCGTTGAATGGTATTTGGTTTTCCAGCGTGGAAACGTTTTAGAAAAGGTTTTGGGAACTTAATAAGAGCTTGAAACGCTTTATTAAGTTCGGAAGTAAGTATATCAAAAATTTTACCTCGGTTGTGCTAGTTTTGAGCCTTTGGTTGCACTTGATTTTAATTGCATTTACATACTGTTTTAAAGCATGTTTTTGAGAATATAAATGGTGTATGATGATGCCATATGGTTTAAGGATGCACTAGGTAAGTGGTCCTTGTATACATGTGTTGATGCATGAGGTATTAAGCATGGTTTAATGCTTGTTGATGGCTTATCATGAATGCTTTGTAAAAACAGTGAGTTATGCATGAGGTATGGGTTATATTGGCAAGTGATGTTGAATAAAATGTTTTATAAATGGAATCAGATATAGTTAGCCGGCTATAGGATTGTGTGCACTATAAACGAGACGACTTGGATGTGGAGGGGTTGTGATTGTATCAAATACTCCATCCAAGAACCCTAACGATTGAGGATTGTTTAAGGTTGCAACGGTTGAGGGTATCTCCCGGGTGCGAACCTTGTGCTTGTCCCATCTCTTGTTAACGGATTATACATCTACCGATGAGTGGTGTTGAGGGGTTGTGATTGTACCGAATACTCCACCACGAGTGTCGCAACGATGGAGGGTCGCTCTCGTGTGTGAGCCTTGTAATGCCGGTAGTGTATGAAGGGTGTGAGACAACCCTTGGTAATTCGTGTATCCGATATATGTTTTTCAGATTGTTGTTTTTCACTTGTGAGCCAATATAATGAAATGTGTTATTGTGGAAAATGATGTTAATGCATATTTTGAAAGATGCATGTTTTGGTTTAAGCTTAGCATAATGACATTTATGGTTGGAAAGCTTGGAATATCAGTAGCAATGGTTTAATTGCTGAATTTATATGAATCATGATGCATGATGTTTAATATAATGGGATTGATGCAAAAGTGCATGTTTTGTCAAGAAAGGCATATTGGTTTTGAAAGAATGAAAAATGGTTTTGAGCATTGATGATGTGTGTGGTTTTGAGCAATCCTCACTAAGCTTGCATGCTTATGCTCTCTTTGTTCATCAATGCAGACAATTAGGCTTTTGGAGGCAGCATCTTCGATGAATCATACCAAGACATTTTGCTAAAAGTATGTTGTGCTTTTGAACTAGTGTAATAAGGGCAATCGGGGTGTCCGATGCTTGAATGTTGTTAGTTTTGTATTTTTAGGTTTTGTGCAAGTTTGAGATGCATATTTGGACTTGTAAATGGCCTTTGAGATTGGTTTTACATTTGCATTTGGATTTTAGCCTTTTGGTGCTTTTAACTTCTAGGAAGCATGCCTTTAGCTTCGTAGTTTATGAGAACGATGCTATGATGTTGCTTATGCTTCGTATATGTGGTCTTTGATGTGTATTTAAGTTGCCAATATGTTGGGGCATGTGTCAGGATGGTTTCGGAGGGCATAGAGTGATTTAAACCAGCTTTTTAGAACATTGCAGGCCTAGGTGTTTCAAAACACCCTTGCCTGTTTTGAAACGGTGGCCTGAAATGGCCTTGGTGTTTCGGAACAGTGAGGCCTGTTTCAGAACAATTTACCTCTGTGAACCATCCTACAGAAACGTGTCATGAGGGCTTTCGAAATGAACCTGCGTATCAGAACGGTTAACTGGGTTCCAAAACGGTTGTTCCGATACGGGGCATTCTGTTTCGAAACGCTTGACCGTTGAACCTATTTTTGAATTCCTCTGAGTTTCTGTTTCTTACATTTTGGTCCCTATTTTCCTTGTATGCAATCAGATGAGTTCTAAATGTCATTCTGGGCTGAGATTTCACCAAGATGCATGTAATGAACCTAATTAAAGGTTGGTAACTTGAATTTGGGAAAAGTCCTTGTAATTTACCAAATTCACAAAATGGTCCCTAAATCTTAACCAGCTTTAATTAATTGGCGATTGTGTTGATGTTTCGTCCGCTGCTTGTGTACGAAATCATCTCATATCCCATCTCAAAACATGCTTTAAATATAACATAATATTCCATCAAGAATATAACCTCTTGATACATAATCAAATCATTTCATGGGATATAAATCAGCAAAACCATGCTTATAATACATGCATAACAATGAGTAACAAAATGTAAATCCAAAACATGATCATGATAATCCACATGGACTTTAAACCGACATCCGAGAGCTTTAGTAACCATACTTACTTTCGAGATTAGATAAGCGTTTCAAGCTTACACTAACCTCCCAAAACCTTGTTTCCAAGCTTATGAAAACGTTCAAACCATATCCACTCACCGATACAACTTCGCCTCACTTGCAGAAGCTTTTCCAAGCTTTCGAAACTCCAAAGGTGCCTTCTAATGGTCAAGCAACGTCTTCCCTGCTTTTAACCAAGGAAAAACAAATGATTAATGCGCACTCTTGCATCAAAACCTCCAGCTACACAAACCCCAACTCAACTTCAACATTCGATAAGTAGTTAACAACCGATACAACCCGAAAACATCGCCAAAACCACTCAAAACCGTTCCCAATCATTACCCAGCAAAATCAACCATCAATCTTCATCCATTTACAACCTAAAACTCTTATCCAAACTCTATCAACCTCCAGCTATCAAGGAAACACAACAACAACCCATAAAACCCAAGATTTCATCACTAACAACTAGCAATCTAATTAGTTTCGAGATAACTCAACAAAATCAATCAAGTTAACATTATTAGCCATTAACAACATTTTAATAATCAACCATTAATTCAACAATTAACAAATCCAAAGATCAACCATATATCTTCAAGAAACCTCAATTAAACATGATTTCATCAATATATATATATATATAAACCCATTAAAAATAATATGTAAAAGACTAAATACTTGGGAATATTAGTGAAGAACATGTCATTAGAGGAGAAGAATTAACTTACCTCTAATGATGAGCTCTTCCTCCATTTTTGAAAAGAAACCAAAAGGAAACCAAAGAGAAAAGAGTAGATTCAATAGGCAATCAATAGAAAATAGATAAGTCTATGAAATCCAAATCAAATTTAGAGTTTACCTTGAAAATCTTGATGTTTGGATGAAGGAAACTTGAGAGAAAATGAGAGAAGAAAACTATCGTCAAATGAAAATGAGTAATCGTCTCTACAAATTCCCTCCATCCTTTTTATTATAATTATTTAATTAAGATTGTAAAATAGGAGGAAAAGTCTCTATTAGCCCTTGGTATTGCTCCTTAAAGATTCATAGCATTAGCCTTTTACGTTTTTACCCTTAAATCAAACATTACCATTTTTATATTTTAGTCACTAAACCAAAATGTCCAATTTCCAAAATTGTTTTCTTTAAATTACATTACCAAAATTAACCATATATATATAATTATGATTTTAGGAAATTTTCCCATATTTTTATCCGGCCAAGGACATTTCAATTTAATTATTTCCCGAAACTAGACTAAACCGCTAAACAGGTTCGAACCGAACCGCCTAACCAAACCCAGCTAACTTTTAGGACTAAACCGAGGCATTACAGTATGACGGTCTCTGAGTACGAGGTACATTTTTACGTCTGAGTTAGTATGCCCCTGAGTTAGTTCCCAATGAGAAGGAACGATGTGAACATTTCTGATATAGCTTGGTTCAGGAGGTGAAGACCTTTATGTTGGCTTCAGACTATGTGGACTTTGATGTTTTACTCACTAGGGTCAAGTTTAGGAAAAAGGTCTACCGAATGAGAAAGCGATCGTGCCAAGAGGCACAAGGATAGGAGGTGCCAGCCTGACCATAGGCGTGGTGGTGGTAACCCGAGACGTGGCCATCAGGGTCAAGTAGTTGTTGTTCGCACACTTGAGTATGACAAATATGGAAGACGACATTTCAGTGAATGCTGGGGTAAATATGGCTCATGCTGGAATTGTAGGTGTTGAGCACATTTGAGACATGTTTGTCCACATCCAGCTAGAGATGGACAGGCTCCAGTTCGAGCTGTAGAGCATCATAGAGATCGTTGGCGTGGTCGAGGTAACTTTCAGCGTAGGGATGATGGTCAGAGAAATGTAGCTCATGTGGTTGCTGTACAACCTGGGGGTGGTGGATATACCGTGTGAGATATTAGATGTGATTGCAGGTAACTTCTCATTACAGTCTTTGACTTTACTTTCTTTGATTGATTCTGGGTCTACACATTCGTACATTTTGCGTGAGCATGCGAAGTTGTTGGATATACCGTGTGAGATATTAGATGTGGGCATGAATGTTATAAGTTGTTTTGGTGAAACTGTTGTGGTTAGGAAAGTATATAAAAGATGTCCTTTGATGGTTTAGGGTCATGTGTTTCCAATAGATATGATGGAATTGTCGTTTTATGGTTTTGATGGGATTTTGGGTATGGATTGGCTTGTAGAACATAAGGCTAATGTAGATTTTGAGACAAAGCGAGTTTCCTTGAGGCTTACAGATGATTATGAGGTAATAGTAGTGGGTGAGAACACTAAGTTCTTGTCCAATTTTGTTTCAGCTTTAGAGGCCCAGAGGTTGATGAATGTTGGTTGTCAGGCATATTTAGCTTACATTATGAATCCTAACTTGAATGAGGGACGACCGCAAGACATCAGGACTGATTGTGATTTTCCAGAGGTATTTCTGAAAGAGTTGCCTGGTTTGCCTCCAGATAGAGAGGTTGAGTTTGTTATGGAGACTTATACTGGTTCTTCTCCAATATCCATAGCTCCATATCGTATGGCCCCTAAAGAATTTAAAGAGTTGAAGATAAAGCTTCAGGAATTGTTGGATCGAGGGCTCATTCGTCCTAGTATCTCATCTTGGGGGTGCACCGATGTTGTTTGTGAAAAAGAAAGACGGTAGCTTGAGAATGTGTATAGAGTACCAGCAGTTGAATAAGTTGATAGTGAAGAATAAATATCCTTTACCGAGGATTGGGGATCTATTCGATCTGTTGAGAGGTGCTTCCCTGTTTTCCAAGATAGATTTGAGATCCGATTACTATCAGTGGAAGGTAAAAGATAAAGATGTATCAAGACAACCTTTTGCACTCGCTATGGACATTATGAGTTCTTGGTGATGTCTTCTGGTTTGACCAATGCACCGACTGAATTTATGGATATGATGAATATAGTATTTCATGAATATTTGGATCAGTTCGTAGTAGTGTTCATTAATGATATTTTAATCTATTCTCGTACCGAAGAAGACCACGATAAACATTTGTGTTTGGTGTTACAAAACTTGTTAGGTAATAAACTATATGCTAAGCTAAGCAACTATGAATTTTGGATTAGGGAAGTAGTATTCTTGGGGTATATAATGTCAGCTGAGGGAATCAGAGTGGATCCTAAAAAGGTTAAGGTAGTTGTGAATTGGAAGCAACCAAAATCAATAACAGAAATACGTAGTTTCTTGGGCTTGGTAGGTTATTACCAACATTTTGTAGAAGGATTTTCTAAAGTTGCTGCTCCTTTAACAAAACTGTTGCAAAAGGATGTCCGTTTTGAGTGGACAGAAGCGAGATAACAAGCTTTTGAGAAATTGAAAGAAGCTTTAACGAAAGCTCCCGTTTTGGTTTAGCCTGTGACTGGGAAGGAGTATGTAATCTAGGAAGTTGAAGGTTTATGAGCGCAATTATCCTACACATGACATAGAGTTGGCCGCAATGGTGTTTGCTTTGAAAGTTTGGAGACATTATCTCTATGGTGAGAAATGCACAGTATATACAGATCAAAAGAGTTTAAAATATCTGATGTCACAAAAGGAGTTGAACCTTAGACATCGTAGATGGGTAGAATTGCTTAAAGACTATGATCTTTCGATCAAATACCATCAGGGTAAAACCAATCTAGTGGCTGATGCTTTGAGTAGGAAAATGGCAGTTGAGTTGCGAGCAATGTTTGCTAGGTGTAGGGTGTGTAGGTGTTCCCTTTTTGTGAGAGCACAAGTACACACTACTGCCAAGTTATAGTATATAAGATGTCGAATCCCACGAGGACTGGAGAGCTTGTCTCGTTTCGTAGTTCCTGCATAATGGTAAAGTAAAAGCACAAGTGAATGATTGGTTGAGATAGAAAAGTAAATAAAAGCACAAATAATAAAGAAGAGGTGAATCAGGTTGATAGAATGGGCAGGGTTATGCTGCCACTTAGTGTGAAAATTGCATTGCAATAGGTATGAGTTATCCTTTGCTACCACGATATGCGGCCTCGGCAGGAATGACAGGTGGAAAACTACGACCCTGTCACGCGGACGCAGCAGGTCACTACGACTGTAGGGGTGTGTACTATCTCGGCAAATGGAATGGAAAGACGTCTCGTCGACAAGTCTGACAAATACTCCAAGTTCGGCAGGATAGTCGACAATGATCCCTTCTATTTCTAGGTTAGGATGCTCGAGATGTTAACTTGAGGACTAGTGTGGAACGAAGTTAGCCATATCGGTTGGTGATCCCTTTTAGCCGCTGAAACTTGTGGACTAGTGTGAAACCAAGTTAGTCACGCCTTTGTAAGTTGTGACTGTACTTAACCCTTTCGCGAGTCTTGCACTTTCGTGCTCGACAAATGGATTCTCTCAAACGACTGGTGTAGAAAGATTGAAAGAATGAAGAATAATGGTTTAAGAAAACTTGGAATATTTTATTGAAGAAATAACTCAAAAACCTAAAACAACCGTTTCACTCTAGTTACAATATAACCTCACCCAAATATAATTTAAAACATGGCGATAGTGAAGAACACAAGAAGAGTCTATAGAAAACCTAGGATGATTTAAACTAGAAGTACAATGGGTATTTATAGACTCAAGACTAGGTTAAGTCCTCCTTAATGTAGAAGTCCTCTAAAGTAGCTTTCAATCTTTAATATGGCTTTAAATGCCGACTTCATTGCTTGGAATATGGACTCTTCCTCGTTTGCCTTAGCCCGCAAGTAAACTTGGGAATTTCACTTTGGCAGCCCTAGCCGCTGCTACATGTAACGCCCCGGTTTTGGGCCTGGATGTTTTGGACGTCAGACCGAATCGGTCGGGAACGGTTCGAATCACGTAAGGTGATTTAAGGAAATCAAGGATCGGGATAGGATAAAAATATGGTAAAATTGCTAAAGTCCTCTAAAAATATGTTTAAGAGGTTGGTCTAATCAATTTTACAAAAAGAGTTTCGGAAGTGATACATTTTGAGTAGTGACCAAATTGTAAAGTTTCAAAACTGTTGAAAATGTAATTTTTAAAGGAGAAGCCAAAATCTTATAATCTTTAGGGGGCTTTATAGAAATTTAGCCTTTCCTTAATATGACATGTGTTTAAAATGGTTTTAATTAAATAGTTTTAATTGGCTTTTATTTTATTTAATTAATTAAGGTGGTTATTAGTGAGATTCCATCACGTAACTACCATTCTCTTTCATTCTCAACCAAACACAATTCTAACTCATTTTCTCTAGAATTCTTTTCTTTTCAAACACTCTCACATTATCTCCTAAACAATTTTCAAGAAATCCTTTCAAGTTCTTCAAGATTTTGCTAAGGAAAACTTGTCATTCATTGAGGAAAGCAAGGATTGGAGGTAAATCCCGTTCTCAACCTCTAATAAAAGTTATTTATTGAAATTCCCAAGATCTTTGGCTTCTAATTAATGTTTTTGGTTGAGTTTTCATTATAGTTTTGATTTGAGGTCAAAATCTTGTAAAAATATGGTTGAAATCTTGATTTTCAGATTTGTTTTGTTAAGCCCTATTTTGGATTGATTTTAATTGAGTTTTAAGTTGGTTATTATGTTGGAGGAGGGCTTTGTTGATATAGATCCTGAAATCCTTGAGATCCTTGAGTTTCTTGGTGGTTTTAGTTGGGTTTTTGAGGTGATATGATGAGGTTATGTTTGCTGGAGGTATAAGAATGAGGTTAGGTTGTTTTTAGATGTGTATTGATGTTTATAAATGTTTGGAAGTGATGTATGTTGGCTGGGCTTGGTTTAGGAAGCAATCGATTGAGTTTTCGGTTGTTTCGGATGGGTAAATTGGTATAGTTTGGATGAGCAACGAGTTTGAGTTTAGTTGCTGGTGTTGAAATGCATTTTAATGCATTTGGATCTCTGTTTTGATGATGTGAAAACAGGGGATCTTGATTTGGTGGCAAACGAAGCATTTTTGGAGGCTTCAGAGGGGTGATTTTTGCGTCGATGAGCGAGGTTTCGCGTATCGGTGAGTGGAAATGGATTTTCCAGCTTTGTAACGCTTTGAGCATGGTCTTGGGAGCTTAGTATAAGTTTGAAACACTTAGCTAAGCTCAAGAGTAAGTGGTTCGAAAGTCTCTCTCGGAAATGTGCTATGTTTTGATGAAAATGCACTTGAGTTAAATGTGGTTTTGATTACTGTTTTAAAGCATGTTAGAAGCATGATTAATGCTGGATTTTGATGCTATTGTGCTAAGGATGCAATAGGTAAGTGGTCCTTGGTTTTATATGATAAATGCATATGATATAAAGCATGTTATGCTTGTGGAAATGGCATTGTATTTATGCTTGTAAAACAATAGATTATTGATGTTGAACGATTATATTGGCAAGTGATGAAAATGGTTTTTGGTTCTTGCAATCGGATATAGTTAGCCAGCTATAGGATTGGGTGCACCGTGAATAAGTCACCTTGGATGTCGAGGGGTTGTGATTGTACCGTAAACTTCATCCAAGTATCCTAGCGATTTAGGAATTGACGTCACCACGATAGAGGATGGTTCTCGTGTGTGGACTTGGTTAAGCGTCACAACGGTGGAGGATAGCTCCCGTTTGTGAGCTTTGTTAAGGTGATTACAATGGTTGAGGTAGCTCTCATGTGTAGGCCTTGTTTTGTGTCCTGACTCTCGCTAGTGGGTTATACAACTACCGATGAGTGACGTTGAGGGGTTGGGATTCTATCGTTAAACTCCATCACGGGTGTTTAGGGGTTGTGATTGTACCGTAGACTCCACCTTGGGCGTCACAATGGTTTATGGTCTAGTTTCGTGTGTGAGCCTTGCGTAGTCCGGTAGTGTGTATGAAGTGTGTGGGACAACGCTTGTAATCCGCGTATCTGATTGTGTCACTTGAGTTGGTTTTGGTATGGTTTGAGGATTGTTCACTTGTAAGCCAATATAATGTTGTGTTTAATGGTTAAAGCATGAGATGCTTGTGAATTATGCTAGAATGCATATAATGATTGGTAAAGCATGAGCAAAGGTTTACTTGCTGTTTTTAAGTGATGCGTACGAGCATGTGTTTTAAAAAGTGCATTGATGCCTTGTGAGGGCATGTTTTTCGTAAAGGCATGAGTTTGTAAATGATGTTATCTTGGTTTTACAAAATGCATTGATGAATGTTTGGTTTTAGCGATCCTCACTAAGCTTTATGCTTAGGCTCATTTGTTTCATCAATGTAGAGGATTGAGCTTTAGAGGCAGCAAGAAAGGAAGGGGATAGTCCAAGTTCTTGTCTAAGCGAAGTATCCGAACGCCCTTGCCTGTTTCAGAACAGAGGCCTGAAATGGCCATGAGGTTTTGGAACGGGCAGGAAAGTACTGAAATGATTTTGCTACTGGAAGGGGGTGTTTCGATACGGGTCTCGGAACGCACCCGAGTATCGAAACGATCAACCTAGTTCCGAAATGACCGTTCCGACACAAGGCTTTGCGTTTCGGAACACCTGACCATTGAAGTTTGAATTTGAACTGTTCCAGGTTTTTGTTTCTTACTTTTTTGTCTGTGAGTCTTGTATGCTTAATTAAATGGGTTTGAATGATCTGTTTGTGATGAAATTTGACAAGATGAAATGTAATATGATTAATTACGGATTGGTAACATTAAAACTTGTTTAGCCTTTATAATTCTAGAAATTTACATTTTAGTCCCTAAAAGACATTTCTATGTAATTGAACCCATGTTTGAGTTCCGTCGCTGTGTCGCTTCCGCTGAAATATTTGCTAATCATATAGGTTAATAAAATGCATCTAGATAAGATAAAAAGAAAAACGGGTCGTTAATCAAGGTTGACTTTCGAGCTGACTTTGGTTTTCCCCGTGTAATCTTTGTAGCTCGGGTCGGGCGTCTAGGCCGGGCTAAGGGGGTTACACTACAGATGTCAGAAAATCATATGAACATTGGTGATAGATTCAGGAGTTTTTGCTCTACAAATCGCGCTCCAGTTCTCCCAACTTCCATTGTCACCTGCCGGGGGCAGCAAGGTCGGCGGCAACTCTACTCGTAAGTAACTTGTCTTTAGTTGGAATTGCTTCAGTATAGCTCCTGGGTTTGCTTCCTCAGCATTGTGTCTTCCGTTCCTCGGTTCCCTCGTTCAGCTGTTAGTACCTACATACAAGAATACACTAAAAACAATATCTCTCACCTAAATAAATGATAAATTATAGAGTAAGGCAGAACAATGAAATACTGTAAAATCCTATGCATGACCCTACTTATGCCTAAAATGTGCTTTGAAACAGTCATAATAAGAGTTGGAAAGTGTATGAAATATAGGATTTCTGGACACTTTACACACCCTCAAACTCGAACTATTGCTTGTCCTTAAGCAATGCAACCTAAAGTACTTGCTCTAATAATAGTCAGAAAAAACATGTTTTAACATGATTTTCTGCCTCAAGGCTGCGGCACCTATATATAAAACTTAGTGAAGGGAAATAAGAGAGAAAATAACTCAGAATTAATTTTCTTATGCCTTTGTGATGCATGCATATCTGTAAACAAGCTGAATATGCAAAATAAATAATTAAACAAAGATATTACTGTAATTTAAAGGTTGCTGCCGAGGCAGCACAATTTCAGAACATTATTATTTTTAATCAAGGCAGCGAAGGCTTCAGCTTATCACAACTACTCTTCCAGGTTTGACGTTTAGATTGGAGCAAACTACAAAACCCTAAACCCTTGGAGTAGAGTCATCCTATGAAGACTTTCATTCACTCATACTAATTTGTCCGTCACTTTTAAGCTTTTAGATTCATGGACTTTGATAGCAGCGGAGTGTCCTCGCACATGATTCTTCCTAGAGCCTGTTGCGGGCACCTCTAGGGTAACGCAACACTTTTCTTTGTTTTTGATTTTGCTGCCTTGGCAGTTCTGCATTTTTTGTGTCTTTTGCATGCCTCGACGGCTACCTGCAATTATCATTAGAATTTTGCAAAGAAACAAACATGTAGTGTTCATCAAATATTCTAACACATTCAGCAAGTAACAGAGATGTTTAACATTTTTAGGCAAAAGAAAAAAATCCAAGTCGTATTTGATGCTTTTTCCCAAGATTAAGTTCAATTTTTAATTAGGTGCGAAAATAGATTAATCGGTTATTCTATCATAGGCACAAGTCATAACAAACTTTCCTTTTCTGATTATTACTAAGGCAAGTACAATGCAACCTATATGCAACTAATAATGCCTACAAATGATGCGAGAGCTATCCTCCCCAAACTCGAGATGGGCATTGCCCTCAATGCACAAAACAGAAAAGAAAAAAACATACATGTTAAAGGAAACAATAAGAAAACAGAATAAATAAAAATAAAAATAAAAATAAATGAAAGGAAAATAAATTAAAAGTTTGCTGAGGGTTGAGAGGAGGTTGGATTCTAGTTAGTTGAGAAGGAGGATGTTTAGATGACGAAGCGACGACTGGCAGATGCCTTGGTGGCGGTTCTAGCAGGTGAGGTCTTTGCTTTCCGCGGCGGCTATACTCTCTTCGGCGTATGTTGTGGCTCTTCTGGAGGCTCGGCCGGGGGAATGACGGGAGATGCGTCACTTTCTTCTAACTCGATATCAAGGTCCACATGTTCTTCGGCTATTATGTGCCGCTTCCTCTTCCTTGTTCCTTCCTCTATAGGTGCTGCCGGAGGGATGAATGCCATTGGGATGGCTGTTGTTGCCGCTACCACTACTGTTTCTGGTTTCGGCGGAGGCTGCTCAATCTCCTCTAACGAAGAGGAGTCTGCCACTGTATTGGCTGTGCAGGCTGGGGAGAGATTATGTTGGTGCCTCTAGGGTGAGTCTGCCACTGTGTTTGATCGGTGACAGGTAAGTGATGTGGAGAATGCATGGGAGAGGTCACCTAGCGGTCTGTCTGGCGGACAACGGTGGCTGGTGAAGTTCTTTGTGCTTTGGCTGCTGTTGCAAGCTCCTTAGGAAAGGGTGGCATGGTACACACATCACCGGGGAATATCTGCAGGAAATAAGCCACCGGGGATTCTTGGGCCTCTCGCACGTAGTTTCTAACCCCCTTAGCCCGACCTAGACGCTTTACCCGAACTACGAAGATTACACGAGGAAAACCAAAGTCAACCCGAAAGTCAACCTTGATTCACAACCCCTTTTTTTTCATCTTGTCTAGATGCACATTGACCCTAAGTGAGTTTCCATAAAACTCATTTGAGAAAGGCACAACGATCAGATAAAAAACTGGGACTCAATTGCACTTATTACAAGAATAGGGACCAAAATTTAAATTCTGTAAATTAGAGGGTCTTTACTGATTTTTACGTTACCAATACGAAATTAGTCATGTTACATGCTTCCCTACCAAACTTCATCTTAATTGGACATCTCAAACTCATGCAATTGCAACTTTAACATTTGGGTCTAAAATGTAAAGCTTGCGAACTTCAACACCATTCAAATCAGTGCCCAACAGTCACCTGTTTCGAAACACTATTCTGGCTGAAGCTCACAGTAGTCTTTTTGCTATGCATCCTGGTAGTACAAAGATGTATCGTGATCTGAAGGATGAGTACTATTGGGTGGGTTTGAAGAAAGATGTTGCGGAGTATGTGAGTAAGTGTATGGTTTGTCAGCGGGTTAAGGCTGAGCATCAGTTTCCTTCAGGGTTGTTGCAACCGTTGAGGATTCCTGAGTGGAAGTGGGAAAGGATCACCATAGACTTTGTGTCTGGTTTGCCTTTGTCCCCGTCGAAGAAGAATTCGGTGTGGGTGATTGTGGATCGCCTTACAAAGTGTGCGTATTTCTTACTTGTGCATACTACGTATACTTTGGATAAGCTTGCAGAGTTGTACATTAGCTGAGATTGTGTGACTGCATGGTGTGCCAAAGTCTATCGTGTCGGATAGAGATCCGAGCTTCACATCGCGTTTTTGGGAGTGTTTGCATCAAGCTTTGGGTACGCGGCTGAATTTCAGTACTTCTTATCATCCACAGTCGGATGGGCAGTCTGAGCGTGTTATCCAAGTGCTTGAGGATATGTTGAGGTGTTGTGTGATTGAGTTTCAAGGCTCTTGGGAGAAGCATTTGCCTTTGGTAGAGTTTGCTTATAAGAATAGCTTCCACGCAAGTATACAAATGGCACCTTATGAAGCTTTGTATGGGAGGAAGTGTAGGACTCCTCTTTGTTGGGCTGAGACAGGTCAGAAGTTGGTTTCAATGCCGACTTTGTTGAAAGGGACCACCGAGAAGGTGAAGCTCATTTGTGAGCGGTTGAAGGCAGCTTCTGATCGACAGAAGTCCTATGCAGATTTAAAATGTAAGGAGATTGAGTTTGCGGTGGGTGACCGTGTGTTCTTGAAGGTTTCACCTTGGAAGAAAGTGATGAGGTTTGGCCGGAAAGGTAAGTTGAGCCCTAGGTATATTGGACCATACGAGGTGATTGAACGCGTGGGTCCTGTTGCATACAAGCTGAGGTTACCGCAAGAGTTGGAAAAGATACATGATGTGTTTCATGTCTCTATGCTTCGAAGGTATAGATCGGATCCTTCGCATGTTATACCTGTGGAGGAAATAGAGTTGAATCCAGACTTGACCTATGATGAAGAGCCGGTTGAAGTTCGGGATTCGGACAGTAAAGTTCTTCGAGGTAAGACCATTGAGTTGGTTAAGGTGTTGTGGAAGCATCATGGTGTTTAGGAAGCCACTTGGGAAAGAAATGATGACATGATGAAGCAGTTTCCTTACCTTTTTCCTCCAGGTAAATTTCGAGGACGAAATTTCTTAAGAGGGGGAGAGTTGTAACACCCCAATTTTGGGCTTAGAAGTTTAGGGTCTGAATCGACCGACCTGTTAAGCGGTTCGAATATGAAAGGAGGTTTTAGGAAAAGCCTAGTTCGGGATGTTTTAAAAATATAGAAAAATATCTAAAAATCCTCTTTTAATATATATATATATAAGGGAATGGTGAAGTCAATTTTACAAAACTAGGTTTGGAAATACTACATTTTAGTGTAGTGACCAAAATGCGATTTTTGCAAAGTTTAGTAGTGATCGTTTTGTAAAGGATTGAAACTTTGAATCTTTAAGGGGCTAGTCTACCCAAAATGTTTTTCTCCAGATTTTTCCTTAATTTGGGTGATTTAATTAATGCTTTAATTAAGATTTGGAAGATATCTTGAGGATTTTCGTTAAAATGGATTGGGCTCTGTTTTGAGATGATTCTTTAATGTATTTTGGATGTCTAATGATGTTAGAAATGATGTTTTATCAATTCCATCCCGAATAGGTTGTATTTCCTAAGTTTTTGGTTATGAAAATGATGGTTTTGGAGGTGTTCTTGGTGTTCTGTTATAGCTGGAGATATAAGGACGAGTTTAGGTTTATTTTGGATGTTAATTGATGATTAAAAATGGTTAGAAGTGATGGATCTTGGCTGGGTTAAGTTTTGGAAGAGTTTGGAGGTGTTTTCGGTTGTGTTTGGTAGCCAAAAAGTTGGTTTTGGGTAGAGCAGCGAGTTTAGGAGTGTTGGCTAAAGATTTCAATGCATGATGATGCATTAATCCTCTGCTTTGATGTGTTTAAAACAGGGGAGACATCTTCGGACACTTTTGGAGTTGATCCGGAAGCTTATTTGGTGTTTCGGCAAGCATGCGAAACGAAATTGGTGAGTGGAGTTGGTTTCCAGCTTTGGAACAATTATTTGGAGGTTTTGAGAGCTTAGTTTAAGTCTAAACAACTTAGCTAAGCTCAAGAGTAAGTTTTCGAAAAAAACTCCCTCGGATGTGCTATGAAGTGTTTTGATGCATTGGTTATAAATTGCATGTTTAAATTCTGTTTTGAAAGCATGTTTTAGCATGGTTAATGCTGGTTTTGAAAGCCATGTATTGAAGGATGCTCAAGGTAAGAGATCCTTGGTTTGACATATTATTAATATGGTTTTGATGCATAGTGATGCATGATGTTAAATGGCTTTGATTAATGCTTTAAAACAATGGATTGTTGATGGTATATGATGTATATTGGCAAGTGATGTAATGGTTTTAAAGTACTTGAATCGGATATAGTTAGCCGGCTATAGGATTGGGTGCACCGTGAATAAAGTCGCCTTGGATGTTGAGGGGTTGTGATTGTACCGTAACTCCATCCAAGTACCCGAATGGTTAAGGTAAGATCACAATGTTGGTTAAAAGTTCGTGTGTGGATCTTGTGTTATGTGTCCCTTACTCTCGTTAGTGGAATTATACAACTACCGGTGAGTGGTGTTGAGGGGTTGTGATTGTACCGTTATACTCCACCACGAGTGTCACATCAATGGAGGGATTTGCTCTTGAGTGTGAATCTTATGTAGTCCGGTAGTGTGTATGAAGCGTGCGGGACAACGCTTGTAATCCGCTTATCCGATTGTGTTTCTGTGTTGAAATGGTTATGAATTATCACTTGAAAGCCAATATATTATAATTGAATGTAATGAAGCATGAGATGCTTGAAAAAGATGCAAGGTAGCATGAGAAAGAGATATGCATGTGTTTTAAAAGCTTTGATAAAAGTGTTTTCTAAAAATGCATTGTCGAATTGGTTTTGTTTAGAGCATGCCTCACTAAGCATTTGTGCTTACGCTCTCTTTTACCAATAATGCAGATAATTGAAGTGTTAAGGGCAACAAGGAAGTCAAGAGTGTCCAAGGGAAACCAAGCTCATGTATGGTGACGTTTTCGTACACTATTAGTTTTGATAAATTGGCAATGGGAACCTAAAATGTGTTTTGGGAGATGTGTTGAATTCCCTAGGTTGTGGCAAGTTTCTTTTGATGGTTTGAATTTGTAAATGGCCTTTAAGTGCTTGTTTTGAAGTTTGGTTGCTTACTTGGTTTTAAATAATAGGAAGCATGCCTCTAGTTATGTCATATATCATGTTTGATGCTATGAATATGATTAGGAGTTCTAAACATGCACCTTATATGTTTGATGACTTGTTGGTATGCTTGGAAAGTCATTAGGATGAGTTTGAGCATGAAAAACCAGCAAAATCTGCAGTTTCTGGGCAAACCGTATCGAAACACTCTATGGCGTTTCGAAACGGGGGCCTGTAATGGCCTTCGTGTTTCGAAACGGCTGGAGGCTGTTTCGAAACGTTTTGGCAATTGAAGAGCCATGTTTCGGAATCAATATCAAAACGGGTGAGTGATGCCCCGCATTTCGATACAGGTGTTATGTGTTTCGAAACAGGTGACCGTTGGGCACCGATTTGAATGTTGCTGAAGTTTGCGAGTTTTACGTTTTAGTCCCGAAAGTTGTAATTGCAATTGTATGAGTTCGAGATGTCCAATTAAGGTGGAATTTGACAGGGAAGCATGAAATATGACTAATTTCATACTGGTAACTTTAAAATCAGTTATGACCTTCTAATTTATAGAGTTTACATTTTGGTCCCTTTTCTTGTGTTAAGTGCAATTGAGTCCAGGTTTGTTATCCGGTCGTTGTGCCTTTCTCAAATAAGTTTTATGGGAACTCACTTAGGGTTAACATGCATCTAGACAAGATTAAAAAGAAAAAAAGGGTTGTGAATCAAGGTTGACTTTCAGGTTGACTTTGGTTTTCCCCGTGTAATCTTCGTAGTTCGGGTCAACCGTCTAGGCCGGGCTAAGGGGGTTACAATTACCAGCTCCAACACCACCATCACCACCAGGTGGTCCACCACCAGGAGGAGGAGGTAAATCCACAACATTCTCAGCATTCTCCTCATTTTCATTCTGAGCCATAGCTCTTGTATTAATCCTCGTTTCTCTACGTGGCCCCATTTACAAGAAAATAATGCACTGAGACAAATGCAATAAAAAAAAATTAGGCTCAACAAGGTAAGTAATCCAAGTACTCAAGCTCATTTTCCAAAAACAATTCCTTTCATTAGTTTTGATATGGCAATGGGTTCCCCTAACACGCTTCAACATAGCATAACATCACAATTGCAACCATGCATCACAATTCATAAAACATTCTTTCACCTAAAAGGCTCATCATGCAAAGACACATACATTACCCACATAACAATTCCCAATTACATGAGAACCAAGCTCTGATACCAACAAATGTAACCCCCTTAGCCCGGCCTAGACGGTTGACCTGAACTACGAAGATTACACGGGGAAAACCAAAGTCAACCCGAAAGTCAACCTTGATTCAAAACCCTTTTTTTCTTTTTCATCTTGTCTAGATGCACATTAACCCTAAGTGAGTTTCCATAAAACTCATTTGAGAAAGGCACATCGATCGGATAACAAATAGGGACTCAATTGCACTTATTACAAGAATAGAGACCAAAATGTAAATTCTATAAATTATAGGGTCTTTACTGATTTTTACGTTACCAATATGAAATTAGTCATGTTACATGCTTCCCTGCCAAACTTCATCTTAATTGGACATCTCAAACTCATGCAATTGCAACTTTAACATTTGAGACTAAAATGTAAAGCTTGCGAACTTCAACACCATTCAAATCAGTGCCCAACGGTCACCTGTTTCGAAACACCCACCTGCCGTATCGAAACGCAGGATCGGAACGGTGTTGACCGTTTCATTACGCGGGTTGGTTCTGAGACTGGTTCCGAAACGAGGCCTTCCAGTAGCCAAATAGTTTCGAAACAGCCTCCAGCCGTTCCGAAACACGACGGCCGTTACAGGCCCCCGTTTCGAAACGCCAGATAGCGTTCCTATACGGTTTGCCTAGAAACTGCAGAGTTTGCTGGTTTTTCATACATAAATCCATTCAAACTCATTCTAATGACTTCCCAAGCATACCAATAAGTCATTAAACATATAAGGTGCATATCTAGAACTCCTAAACACATTCATAGCATCAAACATGAAATTCCACTTGTCTAGAGGCATGCTTCCTATTATCAAACCAAAAAGGCAAACCAACTTCAAAACAAGCATTGAAAGGCCATTTACAGTTCAAACCAACAAAGGCAAACATGCCACAACCTTAGCGAGTTCAACACATCTCCCAAAACAAATCTTAGGTTCCCATTGCCAATTTATCAAAACTAATAGTGTATGAAAACATCACCATACGTGAGCTTGGATTTCCTTGGATGAACTTAGCTTCCTTGATGCCCAAAGCACCTCAATTATCTGCATTATTGGTAAGAGAGAGCGTAAGCACAAATGCTTAGTGAGGCATGCTCTAAGCAAAACCATTACAATAATACATTTTTAGAAAACACTTTTAACAAAGCTTTTAAACCACATGCATATTTCTTTCTCATGCTACCTTGCATCCTTTTCAAGCATCTCTTGCTTCTTTACATTCAAATACAATATATTGGCTTTCAAGTGATAGTTCATAACCATTTCAACACAAAACACAATCAGATACGCGGATTACAAGCGTTGTCCCACACGCTTCATACACACTACCGGACTACACAAGGTCACACTCAAGAGTAATCCATCCATTGATGTGACACTCGTGGTGAAGTATAACGGTACAATCACAACCCCTCAACACCACTCACCGGTAGTTGTATAATTCCACTAACGAGAGTAAGGGACACATAACACAAGATCCACACATGGACTTTACAACCACCGTTGTGATCTTACCTCAATCGTTAGGGTACTTGGATGGAGTTTACGGTACAATCACAACCCCTCAACATCCAAGGCGACTCTACTTATGGTGAACCCAATCCTATAGCCGGCTAACTATATCTGATTCAAGTACTTTAAAACCATTTCATCACTTGCCAATATACATCAAATACCATCAACAATTCACTGTTTTAAAGCATAAATCAAAGCCACTTATCATCATGCATCACTATGCATCAAAACCATATTAATAACATGTAAAACCAAGGATCTCTTACCTTGAGCATCCCTCAATACAAGGCTTTTAAAACCAGCATTAATCATGCTAAAACATGCTTTCAAAACAGTAATTAAACATGCATTTCATAACTAATGCATCAAACCAAAACTTGGCACATCCGAGGGAGTTTTTCCGAAAACTTACTCTTGAGCTTAGCTAAGTTGTTTAGACTTAAACTAAGTTCCCAAAACCTCCAAATAATTGTTCCAAAGCTGGAAACCAACTCCACTCACCAATTTCGTTTCGCTAACTTGCCGAAATGCCAATTAAGCTTCCGGATCAACTCCAAAAGTGTCCGAATATGTCTCCCCTATTTTAAAGCCATCAAAGCATAGGATTAATGCATCATCATGCATTGAAATCTTCAGCCAACACTCCTAAACTCGCTGCTCTACCCAAAACCAACTTTTCGGCTACCAAACACAACCGAAAACACCTCCAAACTCTTCCAAAACTTAACCCAGCCAAGATCCATCACTTCTAACCATTTCTAATCATCAATTAACATCTAAAATAAACCTAAACTCGTCCTTATACCTCCAGCTATAACAGAACACCAAGAACACCTCCAAAACCACCATTTTCATAAGCAAAAGCTTAGGAAATACAATCTATTCGGGAATGGATTGATAAAACCTCATTTCTAACATCATTAGACATCCAAAATACATTAAAGAATCATCTCAAAACAGAGCCCAATCCATTTCAACAAAAATCATCAAGATCTCTTCCAAATCTTGAGTTTTAAGCCAAAATCAAGTTTCTAACATTAAATCTATTTATAAAACTTTAATAAAGGATTGACAACTTGGGAATTTCAGTAAAGAACTGAGTATTTAGAGGAGAAGAACATCCTTACCTCTAAATGATGATTTCTCCTTGATTAGGAACCAAAAGATGATAGAAATCTCATTAATTGAAGTGAAGATCAATGTGAATTTTGCTGGAGAAAATGTGTTTGGATGATGGGATTTTGAGAGAAAAATGAATGGGAGAAAATTAGGAAAAGGTAGTTAAGAAAATCCAAAAAAGTAGTTTCCCTTTTCTTTTTATTTAATTAAGACATTAATTAAATCACCCAAATTAAGGAAAAATCTGGAGAAAAACATTTTGGGTAAACTAGCTCCTTAAAGATTCAAAGTTTCAATCCTTTACAAAACAGTCACCACTAAACTTAGCAAAAATTACATTTTGGTCACTACACCGAAATGTAGTATTTCCAAACCTAATTTTGTAAAATTGATTTCACCTTTCTCTTATATATATTAAATGAGGATTTTTAGATATTTTTCTATATTTTTAAAACATCTCGAACTAGGCTTTCCCTAAAACCTCCTTTTATATTCGAACCGCTTATCAGACCGGTCCGGTTTTAACCCTAAACTTCTAAGCCCAAAATTGGGGTGTTACAAAGTTCATGAAGGCCAACTACTGATGCTCTATCCGTTTTGTGTGCTCTAAGAGTGTGTAGAACAGCGGGAGGACTTCTTTGTCTGGGGCAGCATCAGCACTACCGGAGGTGGCTGGCGTTTCAAACTATGTGATGAAGGGCTGACTGCGTTGCTGGTTCTTTCTCCGCATCCTGCATCATCTGAACACATACCTTTTTGGTCTAGCCCTCCTTGGCAGTTGTAAGCTCATCTGTGCGCTCTGTCGGGACTCTAAAGTTGGTGCAAAGACCTGTGATGAGGGAAGGGAAGTACAACCTTCCTTTCTTCTTCTTGAAGCAATTGTATATTTTCGTGCAGATGATTTCCCTTACTTTGATCGGCTGGTTCATTAGGATACTGTGAATTAAGGCGAGGCGCTGCCGGTCAACTGTTGAGTTGTAGGATGTGGGCAGCATACGCCTTTTCACAAACGTGTTCCATAACATAGCCTCATGCAGTACGTGGCGGTGCTGGACAGATCCCACATGTTTTCCCCCCAGCCATGGTGTGTTAGGCTTGCAGATTCTGGCCATGATCTCCTCATAGTGGGCAACCGTCAGTGACTGCCTCCATTCATCGTGTGGGTTGTCGTTCATATCAAGGCCATAATAGCTGTTGATGACAGCAAGGTTGAGTTTGACTGCCTCCCCGCGGACGTAGACGAATGGCTTGTCTAGGCAGGGCTGATGGGAGTAGAATTCCATGACTATAGTGATGTTCGTTGTATCAGGCTTCTGAGCGAACATCTCTCATCCCTTGTAGTGGACGGTTTGGAACAAGGCGGGCTCTAGATGTTGAGGCCTGTTTGGAGAATTTTCCTCTGTATCTCTCCTCGTCCGCCTTGAAGCAAAACCTGCTGTAGATGGGTTTTTGGGTTGATGTTGAGGCCATGTGAACGGTTGTATTCTAACTGGAAATAGAAATGAAAGTTGTGAGAGAGTAGGGGAATCCGGTAGCAAATAGCAAGAAGGTGAAAGTAAAGTAAAATAAAGTGAGTGAGAGGTGTATATATAGGGGTTGCCGAGAGGTGCTGGGGTAGAATTAAATGTTCAACGGTCTGATTTCCTCGCGCACATTACATATTTTTCTGTCCGTTATTTTCGGAGTCGTTGGCAGCCAACTAGCCGTTACGTTTTGCTGTGCTGGCTGTTGACTCGGCAGGATGGTGGGCGGGCTTCTTACTTGTATTCCTTTGTAATCCTGCTCTTTTATACTTGATCATAAAATAAAAATAGAAATAATAATAATCAAATAACTTCTGATAAGTAAAATGCTGAAAATTAATCAAATAAACTCTAATCCTAATGCATAAAAATAAAAATAATAAAACTAAAATAAAAATTAAGTTATGTTGGGAGTGCATTTGGGTGCCTCTCCCAGACATAACCACTTCCTGAGGTGGTTTAGCTTTTTCTCCCCTGCTGGGGGTCTTCTTGTTCTTTCAGATGCTGCGTTATAAGGTCCTTCAATCTGCCCCTAAGTTGGTCGCGGCAGCTGCTGCATTGTCCTATTTCCATACTGATCTTGGCAGCTATTGCATCCAGGCTTTCTTATCCTTCCTCTAAGGGTTGAAGCACGTTCATCCTTATGCTCTGATCCTCTACCCTCATTGTCAACTCCCCAAGTTCCACATCTATCAGCGTTCTTCCCGTGGCCAAGAAGGGTCGCCCAAGAATGATATGGGCTTTCTCGTTAGCCTCATAATTAAGGATGAGGAAGTCGACGGGGAGAATTAGGTTGCCCACCTTTACCAGTATGTCTTCGATCTTTCCCTCCGGTTGCACAAATGAGTGATCAACAAGTTTAAGCATGACAGAGGTTGGCTTGGCGGGTCCAATACCTAGTTTGTCGAAGACAACCTTTGGCATCAGGTTGATGCTGGCTCGCAGATCACATAAGGCTCTAGTCTCGTGCTTGCTGCCTAGTCTGCACTGTATAATAAAGCTGCTCAGATCTGTTTGCTTGGGCGGCAGCTTGTTATGCAGCAGAGCCATG
Source organism: Hibiscus tridactylites (assembly GCA_958450335.1). NCBI lineage: Eukaryota > Viridiplantae > Streptophyta > Magnoliopsida > Malvales > Malvaceae > Hibiscus > Hibiscus tridactylites. The sequence goes on from OY288276.1 coordinate 30,594,548, forward strand.
CAGTCTTTAGTGACGGCCATCGTCTTGAATTCCCCTATCCTTTTCTTCTTTGAAATCATTTCTCTGAGATGCTTGACATAGTTTGGCATGCTTTGTATGGCTTCTATCAGAGGAATGTTATTATGCACCTGTTTCAGAATATCCAGGAATTTTCTGAATTGGTGCTCCTATTGATGTTGCTTGAGCTTTTGGGGAAATGGTGCTGGCTCGGGGATGTACTCTATTTTCTCCTTGCTTAGAGGCTTTGTCCGAGGAGGATTATCTTTGTCAGAGCCTCTTTCATGTTTTGCTGCTAGGGAGGCTGAAGTATGTGTTACTGCTGGGGCGGCTAATATTGGTGCTGCTGAGGCAGGGTTACTTGTTTGTTCCGGCTGAGTTCCTAGTTGTTTTACCATCCTTGGTTCATCCAATTGCTTCCCACTTCTTGTACATATAGCCTTGCATTGTTCATAAGTGGGCTTGGCTGCTTCTGGTGGGCTGCTGGATAATGCTCCCATAGTCCGATTGTGGTAGATTTCGGTGAATTTCCCAAATTGGGTCTTCAGGTTCTTAATGGCAGCCTCATGGTTGCTCATCTTCATCTCCGTCCTGTCCATAAAAGACTCAGTTTTCTCAATAAATTTATTTGTATAAACATTAAATTCACCAGTTTGTTTCATAAAGGTTTGCAGAGTTGCTTCTAGTGAATTATTGTGTTGTGGCTGCTGAGTTTATTACCGGGACTAATTCTGCTAGTAGCCTCCCTGTAGCTATTGTGGATTTGAAGCTGTATTTGGGTTGCTCTCAACAACTTTTACTTCATGAACCTTCCCTAGGGATTGCACCATTTTTATAACTAGCCCTGTCAGAGTGTCGAGGCGGGCATTAACAGATTCGAAGGCTTCTACCTTATTTACAGTAGCTGGCCACCTTGTGCCGCCTTGGCGGGCTGTCGGGTAATTATAATCGTTTTTAGCGGCTATGTCCAATAGCCGTAGTGGTTCCTCTAGAGGTCTATCTAGAATGATCCCAATGACCGAGGCATCTATCATCATCCGAGTTGGGTAGTTAACCTCATTATAAAATATAGATGCCTAAGTCCAAGCCGGTAGACTGTGAAGCGGACAGTTGTTCAACATTTGTTGGTACTGCTCCCATGCCTCATACATCGGCTCGTCATCCCCTTGTCTAAATGTTGTGATCTCATTTCGTAAGTAACCCCCTTAGCCCGGCCCAGACACTTGACCCGAACTACGAAGATTACACGGGGAAAACCAAAGTCAACCTTGATTAACGACCTTTTTTTTCTTTTTTTCTTTTCTAGATGTTCATTATTAGCCTATATGATTAGCAATTCATTTAAGCGGAAGCGACACAACGAACGAAACTCAAACAAGGATTCAAATGTATAGAAACGTCTTTTAGGGACTAAAATGTAAATTTACAAAATTATAAGGACCAAATAAGTTTTAATGTTACCAAGCCATAATTAATCATATAACATGCCATCAGGTCAAATTTCATCTCAAACGGATCATTCAAACACATTATATTAAGCAACCAAATCTCAATGACCAAAATGTAAGAAACAAAAACCTGAAACAATTCAAATTCAAACTCAATGGTCAGGCGTTTCAAAACGGATGGCCCTGTACCGAAATGGTCATTTCAAAACATGGTTGACCGTTTCGATACTCAGGTGCATTCTGAGACTCGTATCGAAACACCCCTTTCCAGTAGCAAAACCGTTTCGATATGTCCCTACCCGTTCCGAAACCTCATAGCCATTTCAGGCCTCTATTCCGAAACAGGCAAGGGCATTCCGATACGCATTGCCCTGCAACATCAGATTTTGCTAGTTTTTCACATCTTTTCATATCTGAAACAACCCCGATACATGACATGACATGCATACAACATAGATACACACCAACGGTCATCATTTTGAGGCATTAGCTACGACATGGCATCCAACATGCAAACATAGATACTAAAGGCATGCTCCTTAGTCCACCAAACCCATAACAAGCTAAAACCAACATTCTCATCCAAAATCAAACCATAATGGCCAATTACAACTCAAGAATAAACCACCAAACATGCTCAAAGTAGAGGGAAACATCCTCAACCATTCAAAAGTATAAATCCCACCCATTGCCTCTTATTACACCGAAATAAAGCCACATAATTTGCAAGGTTAAAAGGTTGGATTCCTCTTGCTTACTTGTTGCCTTGAATTCCTAGTTTTCTGCATTGATGAAACAAAAGAGCGTAAGAACAAAGCTTAGTGAGGACCGCTATGAAACATTCATCAATGCATTTCACACCATTGGCAAAACCACCATTTCATATCTCATGCCTTTACATAAAACATGTCCATTCATGAACATCAATGCACTTTCTAAAACATGCTCATTTACAACATTAAAATCAGCAAATAAACCTTTGCTCATGCTTTACCAAGCATCTCATGCATCCTTGCATCATTTACAAGCATCTCATGCTTAACATTAATCTTTTACATTATATTGGCTCGCAAGTGATAATCCATAAACCATTTCAACACAAGACACAATCGGATATGCGGATTTCAAGCGTTGTCCCACACACTTTATACATACTACCGGACTACACAAGGTGGAGATCAATGGAACAATCACAACCCCTCAACACCCGTGATGGAGATTAACGACACAATCACAACCCCTCAAAATCACTCATCGATAGTTCTATAATTCCACTAACGAGAGTACGGGACACATACACAAGACTCACACACGGGACTAAACCATCTACTGTTGTGGTCTTAACCTCAATCATTAGGGTACTTAGATGTAGATTACGGCACAATTACAACCCCTCGACATCCAAGGCGACTTTATTCACGGTGCACCCAATCCTATAGTCGGCTAACTATATCCGATTAACACAACCAAAAACCATTTACATCACTTGCCAATATAATCATTTAAACACATTAATTCACTGTTTTACAAGCATAAACATAATGCCATTTCCATAAGCATAACATGCTTACATCATATTCATTCAACACATGAAAACCAAGGATCACTTACCTAGTGCATCCTTAATATAATGTCATTAAAATCCAGCAACATTCATGCTTAAAACATGCTTTAAAACAGTAAACAAATCCACACTTAACTCAAGTGCATTTTCATCAAACATAGCACATTTCCAAGAGAGGGATTTCCAAATCACTTACTCTTGAGCTTAGCTAAGTGTATCAAACTTACACTAAGCTCCCAAGACCACACTCAAAGCGTTACAAAGTAGGAAATTGCATTTCCACTCACCGATACACGAAGCCTTGCTCGCCGACACGAAAATTACTCTTCCGGAGTCTCCAACAACACCTCGTTTGCTTCCGGATCAAGATCCCATGTTTTCACATCATCAAAACAGAGATCTAAATGCATTAAAATGCAGTCCAACACCAGCAACAATTCACAAACTCGTTGCTTACCCAAACTACACCAAATACCCATCCAAAACAACCAAAAACTGAATCGATTGCTTCCTAAACCAAGCCCAAACAACATACATCACTTCCAACCCATAATGAACACCAAAACACATCTAACAAACAACCTAACCCAACCTTATACCTCCAGCAATCAAGACTCCACCATTTCACCTCAAAAACTCACTTAAAACAACCAAGAATCTCAAGGATCTCAAGGATTTCGGGATCTATGTTATCAACACTTCATTTTAACATATTAATCAACTTAGAACTCAATTAAAATCAACACAAAATAGAGCTTAACTCATCAAGTCCGAAAATTAAGAATTCAACCACAATTTCACAAGATTTTGATCTCCACTCAACACTATAATGAAAACTCAACCAAAAATAGTATTTAGAAGCCAAGTATCTTGGGAATTTCAATAAAGAACTTTGATTAGAGGTTGAGAATGGGATTTACCTCCAATCCTTGCTTCCCTCAATGAATGACAAGTTTTCCTTAGCAAAATCTTGAAGAACCAGGAAAGATTTCTTGAAAATGATTAAGGAAATGTTGAGAGAGTTTTTGGGAGAAAGAATTTTGGAGAAAGATGTGTGAATTAGTGTTTGGCTGAAAATGAGAAAGAGTTGGTAATTACGTAATTGAAAATCTCACATTAACTACCTTTTAATTAAGGGTAATCTTCAACAGTGGTCCCTTTCGTTTAGGGTGTGTTCTATTTTGGTCATCATAATTCAAAAAAGATTATTCTGATCACTTACGTTTAGAATCGTTTCTATTTTGGTCCCTTGGCCGTTAGTCTCCGTTGCTTAAAAAATTAGTTTCTAATTTAACCCCCAAACTTTCAAAATTTTATTTTTCACCATCTTCCACAATGAGAAATCCAAAAATTTAAAATAGCATAAACTTAAGCTTGTACTTGTTCTGTACTCAATCGTCCACATTTCTGCAATGCTCTTGAATCCCTAGTCATGATGCGAACAACTTCCATGCTATCGGACTCAAGAAGAACTCTATGAAAATCAATGTTCCACGCATGATTTAGGACATCATGAATGGCCCAAAATTCAGCGATAAGCATAGAGCAAATTCCCACATTGCGAGAAAACCCAAATATCCAAGAACCATAGTGGTCATGGATCACACCTCCCACAGTTGCCATCCCTGTGTTCAGCGCCACTGCCCCCTCTGAATTCGCTTTAATTCATCCTTCTTGTGGAGTATGCTATTTTCGAACTGCCCTCATTCTCATCGATGATCGTACAGTCAAGGTCCGTATTGCACAAAAATCATCTGATATAGGCAAACAGTGATTGGCAAAATTTCCCCGATCAATGATCTCAACATTAATGAGGATTGTGCATCGCCTCTTCCAAAATTGCCAACACACCGTCACAAGGCGCACACACATCCTATGCAGGATCATCTCCTCCACAAATAAAATTGAGTCACAGATTAAGATCAAACCACATCCTCAACGAGCAATCTATGAAAGTAACCAATTAATTCAATAAAAATATTGAGGCCCATGTTTCTCTTGCCTTATTATAGTGGCAGATAAAAAACTCTCATCATCCTGCCCACATAATGAACAGATTGACATTGAAGTTAAATGCCTTCTATAATGCTCTTAATTGGTGAGAAGTCTCTCACTCAAGCAAGCCAAATGAATACATGTACTCGTTAGAGAACTTGGAATTTTCAAATCTGCTTTCAAATCGTATCTTGTGTCCCATCTTCCACAATCTCCAGCATAGTATATGATGATCTTGAAGAGAAAACTCGATTAGTTTTCCAACGCCAACCAATAAAATCGGGAGCAAGCCTTAGACTTGGTGGATGCATTACTTCAATCCTGCAAATACTATCAATCGGCAACAAAGAGGACAATGTATTCCAATCTCATTGCCCATTCTCCATTACCATATCAGCAACTCTAGTCCCCATAGGCATTCCTTCCGCCAAACATTTATGAATTAGTGGCCTCTTCTTATTTAGCCAAACATCGTACCAAAAATTCGTCGACATACCATCATAAACATTCTAGCACACATTGTCCCAAATCACGTCTCACATGTGCGCAATCCCCTTTCAAAGTCGAGAGTAGTTAGTCACTTTAAGCATTGTCGAGATTGTGTCATGCCACTTTTACTTCCCTTTTAACACTTTAACCCATAACTTTTCTTCATTCATTACCAATTGAAAGCCAATTTTCAACATAAACACCATGTTTTGCTATGCATATTACGCATGCCAATCCCATCATTGTCAATTAGTTTATGCATATCCTCCCTTTAACAAGAGCCAATGACCTATTGCCATTATGTGATCCCCAAATAAATCGTCAGATAATCCCTTATATTGCTTCGCAAGTGCCTTTCGGAATCTACATTGGCTGCATCACATACACCAGTACTGCCTGTAGAACCGCTTTTGCAAGGGTTATTCGCCCTGCCAAAGATAAAGATTGTGCAACCTAACCAGCTAAGTGTTTATTCAATTTTGACTGGATAATACATATTAAAGGTTATAATACATATTAGAGGTTAGGGGTTTGACTTAATTTTCTGGGGTTTTAGTTTTATAATTTTGGGGGAAGATGATGAAAAATAAAATTTTGAAAGTTTGGGGGTTAAATTAAAAATTAATTTTTTAAGTAACGGAGACTAACGGCCAAGGGATCAAAATAGAAACGATTCTAAACGTAAGTGACCAAAATAATCTTTTATGAATTCTGGTGACCAAAATAGAAAACACCCTCAACGGAAGGGACCACTAGTGAAGATTACCCTTTAATTAATTAATATAAATCCAATTAAAGTCATTTAATTAAAAACCTTTTAAAACACATGTCATATTTAGGAAAGGTCAAATTGACTTAAAGCCCCCTAAAGATTCTAAGATTTTGGCCTCTACATTAAAAATCACATTTCCCAGTTTTGAAACTTTACAATTTGGTCACTACTCAAAATGTCCCATTTCCAAAATCCGTTTTGTAAAATTGACTTGACCAATCCCTTAAACATATTTTTAGAGGATTTTATAAAATTTTACCACATTTTTATCCTATCCCGATCCTTGATTTCCTTAAATCACCTTACGCGATTCGAACCGTTCTCGACTGGTCCGATCCGATGTCTAAAACATCTAGGCCCAAAACTAGGGCGTTACTAGCTTATCGGTGACATTGGATGGTTTGAATCGGTCTAGGAAGTCTTTGTAGAGCTCCGCTCATGAATTAAAAGATCTGGATGGCTGGTTATTCAGCCACTGTTTCGCCCTATCCCTTAGTGAATAGGGGAATAGCCTCAGCCGTAGTACGTCTTGGTGTACCCTATGTATCTTGAATGCTCGACAAATGTCCAGGAATCCTCGTAAATGTAGCCGAGCATCTTTTGTGGCAGTCCCTCTGAAGTGCCCTAATGTGTTTATCATGTTGAACACGACAAGCTTCAGTTCAAACTGATCTGCCCCTATCTTTGGTTCCGTCACTATTGGCTCGAACCTTTGAAAGTCATGTTCAAGGTAGTCTGTAATTTTCCGCACTTGGGGTGGATCAGGGGGATCCTGCCTCTATTGTTCTTGTGGTCTTCTGGGCGGCAAGTCATGCTGCCCGCCTCTGCCATTCATGGCATCAATTGGGGGGGGGGGGGTCCTCGTTTACAATGGTTTCGTCCTTTGCTTTGCCTTTGTCTTTGTTCTTTAAGGCTTCTCTGAGCTCCCTCTTAATCTTTCTAGTTTCATGCTCAAGATCGTCGAAAATAATGAAGTTTCCTTTAGGGTTAGCCCTGGTCATACACTTGCAAAGCACACGGTAAATTTTTTTCGATTAAAAAAAATAAAATAAACAGTAAAAAGGTGCATAAATTGAAAAACGAAATTCGCTACTACCAGTCCCCGACAACGGTGCCAAAAACTTGTAGGGCGTGTATTAGATGTCGAATCCCACGAGGACTGGACAGCTTGTCTCGTTTTGTAGTTCCTGTACAATGGTAAAGTAAAAGCACAAGTGAATGGTTGGTTGAGATAGAAAAGTAAATAAAAGCACAAATAATAAAGAAGAGGTGAATCATGTTGATAGAACGGACAGGGTTATGCAGCCACTTAGTGTGAAAATTGTATTGTAATAGGTATGAGTTATCCTTTGCTGCCATGATATGCTGCCTCGGTAGGAATGGCGGGCGGCAAACTACGACCCTGTCACGCGGCCACAGCAAGTAACTCCCACTTCAGAGGTGTGTACTATCTCAGTAGGTGGAATGGAAAGACGTCCTGGCGGCAAGTCTAGCAGATACTCCAAGTTCGGCAGGATAGTCGACAGTGATCCCTCCTATTTCTAGGTTAGGATGCTCGAGATGTTAACTTGAGGACTAGTGTAGAACCAAGTTAGCCAAATCGGTTGGTGATCCCTTTTAGCCGCTGAAACTTGTGGACTAGTGTGGAACCAAGTTAGTCATGCCTTTGTAAGTTGTGACCGTACTTAACCCTTTCGTGCCCGACAAATGGATTATCTCATATGACTGGTGTAGAATGATTGAAAGAATGGAGAACAATGGTTTAAGTAAACTTGGAATATTTTATTGAAGAAATAACTCAAAAACCTAAAACAACCATTTCACTCTAGTTACAACATAACCCTCACCAAAATAGAATTTAGAACATGGCGGCAGTGAAGAACACAAGAAGAGTCTATAGAAAACCTAGGATGATTTAAACTAGAAGTGTAATGGGTATTTATAGAGTCAAGACTAGGTTAAGTCCTCCTTAAAGTAGAAGTCCTCTAAAGTAGCTTTCTATCTTTAATATGGTTTTAAATGTCGACTTCTTTACTTGGAATATGGACTCTTCCTCGTTTGCCTTAGCTCGTATGTAAACTTGGGAATTTCGCTTCGGCATCCCTAGTCGCTGCTACAGATGTCAGAAAATCATATGAATGCCGACGATAGATTCAGGAGTTTTTGCTCTACAAATCGCGCTCCAGTTCTCTCAACTTCCATAGTCAGCTGCCGAGGGCAGCAAGGTCGACGGTAGGTGCTCGGCATCAACTTGTCTTCAGCTGGAACTACTTCAGTACAACTCCTGGGTTGACTTCCTCAACATTGTGTCCTCCGTTCCTCAGTTCCCTCGTTCAGCTGTTAGTACCTACTTACAAGAATACACGAAAACAATATCTCTTGTTCACCTAAATAAATGATAAGTTATAGAGTAAGGCAGACCAATGAAAAACTGTAAAATGCTATGCATGACCCTACTTATGCCTAAAATGTGCTTAAAAACAGTCATAATAAGAGTTGGAAAGTGTATGAAATATAGGACTTTTGGACACTTTATACTAGGCTAAGTTTGTCACATGATGGCGGTCTAGTGCCAGAATTGCAAATTAAACCTTCGTAGATTTAGTTGATTAGAGAAAAGCAGTTGCAAGACGGAACGTTGGTACCACATGTGTAAGACATAGCGGAAGGTACACTATCGGATTTCTATTATAGTGATGATGATGTTCTATGCTTCAAAGGTAAGATTGTTGTACCAAATGATGTTGATTTAAAGCGCACCATTCTGACCGAAGCTCATAGTAGTTCGTTCGCCATGCATCCGGAGAGTACAAAGATGCAACGTGATTTGAAAGATGAGTACTATTGGGTTGGCTTGAATAAAGACGTTGTCGAATTTATGAGCAAATGTATGATTTGCCAGCGTGTTAAGGCCGAAGGTCAGTTTCCTTCTAGGTTGTTGCAACCGTTGAGAATTCCTAAGTGGAAGTGGGAGAGAACTACTATGGATTTTGTATCAAGTTTGCCTTTGACGCCTTCTAAGAAAAGTTATGTTTGGGTAATTGTCGGCCGGCTTACGAAAAGTGCACATTTATTGGTTGTTCATACTACTTTTACGTTAGATAAGTTGGTTGATTTGTACATCAGTGAGATTGTGAGATTGCACGGTGTACCTAAATCAGTTGTGTCAGATAGAGATCCGAGGTTCACAACAAGATTTTGGGAGAGTTTGCATAGTGCCTTGGGGTACTAGATCGAATTTCAACACCTCTTATAATCCTCAGATCGATGGTCAGTCAGAAAAAGTCATACAAGTTTTAGAAGAAATGTTGAGATGTTGCATTATTGATTATCAAGGTTCATGGGAGAAGCATCTACCGTTAGTAGAGTTTTCCTATAACAATAGCTACCAAGCAAGTATTTAGATGGAACCTTATGAAGCTTTGTATGGAAGAAAGTGTAGAACACCTCTTTGTTGGGCCGAAGCATGACATAAGTTATTATCGTTGTCGGATATGCTTAAGGGTACTACCGAAAAAGTGAAGTTGATATGTGATCATTTGAAGGTAGCTACAGATAAAAAAAAGTTGTATGCAGATTTGAAACATAGAGAAATAGAGTATGACATTGGCGACAAAGTGTTCTTGAAAGTTTCGCCTTGGAAGAAGGTAATGAGATTTGGGAGGAAAGGTAAATTGAGTCTGAGATTCATCGATCCTTATGAGATAGTTGAACGAGTTGGTCTTGTTTCTTATAGATTGAGATTTTCATTCGAATTAGAGAAGATTCATGATGTGTTCTATGTTTTGATGCTTCAGAGGTATAGATTGAATATGTCACATATTATGCACGTTGAAGAGATTGAACTGAATTTGGATTTGACTTATGATGAAGAACCAATCGAGATCTTGGCTTCGGACAACAAAGTGCTACGTGGTAGAACCATTGAGTTGGTCAAGGTTAAGTGGCGACAAATAGGTGTAAAGGAAGCCACTTGGGAGCGAAAGTATGACATGAAAAAATAGTTTCCGCATCTTTTTCCACCACGTAAATTTCGAGGACAAAATTTATTAAGTGTGGGAGAGTTGTAACACCTCAGTTTAGGGTCCGGAAGTTAGCCAAATTTGGTTGAAGGTTCGTTCGAGTTAATTTTACTAGTTTAAACTAGTTTTGGGATTAATTTTTAAATAAGAGGTTTTTAAAGGATTTGAATTATGAAAAAAGGTTTGAAATCATTATATATATATATATATATATATATAATTTGTGGTGGAAACAATTTTTGAAAATTATTTTTGGAGAATGGACATTTTAGTCCAGTGGCTAAAATGCAAAGTTTCAAAACTGTTTTGGTGACTAGTTTGTAAAAGAATCAAAATGTTGAATCTTTAAGGAGCTATTTAGCCAAGTCTAATTTCAGATTTTCCCCTAAATTTTTTGTTTTCTAAAATATTTTAAAAATGATTTTTAAATATAATAAAAGATAATTGAAAGGTTATTTCTTTTACAAGAGAATTTACGTTATATTTCTCTTAACACTCTCTTTCAAATCGCTTTCATCCCAACAACCATTTTCATACAAGATTTCAAAGGTAAATCTTTATTTACATTGAGTTTTCATCATCAAACTTGTTTTCAATGATTTCTCTCTAAAACTCAATCATTTTCTTTTAGTTTTCTTAAGTCTTTTCATTGAAAAAAGGGGGAAATCCATCATTAGAGATGAGCTACGTTTTTCTCCAATAATGTAAGTTCTTTATTGAAATTTCTACGTTATTGATTCTTTTGTAGCGTTTATTTAAGGATTGTATATTGGGTTTGGTGGAAATATGCTTAATCAAGCTATTTAAATGGGGGTTTTGTGAGATTTTCGTATGGGTTTTGTTTTACTGGGTTTGTGGATGTTAATAAATGTGTTTTTAATTTTAGATAATGCTGAAATAATGGTTTGATAATATAAAACCCGAAACTAGTTGGGTTGATAGTGTTTAGGGTTGGAATTCCTGAGATTTTGGTTTGGTTTTGTGAAGAATCAATATCTTATGGTTACTTTCCTTTGGGTTGGTGTTTTTAGTTGTTAATAGACGTGGTTTTATTGATAATCTCACTGGGTTTTAGCTGGAATTTTTTTAGAGTTGGTTTATTGATGTTTTCGGTTAATTTCAGATATGAATTGATGGGCGATTGATGCTAGATTGTTGGGTTTTCAGTTGCAGCAAGTTTAAGGGGTTGAAATCACTCTAATGCTCTATTTTGAATTGATTAGAAGCAGGGGAAACTGATTTGGGAACTTTGGACGCTATATTAGACAATCTGGAAGATTAATTTGGGTGTTCGGGTAGCATTTGTGTAGTGTTGGTGAGTGGAACTATCTTATAAAGCCTTAACGTGGTTAAGGACAAGATTTTGGGGGTTTAGATTGAGCTTGAAAAGCCAATCTAAGCTCGAGAGTAAGTTTGGTTGTTTTTGCCTTTATTTTCGGATTTTTACCTTGATTTTGTTGAGCCTAAATATGTCTTGTTGCAAATGATGAATTTTGTCGTTTTCATATGTGTTGAGATGATAAGATGATGAATCATGTAATCCCATGTTTTGATTTGTGTTATGAAGAGATATATGTTGTTGAGTACATGATATGCATGGAAATGTGTATAAAAATGGGATGAGAAATGTTATGCTTGTGGCCTTGCAAAACAGTGGGTAAGTGTTGGCCTTGATGTGTATATTCACACTTGATGAGATTTTATTACCAGATATAATTGGTCGACCAATAGGATGAGAGTTCACTTTAATGGAAAAATTCGCACATGGCCTTAGTGATGTTAGATTCAACTAAGGAGGAGTACGGTGATGGGCATTCCACCAGAAGCTTATATTTACTAGACGTTGTGAGTGCGGTGATGGGCCTTCTACCGAAAGTTGTCTAGTTGTCTTGATTACGGTGATGGGCATTCCACCGAATGTTATCCGCATATCCGAGTAAAAGTGCCAAGATGTCAATATACTCATGTAACTCAAATTGCTCTCTATGCTTTTATTTGTGTTGATGATGTTGTGAAGCTTTGATATATATGTTCCATGTGCTTATGGATGTTATGCCTTGATTTGTAGTTCAAGCATGAGTTTAATGAGCATGTTATGTTGGAAGTTTACCTTTGAGAAATGATTTGTGGAATCGATTTGTTTTCAAAAGCAAGTAAATTGTTTAAAAACTACATTGTTGTTGTTATTGTTTTGAGCACCGCTCACTAAGCATTCTTGCTTACGCTCTTTTTTCCAACAATGCAAATGAGTAGACCATTCATGGCAGCAAGGAAGCAAGAAGGTGTCCAAGAGATTATATTTTGCTCAAGTATGGTTTTGGCATCAAATAATAGTATGTTAGCAATGGGATATGACCTTAATGCATGGAAATGTGATATGAAATAGAATATGAAATAATGTGTTGTGGCCATGAGAAATACTGGGTAAGTGTTAGCCTTGATGGGTATATTGACATTCAATGATATCTTATTTACAGGATATAATTGGCCGACCAATAGGATTAGAGTGCACTATAATGGTAAAATTCGTGTGTGGCGTTAGTGATGTCATATTCCACTAAGGAGGAGTACGGTGACGTGAGATTCCACCGGAAGCCTATTGTTGTCTTGAGTATAGTGATGTGAGATTCCTATGGAAGCCTTGTTGTTGATATGAGTACGGTGATGTGAGATTCCACCGGAAGCTATCCGCATATCCGAGTAAAATTGTTAAAGATGTCAATGTACTCATGTGTGTTAAAGTTGATCTTTATGCTATGTTTGCATGAATGATGTTGTGAAGCTTTGAGCTTGTCATGTTTCATGTTGCGAATTTATGATGTTATGCCTTGAATTGTAGTTAAAGAATGAAATGGATATGAGAATGTCGCTCGAAAGTTTTCTTGTGGAATGATTTGAAGAATGGTTTTTGGTTTTCAAATGTATTAAATGATTCTAAAACTGCGTTGTTGTTGTTATGGTTTTGAGCACCGCTCACTAAGCATTCTTGCTTACGCTCTCTTTTCCAACAATGCATATCCGTAGACCATTCATGGCAACAAGGAAGCAAGGAAGTGTCCAAGAGTTTACTCTGTTGCTCAAGTATGGTTTTGGCATCAAATAATAGTATGTTAGCAATGAGATATGACCTTAATTCTTTGGGAGGTTTTGTTTTGAGACTCCATGTGTTGAGACATGTTTATGATGCCTTTTTGTCTTGTTTGTGACCTTTATATGTTGGTTAATGGTTTGGTTTTAAGTTTGGCTTTTTATATGGTTCCTTAAACATGTTGGATGCCTAAAGTTATCCATATATGCTTAAAGTTTTCTATTTACGATCTAATGCATTGTGCTTGGTTGTGCTAGGATCCTTTGCCAATAGAATGGTTGTTATAATGTTACAATGTTGTACGAATCATGTTCGAGTGTTTAATTTGTTGAAGTGTGTCTGTTTCTGGTATGTGTTTCGATACAGTTACTATCGTTATGATACGGTATGCATATTTGGCCTAGATGTTCCGAAACACATAAGGGTCGTTCGAGACCCCAAGGCCATTTTCAGGTATGTATCGAAACACGGGGTTGTTTCGATATGCCTCTGTTGTATCTAAGACAGGGGGATCATTCTAGGCATGTTGGTTTCGAAACATGTGAGTCCTGTTTCGGTACGTTTTGCTACTGGAATTGGTAGTTCCGAAACAGGCTTGGTCTGTTCCGAAACGAATGTCTGTTTTGTTAGTTATAGACTATTTTAATGTTTTGTTTCTTTGCGTTTTGGTCCTTAATCGTTGTAAAGGCCAATTGGACTTCAAATTGATGTCCGATTGATGCAGGGTTTTAACCGCTGCCTGTTGCATGTAAAAGTGTATATCACAATGTAGTACAAGTGTACACGACGCAAGTAGTACAGTGATACGAAAGTATCGGATATCGTCTCCACAGGGACTGGGCTAATAGCTTCACCTTGGATTACTGCACGAGAAGAAAAAGAATAGTTTAAATTGTTTGTCACGAAAATAATAAAGAGAACTGGAGTTTAAGATTAAAGAAATCAAGATAGAGAGAATGGGCTAGTATTGAATTGCTCAGTAGTGTAGGTGTTGCAAAGTCTAGGAATATCTGTTCTGTCGTCGTCCCTGTCGCGGCAGCACCCGTCGCGGCAGCGGTCTGTTGATAGTCGCGGCAACGATCACACAACTCTGTACTTCAAGCTTGGAAAGAATCCTTGCTATGCCTTGGCCTATCCCTAGATCCAAGTTTGTCGATGAACACGTCTTTGATGATACCTCCCAGCGTGAATCGAAGGATGAACACCGATGTTGTTGAATTCTTCCTTAGCCACTTAACCTTCTCCTACCCCTAGGTCCGAGATAGTTCAACCATAAACTGGAGAACCCGCACTTATTCCTTTCGTATATTTAACTCTCCCGATATTAAGTAAATAGATAATCTCACAATGCTCTCCCGATACTCTTGCAAGATATTGAAAACCAGAATAAGCGAACTTGAAGTTTATTTTATTGAACAGAAAATTCCTAAAACAAAAGCAATCCTTGCAACTACTTTTCAAATCAACCCATGGCCCTAAGGGAAGTTTAGAACATGTTGAGAAGGGAAAACGGCTAGGGTTTTGGGAAGAAGGCTAGAGATGAAGATGATGTCCTCTCCTAGGTCGAATTACATGCCTTTATATAGGCCTTGGGTTCAAGTTTTCTTATATGGCAAGAATACAAGTTTAAATTAAAGTACAACTCTATTAAAGACTAAATCTTCATAGCATAAGTCTTTAATTCGTCCTTCCTTCTTGCTTGGAGTTTCTTCCTTGAACTTTGGGCTTGGCTGTAACCCCCTTAACCCGGCCTAGACGGTTGACCCGAATTAAGAAAGTCACACGGGGAAAACAAAAGTCAACCCGAAAGTCAACCTTGATTTACGACCCTTTTTTTCTTTTTAATCTTGTCTAGATGCACATTAGCCCTAATTGTGATCACTCAAACATCATGCTCAAAGATCACAAACATCAGAGATCAAACAGGGACCCAATTGAACAAATTACAACTTTAGGGACCAAATTGTAATTTCTGAAAACTTTAAGGACTTAACCAGATTTTAAGTTACCAACCTAAAATTAATCATGTTTCATGCTTCTCTGTCAAATTTCAGCTCAAACGGACATCCCAAACTCATACAATTGCACAAACAAGATTCAGGACCAAAATGCAAACAATTCAAAACATTTAACTGCCAATGTCAGCCCCCAACGGTCACCCGTTCCGAAACAGGCAGAGCCCGTTTCGAAACGCGGGGCCGTTCCGCAACGCGTACCGAAACAGGTGACTGGCAGAATGCTTTCCGTTTCGAAACAGTGTCTACCGTTTCGGACGCCTGGGCTGATTCAGGGCATCCGTTCCGAAACGGTAGTCCCTGTTCCGAAACGCCCTGCACATAATGCAGAAAAAGACATGCTTAAACACGCAATTGACCATTCGAACATACTCCAAAAGCCACCAAACTTTACCAACATGCAATTCAACATATATGAGACATACTTGCATCAGCAATTCAACAAAATATCCACATATATGAAAAGCCCCAAATCTATAGGCATGCTTCCTACACAAGCAACCATTCAAGCATAAACTTCCAAATCAATCTTATAAAAGCCAAATACATGTTCCAACAACATCAACAACATAAAACCATTCTTGTCCGAACATATACGAACACATAAACATCAACCCAAGAGATTCTACCCCCATTGCCTTTATTAACTATAGCTATTCACCGAGACATACATCTCAAATGGAGTCCTCCTTGAATCCCTTGCTTCTCGCTGTCCAAACTTCAAGAATCTGCATTGATGGACAAAAAGGAGCGTAAGCACATAATGCTTAGTGAGGAATGCTCAAAACCAAAACACCATCAATGCAGCGGGTCATAAAATCACTTTTAAAACAAACCCGATTTGATAACCAAGCAAAGATTGAAAACCCTTTTTCAACATCATGCTTAAAACCATGCATTGCACATTCATGAAAACCAACCCTTAGCTTAGCAAGCTAAGAAAACCTTTTCAAAGCACAACTTGCAAAGTCATCCATTTAACCATTCCATGCATAAACACCATATGCAAAGTTAAATTCAAAACCTTGGAAAACACTTCCATTCACATCATACCTTTCCCATGCTTGAATGTCATACCAAGCAAGAACCATTTAAAAACCATTTATCCAATCAATCCATCACATGCATTAAACAAAGGCAACATATGAACCACAACATCATCATCACATGCCTTTTAAAACAAGTCTTAACAAGACTCCAATGCATTAAAGAGGTTTCATGCACACATGCATCATTCACCAAATGATAATCAACACTTGTTCAACTTAACAAGTAAACATGCATTCACAAGCATTATACACTTTCCATGCAACCATGCATCTTTTCAAGCATCTCATGCTTCTTTATAATCAAGAACATTACATTGGCTTCCAAGTGATCAACCACATCCACTTTTCAACTCAACACCCGATCGGATACGCGGATCACAAGCGTTGTCCCCCACGCTTCATACACACTACCAATCCAAGGTCTCCAAATGGACTTTTAAACACCATTTGACCTCACCGTCCTAAGGTTCCCATGTATGGAATTTTAAACACCATACAACCTTAGCTTTTCTCGAGGTTCCCATGTATGGACTTTCAAACACCATACAACCTCAACTTTTCCCAAGGTTCCCATGTATGGACTTTTAAACACCATACAACCTTGACATGCACAAGGTTCCCATGTATGGACTTTCAAACACCATACAACCTTTGCATCACCGATTGGTAGTTGTATAACATCACTAACGAGATCCGGGACACCCTATACAAGATCCACACATGGACTTTACACCTCCATTGTGATCTTAACAAGCACAAGGTTCCCATATATGGACTTTTAACCACCATATAACCTTTGCTTAACCAAGGTCCTCGAATGGGCATTCCACCTCCATTATGACCTTAACCATCTCGTTAGGATACTTGAAGGGAGTTTACCGGTTCACACTTAACCACTCCACCTCCAAGGCGACTTTATTCACGGTGCACCCAATCCTATAGCCGGCTAACTATATCCGATCAAAGAAACCAAGAACCACTTACATCACTTGCCAATATAACCAACTTACCATCATTAGTCCAATGATTCACATGCATAATCACAATGCAAAAACCATCATTTACTATCATCAATCCACTGTTTTAAAGCATTACACAAAGCCATTAAACGTCATGCAACACCATGCATCAAAACCACAATTTCCATGTACAAAACCAAGGATCTCTTACCTTGAGCATCCTTCACATATGGCTTTCAAAACCAGCATTAAACCATGCTAAAAATATGCTTTCAAAACAGAATATAAACCATGCAAATCACATGCATTGCAACCATCAAACACAATTGCTTTAAAAGCCAAATCACAACACAATTCAAGAGCGAAAACCATTTACTTACTCTTGAGCTTAGCAAAGTTGTTTAGACTTAAACTAAGCTCCCAAAACCTTCAAACCTTGGTTTAAAAGCTGAAAACCCAACTTCACTCACCGATACACAAAACAA
This sequence comes from Hibiscus tridactylites, assembly GCA_958450335.1. Lineage (NCBI taxonomy): Eukaryota > Viridiplantae > Streptophyta > Magnoliopsida > Malvales > Malvaceae > Hibiscus > Hibiscus tridactylites. The sequence continues at coordinate 30,612,431 of OY288276.1, forward strand.
GGTTAGCCAACAAGCCTTCCAAGCATCCGAAACCTTCCGCAACACCTCTAAAGCTCACGGATCAAACTCCCTTGTTTCAAGCACACAAAAACAGAGCATTAATGCATCTTTATGCATTAAAAACACCAGCAACACAACACAACTCGCTGCTCATCACAAATCCAACATTTCGGCCACCAAACACAACCGAAATCACCTCCAAACACTTCCAAAACTTAACCCAGCCAAGATCCATCACTTCTAACCATTTTTAAACATCAATTAACATCCAAAATGATCTCAAACACATCCTTATACCTCCAGGTATAACAGATCATCAAAAACACTCCAAAACCAACAAAAAACTCAAGCCAAACTTAGGAAATTCAACCTATCCGGGATTGCATTAATTAAACCTCAACTTCTAATCAATTTAGCATTCATTTAACATCAATTTGACACCTCAAAACACTGCCCAAACAGATCACACGAAAATTTCACCAAAAATCACCAAATCTTGCATTTTAAGCCAAAATCAAGATTTCAATTGAAAAGCCTTTAACAAATCACAAATCAAGGATTGAGAACTTAGGAATTTCAGTAAAGAACTGATAGTTTAGAGGAGAAGGACGTTCTTACCTCCAAACTTGAATTTCTCCTTTTTAGAACCAAAAAGCTTGATGAAACCACTTGCAAATGGTGAGGTTTTGATGTAGAGATGATTAGGAATCCAAAGAGAATTGAAAAGGAAGATTTGAGTGAAAAAATCAGATGTAAATCTCTGGAGAGAAAGTGTTTGGGTTGAGAGAAAATGAGAGAAAAAGAGAATTGGAAGAAAAATGGAAAGTTAGTTATAAAATAGTCAAAATGACTTTCCCTCCTCTTTCATGTGTTTTAAAATCAGAATAAAACCTTAAAATATCTTAGAAAAATCTGGAGAAACTCTTTTTGGAATAATAGCTCCTTAAAGATTCAAATTTTCAATCCTTTATAAAACAGTCACCAAACTTTCAAAAATTACATTTTGGTCACTAGCCAAAATGTCGACCTTCCGAACCTCATTTTTCAAAATTGATTTCACAGTTCACTTATATATATTATAAGAGGATTTTTAGAACATTTTTCCATATTTTTTATGCAACCCGAACTAGGCTTTCCTAATTTCTCCTTTATATATTCGATCAGCACTTTGACCGAACCAGTCAACGCCCAAGACTTCTGAGCCCAAAACCGGGGCGTTACAACTCTCCCCCCCTTAGGAAATTTCGTCCTCGAAATTTCAACTGGCGAAAAGGGAACCACAACCTTCTCAACCAACACACAAGGCAACACAACAGCCTCAACCATCATTGAACACATTCCACACAAAAACTCCACCAAACTCATCACCACCACACGCTGTTCACAAAATCCAGAACACACAAAGATAGCCACAACTTAACCTTTCTCACATCCGGACTGTACACAGCCCCAACATCAACCTGAAGAATTTCAACTTTTACAGCACACATCACTGTAACACACAACCCCCAAGACTTGTTTATACAGTGACACCAACCAAACCAATTAAACCACTATGCAAACTTCTCTGCTTCTAAAACTCTTGCAAACTCCCAAACCTCTTCCAAGAATTTTCCCAACAAGCAAAAATTCTTAAGCATCAACTGCTTACCCAAACTCCTCAACGAATGCTAACAATCCTTCACATCCGCCACCATCATTACCATAACAACTCACAAGGACTACTCACCCAGATTCCAAAATTTACATCACAACCCCAACTCAACTCCGCCAACCGTATCACACACCACCAGCTGACTACAAAAGAAATTCACATACTCACAACCAACCAACCACTTCTCACAAGAATCCCTTCAAACAACAATGGCCTTCGATCCTTCATTGCCTATCCACCACAAGCTTTGACCACAGTACTTGCTTTACCAGAACATCGCCCAGCTTAAACATACAGATCATTTTCTCAACTCTTCGAAGGTTACTAAGAACCAACACTTACAAACACAACCCTTCCACAACAACTTAAATGCTAAGCTGCTTCAGCACTTGGAAACACAACCACAAAACTGCAACATCCTTTAGCACCAAGGAACTACCCCTTCCACTTAGCCATTCAAACCACTTGACCGATTCTAACCTCAACCGGTACTCCCCACCACCAAACCACCAAACTCCTTAAGCAACAACACTATCCTTCTACCAACAGGCTATACTACTCTCACTATCTCCAGCACTAGCTTAATATACTCCACTACTTCTAACTTCCACTCAGCACCAACACAACCTCCAAAAACCCATCATCCAACCTAACCCAACCACCACACTAACAAATTCGATCAATTATTAGCGAGTGTGAACATCATATGCATGATCACCTACATGCCCTATCAATGCCTGATGTACATGTATGCAAAACCTCTAATGTCATGCCACATGTATGCATGGACCAGCACATATATAATATAGCATATAACAATGATTTTAACTGTGCATGAATGCCAGTTCACACCCTCCAATAACATCCTCAAAATCCGTCTAAGAACAACCTCCTACCTCACTTCTAACTTATCTAACTCCATCATTCCAACAACCATTAACCACAAGATACTCACTAAAACCTTCTTCACACCAAAGATGTTTCCAAACTACAACTATTACCCCAAACATGCTAGCAACAAGACTAAACTTACCACGCAAGGAAAACCAACAGAAACCAAACCAAGGTAACTAGAGCAAAGATTACTTAACAAGGTTACCTGAAAACACAACACCACTCTGAAGATTCATCAGATGAGCTCTCTTCCTCGCGGAACCATCATCCTCCTGCCACACCACTGCAGCACCAGCTAACACACTAGGGTCACCACCGACCTCTTGCGGTAAGGAACCTTGGCTGTTCTGAGCCAACATCAAATAATCACGTCTCATATGTCCAGCAGAACCACATTTCCAGCAATTCTCATTTCCCAAACTCTTCACAACCTTCTGCTCTTTCTGCAACCTCTGAACCTTGCCTCGGCCGTGCCCACGACCTTTCAGAGACCCTTTGGCTATCACCAAAGCTGACTTCACCCCAAGGTGACAATCACGCTTCACATGCACTTTAGAACCACAGTTCCAACAAGTACCCGCGCCCCAACAACCTCCAACATGCTGCCTTTCACAACGATCACACACCGGTGGCTGAGCTTCCACTCCTTGCTCAAGCAACACTTGCTCAACAACATCACTACCTTCACATTGCTTAACCCTTGGAAACTTCTCTCCAAGATACCTTTCATAAAAGGCAGATACAAAGAAATCCCAGTCAATATCATGGATATGTGACGCCACCGCCACAGATGTCCACCAGACACATGCATCCTCCAACATCATAGAAACAACACTTCCCAGCTTACAAGCATAATCACAGCCTTCCTGATCCAAAATCAGAATCACATCGGCCAACCAGGCCTCAAATGTCTCAGGTGTTGAACCATGATACTCCACCACACCCAAATCAAGCAAACGCTGCTTCAGCAAACCCACACATCCCACAGCCAGCACATCCTCTGACTTTACCTTTACCACAGCCTGAGATGTTCCCAACACCTCTTGAGCAACTGGTGATGAACTCTTCACCATAGAACCAGCTTCTTCCTCCTGCCTTAACACCTCAATTCCAGGCACAGAAGACTGAGACAAAACACCTCTACAGAAGGGTGAATCCCATGCCTTAACAACCTGCCCTAAGGCAGCAACCATCTCATCAAACTGCCATTCTATCATCGACTTCGCCATACTACTAACAACAACAAACATTCACAACAAAACAAACAACCAGTTAGACCAGCTTTAAGCAAGGATTCAAATTCCAACTCCAAAATAACACAATAGCTATATTAATAAGGCAATGGGTATCCCGAATCCTCCCCTTTTACATGACATAACAGTCAACACAAACATGGATATCACAACATCAAGCATATCAAACAACATACTTGATCATGCTTACACCAAACAGCATCCACTTGCAACAGCATACTAGCAACATAACATACTCATAGCACTTTCATCAAGCATAACACCAGCTCACAACATCAGCACAAATCCACACAAGCTCAACCAAGATTCATAACCATAAAACATGCTCGAAAACATCAGCAACTTGCTCAGAAACACGTGTTTCAACCAACTTTCAACCACACAACAAGGTAAACATCAAACACACATCACAACAACTTACCGTTTTCCCCAAGCATTCGCAACTCAGCTCTGATACCACCAAATGTAACCCCCTTAACCCGGCCTAGACGGTTGACCCGAATTAAGAAAGTCACAAAGGGAAAACCAAAGTCAACCCAAAAGTCAACCTTGATTAACGACCCTTTTTTTTCTTTTTAATCTTGTCTAGATGCACATTAGCCCTAATTGTGATCACTCAAACATCATGCTCAAAGATCACAAACATCAGAGATCAAACAGGGACCCAATTGAACAAATTACAACTTTAGGGACCAAATTGTAATTTCTGAAAACATTAAGGACTTAACCAGATTTTAAGTTACCAACTTAAAATTAATCATGTTTCATGCTTCTCTGTCAAATTTCAGCTCAAACGGACATCCCAAACTCATACAATTGCACAAACAAGATTCAGGACCAAAATGCAAACAATTCAAAACATTTAACTGCCAATGTCAGCCCCCAACGGTCACCCGTTCCGAAACAGGCAGAGCCCGTTTCGAAACGCGGGGCCGTTCCGTAGCGCGTACCGAAACAGGTGACTGGCAGAATACTTTCCGTTTCGAAACAGTGTCTACCGTTTCGGACGCCTGGGCTGATTCAGGGCATCCGTTCCGAAACGGTAGTCCCTGTTCCGAAACGCCCTGCACATAATGCAGAAAAAGACATGCTTAAACACGCAATTGACCATTCGAACATACTCCAAAAGCCACCAAACATTACCAACATGCAATTAAACATATATGAGACATACTTGCATCAGCAATTCAACAAAATATCCACATATATGAAAAGCCCCAAATCTATAGGCATGCTTCCTACACAAGCAACCATTCAAGCATAAACTTCCAAATCAATCTTATAAAAGCCAAATACATGTTCCAACAACATCAACAACATAAAACCATTCTTGTCCGAACATATACGAACACATAAACATCAACCCAAGAGATTCTACCCCCATTGCCTTTATTAACTATAGCTATTCACCGAGACATACATCTCAAATGGAGTCCTCCTTGAATCCCTTGCTTCTCGCTGTCCAAACTTCAAGAATCTGCATTGATGGACAAAAAGGAGCGTAAGCACATAATGCTTAGTGAGGAATGCTCAAAACCAAAACACCATCAATGCAGCGGGTCATAAAATCACTTTTAAAACAAACCCGATTTGATAACCAAGCAAAGATTGAAAACCCTTTTTCAACATCATGCTTAAAACCATGCATTGCACATTCATGAAAACCAACCCTTAGCTTAGCAAGCTAAGAAAACCTTTTCAAAGCACAACTTGCAAAGTCATCCATTTAACCATTCCATACATAAACACCATATGCAAAGTTAAATTCAAAACCTTGGAAAACACTTCCATTCACATCATACCTTTCCCATGCTTGAATGTCATACCAAGCAAGAACCATTTAAAAACCATTTATCCAATCAATCCATCACATGCATTAAACAAAGGCAACATATGAACCACAACATCATCATCACATGCCTTTTAAAACAAGTCTTAACAAGACTCCAATGCATTAAAGAGGTTTCATGCACACATGCATCATTCACCAAATGATAATCAACACTTGTTCAACTTAACAAGTAAACATGCATTCACAAGCATTATACACTTTCCATGCAACCATGCATCTTTTCAAGCATCTCATGCTTCTTTATAATCAAGAACATTACATTGGCTTCCAAGTGATCAACCACATCCACTTTTCAACTCAACACCCGATCGGATACGCGGATCACAAGCGTTATCCCCCACGCTTCATACACACTACCAATCCAAGGTCTCCAATTGGACTTTTAAACACCATTTGACCTCACCATCCTAAGGTTCCCATGTATGGACTTTTAAACACCATACAACCTTAGCTTTTCCCGAGGTTCCCATGTATGGACTTTCAAACACCATACAACCTCAACTTTTCCCAAGGTTCCCATGTATGGACTTTTAAACACCATACAACCTTGACATGCACAAGGTTCCCATGTATGGACTTTCAAACACCATACAACCTTTGCATCACCGATCGGTAGTTGTATAACATCACTAACGAGATCCGGGACACCCTATACAAGATCCACACATGGACTTTACACCTCCATTGTGATCTTAACAAGCACAAGGTTCCCATATATGGACTTTTAACCACCATATAACCTTTGCTTAACCAAGGTCCTCGAATGGGCATTCCACCTCCATTATGACCTTAACCATCTCGTTAGGATACTTGAAGGGAGTTTACCGGTTCACACTTAACCACTCCACCTCCAAGGCGACTTTATTCACGGTGCACCCAATCCTATAGCCGGCTAACTATATCCGATCAAAGAAACCAAGAACCACTTACATCACTTGCCAATATAACCAACTTACCATCATTAGTCCAATGATTCACATGCATAATCACAATGCAAAAACCATCATTTACTATCATCAATCCACTGTTTTAAAGCATTACACAAAGCCATTAAACGTCATGCAACACCATGCATCAAAACCACAATTTCCATGTACAAAACCAAGGATCTCTTACCTTGAGCATCCTTCACATATGGCTTTCAAAACCAGCATTAAACCATGCTAAAAATATGCTTTCAAAACAGAATATAAACCATGCAAATCACATGCATTGCAACCATCAAACACAATTGCTTTAAAAGCCAAATCACAACACAATTCAAGAGCGAAAACCATTTACTTACTCTTGAGCTTAGCAAAGTTGTTTAGACTTAAACTAAGCTCCCAAAACCTTCAAACCTTGGTTTAAAAGCTGAAAACCCAACTTCACTCACCGATACACAAAACAAGGCTAGCCAACAAGCCTTCCAAGCATCCGAAACCTTCCGCAACACCTCTAAAGCTCACGGATCAAACTCCCCTGTTTCAAGCACACAAAAACAGAGCATTAATGCATCTTTATGCATTAAAAACACCAGGAACACAACACAACTCACTGCTCATCACAAATCCAACATTTCGGCCACCAAACACAACCGAAATCACCTCCAAACACTTCCAAAACTTAACCCAGCCAAGATCCATCACTTCTAACCATTTTTAAACATCAATTAACATCCAAAATGATCTCAAACACATCCTTATACCTCCAGGTATAACAGATAATCAAAAACACTCCAAAAACAACCAAAAACTCAAGCCAAACTTAGGAAATTCAACCTATCCGAGATTGCATTAATTAAACCTCAAATTCTAATCAATTTAGCATTCATTTAACATCAATTTGACACCTCAAAACACTGCCCAAACAGATCACACGAAAATTTCACCAAAAATCACCAAATCTTGCATTTTAAGCCAAAATCAAGATTTCAATTGAAAAGCCTTTAACAAATCACAAATCAAGGATTGAGAACTTAGGAATTTCAGTAAAGAACTGATAGTTTATAGGAGAAGGACGTTCTTACCTCCAAACTTGAATTTCTCCTTTTTAGAACCAAAAAGCTTGATGAAACCACTTGCAAATGGTGAGGTTTTGATGTAGAGATGATTAGGAATACAAAGAGAATTGAAAAGGAAGATTTGAGTGACAAAATCAGATGTAAATCTCTGGAGAGAAAGTGTTTGGGTTGAGAGAAAATGAGAGAAAAAGAGAATTGGAAGAAAAATGGAAAGTTAGTTATAAAATAGTCAAAATGACTTTCCCTCCTCTTTCATGTGTTTTAAAATCAGAATAAAACCTTAAAATATCTTAGAAAAATCTGGAGAAACTCTTTTTGGAATAATAGCTCCTTAAAGATTCAAAGTTTCAATCCTTTATAAAACAGTCACCAAACTTTCAAAAATTACATTTTGGTCACTAGCCAAAATGTCAAACTTCCGAACCTCATTTTTCAAACTTCCGAACCTCAAAATATGGAAAGATGATTTTAGAACATTTTTCCATATTTTTAATGCAACCCGAACTAGGCTTTCCTAATTTCTCCTTTATATATTCGATCAGCACTTTGACCGAACCGGTCAACGGCCAAGACTTCTGAGCCCAAAACCGGGGCGTTACATTGGCCTTCTTTCTGATCTAGGGCTTGGAAAAATATAAGGGTATTCTACGACAGACGAGCTTTATTTTCTCTTTCTGTCGAGACCCACTTTGCTTCTTCTCCTCAATTCTGCTGTCGTCCTTGGCTGCCACGACAGCGGCCATGGCAGCATCGTCCTCCTCATCTACACCTTCAGTTCCAGCTCTGCTTCTTCACTGCACAGCGTCTGCTTCTCCCTCTGCTACAACAGCTACCTGCAAAAACAACCAATTTCAGTAGAAACTGTGCCATTTAATATATTTGTGATGTATAACTGAAATCTAACCTAAATGCAATGATTTATGCTTGAATGCAGCATAAATATGGATTAAATAGGGGGTAAATTATAGAACTTTTACACACTCAACACACCCCCAAACTCAAGTTTTTGCTTGCCCTCAAGCAATTTAGACCTAAAAGAAAAATAAAATATTTTTGTTTGGCTTAGTGAACTTTCCCTTACCTACCATTCATTCCCTATTGTGAGCAACACCTTGTCGGATAATTCAGGATTCGTCCGGAACCTTGCTATAATTCTCATGTAGCGTGTGCATGCTTGTGAACAATTATATGAGAAGACTCCCTTAGTTTCACTAGAATTGTTAAGCCTCTAACTTGAATTTTTTATGCCAAATTTCATCTTTTTTAGAAGCAATTCTTAAGCTCCTTTAGTTTAGACTCGATTTTATTTTCTCAAGCTTAAGTTTGACTAGAGCCGATTTCGGGCACCTCTAGCAAACTTCTTAGAGCCAGTTTTGGGCACCTCTAGGTGTATTGAGTCTATTTTTCTTAACTTCTTTTCCTAGAGCCAATGTTAGGCACCTCTAGGGGCAACTCAAGTGCTAAGCTTCCTATTCTAGTTTACCGGTAGAGTTCTAGGCAGTATAAAAGTCACAAATGATGTTTGAGTTTCAGAACTATAGTAAGGATCTAAACTGCTCCTAAGACTATCCTAAAGGCACTGCCATGACAGAGGCTCTCACGGCAGGTAAGTTCAGTTCAAAGACTTAAGCCAAATTTTCATTTTTTTTGAAGAAAAAATAAACTAAGTAAAAGACACAAATTTTAAACTTAAATTGACTCCATTAATGGAGGGATGTCACCCCCAAACTCGAAGGTTGCATTTCCCTCAATGCAAATGACATATGAGATAAACAAAATACATCACAAAATATAGAAACAGGCATACAGCAAAATAAGATAAGAAACTTAAATTTAGGTGCTGTCGTCGCCGCTGTTGCTGAGCTGGATCTACCGACAGGTAGGGACCTTCTTGGCTGGTGCTGATTGGCGGATGGGGGAGGCAGAGGTATTCTTCGTTTTGGCCTCCCTTGGAGGTTGAATACAGGTAGGGGATATGTGAGGAGGTTTCTCCACTACTTGAACCTCGGAGCTGCTGCTGCTGCTACTGTCGCTATCTTCCTTTCCCTTGTTCGCTACTGTTTTCTGCCGCTTTACCGGTGTGAACTCTTTGGACAAATTCCTCTTGACAGAGGGTTCGCCGTCGGATTCCTCCCAAATTGAGGAAGAGGAGAAACATGCTATATAGGCGTCGAGTTCGGCTGAAGGCATCCTTCTCTTGGTTCCTCGGGCAGAGGTGTCTGCTGTGCGGCTGCCACCTGCAGCTGTTGTAGGAGGGGTCGGTGTGGACGCTGCAGATGGCGTCTTGGGCGTGGCAGCATGTGTGGGGGTATGGGCAGGGGTAGGGGCAGCAAAATACTGATTGGGGAAAGTGGGGAACACAGCATTGGGAAAATTTAAAGAGCTATGGATGAAATGTACCGTGGCAGTGGTGAAGTCTCGGATGAAACTCATGAGGCCGAGCTGTCGTTCCTCCAGTTTTGTATGGCAGAAAGTATCTGGGAGGAGGTGTCGACCAGAGGTGCGCTGCTGTAGGCTGCCTGGGTTCTGTGGCAGCAGGCTCGGTGTCGGTGGGTTTTCCCGGCTCTGCTGCTGTGGCAGTAGGGTCTAAAGACGACAACAGGGTGGCAGCAGTGAGTTCCATCAAGTTGAGTATATTTCTCTCTATTCAGCTCTTCTCTTGGACTCGTAAATCTGTGGCAGCTTCTGGTACACGATGGCCGCGGAAAAGGGCGGTGATGAGATAAGGGAAGAAGAATGGTCTTGTCGGCCGGTGTGCACATTCCAATATACTCTCCCGGATGTATCTGCCAACGTTAATTGGCCTCTCATTTAATATAGAATGAATGAGGGCTAACCTGGGTTGGTCTACGGTTGTGTTGTGCGAGGATGGCGTAATTCGCTTTTTGATGAAGGCGTTCCACAGTTTGGCCTCTGAGGTGAGTTGGACTCTCTTTACTGTCCTTGGGTTTTTCGGATCACTGTTCCACTGTGTACCTTCGTCCGTGAGTTCTGCCATAACAGCGTCGTAGGCGGCTAGCTCTAGACTTTCGAGAAATTGCTGGTGGCCATCTTCCTTTCTGCCCACATAGAATCCGTAGAGTGTTGATGTACTCGGGCTCGAAGGGCACCTCTCTCCCTCGTACTGTGACTGCTGTCGCGCTCCTGCTGCTGATGGCAGCATAAAAATATCAGACAAGAGACACGTTCATCTCCTCTGGTTGTTCTGTGAATATCTGCCACTGCAGGGCTCTGATTTTCTTAGCTATGAATGGCTGCAGTCCCATGTTCCCCATTTTCGATGTGTAACTAAAACCCTTCTCCTCCCACATGTCGCGAATCTGGAAGGATTGTGGAGTTTATGCTGCGAGAGCAGAGCCTGAAGTGGCACTTCGGCGAGTGTTTCTAGAAGACATGTTGCAAGGATTGTGTAAGAAAAATGAAAGCAAGTAAAAATTCTAGAGAAAACAAGTAGAAAAAGTAGAAGTGAGTGAAAAATGAATAGTAAAACGGGGTTTATATAGGGCAGAGTTTGCTGCCCGTTGGAGCTGTAACGGTACGTGCGAATAACGGGGCCAGCTGTTACGCAGTTTCTGACGCGTCTGTCATGCGTTTCCGTGTCTACTGCGCATCTGTTACGCGTTTGCGTGTCTTCCGCGACATCTTGTCGACATGCTGGATTTTCCGCGTCTGTCGCAGCAGCTGTAACGACAGGCTCCAAAGTTAGGCTTTTTTTGGGCTGATGGAAAGATGGTGGGCTGAATTCCCTTCTCCTCTTCTCCTTGTCTCCTTTATTTCCTAAAAATAATAAAAACAAAAACGTTATTTCCTAAAAATAAATTAATTCTAATTTCCTAATATATAAATAATAAATAATACAAATAAATAAAATTAAAATTCAGGTTAAATTAGGGATGCCAGGAGGGGCATCTCCTAAGGTAACCACTTCCTGCATTCTTGGGGCTTCAGTCCCCTGATAATGCTTCAATCGTTGTCCATTCACTTTGAATTGGTGCCCGTCTTTTAAAGATCTGATCGTGATGGCACCATGCGGAAAACCCTACACCACTTGGAATGGGCCAGACCATCTAGATTTCAGCTTCCTTGGGAAGAGTTTCAACCTAGAGTTAAATAGCAACACATGCTGCCCTGGGCAGAACTTTCATGGCAGCAACTTCTTGTCATGCCACTTCTTGGTCTTGTCCTTGTAGATTCTTGCGTTGTCATAGGCTATTGTTCGAATTTCTTCAATTTCGTTAAGATCAAGTAGCCTTTTCTGCCCTGCTTTTTCCAAGTCCATATTAACTGCCTTGATGGCCCAATATGCTCTGTGCTTAATCTCGACAGGTAAATGGCATGTTTTCCCAGAAATCAGCCGATAGGGGGACATTCCCAATGGAGTTTTGAACGCTGTCCTGTAGGCCCATAATGCATCATTGAGGTGTAGAGACCAATCCTTCCGAGTTGGCTTAACAATCTTTTCAAGAATGTTCTTAACCTCCCTATTGGATATTTCAACCTGTCCATTGGTCTGGGGGTGGTACGCTGTTGCAATCCGATGTTTGACTCCATACTTTTTCAAGGCAGCAACTATAACCCTATTGTCGAAGTGCCTCCATTTATCACTGATTATCGCCTTAGGGATGCCGAATTTGGAAAAAATGTTTTTATGCAAAAACCTCTGAACCGTCTTGGCATCATTTTTCTAAGTGGCGATCGCTTCAACCCATTTGAACATGTAGTCCACTTCCAGGAGAATATATAAGTCCCCACATGATGTTGGGAATGGTCCCATAAAATCTATCCCCCAAACGTCGAAGATCTCGACTTCAAGAATATTTTGCAGCGGCATTTCGTGTTTCCTTGAGATGTTTCCAGTCCGTTGACACTTGTCACGGTTTTTGTAGAATGTTTGAGCATCCATGAACAGTGACGACCAATAAAATCCTGACTGCAAAACCTTGGCAGCAATATTGTTACCTCCTAAGTGTCCTCCGTACTGTGAAGCATGACAGTGATGAAGTATAGCTTCCTGTTCATCCTGTGGTACACATCTTCTTATAACCTGATCTGTACAAATTTTGAAAAGAAGAGGTTCGTCCCAATAATAATGCTTAACATCATTTTGGAACCTCTTCCTAGCTTGATAATTAAGGTTAGGAGGAGTTATTCCGCTAACTAAAAAATTAATGAAATCTGCATACCAGGGGAGTTCAGAAAACTTACCTGCCGCCATGGCTGTCGCGGTAGTGCTTGTGGCAGCAAACAGCTGCTCGTTAGGGAAGGTCTCCAGTATGTGTGTCTCGTCTACCGGGAGACTCTTTCCCTTCTCTAACCTTGACAAGTGATCTGCAACTTGATTCTTTGTCCCCTTTTTGTCGCTGATTTCAAGGTCAAACTCTTGCAGTAGCAGAATCCAACGTATCAGTCTAGGCTTTGCATCCTTCTTGGTGAACAGATACTTCAATGCAGAGTGGTTTGTGTGGACTATGACCTTCGTTCCAAGTATATAAGAATGGAACTTGTCAATAGAGAATACCACAACTAGTAGTTCCTTCTCTGTGGTAGTGTAGTTCACTTGAGCGTCGTTCAGTGTTTTGCTGGCATAGTATATGACATGGAAGAGCTTGTCTTTCCTCTGCCCAAGTGCTGCCCCGACAGCATAGTCACTCGTATCACACATAATCTCGAATGGCAGTTTCCAATCTTGTGGTTGTACTATTGGGGCTGTTACCGGATTTTCTTTCAGAACCTTGAATGCCTCAGTACATTCAGCGTTGAAGTCGAAGGGACGGTTCTGCTCCAAAAGATTGCATAAGGGTTTGGTGATCTTGGAAAAGTTCGCGATGAACCTCCGATAAAAACTAGCATGCCCTAAGAAACTCCTGATTCCCTTGACTGTGGTGGGTGGCGGCAGCTTTTCGATTACCTCGATTTTTGCTCTGTCGACTTCTATACCGCGACAGGTAATTTTATGGTCAAGGACTATCCCTTCATCCACCATGAAGTGACACTTTTCCCAATTCAATACCAAGTTTGCCTTTTCACATCTTTCGAGCACCTTCTGTAGGTTGCCTAGGCAGCTTTCAAAGTTGTCTCCAAAGACTGAAAAATCATCCATAAATATTTCTAGGAAATCCTCCACCATATCGGAGAATATTGCCATCATGCACCTTTGAAAGGTGGCTGGTGCATTACAAAGTCCAAATGGCATCCTCCGAAAAGCATAAGTACCGTAAGGGCATGTGAACGTCGTCTTTTCTTGATCTTCCGGTGCGATGGCTATTTGATTATAACCTTAGTAACCATCAAGAAAACAGTAGTAAGGCTTACCCGCTAATCTATCAAGCATTTGATCAATAAAGGGTAAGGGGAAGTGGTCTTTTCGGATAGCTTTGTTAAGCTTCCGGTAGTCCATACAAACCCTCCAACCGGTCACAGTCCTGGATGGGATTAGCTCGTTTTCTTCATTGGTTACCACGGTTATTCCTTCTTTCTTGGGAACGCACTGCACCGGGCTCACCCACTTGCTATCCGAGATGGCATAGATTATTCCAACATCTAGCCATTTTATGATCTCTTTGCGAACCACCTCTCGCATAGCATCGTTCAGACGTCTTTGTGCATCAATGGTCGGCTTATGATCATCCTCTAAGAGAATTTTATGCATGCATAATGCTGGACTGATGCCTTGGATATCAGCGATCATCCATCCAATAGCTTTCTTGTGCTGCTGCAGCATCCCTATCACCTGCTGTTCCTGTTCCTGCATCAACTTGGAAGAGATGATTATGGGGACCGTATCATTTAAACCAAGGAAAACATATTTTAGCTGCCCTGGCAGGGGCTTAAGATCTAGAACAGGGGGCTCAATAGTTGATGACTTTTGAATTATATGGTTGTCCGAGGTATAGTTTAAGGGTACGAACAACTTACCTGGACGATGGCCTATCCAATTTACCTTCTACTGATCTTTAGTATCAGATGTTTCAGATTCTGAGGAGCTGCTATCGTCGGTGCTGTCGTGACAGTCTTCTAAATGGTTGTTGAGCCAGTGGCCAATTTTGATGTCGTGGCAGCCCGACCTAATACAGGGTTGGTCAAGAGTGATTTCAGTGATGGCCTTGCACTCTTCTTCTGCATCAGCCTGTTTCATTGCTTGGAGAACATTCAACTTGATCTCTTGATCATTCACTCTCATTGTGAGTTCTCCTTTTTCCACATCAATCAGTGATCTTCCTGTGGCTAAGAAGGGTCGCCCCAGGATGATTGGTGCATTTTCATCTGCTTCACAATCTAGGACAAGAAAGTCAGTAGGAAAAATAAACTTATCCTACCTTACCAGAATATCTTCAATTTTTCCTTCTAGATGAACGTAAGAGCGGTCTGCCAGCTGCAGTAATACTGTTGTGGGTCGAGCTTTTCCAATACCTAATTTCTGAAAAACAGATTTGGGCATTAAATTTATGCTAGCACCAAGATCACAAAGTGCCTTACCCAAAAATTTGTCTCCGATTATGCATGGTATGATGAAGCTCCCAGGATACTTCTTCTTCTGGGTGGATGCTTGTGCAGAGTACTCATGCATCCTTCTGTCATCTTAACCGTTTCAAATTCCCCAAGTCTGGATTTCTTTGATATGGCATCGTTGAGAAATTTGGCATAACCAGGCATCTCCTTTATGGCATCTAACAGCGGAATGTTGATATGAACCTGCTTAAAAATATCATAAATTTTCTTAAGCTGGGATTCATGTTTCAATTTCTGTAACCGCTAAGGAAAAGGACGTGGAGGACGATAATCAACAATACGTCCTTCCCACTACATTCGGATATGACGAGGTTTTGGTTCTTCATCTTTCTCCTCTGTCCCTTCTGCTGTCGTGACAGGCTCATCAGCAACAGGCTGTTTGTTACATGTCAGGGCAGCTTCCTCGACAGTCGACTCCAAGGCTGGTTTTTTACTGATTCAGCTTCCTTCTCTGGCCCTGGTAATTTCTTCCCACTCCTAGTAGTGATGGCTTTACACTGCTCATGTGTGGGTTGTCTAGCGTTTTCAGTATCGCTAGAAATTCTCCATTCTGCCTTGGTTTAATATGCTGGGAAACCTGACCCATCCGTGTCTCCAATGATTTCAGAGGAGCTTCATAATTGGTCATCCGCATCTCTGTTTTGTCCATGAATGTCTCCGTCTTCTTGACAAAGTGATTCATGTTCTCAATGTAGGTTCCTGTTTGAGACATAAATGTAGCAAATGTTTGTTCCAGTATACTAGTTGTGGCAGCTGGTGGATGTTGTTGCTGCTGCTGCGGTTGCTGCAGAGTCAGTAACCTAGGTCATCCCTGGTTCTGAGTATTCTGTGCTTGAGGATTCATGGCATTGTTAGGTTTGCTCCAAGAGAACTTGGGATCCTTTCTCCAGTTGGGATTGTAGTTGTTGGAGTTATAATTCTGTTTATTGTAGTTCCCAACAAACATCCCTTCTTCTAACTGTAATGGACATTCCTCCGAACTGTGATTTCCATCGCAAGTTTCGCATACCTTTTCAGCAGAGTAGACAGGCTGTGAATCTTCCTTCAAGATATTTTTCATTGCCTTAGTGAGATATGTCACCTGTGATTTTAACGAATTGTCGACCTCATAATCTTTAACAGCTAGAACTCATTTACCCCCTCTTCTTGTTGTAGGAAACTGTTCCTCATTCTTTGCCAGGTTTTTCAATATTGCCATTGCCTCATCTGGGTCTTTGTCCAGCAGTAATCCATTTGCTGCTGAATCAATTCTTATACGAGTTTGTAAACTAGCAGCATTATAGAATTTAGTTACCTGGTTCCAAACAGGGAATCCATGCATCGGGTAGTTCCTTAGAAGAGTGGTAAATCTGTCCTAGGCCTCGTGCATTGGCTCGTCATCTTCCTGTTGAAAAGTAACAATTTCGTTACGTAATCACTCCAATAAGTGTGAAGGATTAAAACGAGACAAGAATTCACGAGTTAAATCTGCCCAAGTTCGAATTGAACCCGACGTTAGTTTATTCCACCAAGTCTTTGCCCTGTCCCTCAATGAATGAGGAAATAATCGAAGCCTCAATATCTCCGGATTAACTCCTGGTAGTCTAAACGAACAACAAATTTCCTGGAACGTTTTCAGATGCTCCCTAGCATCCTCTGTAGCAGCACCACTAAATTGGCCAGCGTTGTTGATCATGCTGAACATAACAGGTTTTAGCTCAAAGTTGTCAACATCTACGTCTGGCAGGGTTGTTTCTAATTCTACATGATTATTGAGCATGTAATCCCGGCATGACCGACGTGCGGCAGCGACAAGAAGGTCGACAGGTGGATCATTCCCTCTGTCTCCGACATGATTTACATTATCCTGTGGATTCCTTTGGTTGTTCATGGCCTCTAACTGTTCTTCAAGGTATTCTTTTCTGGCTAGTACGAAGCGAAGTCGGTTCCTAGGATTGCACGAGCGTTCAATTTCAGGATCTAATGGATGCTCAGGTTCTTCTCCTCGTCTCGATCTACGCATAAACAGAAGACCTTGTGAAAAGCAAAAGTTAAACAATCCAAGATAAACCAGAAAATTAAAAATAATGAAGTAAAAGGTAGGGTAAAGTTATGTTGCCAGTCCCCGGCAACGGCGCCAACAACTTGTTGCGTGTAAAAGTGTCTATCGCAATGTAGTGCGAGTGTACATGACGCAAGTAGTAAAGTGATACGGAAGTATCAGATATCGTCTCCACAGAGACTGGGCTAATAGCTTCACCTTGGATTACTGCACGAGAAGAAAAAGAATAGTTTAAATTGTTTGTCACGAAAATAATAAAGAGAACTGGAGTTTAAGATTAAAGAAATCAAGATAGAGAGAATGGGCTAGTATTGAATTGCTCAGTAGTGTAGGTGTTGCAAAGTCTAGGAATATCTGTTCTGTCGTCGTCCCTGTCGCAGTAGCACCCGTCGCGGCAGCGGTCTGTTGATAGTCGCGGCAGCGATCACACAACTCTATACATCAAGCTTGGCAAGAATCCCTGCTACGCCTTGGCATATCCATAGGTCAAAGTCTGTCGATGAACACGTATTTGATGATACCTCCCGGCGTGAATCGAAGGATGAACACCGATGTTGTTGAATTCTTCCTTATCCACTTAACCTCGTCCTATCCCTAGGTCCGAGATAGTTCAACCATAAACTGGAGAACCCGCCCTTATTCCTTTCGTATACTTAACTCTCCTGATATTAAGTAAATAGATAATCTCACAGTGCTCTCCCGATACTCTTGCAAGATATTGAAAACCATAATAAGCGAACTTGAAGTTTATTTTATTGAACAGAAAATTCCTAAAACAAAAGCAATCCTTGCAACTACTTTACAAATCAACCCGTGGCCCTAAGGGAAGTTTAGAACATGTTGAGAAGGGAAAATCAGCTAGGGTTTTGGGAAGAAGGCTAGAAATGAAGATGATGACCTTTCGTAGGTCGAATTACATGCCTTTATATAGACCTTGGGTTCAAGTTTTCTAATATGGCAAGAATACAAGTTTAAATTAAAGTACAACTCTATTAAAGACTAAATCTTCATAGCATAAGTTTTTAATTCGTCCTTCCTTCTTGCTTGGAGTTTCTTCCTTGAACTTTGGCTTGGCCTTCATTTTGATCTAGGGCTTGGAAAATTATAAGGGTATTCCACGATAGACGGACTTAATTTTCTCTTTTTGTTGAGGCCCACTTTGCTTCTTCTCCTCAATTCTGCTGTCGTACTTGGCTGCCACGGCAGCATCGTCCTCCTCATCTACACCTTCAGTTCCAGCTCTGCTTCTTCACTGCCCAGCGTCTGCTTCTCCCTCTGCTACAGCAGCTACCTGCAAAAACAACCAATTTCAGTAGAAACTGTGTCATTTAATATATTTGTGATGTATAACTGAAATCTAACCTAAATGCAATGATTTATGCTTGAATGCAGCAAAAATATGGGTTAAATAGGTGGTAAATTATAGAACTTTTACACACTCAACACTGCATGCATGAACATGTAGGATTATTTTGATGCCACTATAAAAGATAAAAATGGTAGTAAAAGCGAAAAATAGGGTTCCTAATCGAAGGTAAATCATAGCGATTTTTTCTTCAGTTTTCCCCGTGTAACTCACTTGGTTCAGTCTTGTGACTAGACCAGGCTAATGGGGTTACACAATTGCTTCTCCCGAAGGGTTTGGAGCACAATGAAGAGCTGGTATCAGTGTCCTACAACATTCTTTGAATAGATTAGAATGTCATCAATAAATACAAGTACGAACTTGTCAAGATAGGGTCTAAAAATTCGATTCTTTATATCCATAAATGTTTTCCGGTGTATTAGTTAGCTTGAAGGGCATCACTAAGAATTTGTAGTGTTCATATCTTGAACGGAAAGCAGTTTTTGGTACATCACATTCTTCGACTCTCATCTGATAATACCTGGATCTTAAATCAATCTTGGAAAACACAGAGGCATAGTTGAGTTGATCGAATAGGTCATCAATTCTTGGCAATGGATACTTGTTCTTGATAGTCACTTTGTTCAACTGTCGGTAATCGACGCATAGCCTCATTGAACCATCTTCTTTCTTTACAAGAAGAACCTGAGCTCCCCAAGGCGAAGATCTCGGTCAAATAAAGCCTTTATCAAGCAATTCTTGAATTTGAGCTTTCAGTTTCATCACCTCAACAACTGCCATTCGATAAGATGCAATGGAAACTATAAATGTGACGATTATTTATTTTCGTCACATTTAGCGATTGATGGTATATCTTGTATGACAATTTTACAAAATGTCATTAGTTTTCGTCACTATACGTTTGGCGCCAAAATTTGTCACCAAAATATTTTGGTGGGAAACATATTAATGACATTTTGATAAGTGGCGACGTTTCAAAATCGTCACTAATAAAAATGTGTATTAGTGACGAATGATTATTATGAAAATTTAACTTGAATTTGTGTCGTTGCAAATTTGTCATCGATAAGCTTTATTCATGACAATTTTATTCGTCATATTTTATAAGACACATAATGTAACGATTTATTTAGGTCACAAAAATAAGTTTAAGGTGACAAAGATAATCACATATCACTCATTGTTATATCTCATAAGTGTTATATGACGATTTTAAAAGACAACATCTTAATTTTTAACGCCAAGAATAAACACAACAAATTGGTGAGAAAATTATCTTTATTGCATTACTAATTGAGTTAGGGTATTTTCTATCTCATTTTCCCTTTCTTTTTCCTAATCGATCCGCGCTTCCCTAATTAGCTCTGCACCAGTGTGCTTCAGTATTTGTTATTTCCCTAACCAGCACCGCACCGCAGTGATTCATTCAATCCCACTCAAACCCTAACTCATCGGCGTGTTTCAGTTGAGAAAAAGTTCTTTCTGGTTTTGCCTTCAATCAGCAAACCCCTAGTTTCACATATTATCTCTCGAAAACTTTACTTTCTAATCTAATTGTAACTTGCAGATCTATTTTCTTACTTTAGTCGAAAATTCTAGACTAAATAGGTACGCATTTTCTCTCATATCTTGTAATTTTTCATTTTCCACCAATTTGAATTAAAGAAGAGGTATCTCTCTCTGTTTCATCGTCACGAAAGAGGCATCTCGCCTTCGAGCTCCATCGAATTGAGAAGCAGTTGTCATAGCTATAGAAAACAATCAAGATCTCACTTCTGAATCTATGTTTACCGAGTTGTTTTGAATTTTTTACTCTTTTTTTATCTCTAAAAGAAGAATGAGGATGAGTAGATGAAAAAAAATTAGGTCATTGATGAAATCAAAGTTCGTACTGGGAGCTTTATCCAACAAGCGTTGTCTCGAACTGTCACACTGGGTCGAGTTCAACCTCAAGCACCCGCCTACTACAATGACCTTGACATCAATTTTCCCATCGATACAAGGTATTTATATTATTTATATGTTAATTTACGATGGATTTAAGTATTTTTAGTGTACGATTCTTGTTTGACGTTTTGATTTCCTAGAAAATGCAAGCTGTTGTGACATGAATCTATTTAAATGTTTACTAACTAATCGGTGGGAGCATGATTTAAACACTGGTAACATTATAGTTTCCACTGGGCAATGTTAAAGTGAAGGAAATTTAAATCCATGAGAAGAGTAATCTTATTATACTGAAGTTCACACTTCAACTATACTTGAAAAATTGAAGAACATTACCTAAATGGTAGTGACAATAAAATTTTAAAGTTTATTTTTCTTGTTGTATGGTCTTTGCAAATAAAGACTTTTTTCATCTTTAATCTCTATCCCTCAATTGATTGGTTGTAACATGATTGACTAAGGATGCTCGTTTTTCTGAACCAAATGCTTCCTCCAAACTGTTTTACAAGTAATACCTTTAGATTGTCTTTCAACATCAAGTTTGATGACACATACACATAACTTTCCTAAATATTAAATGATTTCTTACATGATAATATATATTTAAATGGTTGTATTCAAAATCCATATCTGATTATGTATTGCACTTTATATTTTAAAGTAGACGAAGTGTTTTTGATTACATAGATTTTCAATTTAGCTCTTATTGGATTCAATAAAACTAAATCTTAGAGATAGGGCTTGGTGAGTCGTTTGACTGATTTATATCTTATTTTTTTATATGCAGGGTTGGAATGAAATGTATGTCTTCAAAAGTATGCTCTCCTTTGAACTTTGAAGCTAAGTTATTTTCTTATCTATTGATTTTTTATTTGAAAATTTCTTTTTATTTATTTACATCTTAAATTTTAACTACAACATTGTCCTTGTAAAATTTAGTGTCAACTGTCAAATTACTTTCTAACTTATTTCTTCAAGCTTTAGAAGTCTGGAATATCATTTAACTAAATGTGCAGATTATTTTGGTGTCCTATGATATTTCATGCAGTGCTCCACTATACATGTAATTTAACTTAAAATTTCTAATGTATAGATTCATTCAACTTGTTGGTTAACAATGGTGCAGCCGCTGATCAAGTTATATTTCAGGTAAGTCGTTAATCCATCATTTTCCTTCCTTTTTTGTTTTTATTTCTTTTCTAATGCTTGCTTTTAGAGTAGGAAAAGAGATATTGAGTTGTTTCATGGCAAATTAAACATCTCACATTTTCTCATGAATATATCTTGAATAATAATGTTTTGGTTCAAATATATTTCACTTTACTGAGGGAGTAACCCATCTATTTTTTATTTTCCTTAGCAAATTAGTTTAAATAATGGAGATATTAAATTTAGATCACTGGTCAAAAGAACCTTCTTCAGATTAAAACACTATATCTAGGTGTTGATGTGAGAACTAGGAAATAAAAATTTTGTTAATTGAATCTCGTTAGCTGTAGATTAATGTCTATCATAAGATGAACTAAGAAAAACCATATAGTTATACTTGAAAATAAATGTTCTAAATTCTGAAGTATAAATTTGGTGATCCTTCATTATTTTAAGAAATTGTTGTGGTATAGAAGTTAAAAGGTATTTTTTTGCATTAGCTTTTCCCACTGTATTTCTAGTGTACATATTTTACCTTCTATCTTTTTAAATATATGCAAGGACATCATTTTCCTTTGACACCACACTAGTGTAATTGTGAGGTTTTCAAAATGTTATCATATTAACATGTAGTTTGCATTAGTAATGGTGAAGGTGATAAATAAGCATATTGCAAAGAATGACTTTTAATAGCTAATGTTAAATATGAACTTTAATTGATAGTTATTTGTATTAAGAAACCATTCACATCATAAATATGACTTTTTACTTGATTTTACATTTTACTTTTGGTTGACATATGCAAAGCTGAATTCTTGAAAAGTACTATTCTTATTGGAATCTTCTTAGGTGTTCAAACCCCATAATGCTTAACAAAACTTAGTTCAGAGAAGATTTTCGTTGTCAAAGGAGGACGAAAAAATGTAGAACACTCGGCAAAGAACCTTGTTGAAATGGAACAAGAGCAATTCCAAATAGCAGCAACAACTAGATGTGACCTTGGACTAAAATGGGTGCAAAGAATCGAGGTGGAGAAGCATACAATGAATGAAGTATCTTTGTTGCTGGTGTTTCACAATCTAACGCGACATTGTTATAATATGATCAGATGAACACGAAGCCAAATAAGTAACAAAAAAGGAAGAGATTTTACAGTTTACTTGTAAGTTTTACAATTTTGATCATTATACTCTTATTATTTTGTAAGAAATAAATTATATAATATTTTGAGTATTACGTAAATAGTTTTTGAGGAATAATGTGTACTTTTTTATATTTTAACTGACAATAATTGTATCATTATTAATTTTATGATTTTGCTTCTATCACTAATAATTGGTAACAATCTTAATATAATTAGTGATAATGTAGTCTCTAATTAGGTGACAAAAATGGTAATACGTGACAATTTTAAATTGCAAATAACAAAAGAAATTATATTATTCATGTTTAGGTGACGATATATTACGTCATTAAATTGTGGCAATATCTTTTTCGTCACCTATAAATTGAAGTTAATATATTATTTGTGACGATAAGAATTATTATTAACACATTTTTTTTATAATTCAGTGACGTAATTAGTTGTCACCAAATATAAATTATAAAGTGGCATTATGTATTATCGTCATTCATAGTACTATTAGGTGACGATATACTACGTCACTAACATTGTGACGATGTTTTTTTCATCACTTATACAATAAAATTGTTGTACTATTCGTGACGATATGAATAATTAATGATGAAATTCTATATCATTTGGGGACATAAATAGATGTCACTGAGTGCAAATTATAAGATGCCGTTATACATTAGCGTCACTATATGCTCAACAATACGTGACGAGAAAAAGGTACATCGTCATGTTAGACATTTAGCGACGCACCTAGCGTGACGAACGCCATGACATTAAATTTAATGTCACAAAATACAAATGGCGACGAAAATGTAATTTTCAGTGACAATATTTTAGATGCCACTAATAAGCAAATTTGTTGTAATGGTAGTTCGAGGTTGCACTTTAATGCTAAATTCCACTTCACAAGTTAGACGTAAACCTGGATGCTCATCATGAAAGTCATCAGAGAATTCACACAGTGTCAATGTCTGACAATCGAGGTTCATTCTTAGCTTCCAAAGTCAAAGCATAGAAAGAAGGGTTTCTTGAATTCATCAAAACAATGCTCTCCTTGCCAAGGCCACAAAGGTATAGCTTTCTTTTACTACAATCTAACCAAGATTGATGTTTACTAAGCCAATCTAAACCCAATATGGCATCAAACTCGTGAATCGTAATACAAATAAATTTGCCGGAAAAGGAATCCTTTGAATTAATAAGGGACAATTCTTACATACCAAGCTTACGATTACACAATCACCCAATGGATTGGTTGCAGAGATTTTTGATACTATAGGTTAAAAGGACAACCTATACTTCTTAACTAAAGTAGTGTTTATAAAGGAATGAGTAGAACCAAGATCAATCAATGCATATAAGGTAGGTGAATACAATTCAAAGGTACATGTAATGACATCAGGCTAATCCTCCTCCTCCCTACTTCTCACGTGATACATCTAGGCAAGGGCCTCCGATTCTTGCTTGTTTGATGGTATTCCCAAGCCGCTTGGTCTCCCTATAGCTCTCGATGATCCTTGTCTTGATCTCTTTACAAGAAAAGTTTGAACAGGGAGGCAACATTAGTTGGTGTAGCAGTGGGCTTAGTGACATTAAGAGGCCAATCTCAAATGAAATGGCCTTGCTCGCCACAATAAAAATAGGCTCTGGATTGTTTGCAACATTATCCCGCTTGATGCTGATTCTAGCAATAGTTGCAAATAGGATGTTGAGAACTTTGATTCGACCCTCTAGTACTATCAACTAAACCTAATTTGGCAAAAGACTGAGTCATAGGTTGTGGCCTCTTGATATTACTTGAACGAGAAGGGTGTGGGTACACATTCTACTTAGAGCCTTGGTACTTTCCTTTCTTGTTCCACTTAAGAGGTCATGAATCATCCACGAATTTCTTTTTTGATTTGCCCGACCCACCAGTCCTCTGGGCTCTTCGTGGTGCTTCAATAGCTTTAACTTGGTTCACGAGATCTTAAGAATTAATAATACCCAATGCGGTGAACATAGGGTGTAGCTCGTCACTAAGTCAAACAATGAACATTCTGTATTTCTCTTCCTCTTTCTTGATGTACTCAACACCATACCTGCATTATTTGCAAAAGTCATGGATGTACTGCTCGACAGGCCGTCCACCATACTTGAGATAGAGGAAGATACTACGCCTTTCTACGAGATAAAACTCGCTTATATATTTCTTTCAGAGTTCTTAAAGGAAGAACTCCCAAGTTACAGTGTCTTCAGAAACCTTAAGAGTAGTAGTCTCTCACTAGTGAAGTGCCTCTTTAGCAAGCAATGCGAGGGCACACTCCAATTTGTGTTCGTCCAAACACTACTACTGCTTGTTCAAGATTCTCAGCGTGTTGTCCACCTAGTATTCGACAATCTTAAGATTGCCATCATCTTGACCGATAAAAGTGTAAGCTCGGTGTTGGGATAACTTGTTGATAGGGTGTAACGCCCCAGTTTTGGGCCTAGGAGTTTTAAAGGTGGTTTAGGGTCCGTAGAACCTAGACTAGAGATCTAGGTTAGTTCGGGGTTGGTTCAGGGAGAACGTGGTTTGGGAAGTGATAAAATTATGAGAAAAATTCCTAAAATCATCTTAATATATATATATATATATATATATATATATATATATATATATATATGATTGGTGAAGCCAATTTATGAAAAATGACTTTTGGAAGGTTGGCATTTTGGTTTAGTGACTAAAACTTAAAAAATGGAAAACTATTTTTAAAGGATTGTTTTGAAAGGGAGCCAAAACTTTGAATCTTTAGGGAGCTAATATGGTATTAATCAGCTATTTCTTTGATTGGCCATATTTTTAAATGTGTTTAATTAAAGGAAATAAATAAAGGTTTTGTTTAAAAGGGATTTAGCTTTTACAAAATCTATTTTTGATGTAACTTTCATTTTCTCTCTTTTCTCATCAGCCAAACATCTCTTTTCTCTCAAAACTTCCAGTGATTTTCATCTTTCTATTTCACTTTGATTTGTAAATGGTTTCTTTGGTGTTTCCTTCATTTATCTCAAAAGATTCTCGAAGGTTTTTCAACAAATCTTGTCAATTGAAGGAATAGGCGAGGATTAGAGGTAATTTTCATCCTACTCCTCTAATCAAGGTTCTTTAATGAAATTCCCAAGTATTTGGCTCTCTAATTATGTTTTTTAACAATGTTTCATGACTAATTTGATGAAAATGATTCAATCAAGCTTAAATTGTGATTTTGAATGATTTTCGTATTGGATCTATTTTGGCTGAATTATGATTGGTTTTAATCATGTTTTGGATGTTAAATAATTTTGAAATAAAGTTTTGATCATATTAAGCACAAAACTAGTTGGATCTTTAGTTGTATAGGTTAGTAGATTTGGGTTTTGTGGTGTTAAAGTGAAATCGGGGTTGCTGTAGATATAAGGATGCAAATAGGTTGATTTTGGATGTTAATTGATGATTAAAAATGAATGGAAGTGTTAGGTGTTGGCTGGGTTGAGTTTGTAGTGTAATCGAAGGTGTTTTCGGTTGTTTCGGATAGGCGTTTTGGTGTTTTTGGGTAGATTAACGTGGTAGGATTGTTTTTGCTGGAGATTTTAATGTATTGATGTAACACACCGGTTTTGGGCATAGATGTTTTAGGCATTGGTTTTTGTTAGTCTTAGAAAGTCATGATTTTTGGAAAGTGGCCATTTTGTAAAAAAGTACAAAATTGGTTTTTAAGGATTAAATTAAAAAGAGGACAAAACTTAGAATCTTTAAGGAGCTTACATGTGTTTCAAAGCCTTTTCCCTTAATTTGACCAATTTTAAAATAGTATTTTTAAATAGGAATAAAAAGAAAAGCTTTTAATTAAAAGGGATTTTTAATGAGATCAAAAGGATTTTACGTAACTTCCATTTCCTCACTTTCTTAACAGCAAACACTTTCATTTCTCTCAAAAATCTCATATTTTATCATCTTTTCTCTTTATTTTTGATTTCCTAAAAGTGATCTATCAATTTAATCAATGGAGCTTTGAGGTTTGCTTGCAAAATCTTTGTCAATTGAGGGAAAAAGCTATGATCGGAGGTAAGAGCTAATCAACCCTCTAATCAAGGTTCTTTAATGAAATTCCCAAGTCTCGTGCTTCCTAAATATTGTTATTAATCGAGTTTTATGATTTAATTAATGAAAAATTGGTAAAAATGGCTTAGTTGATGATTTTCCAAGATTTTTATTTGGGCACAGTTTTGATTGATTTGAGAATGATTTTAAAGTTGTTTTGGATGTTAAATGATGTTAAAGTAAATGCTTAATCGTAATAATCATGGATTAGGTTGCACCTCCTAAAGTTTAGGTTGTTAGTTTAGGGTTTTTGGCTTGAAAATGTGAAATTTGAGTTGCTGGAGGTATAAGGATGACATTAGGATGTTTTGGATGTTGATTTATGTTTAAAATGTGATGGAAGTGTTTGTTGATGGCTGGGTTAAGTTTTGAGTAAGATCGATTGAGTTTTTGGTTGTTTCAGATATGCTTTTTGGTGCCTTTGGGCAGAGCTGCTGCTTTTTAGTGTTTGTTGGTGGTTTTAATGCATTGAGATGCATTAATACTATGTTCTTGTGTGGTATAAACAATGGAGGATTCTTTAGAAGCAGTTGGCGAAGTTCCAGGGACTTCGTACGCTTGATTTTCGTGTCAGCGATTGAGATTTCGCGAGTCGGTCAGTGGAAATGGGATTTCCAGCTTTGAAACATCTTAAAAGTTGTTTTGGGAACTTAGTGTATGCTTGAAACGCTTTACTAAGTTTGCAAGTAAGTAAAGTGATTTTCTCCCTCGGATTTTACTATTATGAGCTTGTTGATGCACTTGACTTTATATGTGTTTACCTAATGTTTTAAGCGTATTTTCAAGTAAGGGATTTACGGTTTATTATGGCATGTTGTTGAAGGATGCACTAGGTAAGTGATCCTCGTATGTATATGCTTATACATGTGTAATGAAGCATGGTTTAATGCTTGGATTATGGCTCGTTGTGAATGCTTTGAAAACAACGAGGTTTGTTTTAAATGAGAATTATATTGGCAACTTATGTTGTGTAAATTGGTTTACAAATAAAATAGGATATATTTAGTCGGTTATAGGATTGAGTGTAACGCCCCGGTTTTGGGCTTGGAAGTCTTGGGCGTTGACCGGTTGGTCAAAGTGCTGTTCGAATCGTAAGAGGTTAAATTAGGAAAGCCTAGTTCGGGTTGCGTTAAAAATATGGAAAAATGTTCTAAAATCATCTTTTATTATAATTAAATGAACTGTGAAATCAATTTTGGAAAATGAGTTTTGGAAGGGTGACATTTCGGCTAGTGACCAAAATGTAATTTTTGAAAGTTTGGTGGCTATTTTATAAAGGGTTGAAACTTTGAATCTTTAAGGAGCTATTTACCCAAAGGGAGTTTCTCCAGATTTTTCTAAGATATTTTGACTCATAATTCTGATTTTAAAGAAGCATTTTCTCATCTAACTTCCCATTTTCTTTCTCTCTTTTTCTCTCAACCCAAACACTCCATTTCCAGAGTTTCAATTCTGATTTTCTCACCTAAAATTCTCCTTTCAACTCTCAATTGATTGCAAATCATTGTATCTTCAAAACCTCTTCAATTGCTTCAAGTTTCATCAAGGTTTTCCATTCCAAAAAGAGGAGAAACTCAAGTTTGGAGGTAAGAACGTCCTTCTCCTCTGAACTTCAAGTTCTTTAATGAAATTCCTAAGTTTTCAATCCTAATTTGATGTTTAATTAAAGGCTTTTAAGTTGATTTATGGATCTTGGCTAATTATGCAAGATTTTGATGATTTCACATGATTTTCGTTTGATTTGTTAAATCTGTGTTTTGAGAAGTGTTTTTGATGTTAAATGATCATTAAATTGATGTGGAAATGAGTCTTGATTGATGCAATCCCGGATAGGTTGAGTTTCCTAAGTTTAGCTTGTGTTTTAAGGTAGCTTTTGTGGTGATCTTGTGGATCTGATGTTGCTGGAGGTATAAGGATGGTTGTAGGTTGTTTTTAGATGTTAAATGATGTTAATGGAGGTGAGGTTTTGCTGGTTTATGGCTGGGCTTTGTTAGAAGTGTTTCGGATGCATTTTCGGTTGTGTTTGGTGGCCGAAAATGGAGGTTTTGTGAGAGCAGCGAGTTTAGGTGCTTTCATTGAAGCAATTAATGCATGATGATGCATTAATCCTCTGCTTTAATGTGTTGAAACAGGGGAGGCATCCTTGGATCCAAGAATTGTTGATCCGGAGGCTTGTTTTGGTGCTTTGGCTTGAAGCAAAGTGGAATCGGTGACTGGATTTGTGAAAATGGTTTTCGGCTTTGAAACCAAGGTTTTGGGGGCTTAGTTTAAGTCTAAACAACTTTGCTAAGCTCAAGTGTAAGTTTTCGGATTACTCTCTAAGTGGTGGCCATGTTTTGGTGTGATGCAAAATGATGATTTGCATGATTTGCTTACTGTTTTGAAAGCATGTTTTAGCATGATAATTGCTGATGTTTTAGCATGATATATGCTGATGTTTAAAGCCATGTGTTGAAGGTAACTCTAGGTAGGAGTACCTTGTTTTTATGCATTGTTTAAATGTGAATTTAATGCTTTGAAATGCATGAGGAAATGGCTTGGTTTAATGCTTTAAAATAGTGGATTATATGATGTATAAAGTGTATATTGGCAAGTGATGGTTTGTAAAAGTGAAGGTCACTAAGGTGGTTAAAAGTCCTTGAGTGAGCCTTGTTACCTAAGATCATCAAGGTGTTTAAAAGTCCTTGGATGAATCTTGTTGTGGACACTAAGGTGGTTAAAAGTCCTTAGGTGCTCCTTTCCATGGTGTTTAAAAGTCCATGGGGCCAAGGTGTTTAAAAGTCCTTGGGGCCAAGGTGTTTAAAAGTCCTTGGGGTGATTCAAGCTACGGACACAAAGGTGGTTAAAAGTCCTTGTGTGGTCCTCATTCATGGTGTTTAAAAGTCCATGGCCAAGGTGTTTAAAAGTCCTTGGGGCCAAGGTGTTTAAAAGTCCTTGGGGAAAGTTGTTGAACTTGATTTCATAAATGAAATGTATCACTTGAGCCAATATGACATGTATAGTACATTGAGATGCATGAGATGCATGATTTAATGTTTATGTTGAAGCATGAGATGCTTGTTTAAATGAAATATGAAAGCATGGGAATTGCTTGATTTAAAGTATGCTTTGAGCATGTGTAAAGGTTGTCTATAAGCATGTTTTCCAAATGGTTTTAATTGCATTATTGAATGGTTTTTAAAGAGCACTCCTCACTAAGCTTTGGCTTACGCTCTCTCGTTTTCTTGATTCAATAATGCAGAGCATTAGAGTACATTGAGGGGCAGCAAGAGAAGGCAAGCAAACAAGTACAAGTAAAGCTCAATGTATGAAGGTTTTATAAGTTCTTTTAGCTTTTGGTTGATTTGGCAATGGGGGGCCAATGTGTATGTTTTGGGAGGTGTTTGAGACTCCCTATGGATGTTAAATGTTGTTTGAATTGCTGGTTTTTGGTTTGGTTTCCTAATGCTTGCTTATGAAGGTTTATTGCTTGAATGGTAGGTTAGCTTAAGTAGGAAGCATGCTTACAAATTGGGGTTTTTCGTATGTGTTGTTTATATGCTGAATTGATGTTGCAATTAGGGTCCTTGTATGTTGTATGGTTAAGTGATATGGTTTGGTGATGTTAATTTGAGGTTTAAAGCATGTATGTTGCTGTTTTCTAGTCGTTTCCAGGCAGGGGTATCGGTATTCGGGCTTGCGTATCGGTACGCCTGAGCCAAATATGCACTTTTCAGCCTAGGCGTATCGATACCATTGAACAGGTATCGATACCTTATGAGTGAAGTATCGATACTGGGGGAAAGGTATCGATACCGTTGCTAGAGTTTGGTTACTGCCTTCCCTGAGTATCGATACAACACGTGGCGTATCGATACCCGACCGTTAAAATCAGTTAAAAGTATCTTTATATGTTTTGTTTCGCTTACGTTTTGGTCCTGAATCATGTTTGTTCAATCGTATGAGTTTGGAATGTCCGTTTGAGCTGAAATTTCACAGAGAAGCTTGAAACCTGACTAATTTCAAGATGATAACTTTAATTTGGGTTAAGTCCCTTAATTTATCAGAATTTACAAATTGGTCCCTAAAGTTATAATTTGTTCAATTGGGTCCCTGTTTGATCTCTGATGTTTGTGATCTTTTGGTATGTTGTTTGTATGATCACAATTAAGGTTAATGTGCATCTAGATAAGATTAAAAAGAAAAAAAGGGTCGTTAATCAAGGTTGACTTTCGGGTTGACTTTGGTTTTCCCCGTGTGACTTTCTTAATTCGGGTCAACCGTCCAGACCGGGTTAAGGGGGTTACATTTGGTGATATCAGAGCTGAGTTCTCGAGTAATTGGGAATGTGTGTATGCATGATTGAAGCATGGTTTGGTATGTATGCTTGTGGTATGAAAGCATGTTCAGTGATTTGAGATGATGACGTGTATGTGATGCATGTTGTGATGATGCATGATGAGGGTACCCATTGCCAAACAAAAGCTAAAGAGATGATGTTGTTTTTGAAAGAGATTGAGCTTGAATACTTGGAATTTGCTTACCTTGCTGGTCCTGACTTGTTTTATTTTGTATTGTTATGCATGGTAAAAGTATGGCACCACGTAGAGAGTTAAGGAGTAGCGCGAGAGCTACGACCCCGGAAGGAAATGTGAATGAGGAAAATACGGGTAGTGCTGTGTTACCTCCTCCTCCACCTGGTGGTGGTGGTGCGGAGAGGGGAAGAGCTGGAGCTGAGGCAGCTGGTGCTAGAGCTGCAGGACCTGAGGTTGGTCAGGGGCAAGCGATGCCTGACATGTCTGTGCTGGTGCAAGCTATTGCGGGTGCTTTTCGAGCAGCAGTAGCTGGAGCTCAAGGAGCTGGGCATCAGTGTAACGCCCCGGTTTTGGGCTCAGAAGTTTTGGCGTTGACCGGTTTAGTCAAAGTGCTGATCGAATATATAAGAGGGGATTTAGGAAAACCTAGTTCGGGTTGCATTAAAAATATGGAAAAATATTCTAAAATCATATTTTAATATATAAAAGTGAACTGTGAAATCAATTTTGGAAAATGAGGTTCGGAAGGTTGACATTTTGGCTAGTGACCAAAATGTAATTTTTGAAAGTTGCGGGACAGTTTTATAAAGGATTGAAACTTTGAATCTTTAAGGAGCTATTATTCCAAAAAGGATTTCTCCAGATTTTTCTAAGATATTTTAAGTCTAAAATCTAATTTTTTAAAGATTAAGAAAAGAGAGGGAAATCATTTTGACCAATTCTTAACTAATTTTTCTATTTTCTCTCAAATTCTCTTTTCTCTCATTTTCTCTCTACCCAAACAAGATTTCCTCAGATTTCTTTCTTTGATTTTGACATCTACATCTCTCATTTCAACTCTCATTTGATTCCTAATCATCTCATCATCAAAACCTCTCAATTTGCAAATTGTTTCATCAAGCATTTTGGCTCTAAAAGGGAGAAATTCAAGTTTGGAGGTAAGAACGTCCTTCTCCTCTAAACTATCAGTTCTTTACTGAAATTCCTAAGTTCTCAATCCTTGATTCATGTTTTATTAAAGGCTTTTCAATTGAGATCTTGATTTTTGGCTAAAATGCAAGATTTGGTGATTTTGGTGAAAATTTCGTGTGATCTGTTTAAGCAGGGTTTTGAAGTGTTAAAATGATGTTAAATGAATGCTAAAATGATTAGAAGTTGAGGTTTAATCAATGCAATCCCGGATAGGTTGAATTTCCTAAGTTTGGCTTGAGTTTTTGGTTGTTTTTGGAGTGTTTTTGGTGATCTGTTATACCTGGAGGTATAAGGACGTGGTTGTGATCTTTTTGCATGTTAGTTGATGTATAAAATGGTTAGAAGTGATGGATTTTGGCTGGGTTAAGTTTTGGAAGTGTTTGGAGATGATTTCGGTTGTGTTTGGTAGCCAAATTGTTAGATTTGTGATGAGCAGCGAGTTGTGTTGATGTTGTTGGTGTTTTAATGCATAAGGATGCATTAATGTTCTGTTTTTATGTGCTTGAAACAGGGGAGGTTGATCCTTGAGTTTTGGAGGTGTTTTCGGAAGGTTTCGGAAGCTTGGAAAGCTTGTTGGCTAGGCTTGTTTGGTAATCGGTGAGTAAAAATGGATTTTCAGCTTTTAAACCAAAGGTTGAAGGTTTTGGGAGCTTAGTATAAGTCTAAACAACTTTGCTAAGCTCAAGTGTAAGTTTTCGGATTACTCTCTTAAAGTGGTGGCCATGTTTTGATGAAATGTGAAATGATGATTTTGCATGATTTGCTACTGTTTTGGAAAGCATGTTTTAGCATGTTAATTGCTGATGTTTTAGCATGATCTATGCTGATGATTTAAGCCATGTGTTGAAGGTGTCTCTAGGTAAGAGTGCCTTGTTTTTATGCATTGTTAAATGATGTTGTAATGCTTTGAAATGCATGATGAAATGGCTTGGTTTAAATGCTTTAAAAACAGTGGATTACATGATGTATAAAGTGTATATTGGCAAGTGATGGTTTGTAAAAGTGAAGGTCACTAAGGTGGTTAAAAGTCCTTGAGTGAGCCTTGTTATCTAAGATCATCAAGGTGGTTAAAAGTCCTTGGATGAATCTTGTTGCGGACACTAAGGTGGTTAAAAGTCCTTAGGTGCTCCTTTCTATGGTGGTTAAAAGTCCATGGGGCCAAGGTGTTTAAAAGTCCTTGGGGCCAAGGTGTTTAAAAGTCCTTGGGGTATTTCAAGCTACGGACACAAAGGTGGTTAAAAGTCCTTGTGTGGTCCATTCATGGTGTTTAAAAGTCCATGGCCAAGGTGTTAAAAAGTCCTTGGGGTCCAAGGTGTTTAAAAGTCCTTGGGGAAAGTTGTTGTACTTGATTTCATAAATGAAATGTATCACTTGAGCCAATATGACATGTTTGTACATGAGATGCATGAGATGCATGATTTGATGTTTATGTTGAAGTATGAGATGCTAGTTTAAATGAAATGTGGAAGCATGTTATTGCTTGATTTAAAGTACGCTTTGAGCATGTGTAAAGGTTGTTTACAAGCATGTATTACAAATGGTTTTAAATGCATTATTGAATGGTTTTTAAAGAGCGCTCCTCACTAAGCTTTGGCTTACGCTCTCTCGTTTTCTTGATTCAATAATGCAGAGCATTAGAGTGCATTGAGGGCAGCAAGAGGAGGCAAGCACACAAGTTCAAGTAAAGCTCAATGTATGGAAGGTTTTGTTAAACATTTTAGCTTTTGGTCGATTTGGCAATGGGGGACCAATGTAAATGTTTTGGGAGGTGTTTAAGACTCCCTAAGTATGTTAAATGTTGCTGTGGTTGTTGGTTTTTGGGTTGATCTCCTATATGCTTGGCTATGAAGGTTTATGCATGAAAGGTAGCTTAAGTAGGAAGCATGTCATTTAATTTGGGGTTTTTCATGTGTGATGGTTATGAGTTGAATTGTTGATGCATTTATGATCCCTGCATGTTGTATATCTATGTGGTATGATTTGGTGATGTTAATCTGAGGTTTGAAGCATGAATGGTATAAATTTCAAGTCGATTTCAGACAGGGGTATCGGTACTCGGGCTCGCGTATCGATACGCCTGAGCCAAATATGCTCTTTTCTGCCCAGGCGTATCGGTACGGTTGTGGGGGTATCGATACTCATCTGGGTAAAGTTTGAATGTCGTATCGGTACAGGGGATATCGTATCGATACCGTTGCTCGAGTTTGGTTACTGTCTTCCCCGCGTATCGATACGACATCAAGTGTATCGATACCTGACCGTTAAATTCAGTTAAAAGTATTTTTTTATATGTTTTGCTTTGTTTACGTTTTAGTCCTGAATCATGTTTGTTCAATTGCATGAGCTGTGGATGTCCTTTTGAGCTGAAATTTCACAGAGAAGCATGAAACCTGACTAATTTCAAGATGGTAACTTTAATTTGGGTTAAGTCCCTTAATTTATCAGAAATTACAATTTGGTCCCTAAAGTTGTAATTTGTTCAATTGGGTCCCTATTTGATCTCTGATGTTTGTGATCCTTCAATATGTTGTTTGTATGAACACAATTAAGGTTAATGTGCATCTAGACAAGAGTAAAAAGAAAAAAAAAGGGTCGTTAATCAAGGTTGACTTTCGGGTTGACTTTGGTTTTCCCCGTGTAATCTTCGTAGTTCGGGTCAACCGTCTAGACCGGGCTAAGGGGGTTACATTTGGTGGTATCAGAGCCAGGTTCTCGAGTAATTGGGAATGTGTGAATGCATGATTGAAGCATGGTTTGGTTGGTATGCTTGTTGAGTGAAAGCATATTCAGTGTTATGATATGATGATGTGTATGTGATGCATGTTGTGATGATGCATGATGAGGGTACCCATTGCCACACAAAAGCTAAAGGGATGATGTTGTTTTTGAAAGAAATTGAGCTTGAATACTTGGAATTTGCTTACCTTGCTGGTCCTGACTTGTTTATTTTGTATTGTTATGCATGGTAAAGTATGGCACCACGTAGAGAGTTAAGGAGTAGCGCGAGAGCTACGACCCCGGAGGGGAATGTGAATGATGAGCACACTGGTAGTGCTGTGATACCTCCTCCTCCACCTGGTGGTGGTGGTGCGGAGAGGGAAAGAGCTGGAGCTGGAGCTGAAGCAGCTGGTGCTGGAGCTGCAGGACCTGAAGCTGGTCAGGGGCAAGCGATACCTGACATGTCTGTGCTTGTACAAGCTATTGCGGGTGCGTTTCGAGCAGCAGTAGCTGGAGCTCAAGGAGCTGGGCATCAGGGAGATGCTGGTGCTAGACTACCCTTGGAACGTTTGCGCAGTCTTGGTGGGACTGAGTTTAGGGGTATGTCAGCTGAGAGGTCTGAAGCGTGGTTGGAGAGTACCAAGCGTGTCTTGGGACAAATGAGTTGCACTGATGTGCAGAAGCTGGGATGTGTGGTGTCACTGCTGCAAGGTGATGCTTATACGTGGTGGACGACCACAATCTCTGGGATGGCTGATGCTGATGTTACTTGGACGTTCTTTCAGCATGCGTTTAAGAGGAGATATCTGGGAGTTAGATATCTGGATGAAAAGAAGCGTGAATTCATGTCTCTGACCCAAGGGAGCATGAGTGTGGCGGAGTATGAGGTACAGTTCGTACGTC
Source organism: Hibiscus tridactylites (assembly GCA_958450335.1). NCBI lineage: Eukaryota > Viridiplantae > Streptophyta > Magnoliopsida > Malvales > Malvaceae > Hibiscus > Hibiscus tridactylites. Next base: position 30,648,445 of record OY288276.1, read on the forward strand.
TTAGCCAGTATGCACCGGAGCTGATACCTGATGAGCGCGAGAGGTGCGAAAGGTTCCGTTATGGCTTGGTGACGGAAGTTAAGACCTATATGTTGGCTGCGGAGTACAATGATTTCGATGTGCTGGTTAGTCGGTCCAAAGACATCGAGATGAATCTGAGTTTGTCTGCTAAAGGTGCTGGAGCTAGTTCTGGGAAGAGAGTTGCAGAGCATAGTTCCGGTGGACGGAACAAGAGAGGGCGTGATCAGAGGTTTCAGTCTTCGTCTAAGAGAGGTGGAGGTGCACCTGCTAGGGGTGGCAATGCTAGAGCTGACTCTAGTGCTTGTTGGATTTGTGGTTCCCGTGGTCACTTGAAGCGTGACTGTCCTCGTGCTGGGAGGGAGGTGCAAGCTCCTGTGATGGCAGCTGGTTATGAGTGCTGGAGCTGTGGTTCAGCTGATCATCTGAGACGTGATTGTCCAAGAATGGCTGGTGGTCAAGAGCGTGCTCCTGTGGTTGCAGCACCGCAGAGAGGTCGTGGGCGCGGCCGTGGTAATTTCCAGAGGCGAGAGGAAGGTGGCCGCGGTGTAGCTCATGTTGTGGCTATTCAACCTGAGGGTGGAGGCCAAGCGAGGGTGTATGCTCAGCGCGAGGGAAGGAATGATGCTGATGTGATTGCAGGTACCTTTACTTTGCAATCCTTGTCATTGCTTTCTTTGATTGATTCTGGATCTACGCATTCATACATTCTTCGTGAGCATGCTGAGTTGCTTGGTTTGCCTGTTGAGTCTTTGGATGTTGGTGTTAGAGTCACTAGTTCTTTTGGTGAAACTGTTGTGACTCGTAAGCTTTATAGAAGGTGTCCTTTGGTTGTTCAAGAGCATGTCTTTCATGTTGATCTTATGGAGTTGCCCTTTTATGGTTTTGATGTAATCCTTGGTATGGATTGGCTTGCTGAGCATCGTGCTGTTGTGGATTGTGAGAATAAGCGGGTTTCGCTTAAGCTTGCGGATGATTATGAAGTGGTGGTGGTTGGTGAGAATGTGAAGTTTCTTGCCAATGTTGTTTCTACCTTGGAGGCGAGCAGGATGCTGAGGCAAGGTTGTGAAGCTTTTCTGGCTTTTGTGATGAATCCTAGTTCGAAGGAGCTGAGGGTGCAGGATATCAGGGTTGTGAAGGAGTTTCCTGATGTTTTTCCTGAGGAGTTGCCTGGTTTACCTCCTAATCGCGAGGTGGAGTTTGGTATTGAGCTGTATGAGAATACCACTCCTGTGTCCATTACTCCCTATAGAATGGCGCCTAAGGAGCTGAAGGAGCTGAAGACGCAGTTGCAAGAGTTGCTTGATCGTGGTTTCATCCGGCCGAGTGTTTCGCCTTGGGGTGCTCCTGTCTTGTTTGTGAAGAAGAAAGATGGCACGATGAGGATGTGCATTGATTACCGTCAGCTGAACAAGTTGACTATCAAGAATCGGTATCCTTTGCCGAGGATTGATGATCTCTTTGATCAATTTCGGGGAGCTGCTGTGTTCTCTAAGATTGACTTGAGGTCAGGGTATTATCAGTTGAAGGTGAAGGATGTGGATGTGCCTAAGACAGCTTTCAGGACAAGGTATGGGCATTATGAGTTCCTTGTGATGCCGTTTGGTTTGACAAATGCTCCTGCTGTTTTCATGGACATGATGAATCGTGTTTTTCATGAATACCTGGACAAGTTTGTCGTGGTGTTCATTGATGATATCCTTGTGTACTCGCGTACTGAGGAAGAGCACGAAGAGCATTTGAGGGTTGTGTTGCAAGCTTTGTTGGAGAATCAGCTTTATGCTAAGTTGAGCAAGTGTGAGTTTTGGCTTAGAGAGGTTGTTTTTCTTGGTCATGTGGTCTCAGCTGAGGGGATTCGTGTTGATCCTCAGAAGATTGAAGCGGTGATGAACTGGAAAGTTCCTAAGTCTGTTCAGGAGGTTCGTAGTTTCCTTGGTTTGGCAGGATACTACCGAAGGTTTGTGGATGGTTTTTCCAAGATTGCTGCTCCTTTGACGAAGTTGCTGCAGAAAGATGTTAAGTATGAGTGGACAGAAGCGGGACAGCAAGCTTTTGAGAAGCTGAAGTTGGCTTTGACGCAAGCTCCTATCTTGATTCAGCCTGAATCAGGGAAAGAGTTTGTAGTCTACAGTGATGCATCCTATGTTGGTTTGGGGTGTGTGCTGATGCAAGAGGGTAAGGTTGTGGCTTATGCGTCGCGGCAGTTGAAGGTGCATGAGCGCAATTATCCTACGCATGATATTGAGTTGGCTGCAGTGGTTTTTGCTCTAAAGATCTGGAGGCATTATCTGTATGGTGAGAAGTGTACGGTGTACACGGATCACAAGAGTTTGAGGTATCTGATGTCTCAGAAGGAGTTGAATCTCAGGCAGCGACGTTGGTTGGAGTTGCTCAAGGATTATGATTTGACGATAGAGTATCATCCTGGAAAGGCCAATGTTGTTGCGGATGCCTTGAGTAGAAAGGTGGCTGTTGAGCTGAGAGCTATGTTTTCTAGCTTGAGTATATCGCAGGATGGTGGTCTTGTTGCTGAGTTGCAAGTGAAACCTTCGTTGGTTCAGTTGATCAAGGATAAGCAGTTGTTGGATGATTCCTTGGTGTCTCATGTTCAGGATATCGCGGAGGGTAGACCTTCGGATTTCTGTTTTAATGAGGATGGAGTGTTGTGTTTTGGTAATCGGATAGTAGTGCCTGCTGATGCTGAGTTGAGGCATGCTATTCTAGCTGAAGGTCATAGTAGTCCTTTTGCTATGCATCCTGGTAGTACAAAGATGTATCGCGATCTTCGTGATGAGTACTATTGGGTAGGTTTGAAGAAGGATGTGGCAGAGTTCGTGAGCAAGTGTTTGGTGTGTCAGCGAGTTAAGGCTGAACATCAGGTTCCTTCTGGTTTGTTGCAACCGTTGAGAATCCCTGAATGGAAGTGGGAGAGGGTTACCATGGATTTTGTATCTGGTTTGCCTTTGTCTCCGTCGAAGAAGAATTCTGTTTGGGTGATTGTGGATCGCCTGACGAAGGGTGCACATTTCTTGCCTGTGCATACTACGTTTTCCTTGGATAAGCTGGCAGAGCTGTACATTGCTGAGGTTGTGAGGTTGCATGGTGTGCCTAAGTCGATCGTGTCGGATAGGGATCCGAGGTTCACATCGCGTTTTTGGCAGTGTTTACATCAAGCTCTGGGTACAAGGTTGCATTTCAGTACATCCTATCATCCCCAGTCGGATGGCCAGTCTGAGCGAGTTATTCAGATCTTGGAGGATATGTTGAGATGTTGCGTGATAGAGTTCCAAGGTTCTTGGGAGAAGCATCTGCCTTTGGTTGAGTTCGCTTACAACAACAGTTTTCAGGCAAGTATACAGATGGCACCTTATGAGGCTCTGTATGGGAGGAAGTGTAGGACTCCTCTGTGTTGGGCTGAAATTGGTCAAAAGTTGGTTTCGATGCCTGCTTTGTTGAAAGGTACCACCGAGAAGGTGAAGCTCATTTGTGAGAGGTTGAAGGCTGCTTCTGATCGGCAGAAGTCTTACGCAGATTTGAAGCGTAGGGAGATAGAGTTTGCGGTGGGTGATCGCGTGTTCTTGAAGGTTTCGCCTTGGAAGAAGGTGATGAGGTTTGGGCGGAAGGGTAAGCTGAGCCCTAGATACATTGGACCGTATGAGATTGTTGAGCGTGTGGGTCCTGTTGCGTATCGGTTGAGGTTACCTCAAGAGCTGGAGAAGATTCATGATGTGTTCCATGTTTCTATGCTCCGGAGGTATCGATCTGATCCTTCGCATGTGTTGCCTGTGGAGGAGGTGGAATTGAATCCGGATTTGACCTACGATGAGGAACCGGTGAAGATTCTGGATTCAGATAGCAAGGTTCTTCGTGGCAAGACCATTGAGTTGGTGAAGGTGCTGTGGAAGCATCGCGGTGTTGAGGAAGCCACATGGGAGCGGAAGGAGGATTTGCTGAAGCAGTTTCCTTATCTCTTTCCTTCAGGTAAATTTCGAGGACGAAATTTCTTAAGGGGGGGAGAGTTGTAACGCCCCGGTTTTGGGCTCAGAAGTTTTGGCGTTGACCGGTTTAGTCAAAGTGCTGATCGAATATATAAGAGGGGATTTAGGAAAACCTAGTTCGGGTTGCATTAAAAATATGGAAAAATATTCTAAAATCATCTTTTAATATATAAAAGTGAACTGTGAAATCAATTTTGGAAAATGAGGTTCGGAAGGTTGACATTTTGGCTAGTGACCAAAATGTAATTTTTGAAAGTTGCGGGACAGTTTTATAAAGGATTGAAACTTTGAATCTTTAAGGAGCTATTATTCCAAAAAGGATTTCTCCAGATTTTTCTAAGATATTTTAAGTCTAAAATCTGATTTTTTAAAGATTAAGAAAAGAGAGGGAAATCATTTTGACCAATTCTTAACTAATTTTTCTATTTTCTCTCAAATTCTCTTTTCTCTCATTTTCTCTCTACCCAAACAAGATTTCCTCAGATTTCTTTCTTTGATTTTGACATCTACATCTCTCATTTCAACTCTCATTTGATTCCTAATCATCTCATCATCAAAACCTCTCAATTTGCAAATTGTTTCATCAAGCATTTTGGCTCTAAAAGGGAGAAATTCAAGTTTGGAGGTAAGAACGTCCTTCTCCTCTAAACTATCAGTTCTTTACTGAAATTCCTAAGTTCTCAATCCTTGATTCATGTTTTATTAAAGGCTTTTCAATTGAGATCTTGATTTTTGGCTAAAATGCAAGATTTGGTGATTTTGGTGAAAATTTCGTGTGATCTGTTTAAGCAGGGTTTTGAAGTGTTAAAATGATGTTAAATGAATGCTAAAATGATTAGAAGTTGAGGTTTAATCAATGCAATCCCGGATAGGTTGAATTTCCTAAGTTTGGCTTGAGTTTTTGGTTGTTTTTGGAGTGTTTTTGGTGATCTGTTATACCTGGAGGTATAAGGACGTGGTTGTGATCTTTTTGCATGTTAGTTGATGTATAAAATGGTTAGAAGTGATGGATTTTGGCTGGGTTAAGTTTTGGAAGTGTTTGGAGATGATTTCGGTTGTGTTTGGTAGCCAAATTGTTAGATTTGTGATGAGCAGCGAGTTGTGTTGATGTTGTTGGTGTTTTAATGCATAAGGATGCATTAATGTTCTGTTTTTATGTGCTTGAAACAGGGGAGGTTGATCCTTGAGTTTTGGAGGTGTTTTCGGAAGGTTTCGGAAGCTTGGAAAGCTTGTTGGCTAGGCTTGTTTGGTAATCGGTGAGTAAAAATGGATTTTCAGCTTTTAAACCAAAGGTTGAAGGTTTTGGGAGCTTAGTATAAGTCTAAACAACTTTGCTAAGCTCAAGTGTAAGTTTTCGGATTACTCTCTTAAAGTGGTGGCCATGTTTTGATGAAATGTGAAATGATGATTTTGCATGATTTGCTACTGTTTTGGAAAGCATGTTTTAGCATGTTAATTGCTGATGTTTTAGCATGGTCTATGCTGATGATTTAAGCCATGTGTTGAAGGTGTCTCTAGGTAAGAGTGCCTTGTTTTTATGCATTGTTAAATGATGTTGTAATGCTTTGAAATGCATGATGAAATGGCTTGGTTTAAATGCTTTAAAAACAGTGGATTACATGATGTATAAAGTGTATATTGGCAAGTGATGGTTTGTAAAAGTGAAGGTCACTAAGGTGGTTAAAAGTCCTTGAGTGAGCCTTGTTATCTAAGATCATCAAGGTGGTTAAAAGTCCTTGGATGAATCTTGTTGCGGACACTAAGGTGGTTAAAAGTCCTTAGGTGCTCCTTTCCATGGTGGTTAAAAGTCCATGGGGCCAAGGTGTTTAAAAGTCCTTGGGGCCAAGGTGTTTAAAAGTCCTTGGGGTATTTCAAGCTACGGACACAAAGGTGGTTAAAAGTCCTTGTGTGGTCCATTCATGGTGTTTAAAAGTCCATGGCCAAGGTGTTAAAAAGTCCTTGGGGTCCAAGGTGTTTAAAAGTCCTTGGGGAAAGTTGTTGTACTTGATTTCATAAATGAAATGTATCACTTGAGCCAATATGACATGTTTGTACATGAGATGCATGAGATGCATGATTTGATGTTTATGTTGAAGTATGAGATGCTAGTTTAAATGAAATGTGGAAGCATGTTATTGCTTGATTTAAAGTACGCTTTGAGCATGTGTAAAGGTTGTTTACAAGCATGTATTACAAATGGTTTTAAATGCATTATTGAATGGTTTTTAAAGAGCGCTCCTCACTAAGCTTTGGCTTACGCTCTCTCGTTTTCTTGATTCAATAATGCAGAGCATTAGAGTGCATTGAGGGCAGCAAGAGGAGGCAAGCACACAAGTTCAAGTAAAGCTCAATGTATGGAAGGTTTTGTTAAACATTTTAGCTTTTGGTCGATTTGGCAATGGGGGACCAATGTAAATGTTTTGGGAGGTGTTTAAGACTCCCTAAGTATGTTAAATGTTGCTGTGGTTGTTGGTTTTTGGGTTGATCTCCTATATGCTTGGCTATGAAGGTTTATGCATGAAAGGTAGCTTAAGTAGGAAGCATGTCATTTAATTTGGGGTTTTTCATGTGTGATGGTTATGAGTTGAATTGTTGATGCATTTATGATCCCTGCATGTTGTATATCTATGTGGTATGATTTGGTGATGTTAATCTGAGGTTTGAAGCATGAATGGTATAAATTTCAAGTCGATTTCAGACAGGGGTATCGGTACTCGGGCTCGCGTATCGATACGCCTGAGCCAAATATGCTCTTTTCTGCCCAGGCGTATCGGTACGGTTGTGGGGGTATCGATACTCATCTGGGTAAAGTTTGAATGCCGTATCGGTACAGGGGATATCGTATCGATACCGTTGCTCGAGTTTGGTTACTGTCTTCCCCGCGTATCGATACGACATCAAGTGTATCGATACCTGACCGTTAAATTCAGTTAAAAGTATTTTTTTATATGTTTTGCTTTGTTTACGTTTTAGTCCTGAATCATGTTTGTTCAATTGCATGAGCTGTGGATGTCCTTTTGAGCTGAAATTTCACAGAGAAGCATGAAACCTGACTAATTTCAAGATGGTAACTTTAATTTAGGTTAAGTCCCTTAATTTATCAGAAATTACAATTTGGTCCCTAAAGTTGTAATTTGTTCAATTGGGTCCCTATTTGATCTCTGATGTTTGTGATCCTTCAATATGTTGTTTGTATGAACACAATTAAGGTTAATGTGCATCTAGACAAGAGTAAAAAGAAAAAAAAAAGGGTCGTTAATCAAGGTTGACATTCGGGTTGACTTTGGTTTTCCCCGTGTAATCTTCGTAGTTCGGGTCAACCGTCTAGACCGGGCTAAGGGGGTTACAATCAGGGAGATGCTGGAGCTAGATTACCCTTAGAGCGTTTGCGCAGTCTTGGTGGGACTGAGTTTAGGGGTATGTCGGCTGAGAGGTCAGAAGCATGGCTGGAGAGTACCAAGCGTGTCTTGGGACAGATGAATTGCACTGATGTGCAAAAGCTGGGATGTGTGGTGTCTCTGCTGCAAGGTGATGCTTATACGTGGTGGACGACCACAACCTCTGGGATGGCTGATGCTGATGTTACTTGGACGTTCTTTCAGCATGCGTTCAAGAGGAGATATCTGGGAGTTAGATATCTGGATGAGAAGAAGCGTGAATTCATGTCTCTGACCCAAGGGAGCATGAGTGTGGCTGAGTATGAGGTACAGTTCGTACGCCTTAGCCAGTATGCACCAGAGCTGATACCTGATGAGCGCGAGAGGTGCGAAAGGTTCCGTTATGGCTTGGTGACGGAAGTTAAGACCTATATGTTGGCTGCGGAGTACAATGATTTCAATGTGTTGGTGAGTCGGTCCAAGGACATTGAGATGAATCTGAGTTTGTCTGCGAAGGGTGCTGGAGCTAGTTCTGGGAAGAGAACTGCTGAGTATAGTTCCGGTGGTGGACGGAACAAGAGGGGGCGTGATCAGAGGTTTCAGTCCTCATCTAAGAGAGGTGGAGGTGCACTTGCTAGGGGTGGCAATGCTAGAGCTGACCCTAGTGCTTGTTGGATTTGTGGTTCCCGTGGTCACTTGAAGCGTGACTGTCCTCGTGCTGGAAGGGAGGTGCAAGCTCCTGTTGTGGCAGCTGGTTATGAGTGCTGGAACTGTGGTTCTGCTGACCATTTGAGGCGTGATTGTCCGAGGATGGCTGGTGGTCAAGAGCGTGCTTCTGTTGTTGCAGCACCGCAGAGAGGTCGTGGGCGCGGCCGTGGTAATTTTCAGAGGCGAGAGGAAGGTGGTCGCGGAGTAGCTCATGTGGTAGCTATTCAACCTGAGGGTGGAGGCCAAGCGAGGGTGTATGCTCAGCGCGAGGGGAGGAAAGATGCTGATGTGATTGCAGGTACCTTTACTTTGCAATCCTTGTCATTGCTTTCTTTGATTGATTCTGGATCTACGCATTCATACATTCTTCGTGAGCATGCTGAGTTGCTTGGTTTGCCTGTTGAGTCTTTGGATGTTGGTGTTAGAGTCACTAGTTCTTTTGGTGAGACTGTTGTGACTCGTAAGCTTTATAGAAGGTGCCCTTTGGTTGTTCAAGAGCATGTCTTTCTTGTTGATCTTATGGAGTTGCCCTTCTATGGTTTTGATGTGATCCTTGGTATGGATTGGCTTGCTGAGCATCGTGCTGTTGTGGATTGTGAGAATAAGCGGGTTTCGCTTAGGCTTGCGGATGATTATGAAGTGGTGGTGGTTGGTGAGAATGTAAAGTTTCTTGCCAATGTTGTTTCTACCTTGGAGGCGAGCAGGATGCTGAGGCAAGGTTGTGAAGCTTTTCTGGCTTTTGTGATGAATCCTTGTTCTAAGGAGTTGAGGGTGCAGGATATCAGGGTTGTGAAGGAGTTTCCTGATGTTTTTCCTGAGGAGTTGCCTGGTTTACCTCCTAATCGCGAGGTGGAGTTTGGTTTTCAGCTGTATGAGAATACAACTCCTGTGTCCATTACTCCCTATAGAATGGCACCTAAAGAGCTGAAGGAGCTGAAGACGCAGTTGCAAGAGCTGCTTGATCGTGGTTTCATCCGGCCGAGTGTTTCGCCTTGGGGTGCTCCTGTCTTGTTTGTGAAGAAGAAGGATGGCACGATGAGGATGTGCATTGATTACCGTCAGCTGAACAAGTTGACTATCAAGAATCGGTATCCTTTGCCGAGGATTGATGATCTCTTTGATCAATTTCGAGGAGCTGCTGTGTTCTCTAAGATTGACTTGAGGTCAGGGTATTATCAGTTGAAGGTGAAGGATGTGGATGTGCCTAAGACAGCTTTCAGGACAAGGTATGGGCATTATGAGTTCCTTGTGATGCCGTTTGGTCTGACAAATGCTCCTGCTGCTTTCATGGACATGATGAATCGTGTTTTTCATGAATACCTGGACAAGTTCGTTGTGGTGTTCATTGATGATATCCTTGTGTACTCGCGTACTGAGGAAGAGCACGAAGAGCATTTGAGGATTGTGTTGCAAGCTTTGTTGGGGAATCAGCTTTATGCTAAGTTGAGCAAGTGTGAGTTCTGGCTTAGAGAGGTGGTTTTTCTTGGGCATGTGGTCTCAGCTGAGGGGATTCGTGTTGATCCTCAGAAGATTGAAGCAGTGATGAGCTGGAAAGTTCCTAAGTCTGTTCAGGAGGTTCGTAGTTTCCTTGGGTTGGCAGGATACTACCGAAGGTTTGTGGATGGTTTTTCCAAGATTGCTGCTCCTTTGACGAAGTTGCTGCAGAAAGATGTTAAGTATGAGTGGACAGAAGCGAGACAGCAAGCTTTTGAGAAGCTGAAGATGGCTTTGACTCAAGCTCCTATCTTGATTCAGCCTGAATCAGGGAAAGAGTTTGTAGTCTACAGTGATGCATCCTATGTTGGTTTGGGGTGTGTGCTGATGCAAGAGGGTAAGGTTGTGGCTTATGCGTCGCGGCAGTTGAAGGTGCATGAGCGCAACTATCCTACGCATGATATTGAGCTGGCTGCAGTGGTTTTTGCTCTGAAGATCTGGAGGCATTATCTGTATGGTGAGAAGTGTACTGTGTACACGGATCATAAGAGTTTGAGGTATCTGATGTCTCAGAAGGAGTTGAATCTTAGGCAGCGGCGGTGGTTGGAGTTGCTCAAGGATTATGATCTGACGATAGAGTATCATCCTGGGAAGGCCAATGTTGTTGCGGATGCCTTGAGTAGGAAGGTAGCTGTTGAGCTGAGAGCTATGTTTGCTAGCTTGAGTATATCGCAGGATGGTGGTCTTGTTGCTGAGTTGCAAGTGAAACCATCGTTGGTTCAGTTGATAAAGGAAAAGCAGTTGTTGGATGATTCCTTGGTGTCTCATGTTCAGGATATCGCGGAGGGTAGACCTTCAGATTTCTGCTTTAATGAGGATGGAGTGTTGTGTTTTGGTAGTCGAATAGTAGTGCCTGCTGATGCTGAGTTGAGGCGTGCTATTCTAGCTGAAGGTCATAGTAGTCCTTTTGCTATGCATCCTGGTAGTACAAAGATGTATCGTGATCTTCGTGATGAGTACTATTGGGTAGGTTTAAAGAAGGATGTTGCAGAGTTCGTGAGCAAGTGTTTGGTGTGTCAGCGAGTTAAGGCTGAACATCAGGTTCCTTCTGGTTTGTTTCAACCGCTGAAGATTCCTGAATGGAAGTGGGAGAGGGTTACCATGGATTTTGTATCTGGTTTGCCTTTGTCTCCGTCGAAGAAGAATTCTGTTTGGGTGATTGTGGATCGCCTGACGAAGTGTGCGCATTTCTTGCCTGTGCATACTACGTTCTCTTTGGATAAGCTGGCAGAGCTGTACATTGCTGAGGATGTGAGGTTGCATGGTGTGCCTAAGTCGATTGTGTCGGATAGGGATCCGAGGTTCACATCGCGTTTTTGGCAGTGTTTGCATCATGCTCTGGGTACAAGGTTGCATTTCAGTACATCCTATCATCCTCAGTCGGATGGCCAATCTGAGCGAGTTATTCAGATTTTGGAGGATATGTTGAGATGCTGCGTGATAGAGTTCCAAGGTTCTTGGGAGAAGCATCTGCCTTTGGTTGAGTTCGCTTATAACAACAGTTATCAGGCGAGTATACAGATGGCACCTTATGAGGCTCTGTATGGGAGGAAGTGTAGGACTCCTCTGTGTTGGGATGAAACTGGTCAAAAGTTGGTTTCGATGCCTGCTTTGTTGAAAGGAACCACCGAGAAGGTGAAGCTCATTTGTGAGCGGTTGAAGGCTGCTTCTGATCGGCAGAAGTCTTATGCGGATTTGAAGCGTAAGGAGATAGAGTTTGTAGTGGATGATCGCGTGTTCTTGAAGGTTTCGCCTTGGAAGAAGGTGATGAGGTTTGGTCGCAAGGGTAAGCTGAGCCCTAGATACATTGGACCGTATGAGGTTGTTGAGCGAGTGGGTCCTGTTGCGTATCGGTTGAGGTTACCTCAGGAGCTGGAGAAGATCCATGATGTGTTCCATGTTTCTATGCTCCGGAAGTATAGATCTGATCCTTCGCATGTGTTGCCTGTGGAGGAAGTGGAATTGAATCCGGATTTGACCTATGATGAGGAACCGGTGAAGGTTCTGGATTCAGATAGCAAAGTTCTTCGTGGCAAGACCATTGAGTTGGTGAAGGTACTGTGGAAGCACCGCGGTGTTGAGGAAGCCACGTGGGAGCGGAAGGAAGATATGCTGAAGCAGTTTCCTTATCTCTTTCCTTCAGGTAAATTTCGAGGACGAAATTTCTTAAGGGGGGGAGAGTTGTAACGCCACGGTTTTGGGCTTGGAAGTCTTGGGCGTTGACCGGTTGGTCAAAGTGCTGTTCGAATCGTAAGAGGTTAAATTAGGAAAGCCTAGTTCGGGTTGCGTTAAAAATATGGAAAAATGTTCTAAAATCATCTTTTATTATAATTAAATGAACTGTGAAATCAATTTTGGAAAATGAGTTTTGGAAGGGTGACATTTCGGCTAGTGACCAAAATGAAATTTTTGAAAGTTTGGTGGCTATTTTATAAAGGGTTGAAACTTTGAATCTTTAAGGAGCTATTTACCCAAAGGGAGTTTCTCCAGATTTTTCTAAGATATTTTGACTCATAATTCTGATTTTAAAGAAAACAAAAAGGAGGGAAAGCTCATTTTTAAGCATTTTCTCATCTAACTTCCCATTTTCTTTCTCTCTTTTTCTCTCAACCCAAACACTCCATTTCCAGAGTTTCAATTCTGATTTTCTCACCTAAAATTCTCCTTTCAACTGTCAATTGATTGCAAATCATTGTATCTTCAAAACCTCTTCAATTGCTTCAAGTTTCATCAAGGTTTTCCATTCCAAAAAGAGGAGAAACTCAAGTTTGGAGGTAAGAACGTCCTTCTCCTCTGAACTTCAAGTTCTTTAATGAAATTCCTAAGTTTTCAATCCTAATTTGATGTTTAATTAAAGGCTTTTAAGTTGATTTATGGATCTTGGCTAATTATGCAAGATTTTGATGATTTCACATGATTTTCGTTTGATTTGTTAAATCTGTGTTTTGAGAAGTGTTTTTGATGTTAAATGATCATTAAATTGATGTGGAAATGAGTCTTGATTGATGCAATCCCGGATAGGTTGAGTGTAACGCCCCGGTTTTGGGCTTGGAAGTCTTGGGCGTTGACCGGTTGGTCAAAGTGTTGTTCGAATCGTAAGAGGTTAAATTAGGAAAGCCTAGTTCGGGTTGCATTAAAAATATGGAAAAATGTTCTAAAATCATCTTTTCTCTCAACCCAAACACTCAATTCCAGAGATCTAAGTCTGATTTTCATCACCTAAAAACCTTCTTTCAACTCTCATTTGATTGCAAATCATTGTGTCTTCAAATCCTCTTCAATTGCTTCAAGATTTATCAAGCTTTTCAATTCCAAAAAGAGGAGAAACTCAAGTTTGGAGGTAAGAACGTCCTTCTCCTCTGAACTTCAAGTTCTTTAATGAAATTCCTAAAGTTTTCAATTCTAATTTGATAATTGATTAAAGGTTTTAAGGTTGATTTAAGGATCTTGGCTAATTATGCAAGATTTTGATGATTTCACTTGATTTTCGTTTGATCTGTTAAATCTGTGTTTTGAGAAGTGATTTTGATGTTAAATGATCATTAAATTGATGTGGAAATGAGTCTTGATTGATGCAATCCCGGATAGGTTGGATTTCCTAAGTTTAGCTTGTGTTTTAAGGTAGCTTTTGTGGTGATCTTGGTGATCTGATGTTGCTGGAGGTATAAGGATGCTTATAGGTTGTTTTTAGATGTGTTTTGATGTTGATGGAAGTGAGGTTTTGCTGGTTTGTGGCTGGGCTTTGTTTAGAAGTGTTTCGGATGCATTTTCGGTTGTGTTTGGTGGCCGAAAATGGAGGTTTAGTGAGAGCAGCGAGTTTAGATGCTTTCATTGAAGCAATTAATGCATGATGATGCATTAATCCTCTGCTTTAATGTGTTGAAACAGGGGAGGCATCCTTGGATCCAAGAGTTGTTGATCCGGAGGCTTGATTTGGTGCTTTGGCTTGAAGCAAAGTGGAAATTGGTGAGTGGATTTGTGAAAATGGTTTTCGGCTTTGAAACCAAGGTTTTGGGAGCTTAGTTTAAGTCTAAACAACTTTGCTAAGCTCAAGTGTAAGTTTTCGGATTACTCTCTCTAAGTGGTGGCCATGTTTTGATGAAATGTGAAATGATGATTTTGCATGATTTGTTTACTGTTTTGAAAGCATGTTTAAGCATGATAATTGCTGATGTTTTAGCATGATATATGCTGAGGTTTTAAGCCATGTGTTGAAGGTGTCTCTAGGTAAGAGTACCTTGTTTTTAATGCATTGTTAAATGATGATTTAATGCTTTGAAATGCATGATGAAATGGCTTGGGTTAAATGCTTTAAAACAGTGGATTACATGATGTATAAAGTGTGTATTTGCAAGTGATGGTTTGTAAAAGTGAAGGTCACTAAGGTGGTTAAAAGTCCTTGAGTGAGCCTTGTTATCTAAGATCATCAAGGTGGTTAAAAGTCCTTGGATGAATCTTGTTGCGGACTCTAAGGTGGTTAAAAGTCCTTAGGTGCTCCTTTCCATGGTGGTTAAAAGTCCATGGGGCCAAGGTGTTTAAAAGTCCTTGGGGCCAAGGTGTTTAAAAGTCCTTGGGGTAATTCAAGCTACGGACACAAAGGTGGTTAAAAGTCCTTGTGTGGTCCATTCATGGTGTTTAAAAGTCCATGGCCAAGGTGTTTAAAAGTCCTTGGGGTCCAAGGTGTTTAAAAGTCCTTGGGGAAAGTTGTTGAACTTGATTTCATAAATGAAATGTATCACTTGAGCCAATATGACATGTATAGTACATGAGATGCATGTGATGCATGATTTAATGTTTATGTTGAAGCATGAGATGCTTGTTTAAATGAAATGTGGAAGCATGATATTGCTTGATTTAAAGTATGCTTTGAGCATGCGTAAAGGTTGTTTACAAGCATGATTTACAAATGGTTTTAAATGCATTATTGAATGGTTTTTAAAGAGCACTCCTCACTAAGCTTTGGCTTACGCTCTCTCGTTTTCTTGATTCAATAATGCAGAGCATTAGAGTGCATTGAGGGCAGCAAGAGGAGGCAAGCAAACAAGTACAAGTATAGCTCAATGTATGAAGGTTTTATAAGTGTTTTAGCTTTTGTATGTTTTGGCAATGGGGGACCAATGTATTTGTTTTGGGAGGTGTTTATGACTCCCTAAGTATGTTGAATGTGGTTGATGTTGCTGGTTTTTGGATTGAACCTTATATGCTTGTTTTGCAAGTTGATGCTTGAGTAGATAGCTTGTGTTGGAAGCATGACCATTGTTTTGGGGCTTTTTGCATGAGATGTCATATTGTTGAATTGAGGATGCTTATATGCGTTAAATATGTTTAATTGCATGCTGGTAAAGTTTGGTGATGTTTGGAGCATGTTGAGTGGTCAATTGCATGATCTTGTATGCATGTTTGCTGATTTTTGTGCAGGCGTTTCGGAACAGGGGTGTACCGTTTCGGAACGGGTGCCTTGCATGAACCCAGGCGTCCGAAACGGTATACACCGTTTCGAAACGGTTTGGCCTCTGCCGAAGCCACGTTCCAGAACCCGTTTCGGAACGGCCCGTGTTTCGGAACAGGGCTAGCCTGTTTCGGAACGGTCGACCGTTAGGGGGCTGACATGGTAGTTATATGTTTTGATATGTTTGCGTTTTGGTCCTAAATCTTGTATGATCAATTGTATGAGCTGTGGATGTCCTTTTGAGTTGAGATTTCACAGAGAAGCATGAAATCTGACTAATTTCAAGATGGTAACTTTAATTTGGGTTAAGTCCCTTAATTTATCAGAATTTACATTTTGGTCCCTAAAGTTGTAATTTGTTCAATTGGGTCCCTGTTTGATCTCTGATGTTTGTGATCTCTTGATATGTTGTTTGTATGATCACAATTAAGGTTAATGTGCATCTAGACAAGACTAAAAAAAAGAGGGTCGTTAATCAAGGTTGACTTTCGGGTTGACTTTGGTTTTCCCCGTGTGACTTTCTTAATTCGGGTCAACCGTCTAGACCGGGTTAAGGGGGTTACATTTGGTGGTATCAGAGCTAAGTTCTCGAGTAATTGGGAATGCGTGTATGCATGATTGAAGCATGGTTTGGTTGGTATGCTTGTTGAGTGAAAGCATGTTCAGTGATTTGTGATGATGATGTGTATGTGATGCATGTTGTGATGATGCATGATGAGGGTACCCATTGCCAAACAAAAGCTAAAGAGATGATGTTATTTTTTTGAAAGAAATTGAGCTTGAATACTTGGAATTTGCTTACCTTGCTGGTCCTGACTTGTTTAATTTTGTATTGTTATGCATGGTAATAGTATGGCACCACGTAGAGAGTTACGGAGTAGCGCGAGAGCTACGACCCCGGAGGGGAATATGAACGATGAGCACACTGGTAGTGCTGTGATACCTCCTCCTCCACCTGGTGGTGGTGGTGCGGAGAGGGAAAGAGCTGGAGCTGAAGCAGCTGGTGCTGGAGCTGCAGGACCTGAGGTTGGTCAGGGGCAAGCGATGCCTGACATGTCTGTGCTGGTACAAGCTATTGCGGGTGCGTTTCGAGCAGCAGTAGCTGGAGCTCAAGGAGCTGGGCATCAGGGAGATGCTGGTGCTAGACTACCCTTGGAACGTTTGCGCAGTCTTGGTGGGACTGAGTTTAGGGGTATGTCAGCTGAGAGGTCTGAAGCATGGTTGGAGAGTACCAAGCGTGTCTTGGGACAGATGAGTTGCACTGATGTGCAAAAGCTGGGATGTGTGGTGTCACTGCTGCAAGGTGATGCTTATACGTGGTGGACGACCACAATCTCTGGGATGGCGGATGCTGATGTTACTTGGACGTTCTTTCAGCATGCGTTTAAGAGGAGATATCTGGGAGTTAGATATCTGGATGAGAAGAAGCGTGAATTCATGTCTCTTACCCAAGGGAGCATGAGTGTGGCTGATTATGAAGTACAGTTCGTACGTCTTAGCCAGTATGCACCGGAGTTGATACCTGATGAGCGCGAGAGGTGCGAAAGGTTCCGTTATGGCTTGGTGACGGAAGTTAAGACCTATATGTTGGCTGCTGAGTACAATGATTTCGATGTGTTGGTTAGTCGATCCAAGGACATTGAGATGAATCTGAGTTTGTCTGCTAAGGGTGCTGGAGCTAGTTCTGGGAAAAGAGCTGCTGAATATAGTTCCGGTGGACGGAACAAGAGAGGGCGTGATCAGAGGTTTCAGTCCTCGTCTAAGAGAGGTGGAGGTGCACATGCTAGGGGTGGCAATGCTAGAGCTGACCCTAGTGCTTGTTGGATTTGTGGTTCCCGTGGTCACTTGAGGCGTGACTGTCCTCGTGCTGGGAGGGAGGTGCAAGCTCCTGTGATGGCAGCTGGTTATGAGTGCTGGAATTGTGGTTCAGCTGATCATCTGAGACGTGATTGTCCGAGGGTGGCTGGTGGTCAAGAGCGTGCTCCTGTTGTTGCAGCACCGCAGAGAGGTCGTGGGCGCGGCCGTGGTAATTTTCAGAGGCGAGAGGAAGGTGGACGCGGTGTAGCTCATGTTGTGGCTATTCAACCTGAGGGTGGAGGCCAAGCGAGGGTGTATGCTCAGCGCGAAGGAAGGAATGATGCTGATGTGATTGCAGGTACCTTTACTTTGCAATCCTTGTCATTGCTTTCTTTGATTGATTCTGGATCTACGCATTCATACATTCTTCGTGAGCATGCTGAGTTGCTTGGTTTGCCTGTTGAGTCTTTGGATGTTGGTGTTAGAGTCACTAGTTCTTTTGGTGAAACTGTTGTGACTCGTAAACTTTATAGAAGGTGTCCTTTGGTTGTTCAAGAGCATGTCTTTCATGTTGATCTTATGGAGTTGCCCTTTTATGGTTTTGATGTGATCCTTGGTATGGATTGGCTTGCTGAGCATCATGCTGTTGTGGATTGTGAGAATAAGCGGGTTTCGCTTAAGCTTGGGGATGATTATGAAGTGGTGGTGGTTGGTGAGAATGTGAAGTTTCTTGCTAATGTTGTTTCTACCTTGGAGGCGAGCAGGATGCTGAGGCAAGGTTGTGAAGCTTTTCTAGCTTTTGTGATGAATCCTAGTTCGAAGGAGCTGAGGGTGCAGGATATCAGGGTTGTGAAGGAGTTTCCTGATGTTTTTCCTGAGGAGTTGCCTGGTTTACCTTCTAATCGCGAGGTGGAGTTTGGTATTGAGCTGTATGAGAATACCACTCCTGTGTCCATTACACCCTATAGAATGGCACCTAAGGAGCTGAAGGAGCTGAAGACGCAGTTGCAAGAGTTGCTTGATCGTGGTTTCATCCGGCCGAGTGTTTCGCCTTGGGGGGCTCCTGTCTTGTTTGTGAAGAAGAAGGATGGCACGATGAGGATGTGCATTGATTACCGTCAGCTGAACAAGTTGACTATCAAGAATCGGTATCCTTTGCCGAGGATTGATGATCTCTTTGATCAATTTCGGGGAGCTGCTGTGTTCTCTAAGATTGACTTGAGGTCAGGGTATTATCAATTGAAGGTGAAGGATGTGGATGTGCCTAAGACTGCTTTCAGGACAAGGTATGGGCATTATGAGTTCCTTGTGATGCCGTTTGGTTTGACAAATGCTCCTGCTGCTTTCATGGACATGATGAATCGTGTTTTTCATGAATACCTGGACAAGTTTGTTGTGGTGTTCATTGATGATATCCTTGTGTACTCGCGTACCGAGGAAGAGCACGAAGAGCATTTGAGGATTGTGTTGCAAGCTTTGTTGGAGAATCAGCTTTATGCTAAGTTGAGCAAGTGTGAGTTCTGGCTTAGAGAAGTGGTTTTTCTTGGACATGTGGTCTCAGCTGAGGGGATTCGTGTTGATCCTCAGAAGATTGAAGCAGTGATGAGCTGGAAAGTTCCTAAGTCTGTTCAGGAGGTTCGTAGTTTCCTTGGTTTGGCAGGATACTACCGAAGGTTTGTGGATGGTTTTTCCAGGATTGCTGCTCCTTTGACGAAGTTGCTGCAGAAAGATGTTAAGTATGAGTGGACAGAAGCGAGGCAGCAAGCCTTTGAGAAGCTGAAGATGGCTTTGACTCAAGCTCCTATCTTGATTCAACCTGAATCAGGGAAAGAGTTCGTAGTCTACAGTGATGCATCCTATGTTGGTTTGGGGTGTGTGCTGATGCAAGAGGGTAAGGTTGTGGCTTATGCGTCGCGGCAGTTGAAGGTGCATGAGCGCAATTATCCTACGAATGATATTGAGTTGGCTGCAGTGGTTTTTGCTCTGAAGATCTGGAGGCATTATCTGTATGGTGAGAAGTGTACTGTGTACACGGATCACAAGAGTTTGAGGTATCTGATGTCTCAGAAGGAGTTGAATCTTAGGCAGCGACGTTGGTTGGAGTTGCTCAAAGATTATGATCTGACGATTGAGTATCATCCGGGAAAGGCCAATGTTGTTGCGGATGCCTTGAGTATAAAGGTAGCTGTTGAGCTGAGAGCTATGTTTGCTAGCTTGAGCATATCACAGGATGGTGGTCTTGTTGCTGAGTTGCAAGTGAAACCTTCGTTGGTTCAGTTGATCAAGGAAAAGCAGTTGTTGGATGATTCCTTGGTGTCTCATGTTCAGGATATCGCGGAGGGTAGGCCTTCAGATTTCTGCTTTAATGAGGATGAAGTGTTGTGTTTTGGTAGTCGGATAGTAGTGCCTGCTGATGCTGAGTTGAGGCGTGCTATTCTAGCTGAAGGTCATAGTAGTCCTTTTGCTATGCATCCTGGTAGTACAAAGATGTATCGCGATCTTCGTGATGAGTACTATTGGGTGGGCTTGAAGAAGGATGTGGCAGAGTTTGTAAGCAAGTGTATGGTGTGTCAGCGAGTTAAGGCTGAACATCAGGTTCCTTCTGGTTTGTTGCATCCGTTGAAAATCCCTGAATGGAAGTGGGAGAGGGTTACCATGGATTTTGTATCTGGTTTGCCTTTGTCTCCGTCGAAGAAGAATTCTGTTTGGGTGATTGTGGATCGCCTGACGAAGTGTGCGCATTTCTTGCCTGTGCATACTACGTTTTCTTTGGATAAGTTGGCAGAGCTGTACATTGCTGAGGTTGTGAGGTTGCATGGTGTGCCTAAGTCGATCGTGTCGGATAGGGATCCGAGGTTCACATCGCGTTTTTGGCAGTGTTTGCATCAAGCTCTGGGTACAAGGTTGCATTTCAGTACATCCTATCATCCTCAGTCGGATGGCCAGTCTGAACGAGTTATTCAGATTTTGGAGGATATGTTGAGATGCTGTGTGATAGAGTTCCAAGGTTCTTGGGAGAAGCATCTGCCTTTGGTTGAGTTCGCCTACAACAACAGTTTTCAGGCAAGTATACAGATGGCACCTTATGAGGCTCTGTATGGGATGAAGAGTAGGACTCCTCTGTGTTGGGCTGAAACTGCTCAAAAGTTGGTTTCGATGCCTGCTTTGTTGAAAGGTACCACCGAGAAGGTGAAGCTCATCTGTGAGCGGTTGAAGGCTGCTTCAGATCGGCAGAAATCTTACTCGGATTTGAAGCGTAAGGAGATAGAGTTTGCGGTGGGTGATCGCGTGTTCTTGAAGGTTTCGCCTTGGAAGAAGGTGATGAGGTTTGGGCGGAAGGGTAAGCTGAGCCCTAGATACATTGGACCGTATGAGGTTGTTGAGCGTGTGGGTCCTGTTGCGTATCGGTTGAGGTTACCCCAGGAGCTGGAGAAGATTCATGATGTGTTCCATGTTTCTATGCTCCGGAGGTATCGATCTGATCCTTCGCATGTGTTGCCTGTGGAGGAGGTGGAATTGAATCCGGATTTGACCTATGATGAGGAACCGGTGAAGGTTCTGGATTCAGATAGCAAAGTTCTTCGTGGCAAGACCATTGAGTTGGTGAAGGTGCTGTGGAAGCATCGCGGTGTTGAGGAAGCCACGTGGGAGCGGAAGGATGATATGCTGAAGCAGTTTCCTTATCTCTTTCCTTCAGGTAAATTTCGAGGACGAAATTTCTTAAGGGGGGGAGAGTTGTAACGCCCCGGTTTTGGGCTTGGAAGTCTTGGGCGTTGACCGGTTGGTCAAAGTGCTGTTCGAATCGTAAGAGGTTAAATTAGGAAAGCCTAGTTCGGGTTGCATTAAAAATATGGAAAAATGTTCTAAAATCATCTTTTATTATAATTAAGTGAACTGTGAAATCAATTTTGGAAAATGAGTTTCGGAAGTGTGACATTTTGGCTAGTGACCAAAATGTAATTTTTGAAAGTTTGGTGGCTATTTTATAAAGGGTTGAAACTTTGAATCTTTAAGGAGCTATTTACCCAAAGGGAGTTTCTCCAGATTTTTCTAAGATATTTTAACCCATAATTCTGATTTTAAAAGAATCAAAAGGAGGGAAAAATCTATTTTGGCCATTTTCTCTTTTAACTACCTATTTTCTCTCTATCTTTTCTCTCAACCCAAACACTCAATTCCAGATATCTAAGTCTGATTTTCATCACCTAAAAACCTTCTTTCAACTCTCATTTGATTGCAAATCATTGTGTCTTCAAATCCTCTTCAATTGCTTCAAGATTTATCAAGCTTTTCAATTCCAAAAAGAGGAGAAACTCAAGTTTGGAGGTAAGAACGTCCTTCTCCTCTGAACTTCAAGTTCTTTAATGAAATTCCTAAAGTTTTCAATCCTAATTTGATAATTGATTAAAGGTTTTAAGGTTGATTTAAGGATCTTGGCTAATTATGCAAGATTTTGATGATTTCACTTGATTTTCGTTTGATCTGTTAAATCTGTGTTTTGAGAAGTGATTTTGATGTTAAATGATCATTAAATTGATGTGGAAATGAGTCTTGATTGATGCAATCCCGGATAGGTTGGATTTCCTAAGTTTAGCTTGTGTTTTAAGGTAGCTTTTGTGGTGATCTTGGTGATCTGATGTTGCTGGAGGTATAAGGATGCTTATAGGTTGTTTTTAGATGTGTTTTGATGTTGATGGAAGTGAGGTTTTGCTGGTTTGTGGCTGGGCTTTGTTTAGAAGTGTTTCGGATGCATTTTCGGTTGTGTTTGGTGGCCGAAAATGGAGGTTTAGTGAGAGCAGCGAGTTTAGATGCTTTCATTGAAGCAATTAATGCATGATGATGCATTAATCCTCTGCTTTAATGTGTTGAAACAGGGGAGGCATCCTTGGATCCAAGAGTTGTTGATCCGGAGGCTTGATTTGGTGCTTTGGCTTGAAGCAAAGTGGAAATCGGTGAGTGGATTTGTGAAAATGGTTTTCGGCTTTGAAACCAAGGTTTTGGGAGCTTAGTTTAAGTCTAAACAACTTTGCTAAGCTCAAGTGTAAGTTTTCGGATTACTCTCTCTAAGTGGTGGCCATGTTTTGATGAAATGTGAAATGATGATTTTGCATGATTTGTTTACTGTTTTGAAAGCATGTTTAAGCATGATAATTGCTGATGTTTTAGCATGATATATGCTGAGGTTTTAAGCCATGTGTTGAAGGTGTCTCTAGGTAAGAGTACCTTGTTTTTAATGCATTGTTAAATGATGATTTAATGCTTTGAAATGCATGATGAAATGGCTTGGGTTAAATGCTTTAAAACAGTGGATTACATGATGTATAAAGTGTGTATTTGCAAGTGATGGTTTGTAAAAGTGAAGGTCACTAAGGTGGTTAAAAGTCCTTGAGTGAGCCTTGTTATCTAAGATCATCAAGGTGGTTAAAAGTCCTTGGATGAATCTTGTTGCGGACTCTAAGGTGGTTAAAAGTCCTTAGGTGCTCCTTTCCATGGTGGTTAAAAGTCCATGGGGCCAAGGTGTTTAAAAGTCCTTGGGGCCAAGGTGCTTAAAAGTCCTTGGGGTAATTCAAGCTACGGACACAAAGGTGGTTAAAAGTCCTTGTGTGGTCCATTCATGGTGTTTAAAAGTCCATGGCCAAGGTGTTTAAAAGTCCTTGGGGTCCAAGGTGTTTAAAAGTCCTTGGGGAAAGTTGTTGAACTTGATTTCATAAATGAAATGTATCACTTGAGCCAATATGACATGTATAGTACATGAGATGCATGTGATGCATGATTTAATGTTTATGTTGAAGCATGAGATGCTTGTTTAAATGAAATGTGGAAGCATGATATTGCTTGATTTAAAGTATGCTTTGAGCATGCGTAAAGGTTGTTTACAAGCATGATTTACAAATGGTTTTAAATGCATTATTGAATGGTTTTTAAAGAGCACTCCTCACTAAGCTTTGGCTTACGCTCTCTCGTTTTCTTGATTCAATAATGCAGAGCATTAGAGTGCATTGAGGGCAGCAAGAGGAGGCAAGCAAACAAGTACAAGTATAGCTCAATGTATGAAGGTTTTATAAGTGTTTTAGCTTTTGTATGTTTTGGCAATGGGGGACCAATGTATTTGTTTTGGGAGGTGTTTATGACTCCCTAAGTATGTTGAATGTGGTTGATGTTGCTGGTTTTTGGATTGAACCTTATATGCTTGTTTTGCAAGTTGATGCTTGAGTAGATAGCTTGTGTTGGAAGCATGACCATTGTTTTGGGGCTTTTTGCATGAGATGTCATATTGTTGAATTGAGGATGCTTATATGTGTTAAATATGTTTAATTGCATGCTGGTAAAGTTTGGTGATGTTTGGAGCATGTTGAGTGGTCAATTGCATGATCTTGTATGCATGTTTGCTGATTTTTGTGCAGGCGTTTCGGAACAGGGGTGTACCGTTTCGGAACGGGTGCCTTGCATGAACCCAGGCGTCCGAAACAGTATACACCGTTTCGAAACGGTTTGGCCTCTGCCGTAGCCACGTTCCGGAACCCGTTTCGGAACGGCCCGTGTTTCGGAACAGGGCTAGCCTGTTTCGGAACGGTCGACCGTTAGGGGGCTGACATGGTAGTTATATGTTTTGATATGTTTGCGTTTTGGTCCTAAATCTTGTATGATCAATTGTATGAGTTGTGGATGTCCTTTTGAGTTGAGATTTCACAGAGAAGCATGAAATCTGACTAATTTCAAGATGGTAACTTTAATTTGGGTTAAGTCCCTTAATTTATCAGAATTTACATTTTGGTCCCTAAAGTTGTAATTTGTTCAATTGGGTCCCTGTTTGATCTCTGATGTTTGTGATCTCTTGATATGTTGTTTGTATGATCACAATTAAGGTTAATGTGCATCTAGACAAGACTAAAAAAAAAAAGAGGGTCGTTAATCAAGGTTGACTTTCGGGTTGACTTTGGTTTTCCCCGTGTGACTTTCTTAATTCGGGTCAACCGTCTAGACCGGGTTAAGGGGGTTACATTGAGTTTCCTAAGTTTAGCTTGTGTTTTAAGGTAGCTTTTGTGGTGATCTTGTGGATCTGATGTTGCTGGAGGTATAAGGATGGTTGTAGGTTGTTTTTAGATGTTAAATGATGTTAATGGAGGTGAGGTTTTGCTGGTTTATGGCTGGGCTTTGTTAGAAGTGTTTCAGATGCATTTTCGGTTGTGTTTGGTGGCCGAAAATGGAGGTTTAGTGAGAGCAGCGAGTTTAGGTGCTTTCATTGAAGCAATTAATGCATGATGATGCATTAATCCTCTGCTTTAATGTGTTGAAACAGGGGAGGCATCCTTGGATCCAAGAATTGTTGATCCGGAGGCTTGTTTTGGTGCTTTGGCTTGAAGCAAAGTGGAATCGGTGAGTGGATTTGTGAAAATGGTTTTCGGCTTTGAAACCAAGGTTTTGGGGGCTTAGTTTAAGTCTAAACAACTTTGCTAAGCTCAAGTGTAAGTTTTCGGATTACTCTCTAAGTGGTGGCCATGTTTTGGTGTGATGCAAAATGATGATTTGCATGATTTGCTTACTGTTTTGAAAGCATGTTTTAGCATGATAATTGCTGATGTTTTACCATGATATATGCTGATGTTTAAAGCCATGTGTTGAAGGTAACTCTAGGTAGGAGTACCTTGTTTTTATGCATTGTTTAAATGTGAATTTAATGCTTTGAAATGCATGAGGAAATGGCTTGGTTTAATGCTTTAAAACAGTGGATTATATGATGTATAAAGTGTATATTGGCAAGTGATGGTTTGTAAAAGTGAAGGTCACTAAGGTGGTTAAAAGTCCTTGAGTGAGCCTTGTTACCTAAGATCATCAAGGTGTTTAAAAGTCCTTGGATGAATCTTGTTGCGGACACTAAGGTGGTTAAAAGTCCTTAGGTGCTCCTTTCCATGGTGTTTAAAAGTCCATGGGGCCAAGGTGTTTAAAAGTCCTTGGGGCCAAGGTGTTTAAAAGTCCTTGGGGTGATTCA
Source organism: Hibiscus tridactylites (assembly GCA_958450335.1). Lineage (NCBI taxonomy): Eukaryota > Viridiplantae > Streptophyta > Magnoliopsida > Malvales > Malvaceae > Hibiscus > Hibiscus tridactylites. The sequence goes on from OY288276.1 coordinate 30,673,276, forward strand.
AGCTACGGAGACAAAGGTGGTTAAAAGTCCTTGTGTGGTCCTCATTCATGGTGTTTAAAAGTCCATGGCCAAGGTGTTTAAAAGTCCTTGGGGCCAAGGTGTTTAAAAGTCCTTGGGGAAAGTTGTTGAACTTGATTTCATAAATGAAATGTATCACTTGAGCCAATATGACATGTATAGTACATTGAGATGCATGAGATGCATGATTTAATGTTTATGTTGAAGCATGAGATGCTTGTTTAAATGAAATATGAAAGCATGGGAATTGCTTGATTTAAAGTATGCTTTGAGCATGTGTAAAGGTTGTCTATAAGCATGTTTTCCAAATGGTTTTAATTGCATTATTGAATGGTTTTTAAAGAGCACTCCTCACTAAGCTTTGGCTTACGCTCTCTCGTTTTCTTGATTCAATAATGCAGAGCATTAGAGTACATTGAGGGGTAGCAAGAGAAGGCAAGCAAACAAGTACAAGTAAAGCTCAATGTATGAAGGTTTTATAAGTTCTTTTAGCTTTTGGTTGATTTGGCAATGAGGGACCAATGTGTATGTTTTGGGAGGTGTTTGAGACTCCCTATGGATGTTAAATGTTGTTTGAATTGCTGGTTTTTGGTTTGGTTTCCTAATGCTTGCTTGTGAAGGTTTATTGCTTGAATGGTAGGTTAGCTTAAGTAGGAAGCATGCTTACAAATTGGGGTTTTTCGTATGTGTTGTTTATATGCTGAATTGATGTTGCAATTAGGGTCCTTGTATGTTGTATGGTTAAGTGATATGGTTTGGTGATGTTAATTTGAGGTTTAAAGCATGTATGTTGCTGTTTTCTAGTCGTTTCCAGGCAGGGGTATCGGTATTCGGGCTTGCGTATCGGTACGCCTGAGCCAAATATGCACTTTTCAGCCCAGGCGTATCGATACCATTGAACAGGTATCGATACCTTATGAGTGAAGTATCGATACTGGGGGAAAGGTATCGATACCGTTGCTAGAGTTTGGTTACTGCCTTCCCCGAGTATCGATACAACACGTGGCGTATCGATACCCGACCGTTAAAATCAGTTAAAAGTATCTTTATATGTTTTGTTTCGCTTACGTTTTGGTCCTGAATCATGTTTGTTCAATCGTATGAGTTTGGAATGTCCGTTTGAGCTGAAATTTCACAGAGAAGCTTGAAACCTGACTAATTTCAAGATGGTAACTTTAATTTGGGTTAAGTCCCTTAATTTATCAGAATTTACAAATTGGTCCCTAACGTTATAATTTGTTCAATTGGGTCCCTGTTTGATCTCTGATGTTTGTGATCTTTTGGTATGTTGTTTGTATGATCACAATTAAGGTTAATGTGCATCTAGATAAGATTAAAAAGAAAAAAAAAAGGGTCGTTAATCAAGGTTGACTTTCGGGTTGACTTTGGTTTTCCCCGTGTGACTTTCTTAATTCGGGTCAACCGTCCAGACCGGGTTAAGGGGGTTACATTGAGTGCACTATAAACAAGTCACCTTGGATGTTGAGGGGTTGTGAATGTACCGAAAACTCCATCCAAGTACCCTAACGATTGAGGAAATTGAGTTCTGTCCCATCTCTCGTTAGTAGAGTTATTCATCTATCAATGAGTGGTGTTAAGGGATTGAAAGGTACCGAATACTCCACCACGGGTGTAACAATGGTGGAGGGCAGCTCTCGTGTGTGAGCTGTAGAGTGTCCACAAGTTCTATATTTTGTACATATTCCCGCCCTTAATATTGCTATTCTTAAGCTCATTTAGGCATATTTAGGTACATTGCATGCATGATAATAGTAATTTCTCATGCACCATGCTTTTATTGAATATTTTATGTTTGGTTGAGAAAACATACTGTTTTAGTTTAGTTTTTATTTTCAGGTGCTGTAGCTGAGGAGAGGACAGAAAAGCTGGAACAAATGGAGTTGTACTGAAGCAGTTACAGATGCCGCCAAGGACGCTGCCGAAGCAGCATTGTTGCCAAGTGCCGCCCAGGCAGGAGTTACACCGACTTAGTCAAGATGGGTCGCGATTGAAAGAGGGAAATTCCCTAAGCCCATTGAGCCAGTCTTGTAATTTTCTAAAGCCTTTAGCGGCCGAAGATTGTTAAGTAGGAGTACTTATCCTTACTTGCGGAAGAAAGCAACACCCAAAGAGTCTACATTTAAGTCAAAAAGGAGTCTGTATTTAATGTAAAAATACTTTAAGAACTTCTACTTCAAGGGGGACTAAAACTTAGGCCATGAGCCCGATATATACCCAATGTATGTGAGGGTATAGGGGCATGAGGGGGCTTGACGAGGTATAACGAGGCATAGCATAGATGTAGCTAGGTAGACGGGAGTTGTTGGGTGTCGCGGCCCAACTTTTCCAAGGTTTAGGGCGCTTGTATGTAAAGTAGTTTTGAGAAACAGTTGTAATAGAATTGAGTTGTTTTCAATAAAATTCCAAAGTTTGCTTAATCTATGCACTTCATTCTTTCAATTAGTCCTAACCAGTCGGTTGAGAGAATCCATTTGTCGGGCACGAAAGTGTAAGGCTCACGAAAGGGTTAAGCACGGTCACAACATGTTGGGGGTGTGACTAACTTGGTTCCTAACAAGTTCACAAGTTTCAGCGGATAAAAGTGATCACCAACCGAATTGACTTGCATGTGTTAGGTTTACGTTGAGATTGCTAGGTATTGCCTACATCACGTGAGTGTTCGAGCATCCTTGCCTAGAAATAGGGATGATCAATGTCGACTATCCCGCCAAACTTGAAATGTCTGCCAGACTTGCCGCCAGGACTTATTTCCATTCCACCAGCCGAGACAGTGAAAGTTGCAGGGGTAGTGACCCATTACGGCCGCGTAACGGTGTCGAGCCTGCCGCCCGCCATACCCACCGAGGCAGCAAATTATGGCAGCGCAAAACATACGTAGGCTTTACAACGTAGTCTTCACGCTACTAAGCTGCAATTGTCTTACCCAATCTATCGACCAAATCTCTCCCAATCATCCCTCTCATCACTATCTTTATTTTATTTGTGTTTTTATATTTCCACATCGTGAGATTTATTTGCGCATTTACTAAATCTTTGTGCAGGAAACCATTCATATAAGCTGCTCCAATCCTTGTGGGAGATGATATCTTTTATACTATAACTTGACAAGAGTGTGCACTTGCGCTCATAATTAGAGAACACCCAAACACTCTACATGAGCCTTGAGATGCTGGTGAATGTATGAAGTGTTAGGACAACACTTGGGAATCCGTGTATCCGATACAATTTGAGAAATGAGTATGTTGATGATCACTTGTTGGCCAATATAATTGATAAATTGTTATGAAATGTTTATAGATGCATTATGTGAAAAATGCATGTTTTACCTTTTTAAGCTTTGTATATGGTAACTATACATAGAAAAGCTTAGAATGAGTTTTTAGCGAATGATTTGCCGTTGAAGTATGTAATACTTGTTGCATGGTGTATAACATGCTGATTTTAATAATGAGGTGCATGGATTTCAATGAGGGCATGATGGTTTCCAAATGGTGTAAAATGATTTTAAGCATTGATGGTGTTGAGTTTTGAACACTCCTCACTAAGCTTGTATGCTTACGCTCCCTTTTGTCCATCAATACAAATAATTAAATGTTTGGAGGCAGCAACTTGCAAGGGGATCTAAGAAGGTTTCACCTTTCGAATGTATGTTTCGTTTTACATACTAGAGTAATAAGGGCAATGAGGGATCCATGGTTTATTCGGGAGATGTGTTAAAACTCCCTATTTGAGCATGTTTGGTTTCTTGTTTTATGATTGTAAAAGGCCTCTTTGTGTTGGTTTAAGCCTTGGTTTAATTTTTAACTTTTAGATGCTTGAATTTCATAGGAAGCATGCCTTTAGAACACTTTGATGATGATTGCCATGTTATGATGTTGTTGTTGCCAAGTATACACGAGGGTTGATGATTACATGTGGGTTTAATTAGTTAAACCAGTCAAATAAGTAATTGCAGACTGCAGGTATCGATACCCTCCTTAGGGTATCAGTACGAGCTTGTTAAATGGAAAGGGGTACCGATACGTGAGGGCGTATCGATACCGGTTTTGGCTACTAGTCATGGGCGTACCGATACGAGCTCAAAGGGTATTGGTACGGCCTTTGTAATTTGAATTTTGAATGTTGCTTCTGTGGAGGGCGTATCGATACCCTCCAAGAGGGTATTGTTTCGGTGGTAGTTAAGTTAGTTGAAGGTCATCTCTAAATGTTCTGAAACTTTACGTTTTGATCCCTGAATGTTGTAGATGTAATTAAATGAGTTCGAATGATTATTTTTTAGCTGAGTTTTGACATAGATGCATGTAATATGATTAATCAAGTGATGGTAATTTAAAAATCAAAAAAATCCTTGTAATTTGGCAAGTTTACATTTTGGTCCTTAAAGGTTGTCTATGCACAAAATTGACGTTTGATTGATGTTATAATTGATCCGCTGCAACATTAAACACTTAAGGTTGTAACGAGCATCTAGACAAGATAAAATAAAAAATAGGTTCTTTTATTGATTTAAACTTCCTAGTTTACTTTAATATTCCCCGTGTGCACGTTCGGTTCGATTTATCGGCTTGGCCGGGTTGAGGGGGTTACATTTGGTGGTATCAGAGCCAAATTTTGAAAGAATGGGATGATGGTAAGTTATTACGTGATTGTATGTATTTGGTAATGTTTTTTTTTGCACAGTGAGTGCTATAAGAATGTTAATGTTATTCAAATGATAGTGATGCTATGTATGATGATTGTGATGTATGTATGAGCTGTTATATGATGATGTTGTGGGCTGAATCTTAATGATTGTGATCCATGATGGTTTTTACATGTACGCTACATGTTTTATGCTATGTTTGGGGGAAGTTGGGATGCCCATTGCCTTATTACTATAGTGAAGTGTTTTTAAATTGAATTCGAAGTCTTGGATCCTTGTTAGAAGCTGACCTGATTTCTTATTTCGTTTTATATTCATGCCTTAATGATAATAGTACATTGGGATCGAGGAGAGAGTTACGTTCAGGATCAGTTGCCCCGGCTGATGAGCAAAGGAATCGGGAGAATGAGGTTCTGCCTGGTGTAAATTTACCTCCTCCACCGCCACCACCGAGGGGTGAAGAGCAGGTATGTTAAGTGTGCAAAAGTCCTGTATTTATACCATACTTTAGCTCAATTATTGTTTTTCTTAAGTATAGTTTAGGTTGCATTTAGTAGGTATCATACACAAAATAGCATAGATTAGACAATTTGCCTTCTTTGATGAAATTAGTTGATTTTATATTTATGATACTGCTCAAGTTCGTTTTCTCCCTGTGCGTAGGTACCCGCCAAGGCAGATGCCGCCGAGGTAGTAGAGAGGGCGGATGAAGAGAAAGTTGGGAGCTGAAGGATGAAGTTGTTGGAGCATCATGAGAGTTGATCAAGGAGGAAAGAACCATAATAGAGATCTGTGCCAACCCTTGCACACCATTCCATACACTCGCCCAAGCAGTCAACTACTTGCCGCTGAGGCAGCACTTCAAGAAAGAATGGAAAAATACAAAGTGGTATGCCAGGTCAAAGTCAAGTTGAAGAAAAGTCAAACGAGAAACTAGGAGTAATTAATGATCTTTTAATGAGTTGTAATCATGCTCTAACTAGTATTCCTACCCTAAACTGACTTAGACCTAGGCTCATCCCCTATATATATGTAATCAACTTGAAGGAGAGAACACAATTGAGATTCTAGAGAAACCCCTTGTCAAAACCCTAGTGCCGTCTAAACCCACCATGTTCTAAACCTTCCCTAGGGCTAGGGTTGGTTGCGTAGTAGTTGTGAGAGTCTTCTTGTATTTGTTTAGGATTTCAGTTTTGAAATAAAAATCAAGGTTTGTTTACTTTTAGTTCTTCATTGTCGCAGTCTTTATCGGGAGAGAAGAGTGCGGTAATCTATTTGTTCTATATTGGGAGAGTTGAACTCACGAAACGAGTAAACACAGTTTTATCCAACCATAGGGTAAAGCTACTTTGTCTTAGTGATAAGTTAAGAAGTTCAACGGCTAAAAAAGGATCCACAATCGGTTGGTGTTCGCCCTTAGATTCGCGTCGGGTGGTATCATCCAAGACGTGTTCGCCAATAGTACTTCAAGCTTCGGAAGAAGAGGGAGTCATAGAAGGGAGCCTTGCCGAACCTTGAATCATTGCTTAACTGCCCAGGAAACCTCACACAACTCTGTCGAGGCATTCTTGTGGGTGGTGGCTGAAGTTGTTAAAGTTGATCAGCAAAATTGTGCCGAGACAGTACATCAATTCTCCACACTACGAAACATCCAATTCCAGCCCATTCTCTCACTTTGATTTCTCAATTTACTTTACTCGCTTTAGTTTTAGCTTCAATCAAACCAACTCCTAATATCTGTGTTTTTACTTTCCTTGTACATAAAAGTGAACTCCAAAAAGCTGTCACAATCCCTGTGAAGACGACATCTTAAATACTATAACTTGGCACCGTGTACACTTGTACGCTATTTGCGCATCACTTTTGCACGTAACAAGTTTTTGGCACCGTTGCCGAGGATTGGCGTACAACTTTTTTTATATTTTTCTGCACTTATCTTTATTTCCTTGCATTATATATATAATAATATTTCTGGTGCAATACAAGTTCAAGGGCATCAACATGTCAAGAAAAACCACTCGAGAGTTGATGTGGGAAAATTCTTGTAATTTTTGTAAAGGAAATCATAAGTTCGAAAGTTTCCCACATCTTTTCGGTGAATACATGGACGAACCAAGATGGGACCACTAGCAAGATTCTTCATGGTATGATCAACAAGCTCAAAATTTTTCCTACAATGACAATTTTGTTGCCGTAGCAGCAGACATGCCATAGCAATGTAATCCTCCTCAAGAGCACTTAAAATCCTTGGAAGACACACTTCAAGCTTTCATTGCACTCAATCAAGAATTGTCAGCTTCTATGGACGCCAAAATCGCCAAGGTGGATGCACTTTTGAGAAATTCAGTCCCCATTAATACCATGGATGAACATGATGCCTCGGCAACCTCTGCCTCGACAACCATTGATCGCTGACAACTACGTCTCATGGTGTAACGCCCCAGTTTTGCGCCTAGGTGTTTTGCGTGTCGGGTTAGGCTAGTGGAACCAGTAATCGGTTGTTCTAAACGTTAAAAGGTGGTTTAGGGAAATCAAGGTTCGAGATGGGATTAAAATGTGCCAAAAATTCCTAAAATATTCTAAAATTATATTGAAGGGGTTGATTAAATCAATTTGGCAAAACGAGTTTTGGGAATTATATATTTTGGGTAGTGACCAAAATATAAAGTTTAAATACTATGGAAAAGAGTGTTCTTCAAAAATCGTCAAAATCTTACAATTTTAGGGAGCTAATTGGAATTTAAGCCTTTCTCTATTTTGTCATGTGTTTGAAATGATTTATTAAATATTAAAATGGCCTTTATTGGATTAATTAAAGAGGTAGTTATTTTGGTTAAGAGATTTTGACGATCATTTTCATTCTCTCCTTTTCACTTCAGCCAAACATTCTCCATTCTCTCTCAATTTCTAGATTTCCTTCACTTTCTTCTCCTCTCTTGATTTTCAACTTCTCCTTTGTGATTTCTCTCAAATTTCTTCAAGATTCTTGAAAGCTAAACTAGCCAAAGTAGAAGTGAAGTAAGGATTGGAGGTAAATTTCGTGCTAACCCTCTAATCAAGGTTCTTTAATGAAATTCGAGATATTTGACTTTTTATCTATGTTTTTTATTGAGGTTTTATTATTGTTTTGATAAAATGATGAAATCTTGATAGAGAAGAGGATTTAATGTGATTTTCGGAGTTGTTTTGATTTGGTTTGTTTGAGATGGTTTCTAATTGCGTTTTGAAAGGTTTATGATGTTGAAATGGAGTCTTAATCTTATTAATCCTGAAATCCTTGAGATAATTGGTTTTAAAAGTCTTTTTGGTTGGGTTTGTGGGGTGTTTTGTGAGATCTGAGTTGCTGGAGGTATACGGATGGTTTTAGGTTGTTTTGGATGTTGATATATGCTTAAAATGTGTTTGATGTTTTGGTTGATGGCTGGGTTGAGTCCAGAGATTAATCGATTGAGATTTCGGTTGAATTGGATGGGTATTTTGATGCTTTAGAGCAGGGCAGCAAGTTTCTAGTCAAGTGATGGTGTTTGGATGCATAATGATGCATTGAATCTCTGTTTCAATGTATTGAAAACAAGGGATAGTGTTCCAGAATTAAACGAAGTGGTTTTGGAGGCTTCGTATGATTGATTGTTGCGTCGACAAGTGTTGTTTCGCACATCGGTGAGTGGAAACGCTTTACTAAGTTCAAAAGTAAGAGCTTGAAACGCTTTACTAAGTTCAAAAGTAAGTAAAGTGAATTTCTCTCCCGGATCTTGCTAGTATGAGCCTTTGGTTGCACTTGACTTAAATTGTGTTTACCTACTGTTTTAAAGCATGTTTTTAGTTTATAAAATGTGGTTTATGATGCCATATGGTTTAAGGATGCACTAGGTAAGTGATCCTTGTATGCATGTGTTATTGCATGGGTTTTGAGGCATGGTTTAATGCTTGAAATATGGCTTGATATGAATGCTTTGGAAAAACAATGAGGTATGCATGAAATGTGGATTATATTGGAAAGTGATGTTGTATAAAGTGTTTTATAATTGAAATCAAATATAGTTAGCCGACCATAGGATTAAGTGCACTATAAACAAGTCGCCTTGGATGTTGAGGCATTGTGATTGTATCGGAAACTCCATCCAAGTACCCTAACGATTGAGGAATGTTAAGGTTGCAACGGTTGAGGGTAGCTCCTGGTTGCGAACCTTGTGCGTGTCCCGTCTCTCGTTAGTGGACTATACATCTACCGATGAGTGTTGTTGAGGGGTTGTAATTGTACCGAATACTCCACCACGGGTGTCACAACGGTACAAGGTTACTCCCGTGTGTGAGCCTTGAGATTCCAGTAGAGTGTATAAAGGGTTTGGGACAACCCTTTATAATCTGTGTATCTGATATGCTTTTTGAGAAATGAGAATGTGTAACACCCCAATTTTGGGCTTAGAAGTTTTGGGTTTGGACTGGGTCGGTCAGAGTGCGGTTCCAATATAAAAGGTGATTTTTAGGAAAGCCTAGTTCGGGTTGCATTAAAAATATGGAAAAATGCCTTAAAATCCTCTTTTATTATATATAAGAGAAAGGTGAAATCAATTTTACAAAATGAGGTTTGGAAGAGTGACATTTTGGGTTAGTGACCAAAATGTAATTTTTGAAAATTGGGTGACTGTTTTAAAAAGGATTGAAACTTTGAATATTTAAGGAGCTATTTACCCAAAAGAGTTTCTCCAGATTTTTCTTAATATTAATCAATTTAATTAATGGTTTAATTAAGTGTAAAAAGGAGGGAAAAGATATTTTAGCATTTGTAACTAACTTTTCACTAAATTTCCATTTTCTTTTCTTTCAACTTTTCTCTCAACCCAAACACATTTCTCCAGCAAAGTTCTCTCTGATTTTGACAACTAAAGATGATATTTCAATCCTCATTTGATCTCTAATCAATTTTACAACAAAACCTTGGCATTAGCTTATTGAATTTTCAAGAATCTTGGTTCCAAAAAGGGAGAAACTCAAGTTTAGAGGTATGAACGTCCTTCTCCTCTAAATTCTCAGTTCTTTACTGAAATTCCCAAGTTCTCAATCCTTGATTTGTGTTTTATTAAAGGTTTTACAATTGTGTTCTTGATCTTAGCTTTAAAATGCAAGATTTGGTTAATTTTTGATGAAATTCGTAATAATTGATTGGGCTCTGTTTTGAGATGTCTTTTTGATGTAATTTGGATGACTAAATTATGTATAATTGAGGTTTGATCAATGCAATCCCGAATAGGTTGATTTTCCTAAGTTTTTACTTGTGAAAATGGTGGTTTTTGGGGTGATCTTGGTGTTTTGTTAATGCTGGAGGTATAAGGACGTGTTTGGGATCATTTTGAATGTTAATTGATGTTTAAAAATGGTTAGAAGTGATGGATCTTGGCTGAGTTAAGTCTTGGAAGTGTTTGGAGGTGATTTTGGTTGTGTTTGGTAGCCGAAATGTTGGATTTGCAAAGAGCAGCGAGTTTAGGTGTGTTGCTGGTGTTTTAATGCATTATAATGCATTAATCCTCTGTTGTTATGTGCTTGAAACAGGGGAGAATGATCCGTGAGCAATAGAGGTGGCGTTGAAGGCTTCGGATGCTTGGAAGGCTTGTTGGCTAGCCTTGTTTTGTGTATCGGTGAGTGAAGTTGGGTTTTCGGCTTTAAAACCAAGGTTTGAAGGTTTTGGGAGCTTAGTTTAAGTCTAAACAACTTAGCTAAGCTCAAGAGTAAGTAAATGGAATTTCTCTCTTGGTTTGTGTTATGAATTGGTTTTTAAAGCACTTGTGATTGTTGGATGCAATGCATGTGACTTGCATGTTTTAAATTCTGTTTTGAAAGCTTATTTTAGCATGGTTTAATGCTGATTTTGAAAGCCATGTGTGAAGGATGCTCAAGGTAAGAGATACTTGGTTTTGTACATTGGAATTGTGGAATTATTGCATAGTGTTGCATGTTGTTTAATGGCTTTGTGTAATGCTTCAAAAACAGTGGATTGATGATGGTAATTGGTGGTTTTGGCATTTTGGTTATGCTTGTAAAACAATGGATTAATGTGGTAAAATGTTATATTGGCAAGTGATGTAAGTGGTTCTTGGTTACTTGAATCGGATATAGTTAGCCGGCTATAGGATTGGGTGCACCGTGAATAAAGTCGCCTTGGATGTGGAGTGGTTGTGATTGAACCGGTAACTCCATCCAAGTACACTAACGAGATGGTTAAGAACACCATGGTGGTTAAAATTCCATGGGTGGGTCTTGTGTTAAGGTCATAATGGTGGTTAAAATTCCATTTGAGGACCTTGTGTTTGTTAAGATCACAATGGTGGTGTAAAGTCCATGTGTGGATCTTGTGTTGTATGTCCCGGGATCTCGTTAGTGATGTTATAAAACTACCAATGGATGAATGTTAAGGTCATATGGTGGTTAAAAGTCCATATGAGGACCTTGTGAATGTTAAGGTCAAATGGTGGTTAAAATTCCATTTGAGGACCTTGTGAATGTTAAGGTCATATGGTGGTTTAAATTCCATATGAGGACCTTGTGTATGGTAAGGTCATAATGGTGGTTAAAATTCCATTTGGGGACCTTGAGATTGGTAGTGTGTATGAAGCGTGGGGATAACGCTTGTAATCCGCGTATCCGATTGTGTCTTGTGTTAAGACGGTTGTGAATTATCACTTGGATGCCAATATAATGTTCTTGAATGTAATGAAGCATGTGATGCTTGAAATGATGCATGGTTGCATGAGAAGTGTGTAATGTTTTACGAATGCATGTTTTACTTGTTAGCTTGAACAAGTGTTTATTTTCTATTGAGAATGGTGCATGTGTGCATGAAATCTCTTTAGTGCATTGAAGTCTTGCGAAGACTTGTTTTAAAAAGGCATGTAGTGCAAATATTGGTTTTGTGGTTCACATGTTGCATTTGTTTATTGCATGAGATAGATTGAATGAGTAAGTGGTTTTCAAAGGTTTCTTGCATGAAATGACTTTCAAAGTATGAGAAAGGTATGATGGGAAGTGGAAGTGTTTTCCAAGGATTTTGTGTTTAACTTTGCATATGGTGATCATGCATGGAAAGGTTAAATTGATGGTTTTGTAAGGTTGTGCTTTGAAGAGGATTACTTAGCTTTCCTAAGCTAAGGGTTGGTTTTCATGTTTGAGCAATGCATGACTTAAAGCACGTTGTTAAAAAGGGGTTTTCAAACATTGCTTTGGTTTATCGAATTGTGTGGCTTTTAAAAGAGGTTTTATGTCTCGCTGCATTGATGGTGTTTTGGTTTTGAGCATTCCTCACTAAGCATTATGTGCTTACGCTCCTTTTTGTCCATCAATGCAGATATTTGAAGTTGAAACAGCGAGAAGAAAGGGATTCAAGGAGAGCTCCACTTGAGATGTATGTCTCGGTTAATAGCTATAGATAATAAAGGCAATGGGGGAGAATCTCTTATGTTGATGTTTAAAGAGATTGTGTATGTTGGACAAGTTTGGTTTATGATTTTGAACTACGTGGTTTAACGTTTGCAACGTTTGAATCTTCTTATTCTTAAGTCGTTATGCTATGCTTCTTGTTTTAAATACATGATTGAGTGTTGGATGTGTTGAATGAGTTGGTGCACCTAGGGGTGGTTTTGTATCTAGATTTTGATGCAATTATGTTCCTTGAGTGTTGCATGACTTGCTGGTATGATTTGGTTGCCTTTGGAGCATGTTTGATGGATCAATTATGTAATAAACCAGCAAAATTTCTGCAATCTGGGCAGCCTGTTTCGGAACAGGAGCTATTATATCGGAACGGAGGGCCTGAAATGGCCTAGGCGTTCCGAAACGGGTAGAACCGTTCCGTAACGGTTTTGCTACTGCCACGCCCTGTTCCGGAACTGGTTTCGGAACGGTCCCATGTTTCGGAACGGATCATCCCTGTTCCGAAACATCCGACCGTTGGGCACTGAAATTGTTGGTTAAATGTTTTGAAACCTTTGCGTTTTGGTCCTGAACTTTGTATATGCAATTGAATGAGTTTGAGAAGTCCGTTGGAGTTGAAATTTGGCAGGGAAGCATGAAACATGACTAAATTCATTTTGGTAACTCAAAAGTTGGTTAAGTCCTTGTAATTTTCAGAATTTACAATTTGGTCCCTAAGTTCATGTTTTGTGCAATCGAGTCCCTAAATGTTCTCTGATTGTGTTGATCTTTGAGTATGCTGATTGTATGAACATATCTAGGGTTAATGTGCATTTAGATAAGATTAAAAAGAAGAAAACAGGTCGTTAATAAAGGTTGACTTTCGGGTTGACTTTGGTTTTCTCCGTGTAAACTTCTTAATTCGGGTCAACCGTCTAGGCCGGGTTAAGGGGGTTACATTTGGTGGTATCAGAGCTGAGTTGCGAAAGCTTGGGGAAATGGTAAATTGTTGTAATATGTGTTTGATGTTTATTCTGATGTGTGGTTGAAAGTCGGTTGAAATGCGTGTTGTTGGGCGAATTGTTGATGTTTTAGCATGCTTTTTGATTGTGGATCTTCATTGAGCTAATGTGGATTCGTGCTGATGTTATGCTGGTGTTGTGAGCTGATTTTATGAATGATGAAAGTGTGATGGGTATGATATGTTGATATTATGCTGTTACGAGTGAATGTTGTTTGATGAGAGCATGATCGAAATATGTTGATTGATATGCTTGATGTTGTGATATCCATGTTTTTATTGACTGTTATGTCATGTAAAAGGGGAGAATTCGGGATACCCATTGCCTTATTATTATAGCTATTGTGTCATTTTGGAGTTGGAGTTTGAATCCTTGCTTAAAGCTGGTCTGATCGATTTGTTAGTTTTGTTATGATTGTTTAATGTTAATAGCATGGTGAAATCGATGAGAGAATGGCAGTTAGGTGAGATGGTTGCTGCTTTAGAGCAGGTTGTTAAGTCGTGGAATTCACCTTTTAATGGAGGTGTTTCGTCTCAGTCTTCAGTGCCTGGAGTTGAGGTAGTAAGGCAGGAGGAAGAAGTTGGTTTTGTGATGCAGAGTTCATCACCTATAGTTCAAGAGGTGCTGGGAACATCTCAGGCTGTGGCATAGGTAAGGCCTGTAGACGTGCCGGCTGTGGGATGTGCGGGTTTGTCGAAACAACGTTTATATGATTTGGGAGCTGTGGAGTATCATGGTTCGACACCTGAGACGTTCGAGGCCTGGTTGGCCAGTGTAATTCTGATTTTGGATCAGGACGGTTGTGATTATGCCTGTAAGCTGGGAAGTGTTGTCTCATTGATGTTGGAGGACGCTTGTGTCTGGTGGACATCTGTGGCGGTGGCATCGCACATCCACGATATAGATTGGGACTTCTTTGTGTCTGCTTTTTATGAAAGGTACCTTGGAGAGGAATTTCCAAGGGTTAAGCAACGTGGGGGTGTGGTTTCAGTTTATGAAGGTGAGAAAAGTTTAAGCGAGAGAGTTGCGAGTACTAACCTCGGGAGCGGTCAGTGTAAGAGGCTACGTGATAGAAGGTTTTGTTTGAATCGAAGTCCGAGTGGTAGTGCAAATCTGGGGCAAGTGCTGCATGATCAAGGAGTGGAAGCCCAGCTACCGGTGTGTGACCGTTGTGGAAGGCGCCATGTTGGAGGTTGTTGGGGCGCAGGAGTTTGTTGGAACTGTGGTTCTAAGGAGCATGTGAAGCGGAGTTGTCCTCAAGTGGTGAGATCAGCTTCAGTGGTAGCAGAAGGGTCTCTGAAGGGTCGTGGGTAAGGCCGAGACGAGGTTCGAAGGTGGCAGGAAGGTGTGAGGAGCTTGGAGAATGAAATTTGTTGGAATTGTGGGTCTGTTGGACATTTGAGACGTAATTGTTTGAAGTTGGCTCGGGGCAGCCAGGGTTCTTTACCGTAGGGAGATGGTGATGACCTTAATGTGTTAGCTGATACTGCAGCGGTGCGGCTGGAGAATGATGGTTCTGCGAGGAAGAGAGCTTGTCTGTTGAAGCACCAGGGCAGTGAGGTGTCTACAGGTAACCTTGTTAAGTAACCTTTGCTATAGTATTTTAGTTTGGTTTTGGTTTGGTTTTTCCTTGCGTTGTGGGTATGGTCTCGTTGCTAGCATGTTTGGGGTAGTAGTTGGTGTTGTTTGAGAAAACTTTAGTGTGAAGAAGGCATTAGTGAGTATCTTGTGGATAATGGGTTGTTGGAATGATGGAGTTGGTCAAGTTAGAAGTGAGGTAGGAGGCTGTTTTTAGGCGGACTCTGAGGATGTTATTGGTGGGTGTGAACCGACATACATGCACAGTTAAAATCATTTGTTATATGCTATATTATATATGTTCTGGTCCATGCATACATGTGACATGACATTAGCGGTTTTGCATGCATGTACATCAGACATTGATAGGGCATATTGGTGACCATGCATACGAACGTTCACACTCGCTGATAGTTAATCGGGTCCGTTAGTGTTGTGATAGGGTTAGATTGGATGGGGTTTTAAAGGTTGTGTTGGTGCTAGGAGAATGTTAGAAGTAATGGAAGGTATTAAGCGAGTTGTCAGTAATAGTGAGTGCGGTATAGCATGTTGGTAGAAGGGAGGTGTTTGGTGCTTAATGAGTTTAGCGGTATGGTGGTGAGGAGATTACCGTTGAGTTAGAATCAGTCAAAGTGGTTGTGAAAAGCTAGTAGAAGTGGTAGTTTCTTGGTGTTAAGTGATGTAGTAAGTTAGTGGATGTGTTCCAAAGTGCTGAGGTAACTTGGCATTGATGTTGTAATAGAAGGGTTGGTTATGTAGGTGATGGTTCGTAGCAACCTTCGAAGAGTTGAGAAGATGTTGTGTTGTGGGTTGTAGGAAAGGGTTAGCCTGGGAGAATAGGAGTTTCGTAACCTAAATAGGTATGTTTAGGTTGGGCGATGTTCTAGTAAGGCAATGTAAGATCAAAGGCCATTGTTGGTTGGACGGATTCTTGTGGGAAGTGGTTGGTTGGTTGTGATTAAGTAAATTCCGTCTGAAGACAGTTGGTGGTGTGTGGAACGACTGGCGGAGTCAAGGTTGGGGCTTTGTGATGTGATATCCGGATGTTAGGTGAGTAGTCCTGGTGAATCGTTATGGTAATGATAGCGGCAGATGTGAAGGAATGTCAGCAATACGTTGAGAAGTTTGGGTAAGCAGTTGATGTTTAAGAATTTTTGCTTGTTGTGGTAGTCTTTGAAAGAGGTTGAGTAGTTTCGCAAGGAGTTTTAGAAGCAGTGAAGGTTGTGGGTCACATGGTGGCTGAACTGGATTGGTTGGTGTCACTGTGTGAACAGGTTTTGGAAGTTATGAGTTAAGGTGGTGTATGCTGTAAAAGTTGGAGGTTTTTCAGGTTGTTGTTGGGGTTTTGTGTAGTTCGGAAGTGTGAAGGTTAAGATTTGGTTAACATTTGGGTGTTCTGGAATTCGTGAACAATATGTGGTGGTGTTGAGTTTGGGTGGAGTTTTGTGAGGGGAGTGTTCAGTGGTGGTTAAGTCTCCTATGTTGCCCTGTGTGTTGTTTTGAGAAGTTTGGTTGTTCTCTTTTCGCCAGTTGAAATTTCGAGGACGAAATTTCTTAAGGGGGGAGAGTTGTAACACCCCAATTTTGGGCTTAGAAGTTTTGGGTTTGGACCGGGTCGGTCAGAGTGCGGTTCGAATATAAAAGGTGATTTTTAGGAAAGTCTAGTTCAGGTTACATTAAAAATATGGAAAAATGCCTTAAAATCCTCTTTTATTATATATAAGAGAAAGGTGAAATCAATTTTACAAAATGAGGTTTGGAAGAGTGACATTTTGGGTTAGTGACCAAAATGTAATTTTTGAAAACTGGGTGACTGTTTTAAAAAGGATTGAAACTTTGAATCTTTAAGGAGCTATTTACCCAAAAGAGTTTCTCCAGATTTTTCTTAATATTAATCAATTTAATTAATGGTTTAATTAAGTGTAAAAAGGAGGGAAAAGATATTTTAGCATTTGTAACTAACTTTTCTCTAAATTTCCATTTTCTTTTCTCTCAACTTTTTCTCTCAACCCAAACACATTTCTCCAGCAAAGTTCTCTCTGATTTTGACAACCAAAGATGAGATTTCAATCCTCATTTGATCTCTAATCAATTCTACAACAAAACCTTGGCATTAGCTTATTGAATTTTCAAGAATCTTGGTTCCAAAAAGGGAGAAACTCAAGTTTAGAGGTATGAACGTCCTTCTCCTCTAAATTCTCAGTTCTTTACTGAAATTCCCAAGTTCTCAATCCTTGATTTGTGTTTTATTAAAGGTTTTACAATTGTGTTCTTGATCTTGGCTTTAAAATGCAAGATTTGGTTAATTTTTGATGAAATTCGTAATAATTGATTGGGTTCTGTTTTGAGATGTCTTTTTGATGTAATTTGGATGACTAAATGATGTATAATTGAGGTTTGATCAATGCAATCCCGAATAGGTTGATTTTCCTAAGTTTTTACTTGTGAAAATGGTGGTTTTTGGGGTGATCTTGGTGTTTTGTTAATGCTGGAGGTATAAGGACGTGGTTGGGATCATTTTGGATGTTAATTGATGTTTAAAAATGGTTAGAAGTGATGGATCTTGGCTGGGTTAAGTCTTGGAAGTGTTTGGAGGTGATTTCGGTTGTGTTTGGTAGCCGAAATGTTGGATTTGCAAAGAGCAACGAGTTTAGGTGTGTTGCTGGTGTTTTAATGCATTATGATGCATTAATCCTCTGTTGTTATGTGCTTGAAACAGGGGAGAATGATCCGTGAGCAATAGATGTGGTGTTGAAGGCTTCAGATGCTTGGAAGGCTTGTTCGCTAGCCTTGTTTTGTGTATCGGTGAGTGAAGTTGGGTTTTCGGCTTTAAAACCAAGGTTTGAAGGTTTTGGGAGCTTAGTTTAAGTCTAAACAACTTAGCTAAGCTCAAGAGTAAGTAAATGGAATTTCTCTCTTGGTTTGTGTTATGAATTGGTTTTTAAAGCACTTGTGATTGTTGGATGCAATGCATGTGACTTGCATGTTTTAAATTCTGTTTTGAAAGCTTATTTTAGCATGGTTTAATGATGGTTTTGAAAGCCATGTGTGAAAGATGCTCAAGGTAAGAGATCCTTGGTTTTTTACATTGGAATTGTGGAATTATTGCATAGTGTTGCATGTTGTTTAATGGCTTTGTGTAATGCTTCAAAAACAGTGGATTGATGATGGTAATTGGTGGTTTTGGCATTTTGGTTATGCTTGTAAAACAATGGATTAATGTGGTAAAATGTTATATTGGCAAGTGATGTAAGTGGTTCTTGGTTACTTGAATCGGATATAGTTAGCCGGCTATAGGATTGGGTGCACCGTGAATAAAGTCGCCTTGGATGTGGAGTGGTTGTGATTGAACCGGTAACTCCATCCAAGTACACTAACGAGATGGTTAAGAACACCATGGTGGTTAAAATTCCATGGGTGGGTCTTGTGTTAAGGTCATAATGGTGGTTAAAATACCATTTGAGGACCTTGTGTTTGTTAAGATCACAATGGTGGTGTAATGTCCATGTGTGGATCTTGTGTTGTATGTCCAAGGATCTCGTTAGTGATATTATACAACTACCAATGGATGAATGTTAAGGTCATATGGTGGTTAAAAGTCCATATGAGGACCTTGTGAATGTTAAGGTCAAATGGTGGTTAAAATTCCATTTGAGGACCTTGTGAATGTTAAGGTCATATGGTGGTTAAAATTCCATATGAGGACCTTGTGTATGGTAAGGTCATAATGGTGGTTAAAATTCCATTTGGGGACCTTGAGATTGGTAGTGTGTATGAAGCGTGGGGATGACGCTTGTAATCTGCGTATCCGATTGTGTCTTGTGTTAAGACGGTTGTGAAATATCACTTGGATGCCAATATAATGTTCTTGAATGTAATGAAGCATGTGATGCTTGAAATGATGCATGGTTGCATGAGAAGTGTGTAATGTTTTACGAATGCATGTTTCACTTGTTATCTTGAACAAGTGTTTATTTTCTATTTAGAATGGTGCATGTGTGCATGAAATCTCTTTAGTGCATTGAAGTCTTGCGAAGACTTGTTTTAAAAAGGCATGTAGTGCAAATATTGGTTTTGTGGTTCACATGTTGCATTTGTTTAATGCATGAGATAGATTGAATGAGTAAGTGGTTTTCAAAGGTTTCTTGCTTGAAATGACTTTCAAAGTATGAGAAAGGTATGATGGGAAGTGGAAGTGTTTTCCAAGGATTTTGTGTTTAACTTTGCATATGGTGATCATGCATGGAAAGGTTAAATTGATGGTTTTGTAAGGTTGTGCTTTGAAGAGGATTACTTAGCTTTCCTAAGCTAAGGGTTGGTTTTCATGTTTGAGCAATGCATGACTTAAAGCACGTTGTTAAAAAGG
This sequence comes from Hibiscus tridactylites, assembly GCA_958450335.1. NCBI lineage: Eukaryota > Viridiplantae > Streptophyta > Magnoliopsida > Malvales > Malvaceae > Hibiscus > Hibiscus tridactylites. Next base: position 30,692,327 of record OY288276.1, read on the forward strand.
GGTTTTCAAACATTGCTTTGGTTTATCGAATTGTGTGGCTTTTAAAAGAGGTTTTATGTGTCGCTGCATTGATGGTGTTTTGGTTTTGAGCATTCCTCACTAAGCATTATGTGCTTACGCTCCTTTTTGTCCATCAATGAAGATATTTGAAGTTGGAACAGCGAGAAGCAAGGGATTCAAGGAGAGCTCCACTTGAGATGTATGTCTCGGTTAATAGCTATAGATAATAAAGGCAATGGGGGGAGAATCTCTTATGTTGATGTTTAATGAGATTGTGTATGTTGGACAAGTTTGGTTTATGATTTTGAACTATGTGGTTTAACGTTTGCAACGTTTGAATCTTCTTATTCTTAAGTCGTTATGCTATGCTTCTTGTTTTAAAAGCATGATTGAGTGTTGGATGTGTTGAATGAGTTGGTGCACCTAGGGGTAGATTTGTATCTAGATTTTGATGCAATTATGTTCTTTGAGTGTTGCATGACTTGCTGATATGATTTGGTTGCCTTTGGAGCATGTTTGATGGATCAATTATGTAATAAACCAGCAAAATTTCTGCAATATGGGCAGCCAGTTTCGGAACAGGAGCTACCGTATCGGAACGGAGGGCCTGAAATGGCCTAGACGTTCCGAAACGGGTAGAACCGTTCCGGAACGGTTTTGCTACTGCCAGGCCCTGTTCCGGAACTGGTTTCGGAACGGTCCCGCGTTTTGGAACGGATCATCCCTTTTACGAAACATCCGACCGTTGGGCACTGAAATTGTTGGTTAAATGTTTTGAAACCTTTGCGTTTTGGTCTTGAACTTTGTATATGCAATTGAATGAGTTTGAGAAGTCCGTTGGAGTTGAAATTTGGCAGGGAAGCATGAAACATGACTAATTTCATTTTGGTAACTCAAAAGTTGGTTAAGTCCTTGTAATTTTCAGAATTTACAATTTGGTCCCTAAGTTCATGTTTTGTGCAATCGAGTCCCTAAATGTTCTTTGATTGTGTTGATCTTTGAGTATGCTGATTGTATGAACATATCTAGGGTTAATGTGTATTTAGATAAGATTAAAAAGAAGAAAAAGGGTCGTTAATCAAGGTTGACTTTCAGGTTAACTTTGGTTTTCCCCGTGTAAACTTCTTAATTCGGGTCAACCGTCTAGGCCGGTTTAAGGGGGTTACAGAATGTTGTTAATCACATGACAGCCAATATAACAGATTGAAATGTTATGGAAATGTTTATGATGCATAATTTGGAAATGCATGTTTTACTTTAAGCTTTGCATATTGGTGAGTATGCATGGAAAGCTTGATTATTTTCTAGCAATGGTTTAATTGTTGTGAAGTAATTGATACTTGTTGCCTAATGTTTATATGCTAACATTTATGATGAAGTACATGGATTTTCAAAGAAGGCATGATGGATTTGAAAAGAGTGAAAAATGGTTTTGTGCATTGATGATGTTTTTGGTTTTCAGCACTCCTCACTAAGCACGTATGCTTATGCTCTCTTTTGCTCATTCATGCAGATAATTAGGCGTTTTGAGGCAGCAACCTCAAGGGATTTCCAAGAGACTTCAATAAATGTATGTCATGGTTTTGAATTAGTGTAATAAAGGCAATTGAGGATGTCCAATGCTATGAATGTTGATTGTTTCAGTATTTTCTGGTTTGGTACAAGTTTGGTATGCATATTTGGGTGTGTAAATGGCCTTTATATGTTGGTACATGCTTGGATTTGATAATTGACGTTTGATGCTTGATTTTCATAGGAAGCATGCATCTAGAATTCAATATTGATGTTAGTGTTGCTTTGATGATGTTATTGCCATGTGGTCTTGATGGTTGATGTATATTTGGGTTTCAAGTATGCTACATATATGTTAGAATGTGGTGGAATGGGTTTTGAAGTGTTAAATTTACATATTGGGCAATTGCAGACTGAAGTGTATCGATACACTTCATAGTGTATCGATACGGCTTTCATAAATGAGAGGAGTGTGCCGATACACGGGGGCGTATCAATACCCTATTGGCCACTGGTCGAGGGCGTATCGATACGGTGGCCTAGCGTATCGATACTGGGGCGTATTGATACCCTCTCTAAGGGTATTGATATGTTGTTCATTAATTTGGTTAAAACTCATCTTTGACTATTCTAAATCTTTACGTTTTGGTCCCTGTTCCGTATGGATGCAATTACATGAGTTGTAATGGTTATCTTGAGCTGAGTTTGTACAGAGAAGCATGTAATGAACTTGATTAAAGGATGGTAATCCAAATTTGGTAATAACCCTTGCAATTTGTTATGTTTACAAAATTGTCCTTAAATCTGGATTTGCTAATAATTGACGAATGCTCGCGTTGTCTTTCATTCCGCTGCTTGTTGATCACATAAGAATGTAACTTGCATCTAGTTAAGATAAAAAGAAAAAAATAGGGTCATTTATTGTTGTAAACCTTCTCAGTTTACTTCAATATTCCTTGTGTGACCCGTTCGGTTCGGTCTATCAGCTAGGCCGAGTCGAGGGGTTTATATTTGGTGGTATCAGAGCCAGGTTGCGAAAGGTTGGGATGATGGTAAGTTGTTGGTAAGTAATTGAGACATGAATACGTCTTTTTGGTAATGTTTTGTTTTGTTCGTTGAATGTTTTAAGCATGTTAATGTTGATTATGTGATGGTGATTGTAATATGAATGTGAGTTGTTGTAAGTGTTGATATTGGGGCTACATTTTAATGCTTATGATGCATGTGTGATGTGGCATGCGTGTTGTATGCTTTAAGCTATGTTGGGGGGGGGGGGGAATTGGAATGACCATTGCCTTATTACCTAGTGAAATGTTTTAAATTGAATTTGAAGTCTTGGATCCTTGCAAGAAGTTGGCCTGATCTTTTATTTGTTTATATTCATGCTTTTATGTTAATAGCACAATGGGTCCGAGGAGAGAGCTACGCTCAGGGTCAGTTGCTTCAGCTACTAAGCCGAGGAATCAGGAGAATGAAGTTCTGCCTGGTTCAAATTTACCTCCTCCACCACCACCATCTAGAGGTGAGGAGCAAGAGCAACATGGACAAGCTGGTCCGATGTTGGGTTATTTAACGCCTTTGGTACAGGCGATGACGGGAGCATTCCAGGCTGTTGTTGCTAGAGTGCAAATGCAAGCTCCTGCTGTTAGGCAAACAGGTTTACCGTTGGAGCGCTTGCGAAGTTTGGGAGGTGTGGAATATCATGGTTTATCTCCTGAGGCATCCGAGTCTTGAATGGCCAGTACGACCCAGATCTTGGATCAGATGGGGTGCAATGATGCACGAAAGATGGGTTGTGCAATGTCGTTGTTGCATGGTGATGCGTATGCCTGGTGGATGACTGTAACTGCGACCATGGAGCCAGACGAGGTGGATTGGGATTTCTTTCAGTCTGCCTTTAAAAGGAAGTATCTTGGACTCAGATACTTCGATGACAAAAAGCGGGAGTTCATGTCCCTGGTGAAAGGGAACATGACAGTGGCTGAGTACGAGGTCCAATTCGTATGATTGAGGCAGTATGCTCTAGAGTTGGTTCCGAGTGATAGGCATCATTGTGATCGCTTCCGGTATAGTTTGGGGCAGGACGTGAAGACCTTCATGATCGCATCTAATTACATGGATTTCAATGTGCTTATGACACACGCCAAGGACATAGAACATAACTTGAGGTCAATAGCTTGGGTTTGACCTCATGTGTATGTGGTTCTAGCTTTAGTAAGAGAGTTACAGATGCTGGCCCTAGTGGTGGAAAGAATAAGAGGAATCATGACCGTAGGTATCAGCCTGTGGCGAGGCGAGGTGCGCCAGCTCAGGGCGGCTAGGAGAGGTTTCAGCAGAATACATGTTGATTATGCGGTTTGCTTGAGCAGTTGAGGCGAGATTGTCATCGCGTAGTTCGTGAGGTGCAGGCTCCTGTGGCTAGGACTAATTCTTGTTGGAACTGCAGATATGTTGATCACATGAGACGTGAGTGTCCCCTGTTAGCGGGAGGTGGTCAGGGTCATGCACCTATTATTGCACCGCAGAGAGGTCGTGGGCTCGGACATGGTAAGTTCAAGATGAGGGAGTGTGGGTAGAGTGGTGTGGCTCAAGTCGTTGCGGTTCAGCCAGAGGGAGGTGGTCTTGCGAGGGTGTATGCACATCGTGAGGGACTTAACGACATCGACGTGATTGCAGGTAACATTGCCTTGCAATCCTTGTCTTTGTTAGTTTTGATTGATTCTAGATCTACGAATACATACATCTTGAGTGAGCATACACATTTTCTTGATATTCATGTTAAGATGCTAGATGTAGGAATGTAAGTAACAAGTTCTTTTGGTGAAACCGTTGTTACAAGAAAATTGTATAAGAGATGCCCTTTATCTGTTCAAGGCCATGTGTTTTTAGTTGATTTGATGGAATTGCCTTTTTATGGCTTTGATGTGTTTCTTGGAATGGACTGGTTGGTTGAGCATCGAGCTGTGGTTGATTTTGATGTTAAGCGAGTTACCTTGAAACTTGCGAATGATTACGAAATAGTAATTGTAGGCGAGAACCAAAGTTCTTGTCCAAAGCAATTTCAGCTCTTGAAGCGAGTCGGATGATGGAGATGAGTTGTGAAGCTTTCCTAGCTTATGTGATGAAACTTTGTACGAAGGAAGTGCGAGTGCAAGACATACGAACTGTTTGTGAATTTCCAGGTGTTTTTCCAGTATCGTTGCCTGGGTTGCCACCAAACATAGAAGTTGAGTTTGGTACCGAGTTGTATGAGAATACGGCTCTGTGTCCATTACTCCTTATAGCTTGACACCTAAGGAATTGAAGGAGTTGAAGATGCAACTTCAGAAGTTGCTTGATCGAGGGTTCATAAGACCAAGTGTTTCACCTTGGGCTGCGCCGATTTTGTTTGTGAAGAAGAAAGTTTGTATGATGCGTATGTGCATAGATTATCGGCAACTGAACAAGTTGACGATTAAGAACAAGTACCATTTGCTGAGGATTGTTGATTTATTTGACCAGTTTCGTGGTGCTTCAATGTTTTCGAAGATTGACTTGAGGTCTGGGTATTATCAACCAAAGGATAAGGATGTTGATGTACCTAAGACAACCTTTCGGACTAGGTATGGCCATTATGAGTTCTTGGTGATGCCCTTTGGGTTGACAAATGGCCTAGACGTTCCGAAACGGGTAGAACCGTTCCGGAACGGTTTTGCTACTGCCAGGCCCTATTCCGGAACTGGTTTCGAAACGGTCCCGCGTTTTGGAACGGATCATCCCTGTTCCGAAACATCCGACCGTTGGACACTGAAATTGTTGGTTAAATGTTTTGAAACCTTTGCGTTTTGGTCTTGAACTTTGTATATGCAATTGAATGAGTTTGAGAAGTCCGTTGGAGTTGAAATTTGGCAGGGAAGCATGAAACATGACTAATTTCATTTTGGTAACTCAAAAGTTGGTTAAGTCCTTGTAATTTTCAGAATTTACAATTTGGTCCCTAAGTTCATGTTTTGTGCAATCGAGTCCCTAAATGTTCTCTGATTGTGTTGATCTTTGAGTATGCTGATTGTATGAACATATCTAGGGTTAATGTGTATTTAGATAAGATTAAAAAGAAGAAAAAGGGTCGTTAAGACCAAGTGTTTCACCTTGGGCTGCGCCGATTTTGTTTGTGAAGAAGAAAGTTTGTATGATGCGTATGTGCATAGATTATCGGCAACTGAACAAGTTGACGATTAAGAACAAGTACCATTTGCTGAGGATTGTTGATTTATTTGACCAGTTTCGTGGTGCTTCAATGTTTTCGAAGATTGACTTGAGGTCTGGGTATTATCAACCAAAGGATAAGGATGTTGATGTACCTAAGACAACCTTTCGGACTAGGTATGGCCATTATGAGTTCTTGGTGATGCCCTTTGGGTTGACAAATGCACCGACTGCATTCATGGTTATGATGAATAGGGTGTTCCATGAGTTATTGGATCAGTTCGTGGTAGTGTTTATCGATGATATTCTTGTGTGCTCGTGTACCGGGGAGGATCATGATAAGCATTTAAGGATTGTGTTGCAAGTGCTGTTAGAAAATCAGCTTTATGCTAAGCTGATCAAGTGTGAGTTTTGGCTCAGTGAAGTGGTTTCTCTTGGACATGTGGTTTCGGCCGAGGGTATTCGGGTTGATCCACACAAGATCGAGGCGGTGAAGAGTTGGAAAACGCCTAAATCGGTGACAGAGGTGGGTAGTTTCCTTGGGTTGGTTGGATATTATCGAAGGTTTGTTGAAGGTTTTTCTAAGATTGTTGCACCTTTGACCAAGTTGTTGCAAAAGAGTGTTCACTTTGAATGGATAGATGTTAGGCAACAAGCTTTCGAGAAGTTGAAGAAAGCTTTGACCCTAGCTGCTGTCTTGATTCAGCCGGAATCGGGTAACGAGTTTGTAGTTTATAGTGATGCATCATATATCGGTTTAGGTTGCGTGTTGATTCAAGGGGAAGGTTGTAGCTTATGCATCTAAACAATTGAAGGTGCATGAGTGCAACTATCCTACTCAAGATCTAGAGCTCGCTGTAGTGGTGTTTGCTTTGAAGATTTGGAGACATTTCCTTTATGGTGAAAAGTGTGTGATTTACACCGACAATAAGAGTTTGAAGTATCTCATGTCTCAAAGGGAATTGAATCTTAGACAACGAAGATGGTTGGAGTTGCTTAAGGATTATGATTTGACGATTGAGTATCATCCTGAAAAGGCCGATGTTGTGGCTGATGCTTTGAGGAGGAAGGTAGCTGTTGAGCTGAGAGTGATGTTTGCTCGGTTGAGCATTTGGTGTTATTGCGGACTGATAGTTGAATTGCTGGTGAAACCTTCATTGATTCAGTTAATAAAAGAGAAACAATTGCTTGATGATTCATTGGTGCCTCATGTTCAGGATATAGCTCTTGGTAATGCAACGAATTTATGTTTTAATGATGATAGAGTTCTATATTTCAGAAGTCAAATAGTTGTGCACGAAAATGTTGATTTTAGGCGGGCTAATTCTTGTTGGAACTGCAGATCTGCTGATCACATGAGACGTGAGTGTCCCCTATTAATGGGAGGTGTTCAGGGTCGTGCACCTATTGTTGCACCGCAGAGAGGTCGTGGGCTCGACCGTGGTAACTTCCAAATGAGGGAGGATGGGCAGAGAGGTGTGGCTCATGTCATTGCGGTACAACCAGAGGGAGATGGTCATGCAAGGGTGTTTGCACATCGCAAGGGATGTAACGACACCGACGTGATTGCAGGTAACTTTGCCTTGCAATCATTGTCATTGTTAGTATTGATTGATTCTAGATCTACGCATTCATACATCTTGAGTGAGCATGCACATTTTCTTGATATTCATGTTAAGATGCTAGATGTAGGAATGCAAGTAACCAGCTCTTTTGGTGAAACTGTTGTTACAAGAAAACTGTATAGGAGATGCCCTTTATCTGTTTAGGGCCATGTGTTTTTAGTTGATTTGATGGAATTGCCTTTTTATGGTTTTGATGTGATTCTTTGAATGGACTGGTTGGTTGAGCATCGAGCTGTGTTGATTTTGATGTTAAGCAAGTTACCTTTAAACTTGCGGATGATTACGAAATAGTAATCGTAGGCGAGAACATGAAGTTCTTGTCCAATGCAATATCAGCTCTTGAAGCGAGTCAGATGATGGAGTTGTGTTGTGAAACTTTCCGAGCTTATGTGACGAATCTTTGTTCGAAGGAAGTGCGAGTGCAAGACATACGGACTGTATGTGAATATCTAGTGTTTTTTCGGTAGAGTTGCCTGGTTTGCCACCAAACAGAGAAGTTGAGTTTTGTATCGAGTTGTTTGAGAATACGGCTCTCATGTCTATTGCTCCTTATCGCATGACACCTAAGGAATTGAAGGAGTTGAAGACACAACTTCAGAAGTTGCTTGATCGATGGTTCATAAGGCAAAGTGTTTCTCCTTGGGGTGCGCAGGTTTTGTTAGTGAGGAAGAAATATGGTACGATGCGTATGTGCATAGATTATCAATAACTGAACAAGTTGACGATTAAGAACAAGTACCCTTTGTTGAGGATTGATGATTTGTTTGACCAGTTTCATGGTGTTTCGATGTTTTCGAAGATTGACTTGAGGTCTGGGTATTATCAACTAAAGGTTAAGGATGTGGATGTACCTAAGACAACCTATCAGACTAGGTATGGCCATTATGAGTTCTTGGTGATGTCGTTTGGGTTGAAAAATTCACCAGCTGCATTCATGGTTATGATGAATAGGGTGTTCCATGAGTTCTTGGATTAGTTCGTGGCAGTGTTTATCGATGATATTCTCATGTACTCGCGTACCGAGGAGGATTACGATAAGCATTTGAGGATTGTGTTGCAAGTTCTGTTGGAAAATCAGCTTTATGCTAAGCTGAGCAAGTGTGAGTTTTGGCTCAGCTAAGTGGTTTTTCTTGGACATGTGGTGTCAGCCGAGGTTATTCGGGTTGATCCACAGAAGATTGAGGCGGTGATAAGTTGGAAAACACCTAAATCGGTGAGAGAGGTGTGTAGCTTCCTTGGGTTTGTTGTATATTATCTAAGGTTTCTTGAAGGTTTTTCTAAGATTGTTGCACCATTGACCAAGTTGTTGCAAAGAGTGTTCGCGTTGAATGGACATGTGTTAGGCAACAAACTTTCGAGAAGTTGAAGGAAGCTTGGATACAAGCTCATGTCTCAATTCAGCCAGAATTGGGTAACGAGTTTGTAGCTTATAGTGATGCATCATATGTCAGTTTGGGTTGCGTGTTGATGCAAGGTGTGAAGGTTGGAGCTTATGCGTCTAGACAATTGAAGGTGCCTGAGCGCAACTATCCTACTCATGATCTAGAGCTCGCTGTAGTGGTGTTTGCTTTGAAGATTTGGAGACACTTCCTTTATGGTGAAAAGTGTGTGGTTTACACCGACCATAAGAGTTTGAAGTATCTCATGTCTCAAAGGGAGTTGAATCTTAGGCAACGAAGATGGTTGGAGTTGCTTAAGTGTTATGATTGATTATTGAGTATCATCCTAGAAAGGCCAATGTTGTGGCTGATGCTTTGAGTAGGAAGGTAGTTGCTAAGCTGAGAGTGATGTTTGCTCAGTTGAGTATTTGGTTAATAAAGGAAAAATAGTTGCTTGATGGTTCATTGGTGCCTCATGTTCAGGATATAGCTGTTGGTAATGCAACAAATTTCTGTTTCACCGATGATAGAGTTATATATTTCAAAAGTAGAATAGTTGTGCGGGAAAATGTTTAGTTGAGGCGGGCTAATTCTTGTTGGAACTGCAGATCTCTGATCACATGAGACGTGACTGTCCCCTATTAATGGAAGGTGGTCAGGGTAGTACACCTATTGTTGCACCGCAGAGAGGTTGTGGGCTCGGCCGTGGTAACTTCTAGATTAGGGAGGGTGTGCAGAGAGGTGTGGCTCATGTCATTGCAGAACAGCCAGAGGGAGATGGTCCTGGAAGGGTGTATGCACATCGTGAGAGACGCAACGACACCGACGTGATTGCAGGTAACTTTGCCTTGCAATCCTTGTCTTTGTTAGTATTGATTGATTCTAGATCTACGCATACATACATCTCGAGTGAGCATACACATTTTCTTGATATTCATGTTAAGATGCTAGATGTAGGAATGCAAGTAACCAGGTCTTTTGGTGAAACCGTTGTTACATGAAAACTGTATAGGAGATGCCCTTTATCTATTCAAGGCCATGTGTTTTCAGTTGATTTGATGGAATTGCCTTTTTATGGCTTTGATGTGATTCTTTGAATGGACTGGCTGGTTGAGCATCGTGCTGTGTTGATTTTGATGTTAAGCGAGTTAGCTTGAAACTTGCGGATGATTACGAAATAGTAATCGGAGGCGAGAACCTGAATTTCTTGTCCAATGAAATTTCAGCTCTTGAAGCGAGTCGGATGATGGAGTTGGGTTGTGAAGCTTTCCGAGCTTATGTAATGAATCTTTGTACGAAGGAAGTGCGAGTGCAAGACTTACGGACTGTATGTGAATATCTGGGATTTTTTCCGGTAGAGTTGTCTTGTTTGCCACCAAATAGAGAAGTTGAGTTTGGTATCGAGTTGTATGAGAATACGACTCTCGTGTCCATTGCTCCTTATCGCATGACACCTAAGGAATTGAAGGAGCTGACGACACAACTTCAGAAGTTGCTTGATCGAGGGTTCATAAGGAAAAGTGTTTTACCTTGGGGTGCGCCGGTTTTGTTTGTGAGGAAGAAAGATGGTACGATGCGTATGTGCATAGAGTATCGGCAACTGAACAAGTTGACGTTTAAGAATAAGTACTCTTTGTTGAGGATTGATGATTTGTTTGACCAGTTTCGTGATGCTTCGATGTTTTCGAAGATTGACTTGAGGTATGGGTATTATCAACTACAAGTTAAGGATGTGGATGTACCTAAGACATCCTTTCGAACTTGGTATGGCCATTATGAGTTCTTGGTGATGCCTTTTGGGTCGACAAATGCACCGGCTACATTCATGGTTATGATTAATAGGGTGTTCCATGAGTTATTGGATCAGTTCGTGGTAGTGTTTAATGATGATATTCTCATGTACTCACGTACCAAAGAGGATCACGATAAGCATTTGAGGATTGTATTGCAAGTTTTGTTGGAAAATCAGCTTTATGCTAAGTTGAGCAAGTGTGAGTTTTGGCTTAGGGAAGTGGTTTTTCTTAGACATGTGGTGTCAGCCGAGGGTATTTGAGTTGATCCACAGAAGATCAAGGTGATGATGAGTTGGAAAACACCGAAATTGGTGACAGAGGTGCGTAGCTTCCTTGGATTGGTTGGATATTATCGAAGGTTTTTCTAAGATATATGCACCTTTGACCAAGTTGTGTCAAAAGAGTGTTCGCGTTGAATGGACAGATGTTAGGCAACATGCTTTCGAGAAGTTGAAGGAAGCTTTGACGCAAGCTCCAGCCTTGATTCAGCCAGAATCGGGTAACGAGTTTGTAGTTTATAGTGATGCATCATATGTCGGTTTGGGTTGCATGTTGATGAAAGGTGGGAAGGTTGTAGCTTATGCGTCTAGACAATTGATGGTGTATGAGCACAACTATCCTACTCATGATCTAGAGCTCGTTGTAGTGGTGTTTGCTTTGAAGATTTGGAGACATTTCTGTTATGGTGAAAAGAGTGTGGTTTACACCGACCATAAGAGTTTGAAGTATCTCATGTCTCAAAGGGAGTTGAATCTTAGGCAACAAAGATGGTTGAAGTTGCTTAAGGTTTATGATTTGACGATTGAGTATCATCCTGGAAAAGCCAATGTTGTGGCTGATGCTTTGAATAGGAAGGTAGTTGTTGAGCCGAGAGTGATGTTTGCTCGGTTGAGCATTTCGCGTGACGGTTGATTAATAGTTGAGTTGCAAGTGAAACCTTCCTTGATTCAGTTAATAAAGGAGAAATAGTTGCTTGATTATTCATTTGTTCCTCATGTTCAGGATATAGCTATTGGTAATGCAACGAATTTCTGTTTCAATGATGATAGAGTTCTATGTTTCAAAAGTCGATTAGTTGTTCAAAAAAATGTTGAGTTGAGGCGGGCTGATACTTGTTGGAACTGCAGATCTGCTGATCACATGACACGTGAGTGTCCCCTGTTAGCGAGAGGTGGTCAGGGTCGTGCACCTATTATTGCACCGCAGAGAGGTCGTGGGCTCGGCCGTGGTAACTTCCAGATGAGGGAGGATTGGCAGAGAGGTGTGGCTCATGTTGTTGGGGTACAGCCAGAGGTAGGTGGTCCTACGAGGGTGTATGCACATCGCAAGCGACGTAACGACGCCGATGTGATTGCATGTACCTTTGCCTTGCAATCCTTGTCTTTGTTAGTATTGATTGATTCTAGATCTACGCATTCATACATCTTGAGTGATCATGCACATTTTCTTGATATTCATGTTAGGATGCTAGATGTAGGAATGTAAGTAACCTGCTCTTTTGGTGAAACTGTTGTTACAAGAAAACTGTATAGGAGATGCCCTTTATCTGTTCAAGGCCATGTGTTTTCAGTTGATTTGATGGAATTGCGTTTTTATGGCTTTGATGTGATTCTTGGAATGGACTGATTGGTTGAGCATCAAGCTGTGTTGATTTTGATGTTAAGCGAGTTACCTTGAAACTTGCGGATGATTACGAAATAATAATCGTAGGCGAGAACCTGAAGTTCTTGTCCAATGCAATTTCAGCTCTTGAAGCGAGTCGGATGATGGAGTTGGGTTGTGAAGCTTTCCTATCTTATGTGATGAATCTAGGTACGAAGGAAATGCGAGTGCAAGATATACGAACTGTATATGAATTTCCAGGTGTTTTTCTTGTAGAGTTGCTTGGGTTGCCACCAAACAGAGAAGTTGAGTTTGGTGTCGAATTTTATGAGAATACGGCTCTCGTGTCCATTTCTCCTTATCGCATGGCACCTAAGGTATTGAAGAAGTTGATGATGCAACTTCAGAAGTTTCTTGATCGAGGGTTCATAAGGCCAAGTGTTTCAGCTTGGGGTGCGCCGGTTTTGTTTGTGAAGACGAAGGATGGTACGATGCGTATGTGCATAGATTATTGGCAACTGAACAAGTTGACGATTAAGAACAAGTACCCTTTGCTGAGGATTGATGATTTGTTGGACCAGTTTCGTGGTACTTCGATGTTTTCGAAGATTGACTTGAGGTCTGGTTATTATCAAATAAAGGTTAAGGGTGTGGATGTACCTAAGACAACCTTTCAGACTAGGTATGGCCATTATGAGTTCTTGGTGATGTCATTTGGGTTGACAAATGCACCGACTGCATTCATCGTTATGATGAATAGGGTGTTCTATGAGTTCTTTGATCAGTTCGTGGTAGTGTTTATCGATGATATTCTCACGTACTCGTGTACCAAGGAGGATCACGATAAGCATTTAAGGATTGTGTTGCAAGTGCTGTTGGAAAATCAACTTTATGCTAAGCTGAGCAAGTGTGAGTTTTGGCTTAGGGAAGTGGTTTTTCTTGGACATGTGGTGTCAGCCGAGGGTATTCGGGTTGATCCACAAAAGATTGATGAGGTGATGAGTTGGAAAATGCCTAAATCGGTGACAGAGGTGCGTAGCTTCCTTGGGTTGGCTGGATATTATCGAAGGTTTGTTGAAGGTTTTTCTAAGATTGCTGCACCTTTGACCAAGTTGTTGCAAAAGAGTGTTCACTTTGAATGGACATATATTAGGCCACAAGCTTTTGAGAAGTTGAAGGAAGCTTTGACGCAAGATCCTGTCTTGATTCAGCCGAAATCGGGTAACGAGTTTGTAGTTTATAGTTATGCATCATTTGTCGGTTTGGGTTGCGTGTTAATGCAAGGTGGGAAGGTTGTAGCTTATGCGTCTTGACAATTGAAGGTGCATGAGCGCAACTATCCTACTCATGATCTAGAGCTTGCTGCAGTGGTGTTTGCTTTGAAGATTTGGAGACACTTCCTTTATGTTGAAAAGTATGTGGTTTACACCGACCATAAGAGTTTGAAGTATCTCATGTCTCAAAGGGAATTGAATCTTAGGCAACGAATATGGTTGGAGTTGCTTAAGGATTATGATTTGACGATTGAGTATCATCCTGGAAAGGCCAATGTTGTGGTCGATGCTTTGAGTAGAAAGGTAGCTGTTGAGCTGAGAGTGATGTTTGCTCAGTTGAGCATTTCGCGTGATGGTTGATTGATAGTTTAGTTGCAGATGAAACCTTTCTTGATTTAGTTAATAAAGGAGAAATAGTTGGTTGATGATTCATTGGTGCCTCATGTTCAGGATATAGCTGTTGGTAATGCAACATATTTCTGTTTCAATGATGATTGAGTTCTATGTTTCAAAAGTCGAATAGTTGTGCCGAAAAATGTTGAGTTGAGGCACACTATTTTGACTGAAGCTTATAGCAGTCCTTTTGCTATGCACCCTGGTAGATGTATCGTGGTTTGAAGGATGAGTACTATTGGGTGGGGTTGTAAAAGGATGTTGCTGATATTGTAAGTAAGTGTATGGTTTGCCAGCGGGTGAAGGCTCAACATCAATTTCCTTTCGGTTTGTTACAACCTTTAAGCATACCAGAATGGAAATGGGAAAGAATAACAATGGATTTTGTGTCCCGTCTGCCTTTGATAACATCTAAGAAGAAATCTATATTGGTGATTGTGGATCGTCTTACGAAGTGTGCACATTTCTTGGTTGTGCATACTACGTATACGTTGGATAAGTTAGCGAAGTTGTATATTGTCAAAATTGTGCATTTGCATGGTGTGCCTAAGTCTATAGTTTCGGATAGAGATCTGAGGTTTACAACGATGTTTTAGGAATGTTTACACCAAGCGTTAGGTACACGTTTGAATTTCAGCACTTCGTATCATCCCCAGACGGATGGACAGTCAGAGAGAGTTGTCCAGGTGCTGGAGGACATGTTGAGATGCCGTGTGATAGATTTCCAAGGTTCTTGGGAATAGTAGTTTCTTTTGGTTGAGTTTGCCTATATTAACAGCTTTCAGGCGAGTATACAAATGGCTCCGTATGAGGCCTTGTATCGGAGAAAGTGAAGAACGCCTCTTTGTTGGGCTGAGGCAGGGAAAAAGTTGGTTTTCTTTGCCAGATATGCTTAAAGGAATGACCGAGAAAGTGAAGTTTATATGTGAGCGGTTGAAGGCTTCATCGGATCGTCAGAAGTCTTACTCGGATTTAAAGTGTAGGGAGGTTGAGTATGCGGTTAGAGATCGCGTGTTCCACTGCAGGTATTTCTTGAGGAACCAACACCGATAGAGTTGATGCCAACAAAATCTCTACTGATGGAGATTGTTGAGAGACCTAAAGAAAATGGTGTTCACAAAGCTCTTAATAAAATTGGGTTTTCGCTTGACCTGCACCACATTATGACAGAAAGTTGCCATAACAACTGGTTGCCGCAACAGTTTCCTCGGCATCAAAGGATACTTTCCACCATAACGAACTTCAACAAGAATAAGGTAAGTACATGGTTGGATATTAATATGATTTTTTCTAATCACATATTCACGCCTCCAGGAAAAACAACAAGGTGGAAGGTACACATGGACTACAAGGGAACAAGGAAGAAAGGAACCTCCACCATGATAATGCAAAAACAAGCAGTTGCGAACACAATGGTCCACCCTTTTATGGGCAAAATAGTCAATCGATGGAGGGTGTGGGTGGATTACAAGAAGTATCGGAAACGACCCCCTCAAGTTCGAATAGATAAGGGAGTAGTTACTTTAGGAGATGCATGCCCATGCACTCTTAGAGTAACATGATTTTTATTTTATTTTATTCTTCCACAAATTTTTTGCTTTCGTAGATTTAGAATTTTTAAATTTTATTATTTTATTTTGTTTTTTGTTTTTGGAAGGAGTTCAAGAATCAATAGTCCAAGGAGTTGCTTCTTTTACCCACCCAACAATAGCCTAACATTTACCCGCCCACCAACCCTCCAACGGGCAGAATTTAATGTTGACAGGACAGCCTCTCCCAAAAGCTATTTAAACTCTCCAATTACATCCATCCACAATCACTTTTACCTCCTTGTGATTTCTTAAATTATCTTTGATCTTGCAATCTTTCCAATTTCTTTGGCTTTTTTTTCTTCTTGCAAATAAAATTCAACCGTCTCACAACTTATCAATGACCACAACCAGCAACCAACCAGCCTTCCAGAGACCAAGGTCAGACGTCTAGGGCAGCAACTGACGCACCTGGACCATCCGACTTTGGCTACCTCAAGGACTTCATCTCAGACGACTCTGTATGGTAGGACTGGGTGCATAACATTACAAGGAAGCTCGAACCGTCTTTCTCCCTACGAGCGAAGAGAACACAATCTGCCACCGAAGTCTGCCCTGACAGTGAAGACGGCATCGAATGAGAGGTGACCCAGAAGGCTCAACCCAGTCCGCCTTCCCGCCAACAGCCGCCGAGGGCGGCCAAGCTCTTCAAGATGGCAGCACGGAATACGGTGATCATTGGCAACGACGACAGCTCCTCTGAATCCAAACCAATTTAAGCTTCCCTCCCCTTCTTCTCTTTTATTATTCTCATCTAATCTATGCATTAATATTGTGTATGTAGGCATGCATTGAGGACAATGCTCCTCTCGAGTTTGGGTGGGGAATTAGTCCTCTAAATTTGTCTTTTCTTTTTCTTTCCTTTATTTTTGTTGTATTTTCTAGTTTTTTATGTGTTTATGTTTTAATTAGTTTCTAATTGTAACATGCCTTTATTTAAAGCATAATGAACTCTTAGTTTGAGAAATTCTTGAGTATCATTTACCCTCCGCGGTAGATGGCCTGCCTAGGCGGCAACCTTAGCATGATATTAGGTTAACTTAGAATCCTACTATGGTCTGAACTTAAAATAAAACACTCTTTGTGACTAGTTTGATTTTAGGACTTCTAGGAAACTTAGGTTTTTCACCTAGTAAACTTGGGTAGAACTTGAAGTTTTTTTTTAAAAATGCAATCGTTAAAAAAGCCTATTACCAGCAACTAGTGGTTAAATTAAAAAAAGAAACTACAGGGAAACCTAAGGGAATTAAGGTGTTTATCGAAGGTTTACTTAGAAGCTAAAGAATCATGCTTATCACAAGGAGCACACACACTCACGAGATACATAGTTCGGTTCCGGGTAAATCTTTTGTCATTCGAAGAGTTGCTAATTAGGCATAAATCTACACAGTATGTAAAGGTTGGTCAAAATGCTTTCTCGACTTAGTTTGAATATGATTTTTAGTTTTGGCATGTTATTATTAGATTGCATTGCTTGAGGACAAGCAATAGTTCGAGTTTGAGGGTGTGTTAAGTGTGCAAAAGTCCTATATTTATACCCTAGTTTAGCTCAATTATTGTTGTTCTTAAGTAAAGTTTAGGTTCCATTTAGTAGGTATCATAGACAAAATAGCATAGATTAGACAATTTGCCTTATTTGATTAAATTAGTTGATTTTTTATATATGATACTGCTCAAGTGCGTTTTCTCCATGTGCGTAGGTACCCGCCCAGGCATATGTCATCGAGGCAGCAGAGAGGGCAGATGAAGAGAAAGCTGGGAGCATTAGGAGACTTGATCGAGGAGGAAAGAACCAAAACAGAGAGTTGTGCCAACTCTACACACCATTCCATACACCCGTTGGGGTAATCAACTACTTGCCGCTGAGGCAGCACTTCAAGGACGAATGAAAAAATGCAAACTAGTATGCGATAGAAAGAGCTCATGAAGCCCGATTTTTAGAGACCACTTGCACATGCATTGGAGAGTAGCAGACAAAGAAAAGCCAAGTCAAAGTCAAGTTGAAGAAAAGTTAAATGGGAATCTATGAGTATTTAATGATCTTTTAATGAGTTGTAATCATACTCTAACTAGTATTCCTACCCTAAACCAACTTAGACCTAGGCTAATCCCTTACATATATGTAATTGACTTGAAGGAGAGAACACAATTGAGATTTGAAAGAAACTCCTTCTTGTTGAAACCCTAGTGTCGTGTAAACCCACCATGTTCTAAACCTTCCCTAGATCTAAGGGTTGGTTGCGTAGTAGTTGTGAGAGTCTTGTTGTATTTGTTTAGGATTTTAGTTTTGCAATAAAATTCAAGGTTTGTTTACTCTTGGTTCTTCATTGTCACAATCTTTATCGGGAGAGAAAAGGGCGGTAATCTTTTTGTTCAATATCAGGAGAGTTGAACTCACGAAACGAGTAAACACGGTTTTATCCAACCATAGGGTAAAGCTACTTTGGCTTAGAGATAAGTTAAGAAGTTCAGTGGCTAAAAGAGGATCCACAATCGGTTGGCGTTCTCCCTTAGATTCACGACGGGTGGTATCATCCAAGACGTGTTCGCCAATAGTACTTCAAGCTTCGGGAGAATAGGGAGTCATAGAAGGGAGACTTGTCGAACCTTGAATCATCGGTTAACTACCTAGGCAATCTCACACAATCATCGCTTTAGTTTTAGCTTCAATCAAACCAACTCCTAATATCTATGTTTTTACTTTACTTGTGCAGAAAAGTGAACTCCGAAAGCTGTCACAATCTATGTGGAGACGATATCTTAAATACTATAACTTGGCACCGTGTACACTTGCACACTCTTTGCGCATCACTTTTGATTGCAACAAGGTACAATACGAACATGCTAGTCCAGTGTTGGAAGATTTGACACCTTTAGTACATGTGATAACTGGGGGATTCCATTCTAGTCCAGTGTTGGAAGATTTGACACCTCCCAAAACTTGTGGCTGGGCAAGTGGGTTTGCCGTTAGAACGCTTGCAAAGTTTTGGGAGGCGTTGAATATCGTGGATTGTCTTCTGAAGCATCTCAGTGTTGGATGGCTAGTACGATCCAGATTTTGGATCAGATTGGGTGTAATGATGCACGCAAGCTGGGGTGTACTATCTCTTTATTGCATGGTGATACATACAGTTGGTGGACGACTATGACCACAGATATGGAACCCAATGAGGTAGATTGAGAGTTCTTCCAGGTTGCGCTTAAAAAGAAGTATCAATGAGTTATATACTTGGACGACAAGAAGCATGAGTTCATGTCCTTGGTGCAAGGAAACATGACAATGACTGAGTATGAGGTTCGGTTCATATGTCTGAGCCAGTATGCTCCGGAATTGGTATCGTGTGATAGGCATCGTTGTGATCGCTTCCGTTATGGCTTGGTGTAGGAAGTGAAGACCTTCATGCTAGCTTCCGATTATACTGATTTTGATGTGCTAGTGACGCGAGCCAATGATATAGAGCAGAGTTTGGGTTTGACCTCTCGCGTAGGTGCTTCTAGCTTGACTAAGAGAGCTACATATTTTTGTCCTAGTGGTAAACAAAATAAGAGAAACTATGATCGTAGATACCGGCCTGAAGCGAGGCAAGGTGCACTAGTTCAGAGTAACAAGGTGAGAGCTAAATAGAATACTTGTTGGACATGTGGATAGCGAGAGCATTTGAGGTGAGATTGTCCTCGTGTGCCTCAAGAGGCGTAGGCTCCTATGGCTGGGGGTAGTTAGTTCTTGTTGGAACTGTGGATCAGCTGATCAGATGAGACGTGAGTGTCCTTTATTAGCTGGAGGTGGTCATGGACGAGCACCTGTTGTTGCACCACAGAGAGGTCGTGGGCGCGGTCGTGGTCATTTCCAACCGAGGGAGGATTGACAGAGAGGGGTAGCTCATGTTGTTGTTGTTGTTCAACCAGAGGGTGGTGGTCCTGTGTGAGTGTATGAACATCACGAGGGACGTAACGACACAAATGTGATTGTAGGTACTTTCACCATGCAATCCTTGTCTCTGTTAGCCTTAAATGATTATGGATCCATGCATTAATACATCTTGAGTGAGCATGCACATTTTCTTGATATCCCTGTTGAGATGCTAGATGTAGGAATGGAAGTAACAAGCTCTTTTGGTGAAACTGTTGTTACGAGATAATTGTATAAGAGATTTCTTTTATCTGTTCAAGTCCATGTGTTTTCAATTGATTTGATGGAGATGCCTTTCTACGATTTTGATGTGATCCTTGGAATGGATTGGTTGTCTGAGCATAGAGATGTAGTTGATTTTGATGTTAAACGAGTTACCTTGAAACATGTTGATGATTACGAAGTGGTAATCGTAAGTGAGATTTTGAAATTCTTGTCCAATGCAATTTCGGCTCTTGAAGCAAGTCATATGATGGAGTTGGGTTGTGAAGCCTTTCTAGCTTATGTGATGAACCCTAGTACAAAGAAGGTGCGGGTATAGGAAATACAAACGATATGTGAGTTTCTGGGTGTCTTTCTGGAAGAGTTGTCCGGTTTTCGACCAAACAGAGAAGTTGAGTTTGTCTTTGAGTTGTATAAAAATACGACTCTAGTGTCTATTGCTCCTTGTCGAATGACACCTAAAGAGTTGAAGGAGTTGTGTAACACCCCAATTTTGGGCTTAGAAGTTTAGGGTCTGAACCGGACCGGTCTGTTAAGCGATTCGAATATAAAAGGAGGTTTTAGGGAAATCCTAGTTCGGGATGTTTTAAAAATATAGAAAAATATCTAAAAATCCTCTTTTAATGTATATATAAGGGAATGGTGAAGTCAATTTTACAAAATTAGGTTTGGAAATACTACATTTCGGTGTAGTGACCAAAATGCGATTTTTGCAAAGTTTAGTAGTGACTGTTTTGTAAAGGATTGAAACTTTGAATCTTTAAGGAGCTAATTTACCCAAAATGTTTTTCTCCAGATTTTTCCTTAATTTGGGTGATTTAATTAATGCTTTAATCAAATAAAAAGAAAAGGGAAACTACTTTTAGATTCTCATAACTACCTTTTCCTAATTTTCTCTCATTCCTTTTTCTCTCAAAATCTCATCATCCAAACACTTTTTCCCCATCAACTTTCACATAGATTTTCACTTCAATTGATGAGGTTTCAATCATCTATTGGTTCCTAATCAATCTTGCATCAAATCCTTTTGATTTCCACATTGAATTTTCAAGGAATTTGGCCCAAATCAAGGAGAAATCATCATTTAGAGGTAAGGATGTTCTTCTCCTCTAAATACTCAGTTCTTTACTGAAATTCACAAGTTGTCAATCCTTTATTAAAGTTTTATAAATGGATTTAATGTTAGAAACTTGATTTCGGCTTAAAACAAAAGATTTGGAAGAGATCTTGAGGATTTTCGTTAAAATGGATTGGGCTCTGTTTTGAGATGATTCTTTAATGTATTTTGGATGTCTAATGATGTTATAAAGGAGGTTTTATCAATTAAATCCCGAATAGGTTGTATTTCCTAAGTTTTTGCTTATGAAAATAGTTGTTTTGGAGGTGTTCTTGGTGTTCTGTTATAGATGGAGGTATATGTACGAGTTTATGTTTATTTTGGATGTTAATTGATGATTAAAAATGGTTAGAAGTGATGGATCTTGGCTGGGTTAAGTTTTTGAAGAGTTTAGAGGTGTTTTCGGTTGTGTTTGGTAGCCGAAAAGTTGGTTTTGGGTAGAGCAACGAGTTTAGGAGTGTTGGCTGAAGATTTCAATGCATGATGATGTATTAACCTCTGCTTTGATGTGTTTAAAACAGGGGAGACATCTTCGGACACTTTTGGAGTTGATCCGGAAGCTTAATTGGTCTTTCGACAAGCAAGCGAAACGAAATTGGTGAGTGGAGTTGGTTTCAGCTTTGGAAAAATTATTTGGAGGTTTGGGAGCTTAGTTTAAGTCTAAACAACTTAGCTAAGCTCAAGAGTAAGTTTTCGGAAAAACTCCCTCGGATGTGCTGTGAAGTGTTTTGATGCATTGGTTATAAATTGCATGTTTAAATTCTGTTTTGAAAGCATGTTTTAGCATGGTTAATGCTGGTTTTGAAAGCCATGTATTGAAGGATGCTCAAGGTAAGAGATCCTTGGTTTGACATATTATTAATATGGTTTTGATGCATAGTGATGCATGATGTTAAATGGATTTGATTAATGTTTTCCAACAGTGAATTGTTGATGGTATATGATGTATATTGGCAAGTGATGTAATGGTTTTAAAGTACTTGAATCAGATATAGTTAGCCGTCTATAGGATTGGGTGCACCGTGAATAAAGTTTCCTTGGATGTTGAGGGGTTGTGATTATATCGTAACTCCATCCAAGTACCCTAACGATTGAGGTAAGATCACAATGGTGGTTAAAAGTCCGTGTGTGGATCTTGTGTTATGTATCCCTTACTCTCGTTAGTGGAATTATACAACTACCGGTGAGTGGTGTTGAGGGGTTGTGATTGTACCGTTATACTCCACCATGGGTGTCGCATCAATGGAGGGATTTGCTCTTGAGTGTGAACCTTATATAGTCCAGTAGTGTGTATGAAGCGTGTGGGACCACGCTTGTAATCCGCGTATCCGATTGTGTTTTTGTGTTGAAATGGTTATGAATTATCACTTGAAAGCCAATATATTATAATTGAATGTAATGAATCATGAGATACTTGAAAAAGATGCAAGGTAGCATGAGAAAGAGATATGCTTGTGTTTTAAAAGCTTTGATGAAAGTGTTTTCTAAAAATGCATTGTCGAATTGGTTTTGTTTAGAACATGCCTCACTAAGCATTTGTGCTTACGCTCTCTTTTACCAATAATGCAGATAATTGAAGTGTTAAGGGCAACAAGGAAGTCAAGAGTGTCCAAGGGAAACCAAGCTCATGTATGGTGACGTTTTCGTACACTATTAGTTTTGATAAATTGGCAATGGTTACCTAAGATGTGTTTTGGGAGATGTGTTGAACTCCCTAGGTTGTGGCAAGTTTCTTTTGATGGTTTGAATTTGTAAATGGCCTTTAAGTGCTTGTTTTGAAGTTTGGTTGCTTACTTGGTTTTAAATAATAGGAAACATGCCTCTAGTTATGTCATATATCATGTTTGATGCTATGAATATGAGTAGGAGTTCTAAACATGCACCTTATATGTTTGATGACTTGTTGGTATGCTTGGGAAGTCATTAGGATGAGTTTGAATGGTTTTGAGCATGAAAAACCAGCAAAATCTGCAGTTTCTGGGCAAACCGTATCGAAACACTCTCTGGCGTTTCGAAACGGGGGCCTGTAATGGCCTTCGTGTTTCGAAACGGCTGGATGTTGTTTCGTAACGATTTGGCTACTAGAGAGCCGTGTTTCATAACCAGTATCAAAACGGGTGAGTGATGCCCCGCGTTTCGATACAGGTGTTATGTGTTTCGAAATAGGTGACCGTTGGGCACCAATTTGAATGTTGCTGAAGTTTGCGAGTTTTATGTTTTAGTCCCGAAAGTTGTAATTGCAATTGTATGAGCTCGAGATGTCCAATTAAGGTGAAATTTTACAGGGAAGCATGTAATATGACTAATTTCATATTGGTAACTTTAAAATCAGTTATGACCTTCTAGTTTACAAAATTTTCATTTTGGTCCCTTTTCTTGTGTTAAGTGCAATTGAGTCCCGGTTTGTTATCCGATCGCTGTGCCTTTCTCAAATAAGTTTTATGGGAACTCACTTAGGGTTAACATGCATCTAGACAAGATTAAAAAGAAAAAAAGGGTTGTGAATTAAGGTTGACTTTCAGGTTGACTTTGGTTTTCCCCGTGTAATCTTCGTATTTCGGGTCAACCGTCTAGGCCGGGCTAAGGGGGTTACAAGTTGAAGACGCAACTTCAAGAGTTGCTTGATCGAGGGTTCATAAGGCCAAGTATTTCACCTTGGTGTGCACCGATTTTGTTTGCTAATAAGAAGGATGGCATGATACGTATGTGTATAGATTATTGGAAACTTAACAAGTTGACGATTAAGAATAAGTACCCTTTGCTAAGAATTGATGATTTGTTTGACCAGTTTCGAGGTGCTTCAGTGTTTTTGAAGATTGATTTGAGATCTTGATATTATCAAATGAAGCCTAAGGATGTAGATGTACCTAAGATAACTTTTTAGACAAGGTACATGCATTATAAGTTCTTAGTGATGTCATTTGGGTTAACGAACGCACCGACTGCATTCATGGATATGACGAATCGTGTGTTCCATGAGTTTTTAGATCAGTTTGTGGTAGTGTTTATCGATTATATTCTCATGTACTCGCATACCGAGGAGGATCATGATAAGCATTTGAGGATTGTGTTGCAAGTATTGTTGGAGATTCAGCTTTATGGTAAGCTGAGCAAGTGTGAGTTTTGGCTTAGGGAAGTTTTCTTTCTTGGATATGTAGTGTCGGCCGAGGGAATTCTGGTTCACCCACACAAGATTGAGGCGATAATGAATTTGAAAACGCCTAAATCGGTGACTGAAGTGTATAGTTTCCTTGGTTTGGCTGGATATAATCGAAGGTTTGTTGAGGGTTTCTCTAAGATTGTTGTGTCGTTGACTAAGTTGTTGCAAAATAATGTTCGATTTGAGTGGATAGATGTTAGACAACAAGCTTTCGAGAGGTTGAAGGAAGCTTTGACGCAAGCTCATGTCTTGATTCAACTAGAATCGATTATGGAGTTTGTGGTTTACAGTGATGCGTCATATGTTGGTCTAGGTTTTGTGTTGATGCAAGGTGGGAAGGTTATGTCATATGCATCTAGACAATTGAAGGTGCATGAGCGCAACTATCCTACTCATGATCTAGAGCTTGATGCAGTTGTGTTGCCTTGAAGATTTGGAGGCATTACCTTTACGGTGAGAAGTGTGTGGTTTACACAGGTCACAAGGCTTTGAAATATCTAATGACCCAGAGAGAGTTGAATCTTAGGCAACGAAGATGGTTGGAGTTGCTTAAGGATTGTGATCTAACGATGGAGTACCATCTTTGAAAGGACAATGTTGTGGCCGATTCTTTGAGTAGAAAGGTGGTTGTTGAGTTGAGAGCGATGTTTGCTCGGTTGAGTATATCGCGTGATGGTGGGTTTATAGACGAGTTACAAGTGAAACCTTCCTTAATTCATTTAATTAAGGATAAGCAGTTGTTTGATGATTCTTTGGTGCCTCATGTTAAGGATATAGCTGACAGTAATGCAACATATTTCTGTTTCAATGATGATGGTGTTTTATGCTTTTAAAGTCGGGTAGTTGTGCTGGAGGATGTTGAGTTTAGGCGCACTATTTTGACTAAAGCTCATAGTAGTCCTTTTGCTCTGCTTCCTGCTAATACAACGATGTATCTTGGTTTGAAAGATGAGTACTATTGGGTTGGGTTGGGTTGAAAAATGATGTTGCTGATTTTGTGAGCAAGTATATGGTTTGTCAATGTGTGAAAGCTAAGCACCAGTTTTCTTCCGGTTTGTTGCAACCTTTGAGGATACCGAAATGGAAATGGAAAAGGATTACAATGGATTTTGTGTCTGGTTACCTTTAACACCATCAAAGAAGAACTCTGTTTGGGTGATTGTAGATCGTCTTATGAATTGTGCGCATTTCTTGGCTTTGCATACTATGTATACGTTGGATAAGCTAGCAAAGTTGTATATTGTTGAGATTGTGCGTTTACATGGTGTGCCTAAATCTATAGTTTCCGATAGAGATCTGAGGTTTACAATGAGGTTTTGGGAGTGTCTACACCAAGCGTTGAGTACACACTGGAATTTCTGCACTTCATATCATCCTCAGATGGATGGATAGTTGGAGCGAGTTATCCAAGTTCTGGAGGATATGTTGAGATGTTGTGTTATAGATTTCCAATGTTCTTGGGTAAAGCAGTTGCCCTTGGTAGAATTTTCCTATAATAATAGTTTCCAGTAA
The DNA here is from genome assembly GCA_958450335.1 of Hibiscus tridactylites. Classification (NCBI taxonomy): domain Eukaryota; kingdom Viridiplantae; phylum Streptophyta; class Magnoliopsida; order Malvales; family Malvaceae; genus Hibiscus; species Hibiscus tridactylites. The sequence continues at coordinate 30,717,600 of OY288276.1, forward strand.
AGTATACAAATGGCTCCGTATGAAGCTTTGTATGGAAGAAAGTGTAGAACGCCTCTTTGTTGGGCTGAGGCGGGGAAAAAGTTGGTTTCCTTGCCAGATTTGCTAAAGGGATCAACTGAGAAAGTGAAGCTCATATGTGAGCGGTTGAAAGCTGCATCGGATCGTCGAAATTCCTACGCGAATTTGAATAGTAAGAAGATTGAGTTTGCGGTTGGAGATCGCATGTTTCTGAAGGTATCACCTTGGAAGAAGGTGATGAGATTTGGACGTAAGGGTAAGCTTAGTCCAAGCTTTATTGGATCTTATTAGGTTGTGGAGCGTGTTGGTCCTGTTGTATATCAGTTGAGGTTGCTTTTCGAGTTGGAGAAAATCCATGATGTGTTTCATGTTTCAATGTTGTGAAGGAATAGATCGGATCCGTCTCATGTGATGCCTATTGAGGAGATTGAGTTGAATCTTGATTTATCTTATGATGAGGAACCAGTGGGGATCTTTGATTCTAGTACCAAAGTCCTTCGTGGTAAAATGATTGAACTTGTGAAGGTGTTGTGGTGACATCGAGAAGTTGAAGAAGCCACGTGGGAGAGCAGGGCGGACATGTTTAAGCAGTTTCTGCATCTTTTTCCTTTAGGTAAAATTTTGAGGACGAAATTTTCTAAGTGGGGGAGAGTTGTAACGCCCCAGTTTTGGGCGTAGTTGTTTTAGGCATTGGTTTAGGTTAGTCGAACCTAGAATTGGTGATTCGAAGCTTTAGAAGCGGTTCGGGGAAAATGTAGTATGGGATGTGATAAAATTATAATAAAAACTGGAAAAATATTTTAAAACATATATTAAAGGATGGTCAAATCGATTTTAGAAAACGGGTTTTGGAAAGTCAAGATTTTTGGAAAGTGGCCATTTTGTAAAAAAAATGCAAAATTGGTTTTTAAGGACTAAATTAAAAAGGGCACAAGACCTAGAATCTTTAGGGATCTTACATGTGTTTAAAAGCCTTTTCCCTTAATTTGACCAGTTTTAAAATAGTATTTTTAAAAGGAATGAAAAGAAAAGCTTTTAATTAATTAAAAGGGATTTTTAATGAGATCAAAACGATTTTACGTAACTTCCATTTCCACACATTCTTAATAGTCAAACACTTTCTTTTCTCTCAAAAAGCTCAGATTCTATCATCTTTTCTCTTTCTATTTGATTTCCTAAAAGTGATCAGTTTGTGGTAGTGTTTTTAGATCAGTTTGTGGTAGTGTTTATCGATTATATTCTCATGTACTCGCATACCGAGGAGGATCATGATAAGCATTTGAGGATTGTGTTGCAAGTATTGTTGGAGATTCAGCTTTATGGTAAGCTGAGCAAGTGTGAGTTTTGGCTTAGGGAAGTTTTCTTTCTTGGATATGTAGTGTCGGCTGAGGGAATTCTGGTTCACCCACACAAGATTGAGGCGATAATGAATTTGAAAACGCCTAAATCGGTGACTGAAGTGCATAGTTTCCTTGGTTTGGCTGGATATAATCGAAGGTTTGTTGAGGGTTTCTCTAAGATTGTTGTGTCGTTGACTAAGTTGTTGCAAAATAATGTTCGATTTGAGTTGATAGATGTTAGACAACAAGCTTTCGAGAGGTTGAAGGAAGCTTTGACGCAAGCTCATGTCTTGATTCAACTAGAATCGATTATGGAGTTTGTGGTTTACAGTGATGCGTCATATGTTGGTCTAGGTTGTGTGTTGATGCAAGGTGGGAAGGTTATGTCATATGCATCTAGACAATTGAAGGTGCATGAGCGCAACTATCCTACTCATGATCTAGAGATGGCTGCAGTTGTGTTGCCTTGAAGATTTGGAGGCATTACCTTTACAGTGAGAAGTGTGTGGTTTACACAGGTCACAAGGCTTTGAAATATCTAATGACCCAGAGAGAGTTGAATCTTAGGCAACGAAGATGGTTGGAGTTGCTTAAGGATTGCGATCTAACGATGGGGTACCATCTTGGAAAGGACAATGTTGTGGCCGATTCTTTGAGTAGAAAGGTGGCTGTTGAGTTGAGAGTGATGTTTACTCGGTTGAGTATATCGCGTGATGGTGGGTTTATAGACGAGTTACAAGTGAAACCTTCCTTAATTCAGTTAATTAAGGATAAGCAGTTGCTTGATGATTCTTTGGTGCCTCATGTTAAGGATATAGCTGACAATAATGCAACATATTTCTGTTTCAATGATGATGGTGTTTTATGCTTTTAAAGTCGGGTAGTTGTGCTGGAGGATGTTGACTTTAGGCGCACTATTTTGACTAAAGCTCATAGCAGTCCTTTTGCTATGCATCCTGCTAGTACAACGATGTATCGTGGTTTGAAAGATGAGTACTATTGGGTTGGGTTGGGTTGAAAAAGGATGTTGCTGATTTTGTGAGCAAGTATATGGTTTGTCAATGTGTGAAAGCTAAGCACCAGTTTTCTTCCGGTTTGTTGCAACCTTTGAGGATACCGAAATGGAAATGGAAAAGGATTACAATGGATTTTGTGTCTGGTTACCTTTAACACCATCAAAGAAGAACTCTGTTTGGGTGATTGTAGATCGTCTTATGAATTATGCGCATTTCTTGGCTTTGCATACTATGTATACGTTGGATAAGCTAGCAAAGTTGTATATTGTTGAGATTGTGCGTTTACATGGTGTGCCTAAATCTATAGTTTCCGATAGAGATCCGAGGTTTACAATGAGGATTTGGGAGTGTCTACACCAAGCGTTGAGTACACACTGGAATTTCTGCACTTCATATCATCCTCAGATGGATGGATAGTTGGAGCGAGTTATCCAAGTTCTGGAGGATATGTTGAGATGTTGTGTTATAGATTTCCAATGTTCTTGGGTAAAGCAGTTGCCCTTGGTAGAATTTTCCTATAATAATAGTTTCCAGTAAAGTATACAAATGGCTCCGTATGAAGCTTTGTATGGAAGAAAGTGTAGAACGCCTCTTTGTTGGGCTGAGGCGGGGAAAAAGTTGGTTTCCTTGCCAGATTTGCTAAAGGGATCAACTGAGAAAGTGAAGCTCATATGTGAGCGGTTGAAAGCTGTATCGGATCGTCGAAATTCCTACGCGAATTTGAATAGTAAGAAGATTGAGTTTGCGGTTGGAGATCGCATGTTCCTGAAGGTATCACCTTGGAAGAAGGTGATGAGATTTGGACGTAAGGGTAAGCTTAGTCCAAGCTTTATTGGATCTTATTAGGTTGTGGAGCGTGTTGGTCCTGTTGTATATCGGTTGAGGTTGCTTTTCGAGTTGGAGAAAATCCATGAGGTGTTTCATTTTTCAATGTTGCGAAGGAATAGATCGAATTCGTCTCATGTGATGCCTATTGAGGAGATTGAGTTGAATCTTGATTTATCTTATGATGAGGAACCAGTGGGGATCTTTGATTCTAGTACCAAAGTCCTTCGTGGTAAAATGATTGAACTTGTGAAGGTGTTGTGGTGACATCGAGAAGTTGAAGAAGCCACGTGGGAGAGCAGGGCGGACATGTTTAAGCAGTTTCTGCATCTTTTTCCTTTAGGTAAAATTTTGAGGACGAAATTTCCTAAGTGGGGGAGAGTTGTAACGCCCCAGTTTTGGGCATAGTTGTTTTAAGCATTGGTTTAGGTTAGTCGAACCTAGAATTGGTGATTCGAAGCTTTAGAAGCGGTTCGGGGAAAATGTAGTCTGGGATGTGATAAAATTATAATAAAAACTGGAAAAATATTTTAAAACATATATTGAAGGATGGTCAAATCGATTTTAGAAAACGGGTTTTGGAAAGTCAAGATTTTTGGAAAGTGGCCATTTTGTAAAAAACTTGCAAAATTGGTTTTTAAGGACTAAATTAAAAAGGGGACAAGACCTAGAATCTTTAGGGATCTTACATGTGTTTAAAAGCCTTTTCCCTTAATTTGACCAGTTTTAAAATAGTATTTTTAAAAGGAATGAAAAGAAAAGCTTTTAATTAATTAAAAGGGATTTTTAATGAGATCAAAACGATTGTACGTAACTTCCATTTCCACACATTCTTAATAGTCAAACACTTTCTTTTCTCTCAAAAAGCTCAGATTCTATCATCTTTTCTCTTTCTTTTTAATTTCCTAAAAGTGATCTATCAATTTAATCAATGGAGCTTTGAGGTTTGCTTGCAAAATCTTTGTCAATTGAGGGAAAAATTTAAGATTGGAGATAAGAGCTGATCAACCCTCTAATCAAGGTTCTTTAGTGAAATTCCCAAGTCTTGTGCTTCCTAAATATTGTTATTAACTGAGTTTTATGATTTGAATAATGAAAAGTTGGTTAAAATGACTTTGTTGATGATTTTCCAAGATTTTCGTTTGAGCACGATTTTGATTGATTTGAGAATGATTTTAAAGTTGTTTTGGATGTTAAATGATGTTAAAGTAAAGACTTAATCATAGTAATCCCCTATTAGGTTGGATATTTAAAGTTTAGGTTGTTACTTTTGGGTTTTTGGCTTGGAAATGTGAAATCTGAGTTGCTGGAGGTATAAAGATGATATTAGGATGTTTTTGGATGTTGATTTATGGTTAAAATGTGATGGAAGTGTTTGTTGATGGCTGGGTTAAGTTTCAAGTAAGATAGATTCAGTTTTCGGTTGTTTCGGATAGGCTTTTTGGTGCCTTTGGGCAGAGCTGCGGGTTTTTAGTGTTTTCTAGTGTTTTTAATACATTTATATGCATTAATCCTCTGTTACTGTGTGGTATAAATATGGGAGGATTCTTTGGAAGCATCTGACAAAGTTCTGGGGACTTCGGATGCTTGATTTTTGCGTCGTCGATTGAGGTTTCGCGAGTCGGTGAGTGGAAATAGGATTTCCAGCTTTGAAACACCTTAAGAGTGGTTTTGGGAACTTAGTGTTAGCTTGAAACACTTTACTAAGTTCGGAAGTAAGTAAAGTGATTTTCTCCTTCGGATTGTGCTATTATGAGCTTGCTAATGCACTTGACTTTATAAGTGTTTACCTATTGTTTTAAGTATGTTTTCATGTAAGAGATTTACTGTTTATGATGCCATGTTGTTAAAGGATGCACTAGGTAAGTGATCCTTGTATGTATATGCTTATACATAAGTAATGTAGCATGGTTTTATGATTGGATTATGGCTTGTTGTGAATACTTTGAAAATAGTGATGATTGTATTAAATGAGAATTATATTGGCAAGTGATGTTGTGTAAATTGGTTTACAAATGAAATCAGGTACAGTTAGCCAGCTATAGGATTGACTGCACTATAAACAAGTCGCCTTGGATGTTGAGGTGTTGTGAATGTACCGAAAACTCCATCCAAGTACCCTAATGATTGAGGAAATTGAGTTGTGTCCCGTATCTTGTTAGTGGAGTTACACATCTACCGATGAGTGGTGTTGAGGGGTTGAAAGGTACTGAATACTCCACCACAGGTGTCACAACGGTGAAGGGTAGCTCTCGTGTGTGAACCTTGAGATGCCAATATGTTTTGAGAAATGAGTATGTTGATGATCACTTATGGGCCAATATAATTGATAAATTGTTATGAAATGTTTATAGATGCATAATGTGAAAAATGCATGTTTTACCTTTTTAAGCATTGTATATGGTAACTATGCATAGAAAAGCTTGAAATGAGTTTTTAGCAAATGATTTGCTGTTGAAGTATGTAATACTTGTTGCATGGTGTATAACAAGCTGATTTTATTAATGAGGTGCATGGATTTCAAAGAGGGCATGATGGTTTCCAAATGGTGTAAAATGATTTTAAGTGTTGATGGTATTTTGAGTTTTGAGCACTCCTCACTAAGCTTGTATGCTTGCACTCCCTTTTGTCCATCAATGCAGATAATTAAGTGTTTGGAGGCAGCAACTTGCAAAGGGATCTAAGAAGACTTCACCATTCAAATGTATGTTTCATTTTATAGACTAGAGTAATAAGGGCAATGGGGAATCCATGGTTTATTTGGGAGATGTGTTGAAACTCCCTATTTGAGGATGTTTGGTTTCTGATTTTATGATTGTAAACGGCCTCTTTGTGTTCTAAGCCTTGGTTTAAGTTTTAAGTTTTAACTTTTAGATGCTTTAATTTCATAGGAAGCATGCCTTTAGAATACTTTGATGATGATTGCCACGTTATGATGTTGTTGTTGCCAAGTATACATGAGGGTTGATGATTACATGAGTTATATGTATGTTTGAAAGTATGTGGGGTTGATTAGTGTGGGTTTAATTAGTTAAACGAGTAAAATTTGTAATTGCAGACTGCAGGGTATCCATACCCTCCTTAGGGTATCGGTATGGCCTTTGTGATTTGAATTTTGAATGTTGCTTTCGTGGAGGGTGGTATCGATACCCTCTCAAAGGGTATCAATACGCTGGTAGTTTAGTTAGTTGAAAGTCATCTTTGAATATTCTGAAACATTACGTTTTGGTTTCTGAATGTTGTGAATGTAATTAAATGAGTTTGAATGATTATTTTGAGTTGTGTTTTGATAGAGATGCATGCAATATGATTAATCAAAATTTGGTAATTTAAAAATCGGGAAAATCCTTGTAAAGTGGCAAGCTTAAAGGTTGTCTATGCACAAAATTGATGTTCGATTAATGTTATAATTGATCCTCTGCAACATTAAACACTTAGGGCTGTAACGAGCATCTAGATAAGATAAAAGAAAAAAATACGGTCGTTTATTGAGGTAAACCTTCTCGGTTTACTTCAATATTCCCCGTGTGACCCGTTCGGTTTGGTCTATCGGCTAGGCCGGGTTGAGGGGTTACAATTGAGATGCATTGATCCTCTGTTCTTGTGTAGTATAAAGAGGGGACAACGTATCGGAAGCAATCAATAATGTTTCGTGAGCTTCGAATGCTTGGATTCGAGTCGACTAATCAAGGTTTCGCGTGTCGGTGAGTGAGAATGTGGATTTCAGTTTTGAAATGCTTTAAAGGTGGTTTTGGGAACTTATATGTAAGCTTTAAACGGTTGTCTAAGTTCGGAAGTAAGTATAAGGAATTTCTCCCTCGGATTGTGCTATTATGGATTTGTGTATGCACTATATTTTAAATGTATATTACCTACTGTTAAAGCATGTTTTAAAGTAAGCGATTTACTGTTTTGATGATGTGATGTTGAAGGATGCACATGGTAAGTGATCCTTGTAAGTATATGTTCTATACTTGTGATTTTAAGCATGGTTTAATGCTTGGAAATATGATTTATTGATGATGCTTTGAAAATAGTGAGGTATGTGGTTAAATGTGAATTACATTGGCAAGTGATGTTGTGAAATGATTTATAAATGATTTCGAATATAGTTAGCTGGTTATAGGATTGAGTGCACTATAAAAAGTTGCCTTGGATGTCGAGGGGTTGGTGTCTCGTGTCTCCGTCCAAGTACCCTAACGATCGTGGAGGTTGGTGTCCCTTCTCTCGTTAGTGGGTTAAGCATCTAATCGAAGATGGGGTTGGTGTCCCCGTGGGTTGCGATTGTACCTGGTTGATATACGACCTTTGGTTGTGAATGTACCAGTTCTGGTTAATATGGCTTGAAATGTTGACTGGACACTTGTTGAATCTGTGTATCCGATATGTGGTTTTGAGATATGAACTTGCTTAATGATCACTTGTAAGCCAATATAATTGATGATGCATCATGAAATGGTTTATGTTGCATAATGTGGTTTATGCATGTTTTACTCTTTAAAGCTTTGCATATGGTGGCTATGCACGGGAAGCCTTAAATTGAGTGTGAAATTGGAACGTTTTGTTGATTCATGATACTGTAGCATGAGGTTTAATATGCTTATTTTTGTTTAAGGAAAGTGCATGTTTTTAAAGGGCATGATGGTTTTCAAATGATGTTTTAGGAAATTGAAATGGGATTTCAATGTGGACATGGAAAATGGTTTCAATGCATTAATGGTGTTTTGTTTTTGAGCCTCCTCACTAAGCCTTGCGTGCTTACGCTCTCATTTGTAAATCAATGTAGATAATTGATGTATTGAAGGTAGCAAGGGATCACAAGAGACTTCATTTGCAAATGTATGTTTCGGTTAGACTATACCTAATAAGGGCAATGGTGGATCTGTTGCCTTTTGGGAGATTTGTGGAAACTCCCTTTTGAGCAAGCGTTAATTGCTGTTTTAGACTTGTAAATGGCATTTGGTAATTGGATTATGCTTTACTTTGCATTTTGGCATATTTCTTGGCTTGTTTCTAGGTTGCATGCCTATAGTTTACCTTTGATGCAATTTGCCATGTTATGATGATGAAAATGCCATGAATGACTTACAACTGATGTTTAGACATGATTTATGCATGTTGTAAGCATGTTGAGATGATTATGAAATCCTTGAAGTGTAAAAAACACAAAAAAGTGTCATTACAGGCCCAGGTGTTTTGGTACGCCCAAGGTTGTACCGAGACGGTGAGCCTGAAATGGCCTAGGGGTTTCGAAACAAGGGGGAAGTGTTTCGATATAGGCTCCTTCAAATTGGCTACTGGAAACTCGAGTTCCAAAACACTTAAAGAGGTGTTTCGGTACGAGCTCGAGTTTTGAAACAATGGACCAGTTCCGAAACAAGGTTTTTCAATACAGGGCAATGTGTATCGAAACGCCCAACCTATTAAGTTAGTTATTGGAATCTTTTGAGTTTTGTTTCTTCACATTTCAGTCCCTGAATGTTGTGGATGTAATGAAATGAGTTTTGATTATCGTTTTGAGTAGAGACTTGTCATAATGGCATGTAATGTGACTAATTAAACGTTGGTAACTTGAAAATTGAATAAGTCCATGTAATTTGCTAAAAATACAAAATGGTCCCTAAATCGTGATTGAATTCAATTGAATGCCTAATCAATGTTTGCTTGAGATGTTAATCGTTTCATAGTGAGTCTTTACATATAGGATAATGATGAGCATCTAAACAAGATAAAAAGAAAAAAAAGAGGGTCGTTTATTAAGGTAAACCTACTTGGTTTACTTCAATATTCTCCGTGTGACTCGTTCGGTTTGGTCTTTCACCCAGACTGGGTCGACGGGGTTATATAGGGGCCCGAGCATACTGGATAATAGTTGGAGTAGCTCGCACAGCTTGTTCAGCTCTCATTAAGGTCAAAAATCGCTCTGATACCAAAAATGTTAAATTGCTAAACTAACTCTAGCTCTGATGCCAAAAATATAACACCCATTCACAGTCTAGTCGAGAACCAGGTCGAAACGTATTACCTAAGTCTAAAACGATGAACGGTGCAACAATTTCATAATCAATGGTACATTAACCGATGATATTATAACAATACGATGGGGGTAACAATCTAATACAAAGCTATAATTATCATTTCGGGGTCAATTTGAAATTTTACAAACCTTAGAGACTAATATGTAAATTTAATAAAATAGGGGACCCTTACTAAAATTAAACTCGCTATAGAAAAATTCAACCTATGAATGATGTGTATGCAAATTTCCAGGTTATTCCAATGTCATTTACACTTTTGAATTAGCAGACCAATAATCAAAGACTAATATGTCATATTTCAAACCTATTTCATTAGCTTATAACTGATTTACCCGTATCGATATCAATACTCAAGAGGTCGTACGGATACGCCTTGCACATTTTATAAATTATCAGATTCCAGTGATCAAAACTCGTATCGATACAGTTCTAGCCATATGGGTACACCTGAGGTCGTATCGATGCAGTTTTACATCCAAATTTCAGTGTTGACTTTTTGTACCGAAATGCCCTTTAACATACTGATACGCCATGTTGACCAGAGTTGACTTGGTTCAAATACGCCTTGCTTTGTAATAACAGAATTTATCCAGTTTTTAATCAAATTAACCTATCATAAAGTGTCCAAATTCAATGAAATTTTACTAGTAAGGCTACAATACTATAATATACCAACATGCTAAATTTCATGATCATATGAATATGTTTACTATGTTTTCACCTTTAAGAGCTGATTATGCCAAAATTTGTTACTTTCAGCCAATACTAAAACACTATTTAGAGCCATTAAAACTTACACACATTATAAGCATTACGTACACAACAAAAGACCAAAAGTAACTAGTTCAACTACTTTGTCACCGTACTAGGAGTTCAAAAGTACAATAAACAATACTTGTAGACTCGTAGTAACTTGTTAAACCTTCGACTCCTCTGATCTCGCAACGATATTTCCTTTAACCTGAAATAGAGGAGATGAAATGCATTATGCATACCTTGCCTAGTGAGGTAGTCAAAATAATATAAATTATAATAAAATGCATCTTAAATCATGCTTATCAATGGAAATGTAATCAATGATTCTCAATGACAATAATTTTCATGTTTCAATTAATTTCCTTGGATCGAATCAAGATAGTGGATATGTGAATTCCTACACCTCGCCAAATCAATAAATGGTCTAGTCCCCCTACCTCGCAAAATGACCAATATGAAAATCATCCCTCTACCTTTCCACAATAAAGGACATTACCAAGGACCGTAGTCCACCCGTACCAATGAGCTCATGAATTCTATGGCATGCCAATTGTATCCAATGTCCCTTCGAATCCAAGGTTCAATAGCAATATCGATGTCCAATAGTTTCAATGGCAATATCAATGATCAATATTTCAATACCAATTTCTAGAAAACATTAACAATACAAATTTCCATGTTTAATGACAATATCTATATCAATATGTAATGCCCCGATTTTGGGCTTAGATGTTTTGGTGAGTTGGGTTGGACCGATGGAACCGGTGACAGTTATTCGAATCGTTTAAAAGGTGGTTTAGGGAGATCGGAGTTTGGGATAGGATAAAAATGTCTAAAATCCTCTAAAATGGTGTTTAAGAGGTTGGTGAAATCAATTTTGCAAAACGGGTTTTCGAAAGTATACATTTTGGGTAGTGACCAAAATGTAAAGATTTAAAAGATGGAAAAAATGGATTTTTCAAGAAGAGTCAAAACCTTAGAATCTTTAGGGAGCTACTTGGAAATTATGTCTTTTCCCTAATTTCGCATGTGTTTTAAATGCTATTAAAAACTAAAAGGCTTTTAATTTTGGTTAACTAAAGATGTTAGTTAATTAGTTAATGGAAAATTTTGACGAGCTTTCATTTCACTCTTTCACTTCCGCCAAACACTTCCCATTTTCTCTCAAATTTCTAGATTTTCTTTCTCTCAAACCCTCTCTTGATTCTTACCTTTTCTCCATTGATTTCTTCAATTTTCCTTCAAGTTTCTTCAAGCAAAACTTGTCAAATTGGAGGAGAAGCAAGGATTAGAGGTAACTCTCGTGCTATACCTCTAATCTAAGTTCTTCAATGAAATTCCAAAGATCTTTGACTCTTTAATACTGATTTTGATTGAGGCTTTGTTGTTAAAATATTAAACTATTGAAACTTGATGAAAAATTGGCTTAAAATGTGATTTTCAGACTTTGATTGATTTGGTTGTTTTGAGATTGTTTCCAAATGAGTTTTGAAATGTTTTTGATGTTGAAATGGAGTCTTAATCATATAGATCCCGAAATCTTTGAGATCTATAGTTTTTGGAGTGTTTTTGGGTGAGTTTTTTAGGTGTTTTGAGGATTTTGAGTTGCTGGAGGTATAATGATGGTTTTAGGTTGTTTTTGGATGTTGATTAATGCTTAGATTGTGTTGGATGAGTTGGGTAATGGCTGGGTTGAAGTTTAAGGTCAATCGATTTAGTTTTTGGTTGTTTCAGATGGGTGTTTTGATGCTTTAGAGCAGTGCTACGTGATTTCTTGTGTGTGCTGGAGTTGTGGATGCATTATAATGCATCGAACCTTTGTTTTGATGTTTTGAAAATAGGGGACATTAATCCGGAAGCAAACGAGGTGTTTTTGGAGGCTTTGAAATGTCGTTAGTTGCATTGGCAAGCGTGGTTTCGCAATTCGGTGAGTGGAATTTGGTTTTCCAGCGTGTAAATATTTTAAAAAGATTTTGGGAATCTTTCCCTCGATTGTGGTAGTTAAGAGCCTTTGGTTGCACTTGATTTTTAAATGCATTACCTACTGTTTTAAAGCATGTTTTGGGGATATGAATTGTGTATGATGATGCCATGTGGTTTAAGGATGCACTAGGTAAGGGGTCCTTGTATGCATGTGTTGATGCATGAAGTTTTAAGCATGGTTTAATGCTTGTTGATGACTTATCATGAGTGCTTTGTAAAAATAGTGAGTTATGCATGTGTTATGGACTATATTGGCAAGTGATGTCGTTTAAAGAGTTTTATAAATGAAATTGGATATAGTTAGTCGACTAAAGAATTGTGTGCACTATAAAAAACTCGCCTTTGATTGTACCGAATAATCAATCCAACTACCCTAATGATTGAGGATTGTTTAAGGTTGCAACGGTTGAGGGTAGCTCTCAGGTGCGAACCTTGTGTTTTGTCTCGTCTCTCGTTAGTGGATTATACAGCTACCGATGAATGGTGTTAAAGGGTTGTGATTGTACTGAATACTCCTCCACGGGCGTCACAACGATTGAGGGTCGCTCTCGTGTGTGAACCTTGAGATGCCGGTAAGGGTATAAAGGGTGTGGGACAACCCTTGGTAATTCGTGTATCCGATACTTTGTTTTTGAGATTGTTGTTATCACTTGTGAGCCAATATAATGGAATTGAATAATGTAGAAAATGTTGTAGATGCATGTTTTGGTTTAAGCTTAGCATAATGGTGTTTATGCATGGAAAGCTTGGAAAATGCGTAGCAATGGTTTAATTGTAGGTTTTGATTTGGATCATGTTGCATGATGTTTAAATCAGTGTGTTTGTTGAAAAAGTGCATGGTTTGTCAAGAAAGGCATGTTGGTTTTGTAAAGAGTGAAAAACTGTTTTTGTGCATTGACGATGTTTGTGGTTTTTAGCAACCCTCACTAAGCTTGCATGCTTATGGTCTCCTTGTTTCATCAATGCAGATAATTAGACTCCTGGAGGCAGCGTCTTTGAGGAATCACACCGAGCCATTTTGCTAAACGTATGTTGAGCTTTTGAACTAGTGTAATTGTAAAGTGTCCAAAAGTCCTATATTTCATACACTTTCCAACTCTTATTATGATTGTTTTAAGCACATTTTAGGCATAAGTATGTTCATACATAGCATTTTACAGTTTTTCATTGTTCTGCCTTACTTTATAACTTATCATTTATTTAGGTGAACAAGAGATATTGTTTTAGTGTATTCTTGTATGTAGGTACTAACACCTGAACGAGGGAACGGAGGAACGGAGGACGCAGAGCTGAGGAGCATACCCAAGAGCTGTACTGAAGCAATTCCAGCTGAAGACAAGTTGCCGCCGAGCACTTGCCGAGTTGTGTTGCTGCCGACCTTGCTGCCCTCGGTAGTTGACTATGTAAGTTGGGAGAACTGGAGTGCGATTTGTAGAGCAAAAACTCCTGAATCTATCGCCGGAGTTCATATGATTTTCCGACATCTGTAGCAGCGGCTAGACTGCCGAAGCGAAATTCCCAAGTTTACTTGCAAGCTAAAGCAAACGAAGAAGAGTCCATATTACAAGCAAAGAAGTCGGCATTTAAAGCCATATTAAAGATGGAAAGCTACTTTAGAGGACTTCTACTTTAAAGAAGACTTAAGCTAGTCTTGAGTCTATAAATACCCATTGTACTTCTAGTTTAAATCATCCTAGGTTTTTTATAGACTTTTCTTGTGTTCTTCACTGCCGTCATGTTCTAAATTCTATTTGGGTTAGGGTTATGTTGTAACTAGTGAGAAACGGTTGTTTTAGGTTTTTGAGTTATTTCTTCAATAAAATATTCCAAGTTTACTTAAACCATTGTTCTTCATTCTTTCAATCTTTCTACACCTGTCGTTTGAGAGAATCCATTTGTCGGGCACGAAAGTGAAAGGCTCACGAAAGGGTTAAGTACGGTCACAACTTACAAAGACGTGATTAACTTGGTTCCACACTAGTCTACAAGTTTCAGCGGCTAAAAGGTATCACCAACCAATTTGGCTAACATGGTTCCACACTAGTCCTCAAGTTAACATCTCGAGCATCCTAACCTAGAAATATGAGGGATCAATGTTGACTATCCTGCCAAACTTGGAGTATCTGCCATACTTGCTGCTAGGACTTCTTTCCATTCCACCTATCGAGACAGTACACACCCCTGCAGTGGCAGTGACCTGCTACGGCGCGTGACAGGGTCGTAGTTTGCCACCCACCATACCTGCCAAGGCAGCATATTGTGGCAGCACAGAATCACTCATGCCTATTAAAAGGCAGTTTTCACACTAAGTGGCAGCATAACCCTGTATGTTCTATCAACATGATTCACCCTTCTATTACTTGTGTTTTTATCTACTTTTCTTCTCAATCAAACAATTCACTTGTGTTTTATATTACCCTTGTGCAGGAACTACGAGACGAAACAAGTTGTCCAATCCTCGTGGGATTCGACATCTTTTATAATATAACTTGACAGGAGTGTGCGTTTGCGCTCTTACAAAATGGGAACACCTACACGCCCTACAAGTTTTTGGCGCTGTTGTCGGGGATTGGTAACTGCGAATTTCATTTTTCAATTTCTGCACTCTTTATTTACCTTTTATTTTATTTTAATTTTTAATCGAAAAAAATTACCGTGTCCTTTGCAAGTGTATGACCAGGGCTAACCAAAAAAGGAAATTTCATTATTGACGACGATCTCGAGCGTGAAACGAGAAGGATTAAAAGGGAGCTCATGGAAGTCTTAAAGAACAAAGACAAGGGAAAAGCAAAGGAAGAGATCATGGTAAACGAGAACCACCCAATTGATGACATGAATGATAGGGGCGGGCAGTATGATTTGCCGCCCAGAGGACCACAAGTACAACAGAGGCAGGATCCCCCTGGTCCACCCCAAGTGTGGACAACTAGAGACTACCTTGTACATGACTTCCAAAGGTTCGAGCCAATAGTGACAGAACCAGAGATAGGGCCAGACCATTTTGAGCTAAAGCATGTCATGTTTAACATGCTAAATACACTAGGACACTTCGGAGGGACGGCCACAGAAGATGCTCGGCAGCATCTACAAGGATTCCTAGACATTTGTCGAGCATTCAAAATACATGGGTTTCACTAGGACGTTCTACGGCTAAGGCTCTTTCCCTATTCACTAAGGGATAGGGTGAGATAGTGGTTGAACAACCAGCCAGTCGAATCTTTTAATTCATGGGTGAAGCTCTACAAAGACTTCCTAGACCGATTTAGCCCGTCCAACGTCACCGATAAACTGCGGAATGAGATCACAGCCTTTAGACAAGGGGATGACGAGCCGATGTAAGAGGCATAGGAGTGGTACCAACAAATGCTGAATAAATACCCACTATATGGTTTACTGACTTGGACTCAGGTATCTATATTTTTCAATGGGGTTAACTACCCAACTCGGATGATGATAGATGCCTCGATTAACGGGATCATCCTAGACATGCCTCCAGGGGAAGCACTACGACTACTAAACATAGTCGCAAAAAATGATTATAAATACCTGACAACCCGCCGATGCGGCACAAGGCGGCCAGCTACTGTAAATGAGGTAGAAGCCTCATAATCTGTTAACGCCCGCCTCGATCAATTAACGAAGCTGGTAATGAAGATCGTGCAACCCCTTGGGAAGGTCCTTGAAGTAAAAGCTGTTGAGCCATTCTGTGGCGAATATGGCGGCAACCACGATTCCTCTTACTGCACTGCATCTGCAAACTACATGGGAGGATATGAGAGGAATAGTAGGCCTGCCCATAACACATATAATCCTAACTGGAGAAATCATCCCAACTTCTCCTAGAGCAACCTAAAGACAGCTGCAAATCCACAACAGCTACAAGGAGGCTACCAGCATAATCAGTCCTGGCAGCAGACTCAACAACCACATCACAATAATTCACTAGAAGCAACTATGCAAACCTTTATGAAATAAACTGGTGAATTTATTGTTTATACAAATAAATTTATTGAGAAAACTAAGCCTTTTATGGACAAGAAGGAGATGAAGATGAACAACCAGGAGGTTGCCATTAAGAACCTTGAGACCCAATTTGGGAAGTTCACCGAAATCTACCACATTCAGACTATGGGAACATCATCCAGCAGTTCGCCAGAAGCAGCCAAGCCCACTTATGAACATTGCAAGGCTATATCTACAAGAAGTGGGAAGCAGCTGGATGAACCAAGGATGGTAAAACAACCAGGAACTCTGCCGGAACAAACAAGTAAACCTACTTCAGCAGTACCGATATTAGCCTCCCCATCAGCAGCACATACTCTAGTCGCCCCAGCAGCAAAACATGAAAGTGACCCTAACAAGGATGATCCACACCGAACTAAGCCCCTAAGCAAGGAGAAAATAGAGGACATCTGCGTGCCAGCACCATTTCCACAAAACCTCAAGCAACAACAACATGACCACAAATTTAGAAAATTACTGGATATTCTGAATCACGTGCATATTAATATTCCTCTGATAGAATCCATAGAAAGCATGCCAAACTATTTTAAGAATCTCAGAGACATGGTTTCTAAGAAGAAGAGGATAGGGGAATTCGAGACATTGGTCGTCATTGAAGAATGCATGGCTATGCTGCATAACAAGCTGCCACCCAAGCAGACAGATCCGGGCAGCTTTGTTATACCATGCAGGCTAGGCAGCAAGCACGAGACCAGAGCGCTGTGTGATTTGGGAGCCAACATCAACATGATTCCAAATGCCGTCTTCGACAAACTAGGTATTGGACCTGCCAAACCAACCTTCGTCATGCTTAAACTTGCTGACCGCTCATTTGTGCAACCGGAGGGAAAGATTGAAGACATACTGGTAAAGGTGGGCAACCTAATTCTCCATGCCGACTTCCTCATCCTTGATTGTGAGGCCGACTGGAAAGCCTCTATCATTCTTGGGCGACCCTTGTTGCGTGTAAAAGTGTCTATCGCAATTGAGTGCAAGTGTACACGTCGCAAGTAGTAAAGTGATACTAGAGTATCGGATATCGTCTCCATAGGGACTGGGCTAACTCTTTCCTTCGCTATCTGCACAATGGTAAAAAGGATGATTTAAGAAGTTGTCACGAAAATAATAAAGAATAGTGGAAAATAAAAGTAGAGAAATCAAGATAGAGAGAATGGGCTGGTATTGAATTGCTCAGTAGTGCAGGTATTGCAGATTTTAGGAAATCCAGTTCTGTTGTCACGCCCGTCGCGGACAGCACCTGTCGCGGCAGTAGTCCGTTGATTGTCGCGGCAGCAAACACTCAACTCAGTACTTTCAAGTTTGGCAAGAATCCCAGATCTGCCTCGGCCTATCCCTAGGTCCAAGTCTGTCGATGATCACGTCTTGATGATACCTCCCAGCGTGAATCGGAGGATGAACACCGATGTGTATGAATTCTCCTTTAGCCACTTAACCTCGCCCTATCCCTAGGCACGAGATAGTTCAACTATAAACTAGAGAACTTGCTCTTATTTCCTTCGTATACTTAACTCTCCCGATGCTAAGTAAATAGATAACCTCACAATGCTCTCCCGATGCTCTTGCAAGATATTAATAACCAAAATAAGAGAACTTGAAGTTTATTTTATTGAACTTGGAAAATCCTAAAACAAAACAACCCTTGCAACTACTTTACAAATCAACCCGTGGCCCTAGGGGGGTTTTAGAACATATCGACGGCGGGTAAACGGCGGAGGGGTATGGTTATCGGTTATGGGGTATGAGATTATGCCCTAGGTTAAAATACATGCCCTTATATAAGCTTTGGGCTCAAGTATTCTAAGTTAACAAGGATTACAACTTTAATTAAAAGTATGATTCTAATAAAGACTTAATCTTCAAGGAATCTACTTTCCAGCCGTCCTCCTTGTTTCTTGGGATTTTCTCTCCTTGAACTTTGGGCTTGACATATCTTTTGATCCGGGGCTTGGAAAAATATATGGTTTTCACACGATAGACGAGCATAATTTTCTCTATCTATCGAGGTCCACTTTGCTTTTTCTCTCCACAAAACTGCTGTCACCATGCTGTCACGGCAGCATCATGGCAGCATCGTCCTCTTTGTCTGCTTCTCTGCCCATCGCCTGCCTTCACCGTCTACGACGGCGGCAACCTGCCAAAAACAGCCATTTTTAGTAGAATCTGTGCCTTTTATATATTTGTGATGTTTTGCTGTAAACTAACCTAAATGCAATGGAATGATGCTTGAATGCAGCAGAAATATGGGTTAAAAAGGGTGTAAATAATAGAACTTTTACACACTCAACAACCCTTCTTGGCCACGAGAAGAACTCTGATATATGTGGAACTTGGGGAGTTGACAATGAGGGTAGAGGATCAGAGCATAAGAATGAACATGCTTCAACCCTCAGAGGAAGGAAAGGAAAGTTAGGATGCAAGAGCTGCCAAGATCAGTGTAGAAACAGGACAGGGGAGCAGCTGTCGCGACCGACCTAGGAGCAGATTGAAGGACCTTATAACGCATAATCTAAAAGAACAAGAGGACCCCCCAAGAGGGGAGAAAAAGCTAAACCACCGCAGGAAGTGGTTATGTCTAGGAAATGCACCCAAATGCACTCCCAACATAACTTGATTTTTATTTTTATTTTGATTATTTTTATTTTTATTTTTATGCATTAGGATTAGAGTTTATTTTATTTTAGGATTAGATTAATTTTTAGAATTTTATTTTTCAGAAAGTATTTAATTATCTTTATATTGATTTTGATTTAGGGTTCAAGAATAAAAGAGCAGGATTAAAAAGGAAGACGAGCAAGAAGCCTGCCCACCATCCTACCGAGTCAGCAGCCAGCGCAGCAAATCGTAACGGCTAGTTGGCCGCCAAAGGCTCTGAAAATAACAGGCAGAAAAATCTGTAATGTGCGCTAGGAAATCAGACCGTTGATCATTTAATGTCGCCCAGGCACTTCTCTGCAGCTCCTATATAAACCACTCACTCACTTCATTTTACTTTACATCCATCTTTTTGATAGCTTCTATCTTATTCTTCTGCTCTCTTATAATATTTCCTTTCTACTTTCAGTCAGCAACAACCGCTCACATGGCATCTACATCAACCCAATAACCAATCTACAGTAGGGTTTTCTTCAAAGCGGACGAGGAGAGATATAGAGCAAAATTCTCCAAGCAGGCCGTCTGGGAGGAACAAGGCCTCCATTACACGAAGCAAACGGGAGACGATGGTCTAGAACCCGCCTTATTCCAAACCATCCACTACAAGGGATGTGAGATGTTCGCTCAATAGCTTGATATAGCGAACATCACTATAGTCGGGGAATTCTACTTCCATCAGCCATGCCTGGAGAAGCCTTCCCTCTACGACTGCGGGGAGCCAAGCAAACTCAACCCTGCTGTCATCAATAGTTGTTACGGCCTCAATATGAACGACAACCTGCACGAGGAATGGAGAAAGTCATTGACGACTGCCAACTATGAGGAGATCAAAGCCAGAATCTGCAAGCCCATCACACCATGGCTGGGGGCAAACATGTGGGATATGTCCATCGCCGCCACCTACTGCCTAAGGCTATGTATTAGAACACGTTTGTGAAAAGGCGTCTGCTGCCCACATCCCACAACTCAACAGTTGACCGGCCGCGCCTCGCCTTAATTCACAGTATTCTGATCAACCGGCCAATCAACGTAGGGGAAATCATCTGCACGAAAATATACAATTGCTTTAAGAAGAAGAACGGCAAGTTGTACTTCTCATCCCTCATCCCGGGTCTCTGCACCAACTCCCGAGTCCCGGCAGAGCCCACAAATGAGCTTACAACTGGCAAGGAGGGCTGGACTAAAAAGGTCCACATTCAGATGATGCAGGATGTTGAGAAAGATCAAACAATGTCCAGTCATCCCTCCGCCACACAATTTGAAACGCCAGCCGCCCCTGGCAGTACTGATGCTGCCCCAGACAAAGATGTCGTCTCGCTGCTGCACACACTCTTAGAACATACAAAACGGATAGAGCAGTAGCAGTTGGCCTTCATGAACAATGTAAGGGAGACCAAAGAAGCCTTGGGGGCTTACTTCCTGCAGAAATTCCCCAGGGATGTGCCCACAATGCCAACATTCCCTACGGAGCTTGCAGCAGCAACACATGCACAAAGAACTCCACCAGCTGCTACTACCCGCCAGGTGCCCTCTCCTATGCATTCTCCGCATCACTCAGCTGCCACCCCATCAAACACAGTGGCTGACTCATCTGAGAGGCACCAGCAGAATCTATCCCCAACCTGCACAACCAATATAGTGGCAGACTCCTCATCATCAGAGAAGATTGAGCAGCCGCCGTCGGAACCAGAAATAGTAGTGGTAGCGGCAACAGAAGCCATCCCAATGGCATTCATCCCTTCGGCAGCACCCACAAAGGAAGGAACAAGGAAGATGAAGCTGCACATAATAGACAAATAATTTGTGGACCTCGAGACCGAGTTAGAAGAAAGCGACACATCTCCCACCGTTCCCCTGTTGAGCCTCAAGAAGAGCTACAACATACGCCGAAGAGAGTACAGCCGCCAAGGAAAGCAAAGACCTCACCTGCTCGTACCGCCGCCAAGGCATCTGCTAGTCGCCACTTCGTCATCCAAACATCCTCCTCCTCATCAGCTAACTAGAATCCAGCCTCCTCTCAACCCTCAGCAAACTTTTAATTTATTTTCTTTTCTTTTCTTTTCTTTTTATTATTATTTATTCTGTTTTCTTATTTTTTTTCCTTTAACATGTATGTTTTATTTTATTAACTTTTCTGTCTTGTGCATTGAGGGCAATGCCCATCTCGAGTTTGGGGGGATAACTCTCGCATCATTTGTAGGCATTCTTAGTTGCATATAGGTTGCATTGTACTTGCCTTAGTAATAATCGGAAAAGCAAAGTTTGTTATGACTTGTGCCTATGATAGGATAGCCGATTAATTTATTTTTGCACCTAATTAAAAAATTGAACTTAATCTTGGGAAAACGCATGAAATATGACTTGGATTTTTTTGCCTAAAAATGTTAAACATCTCTGTTACTTGCTAAATGTGTGATAATATTTGGTGAACATTGCTTGTTTGTTTTCTTTGCAAAATTCTAACGATAATGGAAAGGTAGCAGTCGAGGCAGGCAAAAGACACAGAAAAATGCAGAACTGACAAGGCAACAAAATCAAAAACAAAGAAAAGTGTTGTGTTACCTTAGAGGTGCCCGCAATAGGCTCTAGGAAGAATCATGTGCGAGGAAACTCCGCTGCTATCAAAGTCCATGAATATGAAAGCTTAAAAGTGACGGACAAATTAGCATGAGTGAATGAAAGCCTTCACGGGATGACTCTACTCCAAGAGTTCGGGGTTCTGTAGTTTTCTCCTATCTAAACGTCGGACCTGGAAGAGTAGTTGTGAAAAGCTGAAGCCCTCACTACCTTGATTAAAACTAATAATGTGCTGAAACTGTGCTGCCTCGGCATCAACCTTTAAATTACAACAGTATCTTTGTTTAATTATTTATTCTGCATATTCAACTTGTTTACAGATATGCAAACATCACACAGGCATGAGAAATTTAATTCTGAGTTATGTTCTCGCTTATTTCCCTTCACTAAGTTTTATATATAGGTGCCACGACTTTGAGGCAGAAAATCAGGTTAAAAACAAGTTTTTCTTTCTTACTATTATTAGCACAAGTACTTTACGATGCATTGCATGAGGACAATCAATAGTTCGAGTTTGGGGTGTGTAAAGTGTCCAAAACTCCTATATTTCATACACTTTCCAACTCTTATTATGACTGTTTTTAAGAACATTTAAGGCATAAGTAGGTTCATACATAGCATTTTATAGTATTTCATTGTTCTGCCTTACTTTATAACTTATCATTTGTTTAGGTGATCAAGAGATATTGTTTTAGTGTATTCTTGTATGTAGGTACTAACAGCTGAACAAGGGAACCGAGGAATGGAGGACACATAGTTGAGGAGCAAACCCAGGAGCTGTACTGAAGCAGTTCTAGCTGAAGGCAAGTTGCCACCGAGCACCTGCCGAGTAGAGTTGTCGCTGACCTTGCTGCCCTCAGCAACTAACTATGGAAGTTGGGAGAACTGGAGCGTGATTTGTAGAGCAAAAACTCCTAAATCTACCGCCGGTGTTCATATGATTTTCTGACATCTGTAGCAGCGGCTAGGGCTGCCGAAGCGAAACTCCAAAGTTTACTTGCAGGCTAAAGAAAACGAGGAATATTCCATATTCGAAGCAAAGAAGTCAGCATTTAAAGCCATATTAAAGATGGAAAGCTACTTTAGAGGACTTCTACTTTAAGGAGGACTTAACCTAGTCTTGAGTCTATAAATACCCAGTGTACTTCTAGTTTAAATCATCCTAGGTTTTCCATAGACTTTTCTTGTGTTCTTCATTGCTGCCATGCTCTAAATTCTATTTGGGTTAGGGTTATGTTGTAACTAGTAAAAACGATTGTTTTAGGTTTTTGAGTTATTTCTTTAATAAAATATTCCAAGTTTACTATAACCATTGTTCTTCATTCTTTCAATCTTTCAACACCAGTTGTTTGAGAGAATCCATTTGTCAGGCACGAAAGTGCAAGGCTCATGAAAGGGTTAAGTACGATCACAACTTACAAAGGCGTGACTAACTTGGTTCCACACTAGTCCACAAGTTTCAGCGGCTAAAAGGGATCACCAACCGATTTGGCTAACTTGGTTCCACACTAATCCTCCAGTTAACATCTCGAGCATCCTAACCTAGAAATAGGAGGTATCACTGTCGACTATCCTGCCGAACTTGGAGTATCTCCCAAACTTGCCGCCAGGACATCTTTCCATTCCACCTGCCGAGACAGTACACACCCATGTAGTGGCAGTGACCTGTTGCGACCGTCTGACAGGGTCGAGTTTGGCGCCCACCATACCCGTCGAGGCAGCATAACGTGGCAGCACATAATAACTCATACCTATTACAACGCAGTTTTCACTCTAAGTGGCAGCATAACCCTGCCTGTTCTATCAACCTAATTGACCCTTCTATTACTTGTGTTTTTATCTACTTTTCTTCTCAATCAAACAATTCACTTATGTTTTATATTACCCTTGTGCAGGAACTACGAGGCGAAACAAGCTGTCCAATCCTCGTGGGATTCGATATCTTTTATGCTATAACTTGATAGAAGTGTACACTTACGCTCTTACAAAAAGGGTACACCTACACGCCCTACAGTAATAAGGAAAATGGGGGTGTCCAAAGCTTTAAATGTTGTTGATATGGTATTTCCTTGTTTTGAGCAAGTTTATTATGCATTTATGATTTTGTATATGGCCATTGAGTTGCGTTTATGCTTGTATTTGGTTTTTAGCCTTTTTGTGTTATTGACAACTAGGAATCATGCTTTTTGTTCCATGACTTGTGCGAATGATGCTATGATGTAGCTTGTGCTTCGTGTTGTGGTCTTTGATGTGTATTCATGTTGTATGTATGTTGGGGCATGTGTCGGGATGGTTCTGGAGGTTAAAACTTGATTTAAACCAACATTTTGGAAAGTTGCAAGCCCAGGCTTTTCGGAACGCCCTTATCTGTTTCGGAACGTAGGCCTATAATGGCCATGGTGTATCGGAATAGTGAGGCTCGTTCTAGAAAATTTTGCCTCTGTGAACCAACGTACCGAAACTTGTCTCTTGAGGTTTAAAAACATACCCGCGTATCGAAACGATCAACCTTGTTTCGAAACGGCCGTTCCGATACAGGGTCCTCAGTTCCGAAACACTTGACCATTGAGTCTAAATTTGAATTGTCCTGAGTTCTGTTTTCTTGCATTTTGGTCCATATTTTCTCACATGCAATTGGTTGAGTTGTAAATGTTTTTTTTGAGCTAAAATTCTATCAGTAGGCATGTAATGTATATAATTGAAGATTGGTAACTTCCATTTGGCTAAAGCCCTTAAAGTTTATCAAAATTACAAAATGGTCCCTAAACCTTATTCGGCCTTAATTGGAAGACAATTGTGTTGATTGGGTTTCCGTTGTTTGTGTACGTACACATAGAAACCTAAATTGCATCTAGACAAGATGAAAGGAAAAAAGGTCGTTTATTGAGGTAAACTTTCTCTGTTTACGTCAATATTCCATGTGTGATTCGTTCGGTTCGATCTATCGTCCAGGTCGTGTCGAGAGGGTTACATTTGGTGGTATCAGAGCTAGGTTACAAAAGGTTAGGATGATGGTAAGTTGTGGGTAAATGATTTGTGATGTAGTTATGTATTGTGGTTTTAATTACTTTTTCCGGTGAATGTTTAAGCATGTTATTGCTGAATATATGATAATGACGATGTACATGATGAATGAATGTGGATTTGATGATGATTGAGCTAAGTCTTGATGCTTGAGATATATGATGTTTAAGTATGCATGTGTTGTACTTTGTGCTATGTTGGGGGGGATTGGAATGCACATTGCCTTATTACTTAGTAAAATGTTTTAAATTGGTTTTGAAAGTCTTGGGATCCTTGTTAATAGCTGACATGATCTTTTGTTTGTTTATATTCATGTTTAAATGTTAACTAGAACAATGGGACCGATGCGTGAGTTACGTTCTGAAGCGATAGCTCTTGTTGAGTAGCAGCGTGGCCAGGAGAACGAGGTTCTGCCTGGTGGAAACTTACCTCCTCCGCCACCACCACCTGGGTTGGGGGGAAAAAGCAACAAGGACAGGCTGGTCAAAGGATTGAAGATTGGACGCCTTTGGTAGAGGCGATGACGGAAGCATTTTAGGTTGTTGTTGCCGGAGTGCATGTGCAGGCTCTTGCTGCTGGGCAAACGAGATTGCTATTGGAGCGATTGAGGATTGTGGGAGGAGTAGAATTTTGGGGATTATCTTCTCAGGAATCCGAAGCATGGCTGGCTAGTATGATTCGTATATTGGATCAAATAGGGTGCAGTGATGCACAGAAGCTGGGTTGCGCAGTATCATTGTTGCACGGTGATGCATATACGCGGTGGACGACTGCAACTGCGGCTTTGGAGCCAGAAGAGGTGGACTGGACGTTCTTTCGGGATGCTTTCAAGAGGAAGTACCTTGGAGTTAGGTACCTGGATGATAAGAAGAGAAAATTTATGTCTCTGGCTTAGGGGAGTATGACTGTAGCTGAGTACGAGGTCCAGTTTTTACGGTTAAGCTAGTATGCTCTGGAGTTGGTGCCAAGTGATAGGCATCGATGTGATAGTTTTCGGTACAGCTTCGTACAAGACGTGAAGACGTATATGCTAGCCACGGATTATACAGACTTTGATGTGCTCGTGACTCGAGCCAAAGATATAGATCAGAGCTTGGTCTATCTACGCGTGGGGGTGGTTCTGGTTTGGGCAAGAGAGTTGCTGAAGCTGGCCCAAGTTGTGGGCAGAGCAAGAGGAACCAGGACCGTCGATATCAGCCTGCGGCTAGGTGTGGCAACTTCAGACGTGGTGCACCGGTTCATTGCAACAGAAAAAAGGTTGAACAGAACAAGTGCTGGACGTGTGGATCACAGAAGCATATGAGGAGGGACTGCCCTCGTGCGGCTCGTGAGGTGCAGACTCTTATGGCTGGAGCTAATTCATGTTGGCACTGTGGACCGGTGACCACATGAGACGGGAGTGTCCCTTGTTGGCGGGAGGTGGTCAGGGTCGTGTGCCAGTTGTTGCGCAGTAGAGAGGTCGTGGGCGCGGCCGTGGCAACTATCATAGGAGAGAGGACAGCTAGTGGGGTGTGGCCCATGTCGTTGATGTTCAGCCACAAGAAGGTAGTCCTGCGAGTCGCGAGGGACGCAACGACGCTGATGTTATCGCATGTACCTTCACATTGCAATCCCTATCTTAATTAGCCTTGAATTATTTTGGATCTACGCATTCATACATCTTGAGTGAGCATGCGTATTTGCTTGATATTCTTGTTGAGATGCTAGATGTAGGAATGCAAGTTACAAGTTCTTTTGGTGAGACTGTGGTTACAAGGAAATTGTATGGGAGATGTCTTGTAGAGTGTCCCTGAGTTCTATATTTTGTACACATTCTTGCATGTATTATTGATGTTCTTAAGCTCATTTAGGCATAATTAGGTGCATTACATGCATTATAATAGTATCTTCCCTTTTACCATGCTTCTATTGAATATATTTGTTTGGTTGAGAAAAGTTATTGTTTTAGTTTAGTTAATATTTTCAGGTGCTAGAGCTAGGAGAGGACAGGATAGGATAGAAAGCCGGAACCAAAGGAGTTGTACTGAAGTAGCTAAAGATGCCGCCAGGGACGCTGCCAAAGCAACATTAGCGCCAAATGCCGCCCGGGCAGGAGTTACACCGACTTAGCCAAGATGGGTCACGATTTAAAGAGAGAAATTTCCTAAGCCCAACAAGCCCAGTCTTGCAATTTTCTGAAGCCTATAGCGGCCGGTACAACTGATCCAAGATCGATAAGTAGGAGCACTTATCCTTACTTGCGGAGGAAGGCAGCGTCCAAAAAGTCTATATTTAAAGTATAATGGAGTTTGTATTTAATGGAAATTACTTTAAGAACTCCTACTTTAAGGAGGACTTAACCTAGTCTTGAGTCTATAAATACCCATTGTACTCCTCGTTTAAATCATCCTATGTTTTCTATATACTTTTCTTTTGTTCTTCACTGCCGCCATGTTCTAAATTCTATTTGGCTTAGGGTTATGTTGTAACTAGTTCAAAATGGTTGTTTTAGGTTTTGAGTTATTTTCAATAGAATATTCCGAGTTTACTTAATCCATTGTTCTTCATTCTTCTAATCTTTCTACACTAGTCGTTTGAGATAATCCAATTGTCAGGCACGAAGTGCAAGGCTCACGAAATGGTTAAGTACGGTCACAACGTGCTGAGGCGTGACTAACTTGGTTCCACACCAGTCCACAAGTTTCAGCAGCTAAAAGGGATTACCAACCGAGTTGACTAACATGGATCTACACTAGTACACAAGTTAGCTCTCGAGCATCCTAACCGAGAAATAGGAGGGATCATTGTCGACTACCCTACCGAACATTTCCTAATCAATTTTCAAGAAATCCTTTAAAGTTCTTCTAGATTTTGCTAAAGAAAACTTGTCATTCATTGAGGAAAGCAAGGATTGGAGGTAAATCCCGTTCTCAACCTCTAATCAAAGTTCTTTATTGAAATTCCCAAGATCTTTGGCTTCTAATTAATGTTTTTGGTTGAGTTTTCATTATAGTTTTGATTGGAGATCAAAATCTTGTGAAAATATGGTTGAAATCTTAATTTTCTAACTTGTTTTGTTAAGCTATGTTATGGATTGATTTTAATTGAATTTTAAGTGGGTTAATATGTTGAAATGAAGTTTTAATAACATAGATCCCGAAATCATTGAGATCCTTAAGTTTCTTGTTAGTTTTAATTGAGTTTTTGAGGTGAAATGGTAGAATCTTGCTTGCTAGAGGTATAAGGTTGGGTTAGGTTGTTTGTTAGATGTGTTTTGATGTTTATAATGATTTGGAAGTGATGTATGTTGGTTGGGCTTGGTTTAGGAAGCAATCGATTGAGTTTTCGGTTGTTTCGTGTAACCCCCTTAGCCCGGCCTAGACGCCCGACCCGAACTACGAAGATTACACGGGGAAAACAAAAGTCAACTCGAAAGTCAACCTTGATTAATGACCCCTTTTTCTTTTTAACTTTTCTAGATGCACTTTATTAACCTATGTGTTCATTAGAACCAAAAGAAAGAAACAACACAACGATCGGAGTTCAATTAGGGGTTCAATTGCATATTTATGTCTTTTAGGGACCATTTTGTAAATTACCGAAAATACGAAGACTTTTCAGATTTTAAAGTTACCAACTCTCAATTAGTCGTGTAATGTGCCATCATGCCAAAATTCAGTTCAAAACGAACATCCAAACTCATCCAATTAGCCAAATATCATTGAAGGACCAAAACGTAACATTTCAAGACTTACAAAGATACTTTTAACCGATTTTTAACTACCTGTATCGATACACTTGAGCCTGTATCGATACGCGGGAAGACATTAGCAAATGAAGGGAAGAGCGTATCGAAACACTTCCCCGCGTAAAGGTACGACCTTCAAACTTGGCTTGAGTGTATCGATACGCGGGTAATCCGTACCGATACCCCTGTGCTGAAATGCCTCAATTTTGATTTAGCATATCGATACACTTCCCCGTGTATTGATACGCATACCAGAATGACTCATTCCATCATCATTCAAACATGCTAAAACACATCCAAACAAGCTCAAATCATGCATACAAGATATAATCTATCTAATAGACTTACAAACACTATCAAACAACAAATCATACTCATCAACCACATCATACCATGGTAACATTTTAGCTATCCAAACATGCTTAAGATACCAAGCTATAGCAAGGGTAAAAACACCATAAGCAAACCAAGGAACCATTTAGAGGCCAATTACAAGTCCACAATCAGAAAATAAACATGCTTGAACAAACAAACATCACCAACAATCCAGGAAATAGAAATCCCACGCATTGCCACTTATTACACTAAGGTGAACCACATACATCTCTTAATCAAAGCTTTTGGAATCCCCTTGCTTTGGGCGGCCTTGAAATGCTCAATTCTCTGCATTGATGAAACAAATGAGCGTAAGCTTATGGCTTAGTGAGGAAACGCTAAACCACATTCATCAATACATTCTACACAATTGGCAAATCATCATTTATCAACACACGCTTTTACATAAAACATACCCTCCCATGGCATCAATGCACTTTTTAGAATACATGCACATATTTATCACTTAAGAACAACAAATAAACCTTTGCTCATGCTTTACCAAGGATCACATACATTTTAGCATAAATCACAAGCATTTCATGCTTAGTCCATTATTCACATCATTATAATGGCTTACAAGTGATCATTACTCAAACAATGACAAAACCAACTCAAGACACAATCGGATACGGGGATTACAAGTGTTGTCCCACACGATTCATACACACTACCGGACTACACAAGGCTCACACACGAGAGCAACCCTTCATTGTTGCGACACCCGTGGTGGAGTATAACGGTACAATTACAACCCCTCAACACCATTCATCGGTAGTTGTACAATTCCACTAACGAGAGCACGAGACACATAATACAAGATCCACGCATGGAATTAACATCCATCGTTGTGATCTTAACCTCAATCGTTAGGGTGCTTGGATGGAGTATACGGTACAATCTCAACCCCTCGACATCCAAGGCGACGTTATTCACGGTGCACCCAATTCTATAACCGGCTAACTATATCCGATTACAAGTAACCAAAACCACTTACATCACTTGCCAATATAATCAATCAACATCAATAATCCATTATTTCACAAGCATAAATACAATGCCAATTCCACAAGCACATCATGCTAAACATCACATGCATTTATTGCATAAAACCAAGGATCACTTACCTAGTGTATCCTTGACATAATGGCATTAAAATCCAGCATTAACCATGCTTAAACATGCTTTAAAACAGTAATCAAATCCACAATTAACTCAAGTGCCTTTTCATCAGACATAACACATTTTACCGAGAGAGAATTTCGAATCACTTACTCTTGAGCTTAGCTAAGTGTTTCAAACTTACACTAAGCTCCCAAGACCACGCCCAGAGCGTTACAAAGCTGGAAAATCCATTTCCACTCACCGATACGCGAAGCCTTGCTCGCCAACACGAGAATCACATTTCCGAAGCCTCCAACAATGCCTCGTTTGCTTCCAGATCAAGATCCCGTGTTTTCACATCATCAAAACAGAGATCTAAATGCATTAAAATGCATTTCAACACCAGCAACAATTCACAAACTCGTTTCTCACCCAAACTACACCAATTTACCCATCTGATACAACCGAAAACTCAATCGATTGCTTCCTAAACCAAGCCCAGCCAACATACATGACTTCCAAACCATTATAAACATCAAAACACATCTAACAAACAACCTAACCCATCCTTATACCTCCAGCAACTAAGATTCCACCATTTCACCTCAAAAATTCACTTAAACCTAATAAGAAACTCAAGGATCTCAAGGATTTCGGGATCTATGTTATCAAAACTTCATTTCAACATATTAACCCACTTAAAACTCAATTAAAATCAATCCATAACAGAGCTTAACAAAACAAGTCCGAAAATTAAGATTTCAACCATGTTTTTACAAGATTTTGATCTCCAATCAAAACTATAATGAAAACTCAACCAAAAACATTAATTAGAAGCCAAAGATCTTGGGAATTTCAATAAAGAACTTTGATTAGAGGTTGAGAACGGGATTTACCTCCAATCCTTGCTTTCCTCAACGAATGACAAGTTTTCCTTAGCAAAATCTTGAAGGACTTGAAAGGATTTCTTGAAAATTGATTAGGGAATGTTAGGAAAGTGTTTGGGAGGAAGCAATTCTAGAGAGAAAAGAATGAAAAATAGTGTTTGGCTGAAAAAGAAGAGAAAATGGTAGTTACGTAAACATCAACTACCCATTTTAATGAATTAAAATAAAACCAATTAAAGCCATTTAATTAAAAGCCATTTAAAACACATGTCATGTTAAGGAAAGGTTAAATTGACATAAAGCCCCCCTAAAGATTCTAAGAATTTGGCTTCTTCTTTAAAAAATCACATTTTCCACAATTTTGAAACTTTACAATTTGGCCACTACTCGAAATGTCCCATTTCCGAAACTCTTTTTTGTAAAATTGATTTGACCAACCTCTTAAACATATTTCTAGAGGATTTTAGCAATTTTACCACATTTTTATCCTATCCCGATCCTTGATTTCTTTAAATCACCTTACGTGATTTGAACCGTTCTCGACCAGTCCGGTCCGAAGTCTAAAACCTCTAGGCCTAAAACCAGGGCGTTACAACTCTCCCCCACTTAAGAAATTTCTTCCTCAAAATTTTACCTGAAGGAAAAAGTTACAGAAACTACTTCTGCATGACCGCCTTGCTTTCCCATGTGGCCTTCTCAACTCCCCGGTGTCGCCACAACACCTTCACAAGCTCTATCGTCTTACCACGAAGAAGTTTACTACTCACATCCAGAACCTTCACTGGTTCTTCATCATAAGACATATCTGGATTCAACTCTATCTCCTCCAAAGGCATCACATGCGAAGGATCCGATTTGTACCTTCTTAACATAGAGACATGAAACACATCATGTATCTTCTCCAACTCCGCAGACAATCTTAACCGATATGCCACAGGACCAATTCGCTCCACAACCTCATAAGGTCCAATGAACCTTGGGCTAAGCTTACTCTTATGCCCAAATCTCACCACCTTCTTCCAATGCGATACTTTAAAGAACACACGTTCGCCAACCGCGAACTCAATCTCCTTACGCTTCAGGTCTGTGTAAGTCATATGCCTATCCGATGCGGCCTTCAAACGCTCACAAATGAGCTTCACCTTCTCGGTGGTTCCCTTTAACATATCTGGCATCGAAATCAACTTTTGCCCAGCCTCTGCCCAACAAAGAGGGGTTCTACATCGCCTCCCATACACAGCCTCGTATGGAACCATTTTAATACTTGCCAGATAATTGTTATTATACGCAAACTAAACCAACGAAAAGTGCTTCTCCCAAGAACCCTGAAAATCTATCACACTGCACCGCAACATATCCTCAAGTACATGGATCACACGCTTCGATTGTCCATCCGTCTAAGGATGATAAGAAGTACTTAAATTCAACCATGTACCCAAGGCTTGATGCAAACATTCCCAAAATCGTGTTGTAAACCTCGGATCCCTATCCGATACTATAGACTTCGACACACCGTGCAACCGCACAATCTCAGCTATGTACAGCTTAGCCAACCTATCCAAGGTATATGTAGTTTGCACAGGCAGAAAATGTGCACACCTCATAATGCGATCAACAATCACCCAAACTGAATTCTTCTTTGACGGCGACAAAGGCAATCCAAATACAAAAACCATGGTGATCCTCTCCCACTTCCATTCTGGGATTCTCAAAGGCTGCAACAACCTAGAAGGAACTTGATGTTCAGCCTTCACTCACTGACACACCATGCACTTACTAACAAACTCAGCCAAATCCTTTTTCAACCCCACCCAATAGTACTCATCCTTCAAATCACGATACATCATTGTACTACCAGGGTGCATAAAAAAAGGACTACTATGGGCTTCAGTCAGGATAGTGCGTCTCAACTCAACATCATCTGGCACCATTATTGGACTTCCAAAGCACAAAACACCATCATCACTAAAGCTGAAATCCGAAGGTCTACCCTCCGCAATGTCTTGAACATTCAAAACAAGGGAATCATCTAACAATTGCTTATCTTTGATCAACTGAATCAGAAATGGTTTCACTTGCAATTCAGCGATAAGACCACCTTCACACGAAATGATCAAGCGAGCAAACATTGCCCTCAACTCCACAGCCACTTTCCGGCTCAAAGCATCAGCCACAACATTAGCCTTACCCGAGTGATACTCAATCGTCAGATCATAATCTTTAAGCAACTCTACCCAGCGACACTGCCTAAGATTCAACTCTTTTTGAGACATAAGATACTTCAAGCTCTTATGATCCGTGAACACAACACATTTCTCACCGTACAGGTAATGCCTCCAAATTTTCAGGGCAAACACCACAACCGCAAGCTCAAGATCATGAGTAGGGTAGTTGCGCTCATGCACCTTTAACTGCCTAGATGCATAGGCCACTACCTTACCCTCCTGCATTAACACGCAGCCCAAACTAACAATGGACGAATGACTATAGACCACAAACTCCTTACCAAACTCCGGTTGAATCAAAACAGGAGCTCGCGTCAAAGCTTCTTTCAACTTTTCAACAGCTTGTTGTCTCGCATCAGTCCACTCAAAGCGAACATTCTTCTACAACAGCTTGGTTAACGGTGTAGCTATCTTTGAGAAACCCTCGACAAACCCACGGTAATACCCAGCCAGACCAAGGAAACTTCGCACCTCCGTCACTGACTTAGGCACCTTCCATCCCATCACAGCCTCCACCTTATGCGGATCAACGTAAATACCCTCAGCTGACACAACATTTCAAAGGAAGACCACCTCCCAAAGCCAAAACTCACACTTACTCAGCTTGGCATACAACTGATTTTCCAACAATGTTTGCAAAAAAATTCCCAAGTGTCTATCATGATCCTCTTCGGTACGCGAATACACAAGGATATCATCGATGAACACCACCACAAACTGATCCAAGAATTCATTGATTACACGATTCATCATGTCCATGAAAGCAGCAAGCGCGTTGGTCAAAACAAATGACATCACTAAGAACTCGTAATGCACGTACCTTGTCCAAAAAGTTGTCTTAGGTACGTCATTTTCCTTCACCTTCAGCTGATAATACCCCGATCTCAAGTCTACTTTAGAAAACACTAAGGCTCCCCGGAACTGATCAAAGAGATCATCAATTCTAGGCAAGGGATACATATTCTTTATCGTCAACTTGTTCAGTTGCCGATAATCTATGCACATCCGCATTGTCCTATCTTTCTTCTTTACAAATAAGACCAGTGCACACCAAGGTGACACTCTAGGCCGGATGAAACCTCGGTCCAACAACTCCTGCAATTGTATTTTCAACTCTTTTAACTCTTTAGGTGCCATGTAATAAGGAGCAATGGAAACTAGAGTCGTATTCTCGTACAACTCTATACCAAACTTAACTTCCCTGTTTGGTGGCAACCCAGGCAATTCCTCCGGAAAGACACCCGACAAATCACGATAAATTTCGGATGTCCTGCACACGCACATCCTTGGTGCCAAGATTCATCACATAGGCAAGATAAGCCTAACAACTCATCTTCATCATACGATTTTCTTTTAAAATGGAAATCACATTCGATAAGAATTTTACATTCTCGCCTACCACCACTACTACATAATCATCGACCAGCTTTAAGGTGACCCGCTTGACATCGAAGTCAACCACCGCTCTATGCTCCGTTAACCAATCCATGCCAAGGATTACATCAAATCCGTAGAAAGGTAACTCCATCAAATCCACAAGGAATACATGACCTTGCACAGATAAATGGCATCGCCTATACAACTTCCTAGTGATTATAGTCTCACCAAAAGAACTAGTCACTTGCATTCGAACTTCAAGCAACTCAACAGGCATATCAAGCAAATGCGCATGTTCACTCAAGATATAGGAATGCGTAGATCCAGAATCAATCAAATCCAGCAATGATAAAGATTGAAGAGCGAAGGTACCTGCAATAACATCAGTGTCATTGCACTCCTCACGCTGAGCATAAACCCTCGCTGGTCCACCTCCCACAGGTCGGACGGCTACTACATGAGCAATACCTCGATGTCCCTCGTCTCTCCTCTTAAAGTTCCCATGGCCGCGCCCACGGCCTCTCTGAGGTGCAGCTACAACAAGAGCACGTCCTTGGCCTCCACCTGCCAACAAAGGACACTCCCGCCTCATGTGATCTGCTGAGCCACAATTCCAACATGAATTCCCTGTCACCACAACATGAGACTAAACCTCTCTAGCCACCCGAGGACAATCTCACCTCAAATGGCCCCGAGACCCACACGTCCAGCACATGTTCTATTCTGCTCTTATCCGATCTCCCTGAACCAGTGCACCTTCCCCACCATTGCCTCGTCTAGCAAGCTGATATATCATATCTCGTCCCCTCTTGTTCCGTCCACCTCCGGAACTAGACTCAGTTGCTCTCTTTCCAGAGCTCACACCAACTCCTCGGGATGCCAAACCCAAGTTTTGCTTGATGTTTTTGGCTCGACATACAAGCACATCAAAGTCGGTGTAGTCTGCGGCCAACATATATGTCTGAACTTCCTGTACCAACTTGTACCGGAATTGATCACATCGGTTCCTCTGACTAGGTATCAGCTCAGGAGCATACTGGCTCAGACGTACAAACTAGACCTCGTACTCAGCCACAGAAATGTTGCCCTGAACCAGCAATATAAACTCACGTTTCTTCTCATCCAAGCATCTCACCCCAGATACTTCCTCTTGAAGGCACCTCTGAAAATATCCCAATCAACCTCATTGGGTTCCAATTCAGCAATGGTAGTCGTTCACCCGCTGGAGGCATCGCCTTGCAACAAAGAAACTGCACAACCCAGCTTGCGCACGTCATTACAGCCCATTTGATCCTTGATACGGATCGTACTTGCTAACTAGGCCTCGGACGCCTCAGGAGACATTCCAAAGAACTCCACAACTCCTATGCTCCCCAACCTCTCCAACGGTAAGCCCGACTGCCCAGTTGTAGGGGCCTGTACATGCGCTCCGGCAACAACAGCCTGAAATGCTCCGGTGATCGCCTGAACTAGTGGCTCAAAATCACCAAAACTAGGACCAACATATCCTTTTTGCACCTGCTCCCCACCTCCAGGTGGTGGCGGAGGAGGTAGATTTCAACCAGGAGGGACATCAGCCCCTTGCTCACCCTGGTCACCCTGAGGCACTATTGAATTGGACCTCAACTCTCTTCTCGGACCCATAGTGCTATTTTAAACAAAGCATAACAACAAAAAACAAATCAAACCAGTTAGGCCAGCTTCAAACAAGGATCCAAGTTTACAAAAAAACATTTGATTAATGTAATAAGGAAATGGGACCCCGATTTCCCTCAACATGGAATAGCATACAATGAAACATCATGCTCAACATGCTTTCCATCAGTCCAAAAACCGCACACATCAATATTTCATCATTATCATACAATCATAATCATCCCATATGTGATTCACATAAATCAAGCATAGCATAAGCTTCAAAAATCTACCAATTGCATGCTTTTCAAACAACATATATCAATACATATCAATTCCACATACCAACATTCCCAATTCTTTCGAAACCTAGTTCTGATACCAACAAATGTAACCCTCTTAGCCCAGCCTAGACGCCCGACCCGAACTACGAAGATTACACAGGGAAAACCAAAGTCAACCCTAAAGTCAACCTTGATTAAAGACCATTTTTTTCTTTTTAACTTTTCTAGATGCACATTATTAACCTATGTGTTTAGCGGAACCAAAAGAAAGAAACAACACAACGATAGGAGTTAAATTAGGGGTTCAATTGCATATTTATGACTTTTAGGGACCATTTTGTAAATAAGCAAAAAAAAGACTTTTCAGATTTTAAAGTTACCAGCTCTCAATTAGTCGTGTAATATGCCATCATGCCAAAATTCATTTCAAAACGAACATCCAAACTCATCCAATTAGCCAAATATAATCCAAGGACCAAAACGTAACATTTCAAGACTTACAAAGATAATTTTAACCGAATTTTAACTACCCGTATAGATACACTTGAGCATGTTTCGATACGCGGGAAGAAAATAGAAAATGAAGGGAAGAGCGTATCGAAATACTTCCTCGCGTATCGGTACGTCCTTCAAACTTGGCTTGGGCGTATCGATACGCAGGCAATCCGTACCGATACCCCTGTACTGAATTGCCTCAATTTTGCCTTAGCGTATCGATACACTTCCTCATGTATCGGTACGCATACAAGAATGGTTCATTCCATCATCATTCAAACATGCTAAAACACATCCAAACAAGCTCAAATCATGCATACAAGATATAATCTATCTAATAGACTTACAAACACCATCAAACAACAAATCATACTCATCAACCACATCATACAATGGTAACATTTTAGCTATCCAAACATGCTTAAGATACCAAGCTATAGCAAGGGTAAAAACACCATAAGCAAACCAAGGAACCATTTAGAGGCCAATTACAAGTCCACAATTAGAAACTAAACATGATTGAACCAACAAACATCACCAACAAATCCAGGAAATAGAAATCTCACCCATTGCGACTTATTACACTAGGGTGAACCACATACATATCTTAATCAAAGCTTTTGGAATCCCCTTGCTTTTGGGCGGCCTTGAAATGCTCAATTCTCTACATTGATGAAATAACCGAGCGTAAGCTTATGGCTTAGTGAGGAAACGCTAAACCACATTCATCAATACATTATACACAATTGGCACATCATCATTTATCAACACACGCTTTTACATAAAACATGCCCTCTCATGGCAACAATGAAGTTTTTAGAATACATGCACACATGCAACACTTAAAAACAACAAATAAACCTTTGATCATGCTTTACCAAGCATCACATGCATTTTAGCATAAATCACAAGCATTTCATGCTTAGTCCATTATTCACATCATTAAATTGGCTTACAAGTGGTCATTTCTGAAACCATGACAAAACCAACAAGACACAATCAGATACACGGATTACAAGCGATGTCCCACACGCTTCATACACACTACCGAACTACACAAGGCTCACACACGAGAGCAACCCTCCATCGTTGTGACACCCGTGGTGGAGTATAATGGTACAATTACAACCCCTCAACACCACTCATCGGTAGTTGTACAATTCCAATAATGAGAGCATGGAACGGATAATACAAGATCCACACACGGAATTAACATCCACCATTGTGATCTTAACCTCAATCGTTAGGGTACTTGGATGGAGTATACGGTACAATATCAACCCCTCGACATCAAAGGCAACTTTGTTCATGGTGCACCCAATCCTATAGTCGACTAACTATATCCGATTACAAGTAACCAAAACCACTTACATCACTTGCCAATATAAACAATCAACATCAACAATCCACTGTTTCACAAGCACAAATACAATGCCAATTCAACAAGCACGTCACGCTTTACAACACATGCATTTATTGCATAAAACCAAGGATCACTAACCTAGTGTATCCTTAACATAATGTCACTAAAATCCAGCATTAACCATGCTTAAAACATGCTTTAAAATAGTAATCAAATCGACAATTAACTCAAGTGCCTTTTCATCAAACATAGCACATTTTACCGAGAGAGACTTTCGAATCACTTACTCTTGAGCTTAGCTAAGTGTTTCAAACTTACACTAAGCTCCCAAGACCATGCCCAAAGAGTTACAAAGCTGGAAAATCCATTTCCACTCACCGATACGCGAAGCCTTGCTTGCCGACACGAGAATCACACTTTCGGAGCCTCCAACAACGCCTCGTTTGCTTCTGGATCAAGATCCCATGTTTTTACATAATCAAAACAGAGATCTAAATGCATTTCAACACCAGCAACAATTCACAAACTCGTTGCTCACCCAAACTACACCAATCTACCCATCCGAACAACTGAAAACTCAATCGATTGTTTCCTAAACCAGGCCCAGCCAACATACATCACTTCCAAACCATTATAAATATCAAAACACATCTAACAAATAACCTAACCCAACCTTATACCTCCAACAAGCAAGATTCCACCATTTCACCTCAAAAACTCACTTAAAACTAACAAGAAACTCAAGGATCTCAAAGATTTTGGGATCTATTTTATCAAAACTTCATTTCAACATATTAACCCACTTAAAACTCAATTAAAATCAATCTATAACAGAGCTTAACAAAACAAGTCCGAAAATTAAGATTTCAACCATGTTTTTACAAGATTTTGATCTCCAATCAAAACTATAATAAAAACTCAACCAAAAACATTAATTAGAAGCCAAATATCTTGAGAATTTCAATAAAGAACTTTGATAAGAGGTTGAGAATGGGATTTACCTCCAATCCTTGCTTTCCTAAATGAATAACAAGTTTTCCTTAGCAAAATCTTGAAGGACTTGAAAGGATTTCTTGAAAATTGATTAGGGAATGTTAGAAAAGTGTTTAGGAGGAAGCAATTCTGGAGAGAAAATAATGAAAATAGTGTTTCGCTGAAAATCAAGAGAAAATGGTAGTTACGTAAACATCAACTACCCACTTTAATTAATTAAAATAAAACCAATTAAAGGCATTTAATTAAAAGCCATTTAACACACATATCATATTAAGGAAAGGTTAAATTGCCATAAAGCCCCCTAAAGATTCTAAGAATTTGGCTTCTTCTTTAAAAAATCACATTTTCCACAGTTTTGAAACTTTAGAATTTGGTCACTACTCGAAATGTCCCATTTTCAAAACTCTTTTTGTAAAATTGATTTGACCAACCTCTTAAACATATTTTTAGAGGATTTTAGCAATTTTTACCACATTTTTATCCTATCTCGATCCTTGATTTCCTTAAATCACCTTACGCGATTCAAACCGTACTCGACCAGTCCGGTCCGATGTCTAAAACATCTAGGCCCAAAACCAGGGCATTACATTTCGGATGGGTAAATTGGTGTAGCTTGGGTGAGCGACGAGTTTGTGAATTGTTACGGTTGATGAAATGCATTTTAATGCATTTAGATCTTTGTTTTGATGTTGTGAAAACATGGGATCTTGATTTGGGAGCAAACGAGGCGTTGTTGGAGGCTATGGAGGTGTAATTTTTGTGTCGGGGAGAAAGACTTTGTATATCGGTGAGTGGAAATGGAATTTCATGCTTTGTAACGCTTTGTAACCCCCTTAACCTGGCATTGTTTTTATGCTTATAAAACAGTGAATTAATGATGTTAAATGATTATATTGGCAAGTGATGAAAGTGGATTTTGGTTCTTGTAATCGGATATAATTAGCCGGGTATAGGATTTGGTGAACCGAAAATAAAGTCGCCTTGGATGTCGAGGGGTTGTGATTGTGCCGTAATCTCCATCCAAGTACCATAACGATTGAGGCTAAGATCACAACGATGAATGATTTAATCCCATGTGTGAGTCTTGTGGTATGTGTCATGTACTCTCGTTAGTGGAATTATACAACTACTGATGAATGATGTTGAGGGGTTGTGATTGTGCCATTAATCTCCATCACGGGTGTTCAGGGGTTGTGATTGTGCCATTGATCTCCACATATCATGTGTTTATCTATGATTCAGTTGATCAAAGATAATCAATTGTTAGATGATTCCCTTGTTTCGCATGTTCAGGACATTGTAGAGGGTAGACCTTCGGATTTCAGTTTTAGTGATGATGGTGTTTTGTGCTTTGGAAGTCGAATAATGGTGTCAGATGATGTTGAGGCGCACTATCCTCATTTAAGCCCATAGTAGTCCTTTTGCTATGAACACTGGTAGTACAAAGATGTATCGTGATTTGAAGGATGAGTACTATTGGGTGGGGTTGAAAAAGGATGTGGCTGAGTTTGTTAGTAAGTGCATAGTGTGTCAGTGAGTGAAGGGGGTTACATTTGTTGAATTGCTGCTGGTGTTGAAATGCATTTTAATGCATTTAGATCTCTGTTTTGATATTGTTAAAACAAGGGATCTTGATTTGGGAGCAAACGAGGTG
This sequence comes from Hibiscus tridactylites, assembly GCA_958450335.1. NCBI lineage: Eukaryota > Viridiplantae > Streptophyta > Magnoliopsida > Malvales > Malvaceae > Hibiscus > Hibiscus tridactylites. Next base: position 30,757,974 of record OY288276.1, read on the forward strand.
TTGTTGGAGGCTCCATAGGGGTAATTTTCGTGTCAGCGAGAAAGGCTTCGCGTATCGGTGAGTGGAAATAAAATTTCTTGCCAATATAATCAACCATGGCGATTTTGGTTTTCCCCGTGTAATCTTCGTAGTTCGGGTCAGGCGTTTAGGCCGGGCTAAGGGGGTTACATTTGTTGGTATCAAAGCCAGTTTACGAAAGAATTGTGAATGTTGGCATGTGAAATTGATATGTGTTGGCGTATGTTGTTTGAAAAGCATGAATTGGGTTGCATTGTGAAGCTCATGCTATGCTGAATTGATGCGAATCGCATGTGAAATGATTATGATTGTATGATAATTATGCAATATTGATATGTGCTATTTTTGAATGATGGAAAGCATGTTGAGCATGATGTGTCATTGTATGCTATGCCATGTTGAAGGAAATCGGGGTGCCCATTGCCTTATTACACTAATCAAATATTTTTGTAAACTTGGATCCTTGCTTGAAGTTGACCTAAATGGTCTGATTTGTTATTGTTGTTATGCTTTGTTTAAAATAGCACTATGGGTCTGAGAAGAGAGCTGAGGTCGAATACAATAGTACCTTACGGTGACCAGGGTGAGAAAGGGGCTGATGTCCCTCCTGGTGGAAATCTACCTCCTCCGCCACCACCTGGATATGGGGAGCAGGTGCAGCAAGGACCTGTTGGTCCGGGTTTGGGCGATCTAATGCCATTGGTTCAGGCGATCACCGGGGCGTTTCAGGCTACTGTTGCCGGAGCACATGTATAGGCCCCTGCAGCTGGGCAGACAATCTTACCATTGGAGAGGTTGAGGAGCCTAGGAGCTGTGGAGTTCTTTGGAATGTCTATTGAGGCGTCTGAGGCCTGGTTAGCGAGTACGATACACATCATGGATCAAATGGTGAACGACTACCACTGCTGGTTTGGAGCCCAATGAGGTTGATTGGGAGTTTTTTAGAGGTGCCTTTAAGAGGAAGTATCTTGGGGTGAGATACTTGGACAAGAAAAAATGCAAGTTTATATCGCTAGTTCAGGGTAATCTTTCTGTGGTTGAGTACGAGGTCCAGTTCGTACGCCTGAGCCAGTATGCTCCTGAGAAAAATGCCTAGTGAGAGGCACCGTTGTGATCGCTTCTGGTATGGGCTGGTACAGGAAGTCAAGATGTATATGTTGGCTTGAGATTATACTGACTTCGATGTGCTTGTGTGTCGAGCCAAAGGCATCGAACAAAACTTGGGTTTGTCGTCTAGAGGTGTTGGTTCTAGCACTGGGAAGAGAGCAACTGAGTATAGTTCCAGAGGTGGATGGAACAAAAGAGGTTATGACATGAGACATCAGCCTGAGGTGTGGCGAGGTGCTCTGGGTCGTGGTGGCTAGATTTCGGGAGGCTGAGTGAGATCTGAGCAGCACATGTGCTGGACATGTGGGTCGAGGGACCATCTGAGGCGAGATTTCTCTTAGGCAGTTAGAGAGGTTCAAACTCCTATTGTGGTGACAGGGAATTCTTGTTGGAATTGTGGCTCAACAGATCACATGAGGCGGGAGTGTTCTTTGTTGGCTGGTGGAGGCAAGGGACGTGCACCTGTTGTGGCTGCACCTCAGAGTGGCCGTGGGCGCGGCCGAGGGAACTTTCAGAGGAGAGACGAGGGTCAGAGAGGCGTTGCTCATGTGGTAACAGTTCAGCCTGTGGGAGGCGGTCCTGCCAGGGTCTATGCTCAGCACGAGGAGCGCAATGATACCGATGTTATCGCAGGTACCTTTGCTCTTCAGTCTTTATCATTGCTGGCTTTGATTGATTCTGGATCTACACATTCTTATATCTTGAGTGAGATGCGCATTTACTTGATATACATGCTGGGATGCTTGAAGTAGGAATGCAAGTGACTAGTTCTTTTGGTGAGACTGTAGTCACTAGGAAGTTGTATAGGAGATGCCCTTTATCTGTGCAAGGTCATGTTTTTCTTGTGGATTTGATGGAGTTACCCTTCTATGGTTTCGATTTAATCCTTGGTATGGATTGTTTGACGAAGAATAGAGCGGTGGTTGACTTTGATTTCAAAAGGGTGACCCTAAAGCTGGCCGATGATTATGAAATGGTGTTGGTAGGTGAGAATGTGAAATTCTTGTAGAATGTGATTTTGGTTTTGGAAGCAAGCCGTATGACGAGGTTGGGTTGTGAGGCTTATCTTTCCTATATGATAAATCCTGGCACTAAGGATGTGCGTGTGCAGGATATCTGAGCCGTTCGCGATTTTTCGGGTGTCTTTCCGGAAGAATTGCTTGGGTTGCCACCAAGAAGGGAAGTTGAGTTTGGTATCGAGTTGTACGAGAATACGACTCTGGTGTCCATTGCTCCTTATCGCATGGCGCCTAAAGAGTTGAAAATGTAACTGCAAGAGTTGCTGAATCGAGGTTTTATTTGGCCGAGTGTGTCACCTTGGGGTGTACCAGTCTTGTTTGTAAAGAAGAAAGATGGGACAATGTGGATGTGCATAGATTATCGGCAACTGAACAAGTTGACGATCAAGAACAAGTATCCCTTACCTAGAATTAATGATCTCTTTGGTCAATTCCGGGGAGCCTCGGTGTTTTCTAAGATAGAATTGAGGTCAGGATATTAACAGCTGAAGGTGAAGGATGTGGACGTACCTAAGACAACTTTTCGGACAAGGTACGGGCATGACGAGTTCTTAGTGATGCCGTTCGGTTTGACCAACGTGCCTGTTGCTTTCATGGACATGATGAATCGTGTATTCCATGAATTCTTGGATCAGTTTGTGGTGGTGTTCATCAATGATATACTTGTGTATTCGCGTACCGAGGAGGATCATGATAGACACTTGAGAATCGTTTAGCAAGCGTTGTTGGAAAACCAGTTGTATGCCAAGCTAAGCAAGTGTGAGTTTTGGCTTAGGGAAGTTGTCTTCCTTGGACATGTTGTATCAGCTGAGGGTATTCGTGTTGATCCGCACAAGGTAGAGGTTGTGGTGAGTTGGAAAGTACCTAAGTCAGTAACAGAGGTACAAAGTTTCCTTGGTCTTGCTGGGAATTACCATAGGTTTGTCGAGGGTTTCTCGAAGATAGCAGCACCTTTGACGAAGTTGTTGCAAAAGAATGTTCGTTTTGAGTGGACATATGCGAGGCATCATGCTTTTGAGAAGCTAAAGGAACCTTTGATGCAAGCTCCTATTCTAATTCAGCCTGAGTCCGGTAAGAAGTTTGTGGTTTATAGTGATGCGTCCATTGTTGGTTTCGGCTGCGTGTTGATGTAGGAGGGTAATGTAGTAGCTTATGCATCTAGGCAATTGAAGGTGCATGAGCACAACTACCCTACTCATGATCTTTAGCTTGCGGATGTTGTGTTTTGTAACCCCCTTAGCCTGGCCTAGACGGTTGACCCGAACTACGAAGATTACACGGGGAAAACCAAAGTCAACTCGAACGTCAACCTTGATTAACGACCCTTTTTTATTTTTAAACTTGTCTAGATGCACATTAACCCTATGCGTACTCTTGAGAAAAGCATACTTGAAATTCACAGCGATCGGAAAGCAATAAGGGACACAATTGCACAACATACAAAAGTTAGGGACCAAATTGTAAATTCTGGAAAGATGAGGGAGTTTGCTTAGTTTTAAATTACCAATATCAAATTAATCATATTACATGCCTCTCTGTCAAATTTCACCTCAAACGAACATCTCACACTCAAGCAATTGCATATACAAAATTCAGGACGAAAACATAAAGCTTGCAAACTTCAAACCATTCAAATCAGTGCCCAACGGTCTAGTATTTCGGAACGGGGGTTGACCGTTCTGAAACGCGGGTTCGTTTCGAGACCAGTATCGAAACAGGGCTTGACAGTGGCCAATTCGTTTCGGAACGGCCTCTACCCATTTCGAAACACGAAGGCCATTACAGGCCCCCGTTTCGAAACACGGGTACCCGTTCCGATACAGATTGCCCAGAATGTGCAGATTTTGCTGGTTTAACATACAATTAACCACTCAAACACATCCCTATGACCTCCTAATCATGCCAACAAGTCATCATGCATAAAAGGTACACATTTGCATCATCAAAACTCATTCATGGCATCAATTAGGAAAAACCACAAGTCTATAGGCATGCATCCTAATATTGGAAACCAACCAATCATCAAATCATCAAGCAAACACCAAAAGGCCATTTACATGTCCAAAACATCATAGGCATCATGCCAAACTTAGGGAGTCCAAAACATCTCCCAGCAACACAACCTAGGTTCCTATTGCCAACTACCAAAAGCTAATAATGTTGTAAAAATAGTCACCATACATGAGCTTAGCCTTCCCTTGGATTCTTAGCCTCCTTGCTGCCCTTGAAGCACTTCAATTCTCTGCATTATTGGTTCAAGAAAGAGAGCGTAAGCACAAGTGCTTAGTGAGGCATGCTCTAAAGAAACAACACAATAATGCATTTAATAAAACACCTTTCACAAGGCCTTTTCAACACATAACATCAATTCTCATGCAACAATGCATATACAACAAGCATCTCATGCTTAGATAACATCAACACGTCATATTGGCTTCCAAGTGATAATCCATAACCATTTTCAACATAAAACACAATCGGATACGCGGATTACAAGCGTTGTCCCATACGCTTTATACACACTACCAAACACACAAGGTGGAGTTTACCGGTACAATCACAACCCCTCAACACCCGTGATGGAGTTTAACGGTACAATCACAGCCCCTCCACATCACTCACTGGTAGTTGTATAACATCACTAACGAGAACACGGGACACTCAACACAAGGTCCACACATGGAATTTTAACCACCATTGTGACCTTAAACATCTCGTTAGTGTACTTGGATGGATTTTACGGTACAATTACAACCCCTCAACATCCAAGGCGACTTCATTCACGGTGCACCCAATCCTATAGCCGGCTAACTATATCCGATTCAAGTACTTTAAAACCAACACAACACTTGCCAATATATATCAATTATCATCAATAATCCATTGTTTTTAAAGCATTAACAACAAAGCCATTTACAACATGCATCACCATGCATCAATCCACATTTTAACAAATCAAACCAAGGATCCTTACCTTGAGCATCCTTCACCAAATGGCTTTCATAACCAGCATTAACCATGCTAAACATGCTTTCAAAAACAGAATTTAAACATGCAAATTTAACACATTGCATCCAACCATTTCATGGTTCATTCAAGAGAGAGTTTCTCCGAAAACTTACACTTGAGCTTAGTTAAGTTGCTTAGACTTAAACTAAGCTCCCAAAACCTTCAAACATTGGTTACAAAGCTGTAAATCCAACTTCACTCACCAATTCTGTTTCGCAAGCTTGCCGAAACATCGTTCAAGCCTCCGGATCAACACCACAAGGATCCGAAGATGTCTCCCCTGTTTTAAACACATCAAAGAAGAGGATTAATGCATCATCATGCATTAAAATCTTCAGCAATTACACCTAAACTCGTTGCTCTCACCAAAACTAACATTTCGGCTACCAAACACAACCGAAATCACATCCAAACTCATCCACAACATTACCCAACCAAGATCCATCACTTCTAAACATTCTTAATCATTAATTAACATCCCTAAAGGTCCTAAACTCGTCCTTGTAGCCCCAGCTATAACAGAACACCAAGATCACCCCAAAAACCACCATTTTCACAAGTAAAAACTTAGGAAAATCAACCTATTCGGGATTGCATTGATTAAACCTCAATTACACATCATTAAACATCCAAAATACATTAAAAAGACATCTGAAAACAGAGCACAAACATTCATCATGAATTTCTTCAAGATTTAATCAAAATCTCAAGTTTTAAGCCAAAATCAAGATCACAACATTAAAGCCTTTTATAAAACTCAATTTAAGGATTGAGAACTTAGGAATTTCAGTAAAGAACTGGTATTTAGAGGAGAAGAACGTTCATACCTCTAAATGTAGATTTCTCCTTGATTAGAGCCAAAATCCTTGAAAATTCAATAAGCAAATGAAGAAGATTTGATGTAGAAAGGATTATGAATCATTTGAGGATTGAAATCTCATCATTTGGTGTGAAAATCAAAAGAAAAGTTGCTGTAGAAATGTGTTTGGCTGGGGGAATTTTGAGAGAAAATGAGATGAGAAAGTTTTCTGGAAAGTTAGTTATGAAATCTCAAAATTGACTTTTCTCATTTTCCTTTAATTAATTAAACATTAAATGAGTCATTAAAATTAAGAAAAATCTGGAGAAATCCTTCCTTGGGTAAATTAGCTCCTTAAAGATTCAAAGTTTCGATCCTTACAAAACAGTCACCACTGAACTTTTCATAAATTACATTTTGTCACTATTTCGAAATGTCACACTTCCAAACCTTATTTTGTAAAATTGATTTCACCACTCTCTTATATATATTAAAAGATGATTTTTAGATATTTTTCCATATTTTTAATGCATCCCGAACTAGGCTTTCCATAAAAGCACCTTTTATATTCAAACCGAAAATCAGACCGGTCCGGTTCAGACCCTAAACTTCCAAGCCCAAAATTGGGGTGTTACAACTCTCCCCCCTTAAGAAATTTCGTCCTCGAAATTTACCTGGAGGAAAAAGGTATGGAAACTGCTTCTCCATGTCATCCCTCCTTTCCCACGTGGCTTCCTCAGCACCATGATGCTTCCACAACACCTTTACAAACTCAATGGTCTTGCCTCGAAGAACTTTACCGTCTGAATCTAGAATTTCCACCGGCTCCTCATCATAGGTCAAGTCTGGATTCAATTCCACTTCCTCCACAAGCATACATGCGAAGGATCCGATCTATACTTCCGAAGCATAGAGACATGAAACACATCATGAATCTTTTCCAGCTCTTGTGGCAATCTCAACTTGTACGCAACAGGACCCAGACGCTCAATCACCTCGTATGGTCCAATATACCTAGGGCTCAACTTACCCTTTCGGCCAAACCTCATCACCTTTTTCCAAGGTGAAACTTTCAAAAACACACGGTCACCCACCGCATACTCAATCTCCTTACGCTTCAAATCCGCGTAAGACTTCTATCGATCAGAAGCTGCCTTCAAGCGCTCACAAATGAGCTTCACATTCTCGGTGGTTCCTTTCTACAAAGCTGGCATCGAGACCAACTTCTGACCTGTTTTAGCCCAACAAAGAGGAGTTCTGCACTTCCTCCCGTACAAGGCTTCATAGGGTGCCATTTGAATACTTTCTAGGTAGCTATTGTTATAAGCAAACTCCACCAACGGCAAATGCTTCTCCCAAGAACCCTGAAACTCAATCACACAGCACCTCAACATATCCTCCAGCACTTGGATAACACGCTCAGACTGTCCATCCGACTGTGGATGATAAGAAGTACTGAAATTCAGCCGTGTACCCAAAGCCTGATGTAAATACTCCCAGAAACGCGATGTAAACCTCGGATCTCTATCCGACACGATCGACTTTGGCACACCATGCAGCTGCACAATATCAGCAATGTACAGCTCTGCAAGCTTGTCCAAGGTATACGTAGTATGCACAAGCAAGAAATGCGCACACTTTGTCAGGCGATCCACAATCACCCACATCGAATTCTTCTTCGATGGCGACAAAGGTAAACCAGACACAAAGTCCATGGTAATTCTTTCCCACTTCCACTCAGGAATCCTCAACGGTTGCAACAAACCGGAAGGAAACTGATGCTCAGCCTTAACTCGCTGACATACCATGCACTTGCTCACATACTCAGCCACATCTTTCTTCAAACCCACCCAATAGTACTCATCACGAAGATCACGATACATCTTAGTACTACCAAGGTGCATAACAAAAGGACTACTATGAGCTTTAGTCAGAATAGTACGCCTCAACTTAGCATCATTGGGCACTACTATCTGACTCCCAAAACATAAAACACCATCATCATTAAAGCAAAACTCTGATGGCATGTCCTCAGCAATATCCTGAACATGTGGCACCAAGGAATCATCCAACAGTTGCTTATCCTTTATCAACTGAACCAAGGATGGTTTCACTTGCAACTCAGCCACAAGACCACCATCACGCGAAATGCGCAAACTGGCAAACATAACCCTCAACTCCACTGCCACCTTCCTACTCAAGGCATCCGCTACAACATTAGCTTTTCCCGAATGATACTCGATTGTCAAATCGTAATCTTTAAGCAACTCCACCCAACGTCGTTGCCTAAGATTAAACTCTTTCTGAGACATCAGATACTTCAAACTTTTGTAATCCGTGTACACAGTACACTTCTCACCATACAGGTAATGTCTCCAAATTTTCAGAGCGAAAACCACAGCAGCTAACTCAATGTCATGCGTAGGATAATTGCGCTCATGCACCTTCAACTGTCGCGATGCATAAGCCACCACCTTACCCTCTTGCATCAACACACACCCTAAACCAACATAGGATACGTCACTATACACCACAAACTCTTTCCCTGATTCAGGTTGAACCAAAATAGGAGCTTGCGTCAAAGCTGCGTTAAGCTTCTCAAAAGCCTGCTGTCTCGCTTCCGTTCACTCATACTTAACATCCTTCTGCAACAACTTCGTTAAAGGTGCAGCAATCTTCGAAAATCCATCCACAAACCTCCGATAATATCCCACCAAACCAAGGAAACTACGGACTTCATGAACAGACTTAGGAGGCTTCCAATTCATCACTGCCTCAATCTTCTGAGGATCAACACGAATCCCCTCAGCAGAAACCACATGACCAAGGAACACCACTTCCCTAAGCCAGAACTCACACTTGCTTAACTTAGCATAAAGCTGATTTTCCAACAAAGCCTGCAACACAATCCTCAAATACCCCTCATGCTCCTCCTCTGTACGAGAGTACACGAGGATATCATCAATGAATACCACAACAAATTTATCCAAGTATTCATGGAACACTCTATTCATCATGTCCATATCTATAAAAGCTGCAGGAGCATTCGTCAAACCAAACGGCATCACAAGGAACTCATAATGCCCATACCTCGTTCTGAAGGCTGTCTTTGGCACATCCACATCCTTTACCTTCAACTGGTAATACCCTGACCTTAAGTCAATCTTAGAGAACACAGCCGCTCCCCGAAATTGATCGAAAAGATCATCAATCCTCGGCAATGGATACCGATTCTTGATAGTCAACTTGTTCAACTGACGATAATCGATGCACATTCTCATAGTGCCATCCTTTTTCTTCACAAACAAGACCGGTGCACCCCAAGGTTACACACTCGGCCGAATGAAACCACGATCAAGCAACTCCTGAAGTTGCGTCTTCAGCTCTTTCAACTCCTTAGGTGTCATTCGATAAGGAGTAATGGACACATGAGTTGTGTTTTCATACAGTTCAATTCCAAACTCCACTTCACGATTAGGAGGCAACCCAGGCAACTCCTCCGGAAACACACCAGGAAACTCTCGCACCGTCCTGATATCTTGCACACACAACTCCTTAGAGCTAGGATTCATCACAAAGGCTAGGTAAGCTTCACAACCTTGCCTCAGCATTCGGCTTGCTTCCAATGTAGACACCACATTGGCAAGAAACTTCACAGTCTCACTAACCACCACTACCTCATAATCATCCGCAAGCTTCAACGAAACTCGCTTGTTCTCAAAATCCACCACAGCTCGATTTTCAACAAGCCAATCCATACCAAGGATTACATCAAAACCATAGAAAGGCAATTCCATAAAATCAACATGAAAAACATGGTTTTGCACAACCAAGGGACACCTCCTATACAACTTTCGTGTCACAACGGTCTCACCAAAAGAACTAGTTACACGAATACCAACATCCAGAGACTCAACAGGCAAACCAAGCAGTTGAGCATGTTCACGCAATATGTATGAGTGTGTAGATCTAGAATCAATCAAGGAAAGTAATGACAAGGATTGCAAAGTGAAGGTACATGCGATCACATCCGTGTCATTCATCCCCTCTCGCTGCGCATACACTCGAGCCTGGCCTCCACCCTCAGGTTGGACAGCCACCACATGTGCCACATTCCTTCCACCATCATCTCTACGCTGGAAGTTACCACGGCCGCGCCCACGACCTCTCTGTGGTGCAACAACTCTAGGAGCACGTCCTTGACCACCACTGGCCAACAAAGGACACTCCCTCCTCACGTGGTCTGCCGAACCACAATTCCAGCACGAATTACCAGTCACTACAACAGGAGCATGCACCTCTCTCGCTGCCCGAGGACAATCACGTCTCAAATGACCACGTGATCCACACGCCCAACACGTGTTCTGATCAGCTCTCACCTTGTCTCCCTGAACAGGCGCACCATGCCCTCCACCACCACGTCTAGCAGAAGACTGATACCTCCGATCACATCCTCTCTTGTTCCGTCCACCACCGGAACTATACTCAGCAGCTCTCTTGCCCGTGCTAGAACCAACACTCCTAGAGGACAAACTCAGATTCAGCTCAATATCCTTCGCCCTACTAACCATCACATCAAAATTAGTGTACTCAGCGGCAAGCATAAAGGTCTTTACATCTGTCACTAAACCATATCTGAAACGCTCACACCTTTCCCGCTCATCAAGAATAAGCTCAGGTGCGTACTGACTGAGACGAACAAACTGGATCTCGTACTCAGCCACCATCATGCCCCCTTGAGTAAGAGACATGAACTCTCTTTTCTTTTCATCCAGATATCGCACACCTAGATACTTCCACTTGAACGCGTTCAGAGAGAACGTTCAAGTCACATCAGCTTCCTCCATTCCGGAGACAGTGGTCGTCCACCAGGTATACGCATTATCATGCAACAGCGATACCACACATCCTAGCTTCTGCACATCATTGTAGTTCATTTGTCCCAATATCCTCTTGGTACTTTCCAACCAAGATTCGGAACCTTCAACAGACAAACCTCTGAACTCAGTCCTTCCCAGACTGCGCATACGTTCCAAGGTAGTCTAGCATTAGCATCTCTCTGATGCCCAGCTCCATGAGTTCCAGCTACTTCCGCCTGAAAGGCTCCAGCAATAGCATGTATCAAAACTGTCATGTCAGGAGCAGCTTGCCCCTGCCCAACTTCAGGTCCAGCGACCCCAGCACCAGCACCAACACCAGCTCCATCACCTCCAGCACCGCCACCACCGGGCGATCCACCACCAGGAGGAGGAGGAGGTAAATCCACTACATTATCAGCATTTTTTTCATTCTCGTTCTGAGCCATAGCTCGCGTATTAATCCTCGTCTCTCTACGAGGTCCCATTCACTAACAATGCACTAACACAAATGCAATAAACATAATCAGGCCCAGCAAGGTAAGAAATCCAAGCACTCAAGCTCATTTTTCAAAAACAATTCATTTCATTAGTTTTGATATGGAAATGGGTCCCTCTAACATGTCTCAACACAGCATAGCATCACAATTATAACATATTTTACAATTCACATATCACACTTTCATTCCAAAAAGGCACATCAAACAATCATGCATACATCACCCACATACCATTCCGGTTTACTCGAGAACTCAGCTCTGATACCACCAAATGTAACCCCCTTAGCCCGGCCTAGACTGTTTACCCGAACTACGAAGATTACACGGGGAAAACCAAAGTCAACCCGAAAGTCAACCTTGATTAACGACCCTTTTTTTCTTTTTAAACTTGCCTAGTTGCACATTAACCCTAGGCGTACTCTTAAGAAAAGCATACTTGAAATTCACAGCGATCAGAAAGTAATAAGGGACTCAATTGCACAACATACAAAAGTTAGGGACCAAATTTTAAATTCTAGAAAGATGAGGGACTTTGCTTATTTTTAAATTCCCAATATCAAATTAATCATATTACATGCCTCTCTGTCAAATTTCACCTCAAACGGACATCTCCAACTCAAGCAATTGCATATACAAAATTCAGGACTAAAACGTAAAGCTTGCAAACTTCAAACCATTCAAATCAGTGCCCAACGATCTAGTATTTCGGAACGGGGGTTGACCGTTCCGAAACGTGGGTTCGTTTCGAGACCAGTATCGAAACAAGGCTTGATAGTGGTCAATTCGTTTCGGAACGGCCTCTACCCGTTTCGAAACACGAAGGCCATTACAGGCCCTTGTTTCGAAACGTGGGTACCCGTTCCGATACAAATTGCCCAGAATGTGTAGATTTTGCAAGTTTATCTTACAATTAACCACTCAAATACATCCCTATGACCTCCTAATCACGCCAACAAGTCATCATGCATAAAAGGTACACATTTGCATCATCAAAACTCATTCATGGCATCAATTTGGAAAAACCACAAGTCTATAGGCATGCATCCAAATATTGGAAACCAACCAATCATCAAATCATCAAGCAAACACCAAAAGGCCATTTACATGTCCAAAACATCATAGGCGTCATGCCAAACTTAGGGAGTCCAAAACATCTCCCAGCAACACAACCTAGGTTCCCATTGCCAACTACCAAAAGCTAATAATGTTGTAAAAATAGTCACCATACAAGAGCTTAGCCTTCCATTGGATTCTTAGCCTCCTTGCTGCCCTTGAAGCACTTCAATTCTCTGCATTATTGGTTCAAGAAAGAGAGCGTAAGCACAATTGCTTAGTGAGGCATGCTCTAAAGAAAGAACACAATAATGCATTTAATAAAACACCTTTCACAAGGCCTTTTCAACACATAACATCAATTCTCATGCAACAATGCATATACAACAAGCATCTCATGCTTAGATAACATCAACACGTCATATTGGCTTCCAAGTGATAATCCATAACCATTTTCAACATAAAACACAATCGGATACGCGGATTACAAGCGTTGTCCCATACGCTTCATACACACTACCAAACACACAAGGTGGAGTTTACCGGTACAATCACAACCCCTCAACACCCGCGATGGAGTTTAACGGTACAATCACAACCCCTCCGCATCACTCATTGGTAGTTGTATAACATCACTAACGAGAACACGAGACACTCAACACAAGGTCCACACATGGAATTTTAACCACCATTGTGACCTTAAAAATCTCGTTAGTGTACTTAGATGGAGTTTACGGTACAATTACAACCCCTCAACATCTAAGGCGACTTCATTCACGGTGCACCCAATCCTATAGCCGGCTAACTATATCCGATTCAAGTACTTTAAAACCAACACATCATTTGGCAATATACATCAATTATCATCAATAATCCACTGTTTTTAAAGCATTAACAGCAAAGCCATTTACAACATGCATCACCATGCATCAATCCACATTTTAACAAATCAAACCAAGGATCTCTTACCTTGAGCATCCTTCACCAAATGGCTTTCATAACCAGCATTAACTATGCTAAACATGCTTTCAAAAACAGAATTTAAACATGCAAATTAAACACATTGCATCCAACCATTTCATGGTTCATTCAAGAGAGAGTTTCTCTGAAAACTTACTCTTGAGCTTAGTTAAGTTGCTTAGACTTAAACTAAGCTCCCAAAACCTTCAAACATTGGTTACAAAGCTGTAAACCCGACTTCACTCACCAATTCTGTTTCGCAAACTTGTCGAAACGTCGTTCAAGCCTCCGGATCAACACCACAAGGATCCGAAGATGTCTCCCATGTTTTAAACACATCAAAGCAGAGGATTAATGCATCATCATGCATTAAAATCTCCAGCCATTACACCTAAACTCGCTGCTCTCACCAAAACTAACATTTCAGCTACCAAACACAACCGAAATCACATCCAAACTCATCCACAACAATACCCAGCCAAGATCCATCACTTCTAAACATTCTTAAACATCAATTAACATCCAAAAAGGTCCTAAACTCGTCCTTATAGCCCCAGCTATAACAGAACACCAAGATCACCCCAAAAAACCACCATTTTCACAAGTAAAAACTTAGGAAAATCAACCTATTCGGGGTTACATTGATTAAAGCTCAATTACACATCATTAACCATCCGAAATACATTAAAAAGACATCTCAAAACAGAGCCCAAACATTCATCACGAATTTCTTCAAGATTTAATCAAAATCTCAAGTTTTAAGCCAAAATCAAGATCACAACATTAAAGCCTTTTATAAAACTCAATTTAAGGATTGAGAACTTGGGAATTTCAGTAAAGAACCGAGTATTTAGAGGATAACAACGTTCATACCTCTAAATGTAGATTTCTCCTTGATTAGAGCCAAAATCCTTGAAAAGTCAATAAGCAAATGAAGAGGATTTGATGTAGAAAGGATTATGAATCATTTGAGGATTGAAATCTCATCATTTTGTGTGAAAATCAAAAGAAAATTTGCTGTAGAAATGTGTTTGGCTGAGAGAATTTTGAGAGAAAATGAGATGAGAAAGTTTTCAAGAAAGTTAGTTATGAAATCTCAAAATTGACTTTTCTCATTTTCCTTTAATTAAATAAATATTAAATGAGTCATTAAAATTAAGAAAAATCTGGAGAAATCCTTCCTTGGGTAAATTATCTCCTTAAATATTCAAAGTTTCAATCCTTACAAAACAGTCACCACTGAACTTTTCAAAAATTAAATTTTAGTCACTATTTTGAAATGTCACACTTCCAAACCTTATTTTGTAAAATTGATTTCACCACTCTCTTATATATATTAAAAGATGATTTTTAGATATTTTTCCATATTTTTAATGCATCTCGAACTAGGCTTTCCCTAAAACCACCTTTTATATTTGAACCGAAAATCAGACTGGTCCGGTTCAGACCCTAAACTTCTAAGCCCAAAATTGGGGTGTTACATGTTTGCTCTGAAGATATGAAGACATTACCTGTATGGCGAGAAGTGTGTTGTGTTCACGGATCATAAGAGTTTGAAGTATCTTATGTCTTAGAAGGAGTTGAATCTTAGGCAACGTCGTTGGGTGGAGTTTCTTAAGGATTATGATCTGACGATCGAGTACCACCCGAGCAAGGCTAATTTAGTAGCCGATGGTCTGAGCATGAAAATGGTTGTGGAGTTGAGAGCGATGTTTGCTCACTTAAGCATATCGCGTGATGGTGGTCTTATTGCGGAATTACATGTGAAACCATCTCTGTTTCAGATGATCAAAGACAAGCAGTTGCTTGATGATTCCCTTGTTTCGCACGTTCAGGACATTGCAGAGGGTAGACCTTCGGATTTCAGCTTTAATGATGACAATTTTTTTATGCTTTGGGAGTCGAATAGTGGTGCCATATGATTTTGAGTTGAGGCGCACTATTCTGACTGAAGCTCATAGTAGTCTTTTTGCTATGCATCCTGGTAGTACAAAGATGTATCGTGATTTGAAAGATGAGTACTACTGGGTAGGGTTGAAAAGGATGTGGTTGAATTCTTTAGTAAGTGCATGGTGTGTCAGCGAGTGAAGGGTGAACATTAGGTCCCTTCTGGGCTGTTGCAACCTTTGAGGATTCCATAATGGAAGTGGGAAAGAATTACCATGGATTTTGTGTTAGGATTGTCGTTGTCACCGTCAAAGAAGAATTCGGTTTGGGTGATTGTAGATCGGCTCATGAAGTGTGCACATTTTCTGCTAGAGCATACCACGTATACCATGGCTAAGTTGGTCGAGCTGTATATAGCTGAGATTGTGCGGTTGCACGGTGTGCGAAAGACCATTGTGTCAGATAGGGATCTGAGGTTTACAGCACGATTTTGGGAATGTTTGGATCAAGCCTTGGGTACACGGTTGAATTTTAGTACTTCATATCATCCTCAGAAGGATGGACAGTCGGAACGTGTGATCCAAGTGCTTGAGGACATGTTGCGGTGCTCTGTGATAGATTTTCAGGGTTCTTGGGCGAAACACTTGTCGTTGGTTGAGTTTGCGTATAATAATAGTTATCAGGAAAGCATTCAAATGGGAGAAGATGTAGAACCCCTCTATGTTGAACAGAAGCTGGAATAAAGTTGATCTCGATGCCAACTATGCTAAAGGGAACCAGTGAGAAGGTGAAGCTCATTTGTGAGCGTCTGAAGGCAGCATCACATAGGCAAAAGTCTTACGCGGACCTGAAGCGTAAGGAGATTGAGTTCGCAATTGGCGAACGTGTGTTTTTGAAAGCGTCGCCTTGGAAGAAGGTGATGAGATTTGGGCGTAAGGGTAAGCTTAACTCAAGGTTCATTGGACCTTACGAGATTGTGGAGCGTATTAGTCCTGTGGCATATCGGTTGAGATTGCCTTAGGAGCTGGAAAAGATACATGATGTGTTCCATGTCTCTATGTTCCGAAAGTATAGATCGGATCCTTCGCTTGTGATGCCTGTTGAGGAAATAGAGTTGAATCCAGACCTGTCTTATGATGGGAAACAATGAGGGTTCTGGATGTGAGCAGTAAATTTCTTCGTGGTATGACGATAGAACTTGTGAAGGTGTTGTGGCGACACCGAGGAGTTAAGGAGGCTACGTGGGAAAGCAAGGCGGACATGCTGAAGCAGTTTCCGCACCTTTTTCCTTCATGTAAAATTTCAAGGACGAAATTTCCTAAGTGGGGGAGAGTTGTAACGCCCTGGTTTTGGGCCTAGATGTTTTAGACATCGGATCAGACCGGTCGAGAACCGTTCGAATCGCGTAAACTGATTAAAGGGAATCAAGGATCGGTATAGGATAAAAATATGGTAAAAATTGCTAAAATCCTCTAAAGTTATGTTTAAGAGGTTGGTCAAATCAATTATACAAAAAGAGTTTTGGAAATGGGACATTTCGAGTAGTGACCAAATTGTAAAGTTTCAAAACTGTGGAAAATGTGATTTTTAAAGAAGAAGCCAAATTCTTAGAATCTTCAAGGGGCTTTATGGCAATTTAACCTTTCCTTATTATGACATGTGTTTTAAATGGCTTTAATTGGTTTTATTTTAATTAATTAAAATGGGTAGTTAATGTGAGATTCTATTACGTAACTACTATTTTCTCTTCAATTTCACCCAAACACTATTTTCATTCTTTTCTTTCCAGAATTCTTTTCTCTCAAACACTCTCCTGACATTTCCTAATCAATTTTCAAGAAATCCTTTCAAGTTCTTCAAGATTTTGCTAAGGAAAACTTGTCATTCATTGAGGAAAGCAAGGATTAGAGGTAAATCTCGTTCTCAACCTATAATCAAAGTTCTTTATTGAAATTCACAAGATCTTTGGCTTCTAATTAATGTTTTTGGTTGAGTTTTCATTATAGTTTTTATTGGAAATCAAAATATTGTGAAAATATGGTTGAAATCTTAATTTTAGGACTTGTTTTGTTAAGCTCTGTTATGGGTTGATTTTAATTGAATTTTAAGTGGGTTAATATGTTGAAATGAAGCTTTGATAACATAGATCCCGAAATCCTTGAGATCATTGAGTTTCTTGTTAGTTTTAAGTGAGTTTTTGAGGTAAAATGGTAGAATCTTGCTTGCTGGAGGTATAAGGTTGGGTTAGGTTGTTTGTTATATGTGTTTTCATATTTATAATGATTTGGAAGTGATGTATGTTGGCTGGGCTTGGTTTAGGAAGCAATCAATTGAGTTTTCGGTTGTTTCGGATGGGTAAATTGGTGTAGTTTGGGTGAGCCACGAGTTTGTGAATTGTTGTTGGCGTTGAAATGCATTTTAATGCATTTAGATCTCTATTTTGATGTTGTGAAAATAGGGGATCTTGATTTGGGAGCAAACGAGGCGTTGTTGGAGGCTCCGGAGGGGTAATTTTCGTGTCGGTGAGCAAGGCTTCGCGTATCGGTGAGTGGAAATGGAATTCTCTGCTTTGTAACGCTTTGAGCCTGGTCTTGGGATTTTAGTGTAGGTTTGATAGACTTAACTAAGCTCAAGAGTAAGTGGTTTGGAAATCTCTCTTTTGAAAATATGCTATGTTTGATGAAAATGCACTTGAGTTGTATATGGTTTGATTACTGTTTTAAAGCATGTTTTAAGTATGGTTAATGCTGGATTTTAATGCCATTGTGGAAATGATGCACTAGGTAAGTGATCCTTGGTTTTATGTGATGAATGCATATGATATTAAGCATGGTTGTGCTTGTGGTAATGGCATTGTTTTTGTGCTTATAAAACAGTGAATTAATGATGTTAAATGATTATATTGGCAAGTGATGAAAGTGGATTTTGGTTCTTGTAATCGGATATAGTTAGCCGGCTATAGGATTGGGTGCACCGTGAATAAAGTCGCCTTAGATGTCGAGGGGTTGTGATTGTGCCGTAATCTCCATCCAAGTACCCTAACGATTGAGGCTAAGATCACAACGGTGAATTATTTAATCCCGAGTGTGAGTCTTCTAGTATGTGTCCCGTACTCTCGTTAGTGGAATTATACAACTACGGATGAGTGATGTTGAGGGGTTGTGATTGTGCCATTAATCTCCATCACGAGTGTTGAGGGGCTGTGATTGTGCCATTGATCTCCATGTTATGTAGTCCGGTAGTATGTATGAAGTGTGTGGGACAACGCTTGTAATCCGCGTATCCGATTGTGTCTTAAGTTGGTTTTGTTATGGTTTGAGAAATGATCACTTTTAAGCCAATATAATGTTATGAATAATGGACTAAGCATGGGATGCTTGTGATTTATGCTAGAATGCATGTGATGCTTGGTAATGCATGAGCAAAGGTTTATTTGATGTTCTTAAGTGATGCATATGAGCATGTATTCTAAAAAGTGCATTGATGCCATGAGAGGGCATGTTTTATGTAAAGGCATGTGTTGATAAATGATGATTTGTCAATTGTGTAGAATGCATTGATGAATGTTGTTTAGCGATCCTCACTAAGCTTTGTGCTTACACTCTTTTTTTCATCAATGCAGAGAACTAGGCATTCGAGGCAGCGAGAAAGCAAGGGGAATCCAAGCACTTTGGTCTAGCGAAGTATGTGGTTTTTCTCTGGTGTAATAAGAGGCAATGGGTGGGATTTCTACTCTTGGATGTTTGAAGATGTTGTTAATTACTTTGGGCATGTAACGCCCCGGTTTTGGGCTTGGAAGTCTTGGGCGTTGACCGGTTGGTCAAAGTGCTGTTCGAATCGTAAGAGGTTAAATTAGGAAAGCCTAGTTCGGGTTGCATTAAAAATATGGAAAAATGTTCTAAAATCATCTTTTATTATATTTAAGTGAACTGTGAAATCAATTTTGGAAAATGAGTTTCGGAAATGTGACATTTTGGCTAGTGACCAAAATGTAATTTTTGAAAGTTTGGTGGCTATTTTATAAAGGGTTGAAACTTTGAATCTTTAAGGAGCTATTTACCCAAAGGGAGTTTCTCCAGATTTTTCTAAGATATTTTAACACATAATTCTGATTTTTAAAGTAAACAAAAGGAGGGAAAAATTCATTTTAGCTATTTTCTCATTTAACTACCTATTTTCTTCCTATCTTTTTCTCTCAACCCAAACACTCAATTTCCAGAGATCTTATTCTGATTTTCTCACCTAAAAACCTTCTTTCAACTCTCAATTGATTGCAAATCATTGTGTCTTCAAATCCTCTTCAATTGCTTCAAGATTTATCAAGCTTTTCTATTCCAAAAAGAGGAGAAACTCAAGTTTGGAGGTAAGAACGTCCTTCTCCTCTGAACTTCAAGTTCTTTAATGAAATTCCTAAAGTTTTCAATCCTAATTTGATAATTGATTAAAGGTTTTAAGGTTGATTTATGGATCTTGGCTAATTATGCAAGATCTTGATGATTTCACTTGATTTTCGTTTGATATGTTAAATCTGTGTTTTGAGAAGTGTTTTTGATGTTAAATGATCATTAAATTGATGTGGAAATGAGTCTTGATTGATGCAATCCCGGATAGGTTGAGTTTCCTAATTTTAGCTTGTGTTTTAAGGTAGCTTTTGTGGTGATCTTGTGGATCTGGTGTTGCTGGAGGTATAAGGATGTTTATAGGTTGTTTTTAGATGTGTGTTGATGTTGATGGAAGTGAGGTTTTGCTGGTTTGTGGCTGGGCTTTGTTTAGAAGTGTTTCGGATGCATTTTCGGTTGTGTTTGGTGGCCGAAAATGGAGGTTTAGTGAGAGCAGCGAGTTTAGATGCTTTCATTGAAGCAATTAATGCATGATGATGCATTAATCCTCTGCTTTAATGTGTTGAAACAGGGGAGGCATCCTTGGATCCAAGAATTGTTGATCCGGAGGCTTGATTTGGTGCTTTGGCTTGAAGCAAAGTGGAAATCGGTGAGTGGATTTGTGAAAATGGTTTTCGGCTTTGAAACCAAGGTTTTGGGAGCTTAGTTTAAGTCTAAACAACTTTGTTAAGCTCAAGTGTAAGTTTTCGGATTACTCTCCTTAAGTGGTGGCCATGTTTTGGTGCAATGTAAAATGATGATTTTGCATGATTGGTTTACTATTTTTGAAAGCATGTTTAAGCATGATAATTGCTGATGTTTTAGCATGATTTATGCTGATGTTAAAAGCCATGTGTTGAAGGTGACTCTAGGTAAGAGTACCTTGTTTTAATGCATTGTTAAATGATGATTTAATGCTTTGAAATGCATGATGAAATGGCTTGGTTTAATGCTTTAAAACAGTGGATTATGTGATGTATAAAGTGTGTATTGGCAAGTGATGGTTTGTAAAAGTGAAGGTCACTAAGGTGGTTAAAAGTCCTTGAGTGAGCCTTGTTACCTAAGATCATCAAGGTGGTTAAAAGTCCTTGGATGAATCTTGTTGCGGACACTAAGGTGGTTAAAAGTCCTTAGGTGCTCCTTTCCATGGTGTTTAAAAGTCCATGGGGCCAAGGTGTTTAAAAGTCCTTGGGGCCAAGGTGTTTAAAAGTCCTTGGGGTAATTCAAGCTACGGACACAAAGGTGGTTAAAAGTCCTTGTGTGGTCCTTTCATGGTGTTTAAAAGTCCATGGCCAAGGTGTTTAAAAGTCCTTGGGGCCAAGGTGTTTAAAAGTCCTTGGGGAAAGTTGTTGAACTTGATTTCATAAATGAAATGTATCACTTGAGCCAATATGACATGTATAGTACATTGAGATGCATGAGATGCATGTTTTAATGTTTATGTTGAAGCATGAGATGCTTGTTTAAAGGAAATGTGAAAGCATGATATTGCTTGATTTAAAGTATGCCTTGAGCATGTATAAAGGTTGTTTATATGCATGTTTTATAAATGGTTTAAATTGCATTATTGAATGGTTTTTAAAGAGCACTCCTCACTAAGCTTTGGCTTACGCTCTCTCGTTTTCTTGATTCAATAATGCAGAGCACTAGAGTACATTGAGGGCAGCAAGAGAAGGCAAGCAAACAAGTTCAAGTAAAGCTCAATGTATGGAAGGTTTTTTTAAACATTTAGCTTTTGTATGTTTTGGCAATGGGGGACCAATGTATATGTTTTGGGAGGTGTTTGAGACTCCCTATGGTTGTTAAATGTTGTTGTGGTTGCTGGATTTTGGATTGATTTCCTATTGCTTGCTTATGAAGGTTTATTGGTTGAATGATAGCTTAAGTAGGAAGTATGCCTATAGAATTGGGGCTTTTTGCTTGAGATGTTATTTTGTTGAATTGATGATGCTCATATGTCCTAAATGTGTTTAATTGCATGCTGGTAAAGTTTGGTGATGTTTGGAGCATGTTTGAATGGCCAATTGCATGATTTAGTTTGCTGTTTTGCTGAAATCTGAGCAGGCGTTTCGGAACAGTGTGTACCGTTTCGGAACGGGTGCCTGGAATGAACCCAGGGGTCCGAAACGGGGTGCACCGTTTCGAAACGAAATGCTCACTGCCAGACCCCCGTTGCGGAACCAGTATCGGAACGTCCCGCGTTTCGGAACAGGGTCAACCTGTTTCGAAACGGTCGACCGTTAGGGGGCTGTCATGGTAGTTATATGTTTTGATTTGTTTGCGTTTTGGTCCCGAATCTTGTATGATCAATTGCATGAGCTGTGGATGTCCTTTTGAGCTGAAATTTCACAGAGAAGCATGAAACCTGACTAATTTCAAGATGGTAACTTTAATTTGGGATAAGTCCCTTAATTTATCAAAATTTACAATTTGGTCCCTAAAGTTGTAATTTGTTCAATTGGGTCCCTGTTTGATCTCTGATGTTTGTGATCTTTTAATATGTTGTTTGTATGATCACAATTAAGGTTAATGTGCATCTAGACAAGATTAAAAAGAAAAAAAAAGGGTCGTTAATCAAGGTTGACTTTCGGGTTGACTTTGGTTTTCCCCGTGTGACTTTCTTAATTCGGGTCAACCGTCTAGACCGGGTTAAGGGGGTTACAGGGCATGTTTGGTTGTTTGTCTTTGGTTTGCAAATGACCTTTGGGGGATTGAATTTTGTTTGAATGATTGGTTTTGGCTTTGTATGGCTTGGAAGACTAGGGAGCATGCCTTTAGTACCTATGCTTGCATGAATGATGCCATGTTTTAGTTTATGCTTCATAATGATGATCTTTGGTGTTTAAACATGATGTATGTATGTTGTGGTATGATTTGGAGTGCTTTCGGATGTGGAAAGATGGGAAAAACTAGCAAAATCTACTGTTGCAGGGCAAGGCGTATCAGAACGCCCTTACTTGTTTCGGAACAGAGGCCTGAAATGGCCATAAGGTTTCGGAACGTGTAGGAACGTTCCAAAACGATTTTGCTACTGGAAAGTGGTGTTTCGGTACGGGTTTCGAAACGCACCAGAGTATGGAAATGGTTAACCTGGTTTCAAAATGACCGTTTTGGTACAGGGCCTTGTGTTTTGAAACACTCGACCGTTGGAGTTGATTTTGAATGGTTTTAGGTTTCTGTTTCTTGCATATTGGTCCCTTGATCTTGAATGTTTAATTAAAAGAGTTTGGATGATCCGTTTAAGATGAGAATCGACATGTTAGAATAAAATAAGTTTAATTTCGGTTTCGTAACGTTAAATCATGTTAATTCCTTATAATTCTTGAAATTTACAAATTAGTCCCTAAAGGACAATCGTATGCAATTGAACCCCTAATTGAACTCTGTTCGCTATGTCGCTTCCGCTAAGTTGCTTTTTTATTCACATAGGTTAATAATGTGCATCTATAAAAGTTTAAAAGAAAAAAGGGGTCGTTAATCAATGTTGACTTTAACAAGTTGATTTTGGTTTTCCCCGTGTAATCTTCGTAGTTTAGGTCGGGCGTCTAGGCCGGGCTAACGGAGTTACATGGTTCCACACCAGTCCACAAGTTTCAACAGCTAAAAGGGATTACCAACCGAGTTGACTAATTTGGTTCCACACTAGTCCACAAGTTAGCTCTTGAGCATCCTAACCTAGAAATAGGAGGGATCACTGTCGACTATCCAACAGAACTAGGAGTATCTGTCAGACTTGTCGACATGACTTCTTCCATTCCACCTGCGGAGACAGTACACCCCTGCAGTGGCAGAGACCTTCTGCGGCCGCGTGACAGGGTCGTAGTTTGCTGCCCGCCATACCCGCTGAGGTAGCATATCGTGGCAGCACAAAATAACTCATACCTTTTACAACGCAGGTTTCACACTAAGGAATTTCGACTCTTGAAGCGAATCGGATGTTGGAGTCGGGATGCAAAACTTTCTTGATGTATGTGATGAATCTTGGCACAAAGGAAGTGAGAGTGCAAGACATACGAAATGTATGTGAGTTTCCAGGTGTTTTTTCGGAGGAGTTTCCAAGGTTGCCACCCAACCGGGAAGTTGAGTTTGGTATAGAGTTGTGTGAGAATACGACTCCGGTGTCCATTGCTCCTTATCGCATGGCACCTAAGGAGTTCAAGAAGTTAAAGACGTAGCTTCAGGAGTTGCTTGACCGAGGGTTCATAATGCTGAGTATTTCGCGTTGGGTGCGTCAGTCTTGTTCGTGAAGAAGGATGGAACCATGCGTATGTGCATTGATTATTGGCAGCTGAACAAGTTTACGATTAAGAACAAGTACCCTTTGCCGAGGATCGATGATTTTTTCGACCAGTTTCGTGGTGCTTCGGTGTTCTCAAAGATAGACTTGAGGTCTAGGTACTATCAGCTTAAGGTTAAGGACGTGGATGTACCTAAGATAGCTTTTCAGACTAGGTACGGCCACTATGAGTTCTTGGTGATGCCATTTGGCTTGACGAATGCACTGGTTGCTTTCATGGACATGATGAACAGAGTGTTCCATATGTTTTTGGACTAGTTTGTGGTGGTGTTCATCGATGATATTCTTGTGTACTCACGTACCGAAGAGGATCATGATAACCATTTAAGGGTTGTGTTATAAGTATTGTTGGAGAATCAGATTTATGCTAAGTTGAGCAAGTGTCAGTTTTGGCTCAAGAAAGTGGTTTTTCTTGGACATGTGGTGTCAGCCGAAGGTATCCAAGTTGATCCACACAAGGTTGAGGCGGTGATGAGTTGGAAGACGCCTAAGACAGTGACGGAAGTGCGTAGTTTCCTTGTGTTGGTTGGTTACTACCGAAGATTTTTTGAAGGTTTTTCTAAGATTGCTGCACCTTTGACCAAGTTGTTGCAAAAGAATGTTCGCTTCGAGTGGACGGATGTTAGGCAGAAAGATTTTGAGAAGTTGAAGGAAGCTTTGACGTACGCTCCTGTCTTGATTGAACTTGAGTTGGGTAAGGAGTTTGTGGTCTATAGTGATGCATCGTACGTTGGTTTGGGTTGCGTGTTGATGCAAGGTGGGAAGGTTGTGGCTTATGCGTCTAGACAATTGAAGGTGCATGAGCGCAACTACCCTACACATGATCTTGAGCTCGCGAAAGTGGTTTTTGCTCTGAAGATTTGGAGACATTACCTTTATGGTGAAAAATTTGTGGTTTACACCGTCCATAAGAGTTTGAAGTACCTTATAACTCAGAGGGATTTGAACCTTAGGCAACGAAGATGGTTGGAGTTTCTTAAGGATTACGATCTGACCATTGAGTGTCACCCTGGAAAGGCCAATGTTGTGGCCGATGCTTTGAGTAGAAAGGTGGATGTTGAGTTGAGAGATATGTTTGCTCGTTTGAGTATATCACGTGATGGTGGCTTGATAGCCAAGTAACAAGTGAAACCTTCTTTAATCCAGTTGATTAAGGAAAAGTAGTTGTTGGATGATTCGTTGGTGCCTCATGTTCAAGATATAGCTGATGGTAAGGCTACGAATTTCTACTTTAATTATGATGGAGTTCTATGTTTCAAAAGTCAAATAGTTGTGTCGAAAGATGTTGAGTTGAGGCGCACTATTTTGAATGAGGCTCATAGCAGTCCTTTTCTATGCACCATGGTAGTATCAAGATGTATCGTGGCTTAAAGGATCAGTACCACTGTGTGGGGTTGAAAAAGAATGTGGCTGATTTTGTTAGCAAGTGTATGGTTTTCCAACGGGTGAAGGCTGAGCATCAGTTTCCTCCCAGGTTGTTGCAGCCCTTGGGGATACCAGAGTGGAAATGGGAGAGGATTATGATTGATTTCGTATTCGGGTTGTCGTTGTCACCATTGAAGAAGAACTTAGTGTGGGTGATTGTGGATCATCTTACAAAGTGTGCGCATTTCTTGGTTGTGCATACTACGTATACGCTGGATAAGTTGAGTTGTATATTGCTAAAATTGTGCGTTTGTACGGTCTGCCCAAGTCTATAGTGTCAGATAGAGATTCGAGGTTTACATCAAGGTTCTGGGAATGTTTACATCAGGCATTGGGTACGCGGTTGAATTTCAACACTTCATATCATCCTCAGTCGGATGGGCAGTCGGAACGAGTTATCCAGGTGCTTGAGGATATGTTGCGATGCTATGTGATCGATTTCCAAGGTTCTTGGGAAAAGCATATGCCTTTGGTTGAGTTTGCTTATAACAACAATTTTCAGGAAAGTATTCAAATGGCACCATATGAGGCCTTGTATCGGAGAAAGTGCAGAACGCCTCTTTGTTGGGCTGAAGCGGGGCAAAAGTTTCTTTCCTTGCCGGATATGCTCAAAGGTGGTTTAGGGAGATCATAGTTCGAGATAGGATATGTAAAGCCCATATTTTGGGCCTAGATATTTTAGAGTTTGAATCGGGCCGGTCGAGAACGGTTCGAATCCTTAAGGGAGATTTAGATAACACCTAGTTCGGGATGCTTTAAAAATATAGAAAATATCTAAAAATCCTCATTTATTATATGAATGATTATGGTGAAAACAATTTTACAAAATATGGTTTGGAAATGCTACATTTCGGTGTAGTGACCAAATCACAGTTTTTGCAAAAGTTAACTAGTGATTGTTTTGTAAAGGATTGAAACTTTGAATCTTGAAGGAGCTAATTTTACCAAAATGTTTTTTATCAGACTTCTCTCTAATTTTGGGTGTTTTAATAATGATTTAATAAAGGGAATTAAAAGAGAAAATCCTATTTTGACTTTCATAACTACTTTACGATCTTTTTCCCTCTTTTCATTTTCTCTCAACTTCCACTCAGCCAAACACATTTCCTTCATCAATTAACCTCTGATTTTCATCCCTTTTGATGAGATTTCATTCTTCAATGGATTCCTAATCTTTTCCTCATCAAAACCTCTTGTTTTCACTTTGGATTTTCAAGAAAACTTGCCCAAATTAAGAAGAAATCAGCCATTAAAGGTATGTTTCATCTTTCTCCTCTAATGATCAGTTCTTTACTGAAATTCCCAAGTTATCAATCCTTTGTTAATGATTTTTAGAGTTGTTTCAATGTTAGAAACATGAAATTGTGTTAAAACTCAAGATTCTTAGAGAGATCTTGATGATTTTCCTAACTATGGGTTAGGCTCAGTTTTGAGGTTGATTTCTAATGTATTTTGGATGGTAATTGATGTTATAAATGAGGTTTTATCAAACAAATCCCGAAGAGGTTTGAATTCCCAAGTTTTGCATGCAAGATTGGTGGTTTTTGGGGTGGTTTTTGGAGTTTTGTTGTTGCTGGAGGTATAAGGGCGAGTTTATGGTGATTTTTGGTGTTTATTGAGGTTTAGAAATGATTAGAAGTGATAGATCTTGGCTGGGCTTTGTTTTGGAAGAGTTTGGAGATGATTTCGTTTGTTTTGGGTAGCCGAAATGGTGCTTTTGAGTAGAGAAGCGAGTTTGTTTAGTTGGCTGGTGATTTCAATGCATGATGATGCATTAATCCTATGCTCTTATGTGTAATAAACAAGGGAGACATCTTCGGACGCTTTTGGTGTTGATCCGGAAGTGCCGAGAGCTTAGATATCGTTTCGGCAAGCAAGCGAAACATAATCGATGAGTGCGAATGGTTTTAGAAGTCCTTGAGAGACAAAGAAACAAGGTTTGGGGATTTAGGATTGGTTTGAAACACCATCCTATGTACGGAAGTAAGTATGGCTAGATTTGCTCTCAAATATGTGGTTGTTGCCCCTAAAATGCTTTTACATGCTCTTGTTTTGAGATTGGCAAATTCCTATTGTTTTATGCATGATTTAGCATGAGATGATGCTTTGTAGAGATTTCATGAGATAGCATGTTGCATTGAGGAGTTTTGAGATTTTGACTTAATGCAAAGCATGATTTGTGGTTTTGAAATGAGATGTTAAAGATTTGAGAAATGTTGCATAAAAACAGTAGGTGAGATGATGTTTTTGACATAATATATTGGCATAAAAGATGAGATAGTTATCGGATATAATTGATCGATCAATAGGATGAGAGTGCACTATAATCTAAAAATTCGTACGTGCTCTTTGGAGTCAGGCAATGGGGGTAGTGCCATCCCGATCCAAAGTGAGAATCCGATGATGAGAGATACCATCGGGGTAGGATTTGGTGAAATACCCAAGCTTTGTGGTGATGAGAGATACCGCCATGAGAGTCCGGTGATGAGAGATTCCACCAAGGTAGGACTTGACCTTGAGTCAAGCTAATCCGCATATCTGAGTAAAGATGAAATGTGAAATGCCAATATAATATATGAAAATGTATTTGAATCACATGTACCAAATGAAGAGATGTTTTATGCTATGAGAAATGCATATGAGGTAATGATATGAAATGCTTTTGTTTTCATTTATCATGTGTATGGCCTTGCCATGAGATTTGCATTGGTTTAATGCATGAGATAGAACAAGGGTAAATGTGTTTTCAAATGGAGATTTGCTTAGAAATGGTTTTCAAGCATGAGATAGAATGAGCATGTTGTTGAAAATGGCTTTTGAGAAAGTGTTTTGAATAATGCATTGTTGTGTTGGTTTTCTTTAGAGCTTGCCTCACTAAGCAAATAGGCTTACGCTCTCTTTTACCAACAATGCAGATAATTGAGACAAATTTGGGCAGCGAGGAGGTTAAGAACATCCAAGGAAGTGAAAAGCTCATGTATGGTGATGTTTTTACATACTTTAGTATTGATATTTGGCAATGGGGCTTCAAGGTTGTTGTTGGGAGATGTATTTTGAACTCCCTATGTTTGTGGCAAGTTTGTTATGGCTTTTAAAGTTTGTAAATGGCCTTTATGGTTTGGTTTGAGGTTTGAGGTCCATTTTTGGTTCATGTGACGAGGAAGCATGCCTATGACTCAATGGTTATTTGATTGATGCCATGATTTAGCTTAAGCTTCATAAATATGTTCTTTGATGTTTAATCATGTTGCAGGTATGTTATGGTATGATTTGGGATATGTTTGTGTGTGAAAAGATGTGAAAAACAGAATTTTGTAAGGTTGCAGAGCAGGGTGTATCGAAACACCCTTGTCTGTTTTGAAACAAGGGCCTGAAATGGCCATGGTGTTTCGAAACGGGTAAAGGTGATTCGGAACATTTTAGCTACTAGAGAGCCATGTTCCGATACGAGTTTCAGAACGGACCCGAGTACCGAAACGACATTCCCAGTTTCGAAACGGGCGTTTCGATACGAAGGTCAGCGTTTCGAAACACTTGACCGTTGGACAGCATTTTGATTTGTTCCAGGTTCTCTTTCTTACATTTTAGTCCCGATGTTGTGGATGCAATTGGTTGAGCTTGGAATGTCCTTTTAAGTTGAAATTTGACAGAGATGCATGTAAAATGACTAATTATATATGGGTAAGCTTAAAATCTACAAGGTCCTTATATTTTCCATAATTTACATTTTGGTCCCTAAAGGTGTAATTCTTTCAATTGAATACCTAATTGAATTCTGATCGTTGTGCCTTTATCTCCTAGGTTTCTTAAGTAATCACATAGGCTTAATGTGCTTTTAGAAAAGATAAAAAGGAAAAAAAGGTTTTTAATCAAGGTTGACTTTGGGGTTGACTTTGGTTTTCCCCGTGTAATCTTCGTAGTTCGGGTCAAGCATCTAGGTCGGGCTAAGGGGGTTACATTTTTTGGTATCAGAGCCAGGTTAACGAATATTTGGGGCTTGGTAAGTGGTTAATGTGTGTGGTTATGAATCATTGTGACTTTTCGGTGAAAGTATGATGTATGATTGTTGATGTTTTGTTCTATTGAGATGAATTTGTGATGCTATGTTGTGTTTGGATTTAGTTGGGGATCCCATTGCCATAACATTACTATTGGAAAGGATTGTTTTCAAAAATGAGCTTGAGTACTTGGAATACTTGTCTTATTATGCCTAATTGAACTTATAGTATTTTGTCAGTTGCATTGTTTTCTTATGGGGCCACGTAGAGAGCTTAGAATTAATACCCGTGCTACGCCTGAAAACGAGAATGTTGAGAATGTTGAGGTTCTACCTCCTCCTCCCCCTGGTGAACCACCCGGTGGTGGTGGAGCTTCAATTCGTGCTGCTGGAGCTGGTGCTGGGGTTGCTGGACCCGAGGGAGTTCAGGGGCAAGTTGCTCCTGATATGTCTATGTTGATAAAAGCTATTGTTGGAGCTTTTCAGGCAGCAGTAGCTGGAGCTCATGGAGCTACACCACAGAATGGTGCTAATGTGAGGTTGTCTTTAGAGTGACTCCGCAGTTTGTGAGGGACTGAGTTCAGAGGGTTGACCCCGAAAGGTTCCGAGTCTTGGCTAGAGAGTAGCAAGAGGATTCTCGGGCAATTGAACTGTAATAATGTTCAGAAGTTGGGATGTATTGTGTCCCTATTGCATGGTGATACATATACGTGGTGGACAACCACAATAGGGGGGATGGATGATGATGAGGTGACTTGGACATTCTTCTTTAATGCATTCAAGCGAAAGTACTTGAGAGTTCGTTACCTCGATGAGAAAAAGAGGGAGTTCATGTCCCTTGTGCAAGGGATTATGACAGTGGCAGAATATGAGGTGCAATTTGTACTCCTTAGCCAATATGCACCTGAGCTAATTCCTAGCAAGTGGGAAAGATGTGAACGATTCCGTTATGGGCTGGTGGCGGATGTGAAAACCTATATGCTCGCAGCAGACTATACTGATTTTGATGTTTTGGTCACTAGAGCCAAGGACATTAAGTTGAATCTTGGTCTGGCAAGCCGAGAGGGATGATCTAGCTCAGGGAAGCGAGATGCAGAGCGTGATCTTGGTAGAGATCGTTATAAGAGGCATAAGGATAGAAAGCCACATGTTGATGCCAGACGTGGGGGTGGTAACCTTGGGATAGGTAAGCAAGGACCAAATGCTTTCATGCGGACTCCTGAGTGTAATCGGTATGGTAGGAGGCACACTGGTGAGTGTTGGGGCAATCTCCGTACATGCTGGAACTGTGGTAATCGTAGGCACATGAAGAAAGATTGTCCTCAGCCGTTGAGGGAAGGTCAGGCTCCGATGAGAGCAGCTAAGCCACAGAAAGGTTGTGGGCGCGTCCGTGGTAACTTTCAGCGCAGAGATGAAGGTGGAAGGAATGTAGCACATGTGGTGGCTGTTCAGCCTGAGGGTGGTGGTCAGGCTTGAGTGTATGCTCATCGTGAAGGAGGGAATGACACGGATGTGATCGCAAGTACCTTTACATTGCAATCTTTGTCATTACTTTCTTTGATTGATTCTGGATCTACACACGCGTACATATTGTGTTAACATGCTAAAATGCTTGGTTTGCTTGTTGAGTCTTTGGATGTGGGTATGCGTGTGACTAGTTCCTTTGGTGAGACGGTTATAACAAGAAGATTGTATAGGAGATTCCCCTTAAAGGTGCAAGATCATGTGTTTCTTGTTGATCTTTTTGAATTACCATTCTATGGATTTGACGTAATTATTGGTATAGATTGCCTTGTTGAGCATAGAGTCGTTGTAGATTTTGAAATCAAGCGAGTTTCGTTGAAACTAGGGGATGATTATGAGATTGTGGTGGTGGGAGAAAATGTGAAGTTTCTATCTAATGTGGTGTCGACGCTTGAAGCAAGCCGGATGTTGCGTCAAGGATGTGAGCCTTATCTAGCCTTTGTTATGAATCCTAGTACAAAAGAGGTTCGTGTACAAGATATAAGGACCGTGTGTGAGTTTCCTGGAGTGTTTCCAGAGGAATTACCTGGTTTGCCGCCTAGTCGGAAGGTTGAATATGGAATTGAGTTGTATGAGAACACAACTCCGGTGTCCATTGCTCCCTATCGCATGGCACCCAAGGAGTTGAAGACACAATTTCAAGAGTTGCTTGACCGAGGCTTCATTCGGCCTAGTGTATCACCTTGGGGTGCACCGGTCTTGTTTGTTAAAAAGAAAGATGGCACGATGAGGATGTGCATTGATTATCGTCAGCTGAATAAGTTGACCATTAAGAACAAGTATCCTTTGCCAAGGATTGATGATCTTTTTGACCAGTTTCGGGGAGCGGCTGTGTTTTCAAAGATAGATTTGATGTTAGGATCCTATCAGTTAAAGGTGAAGGATGTGGATGTACCAAAAACAACCTTTCGAACGAGATATGGGCATTATGAATTTCTGGTGATGTCGTTCGGACTGACGAATGCTCCTGCTGCTTTCATGGACATGATGAACAGGGTGTTCCATGAGTTCTTAGATAAGTTCGTTGTGGTGTTCATCGATGATATCCTTGTGTACTCTCGTACTGAGGAGGAGCATGAGGGTAATTTGAGGATCTTTTTGCAAGCGCTGTTAGAAAATCAGCTTTATGCTAAGTTGAGCAAATGTGAGTTCTGGCTAAAGCAAGTTGTTTTTCTTGGCCATGTGGTTTCGGCTGAAGGGATTCGTGTTGATCCTCAGAAGATTGAGGCGATGGTGAATTGGAAGCCTCCTAGGTCTGTTCATGAAGTTCGTAGTTTCCTTGGGTTGGCAGGTTACTACCGGAGGTTCGTGGATGGATTTTCTAAGATTGCTGCCCCTTTGACAAAGTTGTTGCAAAAGGATGTTAAGCATGAATGGACAGAAGTGAGACAACAAGCTTTTAAGAAGCTAAAGGCATCTTTGACGTAAGCTCCTATCTTGGTTCAACCTTAATCAGGAAAATAGTTTGTGGTGTATAGTGACGCATCCTACGTTGGTTTGGGGTGTGTGTTAATGCAATAGGGTAGGGTAGTGGCTTATGCATCGCGACAGTTGAAAGTGCATGAGCGCAATTACCCTACGCATGACATTGAGTTGGCTGCAGTGGTTTTTGCTCTAAAGATTTGGAGACATTATCTCTATGGTGAGAAGTATCTGATGTATCAGAAGGAGTTAAATATTAGGCAACGACGTAGGGTGGAGTTGCTTAAGGATTATGATCTAACAATCGAGTATCATCCGGGGAAGGCCAATGTTGTGGCCGATGCTTTGAGCAGGAAAGTGGCGGTGGAATTGTGGGTGATGTTTGCTAGCTTGAGCATATCGCGAGAAGGTGGTCTTGTTGCTGAATTGCAAGTGAAACCATCTCTAGTTCAATTGATTAAGGGTAAACAACTGTTGGATGATTCTTTGGTGCCTCATGTTCAGGATATCGCAGAAGGTAGGCCATCGAATTTCTGTTTCAATGATGATGGTGTATTATGTTTTGGGAGTCGGATGGTGGTGCCGAATGATGTTGAATTGAGGTGCACTATTCTGACTGAAGCTCATAGTAGTATTTTTTTTCTATGCACCCTGGTAGTACAAAGATGCACCGTGATTTGAAGGATGAGTACTATTGGGTGGGATTGAAGAAAGATGACGCTGAGTATGTTAGCAAATGCATGGTGTGTCAGTGGGTTAAGGCTGAACATCAATTTCCTTCAGGGTTGTTGCAGCCGTTGAGGATCCCTGAATGGAAGTGGGAGAGGATCACCATGGACTTTGTGTTTGGTTGCCTTTATCGCCATCAATGGTTATTTGATTGATGTCATGCTTTAGCTTTAGCTTCATAAATATGTTCTTTGATGTTTAATCATGTTGTTGGCATGTTATGGTATGATTTGGGATATGTTTGTATGTGGAAAGATGTGGAAAACCAGAATTTTGTAAGGTTGTAGGGCAGGGTGTATCGAAACACCCTTGTCTGCTTCGAAACAGGGGCCTGAATTTGCCATGGTGTTTCGGAACGGGTAAAGGTGTTTCGGAACATTTTAGCTACTAGAGAGCCATGTTCCGATACGAGTTTTGGAACGAGCCCGAGTACCGAAACCACCAGCCCAGTTTCGATACGGGCGTTTTGATACGAAGGTCAGCGTTTCGAAACACTTGACCGTTGGACTGCATTTTGATTTGTTCCAGGTTCTTTTTTCTTACATTTTAGTCCTGAATGTTGTGCATGCAATTGGTTGAGCTTGGAATGTCCTTTTAAGTTGAAATTTGACAAAGATGCATGTAAAATGACTAATTACATATTGGTAAGCCTAAAATCTCCAAGGTCCTTATATTTTCCATAATTTACATTTTGGTCCCTAAAAGTGTAATTCTTTCAATTGAATCCCTAATTGAATTATGATCGATGTGCCTTTCTCTCCTAGGTTCCTTGAGTAATCACATAGGC
The DNA here is from genome assembly GCA_958450335.1 of Hibiscus tridactylites. Classification (NCBI taxonomy): domain Eukaryota; kingdom Viridiplantae; phylum Streptophyta; class Magnoliopsida; order Malvales; family Malvaceae; genus Hibiscus; species Hibiscus tridactylites. Next base: position 30,791,742 of record OY288276.1, read on the forward strand.
TTAATGTGATTTTAGAAAAGATAAAAAGGAAAAAAAAGGGTCGTTAATCAAGGTTGACTTTCGGGTTAACTTTGGTTTTCCCCGTGTAATTTTCGTAGTTCGGGTCAAGCGTCTAGGTCGGGCTAAAGGGGGTTACAGGATAAAAATTTCTAAAATCCTATAAAATGGTGTTTAAGAGGTTGGTCAAATCAATTTTTCAAAATGGGTTTTCAAAAGTATACATTTTGTGTAGTGACCAAAATGTAAAGATTTAAAAGTTGGAAAAATGGTTTTTTCAAAAAGAGAAAATCTTAGAATTTCTAGGGAGCTACTTGGCAATTATGACTTTTCCTTAATTTGGCATGTGTTTTAAATGCTATTAAAAATTAAAAGGCTTTTAATTAGACGTTTAACCCGAACTACGAAGATTACACGGGGAAAACCAAAGTCAACCCGAAATTCAACCTTTACTTACGATCCTTTTTTTCATTTTTATCTTCTCTAGATGCATATTATTAACCTATAAGTTCAGCAAAGCGATTAGGTGAAAATGGCACAGCGATCGGAGTTTGATTAGGGGTTCAATTGCATACATTTGTCTTTTAGGGAATAACTGTAAATACCATGAAATACAGAGACTTTCATGATTTTAAAGTTACCAATCTTCAATTAGTCATGTAACATGCCAACATGTCACAATTCAGCTCAAACGGATCATCCAAACACATTCAATTGTACACACATTAAACATGGACCAAAATGCAACATTTCCAAACTTTAAAAGATGCTTTTAACTGAAATTTAACTACCCGTATCGATACACTTGGCCCTGTATCGATACGTGGAAAGACAGTAGCTAAAGAAGGTTTAAGCGTATCGAAACGCTTCCTCACGTATCGGTACGACCTTCAAACTTAGCCTAGGCGTATCGATACGCGGGCAATCCGTTTCGTTACCCCTGTACAGAAATGCCTCATTTTGCCTTAGCGTATTGATACACTTCCCCAAGCATCGATACGCATACCATATTGGCTTCAACCAACATCATTTAAACATACCAAATCACATTCAAACAAGCTCAAATCATGCATACAAGTTATACTCTATCTAATAGACTTTTAAACACCATCAAACAACAATTCATACTCATCAACCACTTCATATCATGATGGCATTTAGCTATTCTAGCATGCTTTTAGATAATAAGCTATTAAAGGGGCAAAACACCACAAACAAGCAATAGAACCATATAAAGGCCAAATACAAATCCACAATCAGAAAGTAAACATGCTTGTAACAACAAAAATCTCCAACCAAAATCAGAAAGTAGAAGTCCCACCCATTGCCACTTATTACACTAAGGGTGAACCACATACATCTCTTTACAAAGCCCTAGATTCCTCTTGCTTTTGGGCTGCCTTAAAATGTTCAATTCTCTGCATTGATGAAACAAATGAGCGTAAGCAAACAGCTTAGTGAGGATCTGTAACCCCCTTAACACGGCCTAGACGGTTGACCCGAATTAAGAAAGTCACACGGGGAAAACCAAAGTCAACCCGAAAGTCAACCTTGATTAACGACCCTTTTTTTTCTTTTTAATCTTGTCTAGATGCACATTAGCCCTAATTGTGATCACACAAACATCATACTCAAAGATCACAAACATCAGAGATCAAACAGGGACCCAAATGAACAAATTACAACTTTAGGGACCAAATTGTAATTTCTGATAAATATGAGGACTTAACCCAATTTAAAGTTACCAACTTGTAATTAGTCAGGTTTCATGCTTCACTGTGAAAATTCAGCTCAAAAGGACTTCCCAAACTCATACAATTGCACAAACAAGATTCAAGACCAAAACGCAAACAATTCAAAACATATAACTGCCAATGTCAGCCCCTAACGGTCACCCGTTCCGGAACACGCAGAACCCGTTTCGAAACACGGGCCGTTCCGCAACGCGTACCGCAACACGGGCTGGCAGTAGCCAAACCGTTTCGGAACGGTCCCTCCCGTTTCGGACGCCTGGGTTTGTTTAAGGCACCTGTTCCGAAACGGGTGGCTCTGTTCCGAAACGCCCTGCACAGATTTGCCCAAATTGCATTCTTAAACATGCAATTAAACGTCCAAACATGCTCCAAATGCCACCAAACTTTACCACCATGCAATTCAACATATATAAGACATACTTGCATCAACACTTCATCAAAACAACATCACATATGGAAAGCCCCAAATCTATAGGCGTGCTTCCTAAACAAGTAAGCCATTCAAGCATAAACTTCCAATTCAAGCATGTATAGGCCAACACAAAAACCAGCATTCTCAACAACATTCAACATACTTAGGGAGTTCCAAACATCTCCCAAAACATATCCATTGGTCCCCCATTGCCAAATTACCAAAAGCTAAATGAACTTAGGAAAACCTTCCATAGTTTGAGCTTAATCACCACTTAATTGCTTGCCTTCCTTGCTGCCCTCAAATCCTCTTAATGTTCTGCATTATTGATTTAGAAAACGAAAGAGAGCATAAGCAAAAGCTTAGTGAGGAATGCTCAATAAAACCATTCAATAATGCATTTATAAAACATTTATAAATCATGCTTCAATCATCAATTGCACATGCTCAAAAGCATACTTAAAACAAGCATCTTATGCTTCATACAATACATGTCATATTGGCCACAAGTGATAAGTTCCATTTCGATAAAAAAAACAAGTTCATCAACTTTCACCCCAAGGACTTTTAAACACGTTGGCCCCAAGGACTTTTAAACACCTTGGCCATGGACTTTTAAACACCATGAAGGAGGACCACACAAGGACTTTTAACCACCTTTGTGTCCATATCAAGTTTCACCCCAAGGACTTTTAAACACCTTGGCCCCAAGGACTTTTAAACACCTTGGCCCCATGGACTTTTAAACACCATGGAAAGGATCACACAAGGACTTTTAACCACCTTTGTGTCCATACAAGAACCATCCAAGGACTTTTAACCACCTTGATGTTCTTAAGTAAACAAGGCTCACTCAAGGACTTTTAACCACCTTAGTGACCTTAACCTTTTCAAAACATCACTTTCCAATATACATCATTATCATTAATTTATCCACTGTTTTAAAGCATTAAACCAAGCCATATTCATCATGCATTTAAAAGCATCAAACCACATTTATTCAATGTACAAAAACAAGGAACTCTTACCTTGAGCTTCCTTCAACATATGGCTTACAAAAACAGCAATTACCATGCTAAATCATGCTTTCAAATCAGTATTTAAACCATGCAATAAACCACATTGCATCACAACAAAATCATGGCCACCACTAGAGAGTACTTTCCGAAAACTTACACTTGAGCTTAGCAAAGTTGTTTAGACTTAAACTAAGCTCCCAAGACATTGGTTTCAAAGCCGAAACCCAATTTCACTCACCGATTCCACTTCGCCTCTTGCCGAAGCACCAATTCAAGCTTCCGGATTAACAATTCTTGGATCCAAAGATGCCTCCCCTGTTTTAACACATCAAAGCAAAGGATTAATGCATCATCATGCATTAATTGCTTCAATGAAAGCACCTAAACACGCTGCTCTCATCCACACTCCATTTTCGGCTACCAAACAACCGAAAATGCATCCAAACCTCTTCTCAACAAAGCCCAGCCATAAACCATCAACACTAAACATCTTTCAACATCATATAACATCTAAAAACAACCAATTAACATCCTTATACCTCCAGCAACAACAGATCCACAAGATCACCTCAAAAACAACCAAGAAACACAAGCTAAACTTAGGAAACTCAACCTATCCGGGATTGCATTGATCAAAACACAATTCCTTATCAATTTAGTGTTCATTTAACATCAAAAACACATCTCAAATCACAGATTAATCAGATCAAACGAAAATCATCGAAAATCACCAAATCTTGCATTATAAGCCAAGATCCAATTCACAACTCAAAAGCCTTTAATAAAACATCAATTAAGGATTGAAAACTTAGGAATTTCAGTAAAGAACTGATAGTTTAGAGGAGAAGGACGTTCTTACCTCCAAACTTGAGTTTCTCCTCTTTTTGGAATCAAAAACCTTGATGAATCAAGTAGCAAATGATGAGGTTTTGTAGATATGATGATTAGGAACCAAAAGAGAGTTGAAAGGAGGAATTTAGGTGAGAAAATCAGATCAAATTCCCTGGAGAGAAAGTGTTTGGGTTGAGAGAAAATGAGAGAAAGAAAATGGAAAAGTTAGTTATCCAAAATAGCCAAAATGGCTTTCCCTCCACTTTTAATATGTTTTAAAATCAGAATAATTCTCAAAATATCTTAGAAAAATCTGGAGAAACTACTTTTGGAAAAATAGCTCCTTAAAGATTCAAAGTTTCAACCCTTTCTAAAACAGTCACCAAACTTTCGAAAATTACATTTTGGTCACTAGCCAAAATGTCACCCTTCCAAAACTCATTTTCCAAAATTGATTTCACAGTTCACTTAATTATATTAAAAGATGATTTTAGAACATTTTTCCATATTTTTAATGCAACCCGAACTAGGCTTTCCTAATTTCACCTCTTTAGATTCGAACAGCACTTGACCGAACCGGTCAACACCCAAGACTTCTGAGCCCAAAACCGGGGCGTTACAACTCTCCCCCCTTAAGAAATTTCGTCCTCGAAATTTACCTGAAGGAAAGAGATAAGGAAACTGCTTCAGCATGTCTTCCTTCCGCTCTCACGTGGCCTCCTCAACACCTCGATGCTTCCACAGCACCTTCACCAACTCAATGGTCTTGCCACGAAGAACCTTGCTATCCGAATCCAGAACCTTCACCGGTTCCTCATCATAGGTCAAATCCGGATTCAATTCCACTTCCTCCACAGGCATAACATGCGAAGGATCAGATCTATACTTCCGGAGCATAGAAACATGGAACACATCATAAATCTTCTCCAACTCCTGAGGTAACCTCAACCGATACGCAACAGGACCTATACGCTCAACAACCTCATATGGTCCAATGTACCTAGGGCTCAACTTACCCTTTCGGCCAAACCTCATCACCTTCTTCCAAGGCGAAACCTTCAAGAACACACGGTCACCTACCGCATACTCTACCTCCTTACGCTTCAAATCCGCGTAAGACTTTTGCCGATCAGAGGCAGCCTTCAACCGCTCACAGATAAGCTTCACCTTCTCAGTGGTCCCTTTCAACAAAGCCGGCATCGAAACCAACTTTTGACCAGTTTCAGCCCAACAAAGAGGGGTCCTACACTTCCTCCCGTACAAAGCCTCATAAGGTGCCATCTGTATACTCGCCTGATAACTATTGTTATAAGCGAACTCAACCAAAGGCAGATGCTTCTCCCAAGAACCTTGGAACTCGATCACGCAACACCTCAACATATCCTCCAAGATCTGGATAACTCGCTTAGACTGACCATCCGACTGAGGATGATAGGATGTACTGAAATGCAACCTTGTACCCAAAGCTTGATGCAAACACTGCCAGAAACGCGATGTGAACCTCGGATCCCTATCCGACACAATCGACTTAGGCACACCATGCAGCCTCACAATCTCAGCAATGTACAGCTCTGCCAGCTTATCCAACGAAAACGTAGTATGCACAGGCAAGAAATATGCACACTTCGTCAGGCGATCCACAATCACCCAAACAGAATTCTTCTTCGAAGGAGATAAAGGTAAACCAGATACAAAATCCATGGTAACCCTTTCCCACTTCCATTCAGGAATTCTCAACGGTTGCAACAACCCAGAAGGAACCTGATGTTCAGCCTTAACTCGCTGACACACCATACACTTGCTCACGAACTCTGCAACATCCTTCTTCAAACCCACCCAATAGTACTCATCACGAAGATCACGGTACATCTTAGTACTACCAGGGTGCATAGCAAAAGGACTACTATGACCTTCAGTCAGAATAGCACGCCTCAACTCAGCATCAGCAGGCACTACTATCCGACTCCCAAAACACAGCACACCATCATCATTAAAACAGAAATCTGAAGGTCTACCCTCCGCGATATCCTGAACATGAGACACCAAGGAATCATCCAGCAACTGCTTATCCTTGATCAATTGAACCAATGATGGTTTCACCTGCAACTTAGCAACAAGACCACCATCTCGCGATATGCTCAAGCTAGCAAACATAGCCCTCAGCTCAACAGCTACCTTCCTACTCAAGGCATCCGCAACAACATTAGCCTTACCAGGATGATACTCAATCGTCAGATCATAATCCTTGAGCAACTCCAACCAACGCCGCTGCCTAAGATTCAACTCCTTCTGAGACATCAGATACCTCAAGCTCTTGTGATCCGTGTACACCGTACACTTCTCACCATACAGATAATGCCTCCAGATCTTCAGAGCAAAAACCACTGCAGCCAGCTCAATATCATGCGTAGGGTAATTGCGCTCATGCACCTTCAACTGCCGCGACGCATAAGCCACCACCTTACCCTCCTGCATCAGCACACATCCCAAACCAACATAGGATGCATCACTGTAGACCACAAACTCTTTCCCTGATTCAGGCTGAACCAAGATAGGAGCTTGCGTCAAAGCCGCCTTCAGCTTCTTAAAAGCCTGCTGTCTCACCTCTGTCCACTCATACTTAACATCTTTTTGCAACAGCTTCGTCAAAGGAGCAGCAATCTTGGAAAAACCATCCACAAACCTTCGGTAGTATCCTGCCAAACCAAGGAAACTACGAACCTCATGAACAGACTTAGGAACTTTCCAATTCATCACTGCCTCAATCTTCTGAGGATCAACACGAATCCCCTCAGCTGAGACCACATTCCCAAGAAACACCACCTCCTTAAGCCAGAACTCACACTTACTCAGCTTAGCATAAAGCTGATTCTCCAACAAAGCTCGCAAAACAATCCTCAGATGCTCTTCATGCTCCTCCTCAGTACGCGAGTACACGAGGATATCATCAATGAACACCACAACGAACTTGTCCAGGTATTCATGAAACACACGGTTCATCATGTCCATGAAAGCAGCAGGAGCATTTGTCAAACCAAACGGCATCACAAGGAACTCATAATGCCCATACCTTGTCCTGAAAGCTGTCTTAGGCACATCCACATCCTTCACCTTCAACTGATAATACCCTAACCTCAAGTCAATCTTAGAGAACACAGCAGCTCCCCGAAATTGATCAAAGAGATCATCAATCCTCGGCAAAGGATACCGATTCTTGATAGTCAACTTGTTCAGCTGACGGTAATCAATGCACATCCTCATAGTGCCATCTTTCTTCTTCACAAACAAGACCGGTGCTCCCCAAGGTGACACACTCGGCCGGATGAAACCACGATCAAGCAGCTCTTGCAACTGCGTCTTCAGCTCCTTCAGCTCCTTTGGTGCCATTCTATAGGGAGTAATGGACACAGGAGTTGTATTCTCATACAGCTCAATTCCAAACTCCACCTCGCGATTAGGAGGTAAACCAGGCAATTCTTCAGGAAAAACACCAGGAAACTCCTTCACAACCCTGATATCTTGCACCCTCAACTCCTTAGAGCTAGGATTCATCACAAAAGCTAGATAAGCTTCGCAACCTTGCCTCAGCATCCTGCTTGCCTCCAAGGTAGAAACAACATTGGCAAGAAACTTCACATTCTCACCAACCACAACCACTTCATAATCATCCGCAAGCTTAAGCGAAACACGCTTATTTTCACAATCCACAACAGCACGATGCTCAGCAAGCCAATCCATACCAAGAATCACATCAAAACCATAGAAGGGCAACTCCATAAGATCAACATGAAAAACATGTTCTTGAACAACCAAGGGACACCTTCTATAAAGCTTTCGAGTCACAACAGTTTCTGTTGAGTGTGTAAAAGTTCTATTATTTACACCCTTTTAACCCATATTTCTGCTGCATTCAAGCACCATTTCATTGCATTTAGGCCAGTTTACAGCAAAACATCACAAATATATAAAAGGCACAGATTCTACTAAAAATGGTTGTTTTTGGCAGGTTTCCGCCGTCGTGAACGAAGAAGGCAGGCGCAGGGCAGATAAGCAGAAGAGCTGAACCGGACAAGCAGACGAAGAGGACAATGCTGCCATGGAACTGCCGTGACAACAGAGGACAACAGCAAGTTGCTGTCATAGTAGACGAAGAAGGCAGGCGCAGGGCAGATAAGCAGGAAAGCTGAACTGGACAAGCAGACGAAGAAGACGAACCTGTCATGGACCTGTCGTGACAGCAAGGCGACAGCAACTTCATGAAGAGGAAAAGTAAAGTGGACCTCGATAGATAGAGAAAAATCTGCTCGTCTGTCGTGTGAAAGCCAAATATTTTTCCAAGCCCCGGATCAAAAGATATGTCAAGCCAAAGCTCAAGGAGAAGAATTTCCATGAAACAAGGAGGCGGCTGAAAAGTAGGAATCCTTAGAGATTTAGCATTTATTAGAATCTTACTTTTCATTAAAGTTGTAATCCTTGTTAACTTAGAATACTTGAGCCCAAAGCTTATATAAGGGCATAGATTTAACCTAGAGAGATCATCCCTCATTCTACCCCAAAACCGACATCTAAAACCCCTCCGCCGTTTACCCGTCGTTTACCTGTCACCGACATGTTCTAAAACCCCCTAGGGCCACGGGTTGATTTGTAAAGTAGTTGCAAGGGTTGTTTTGTTTTAGGAATTTTCAGTTCAATAAAATAAACTTCAAGTTCTCTTATTTTGGTTATTAATATCTTGCAAGAGCATCGGGAGAGCATTGTGAGGTTATCCATTTACTTAGCATCGGGAGAGTTAAGTATACGAAAGAAATAAGAGCAAGTTCTCTAGCTTATAGTTGAACTATCTCGTGCCTAGGGATAGGGCGAGGTTAAGTGGCTAAAGAAGAATTCATACACATCGGTGTTCATCCTTCGATTCACGCCGGGAGGTATCATCAAAGACGTGATCATCGACAGACTTGTGCCTAGGGATAGGGCAAGGCAGATCTGGGATTCTTGCCAAGCTTGAAGTACGGAGTTGGTGTGTCTGCTGCCGCGACAGCCAACGGACAGCTGCCGCGACAGGTGCTGTCGGCGACAGGCGCGACGACAGGACTGGATTTCCTAAACTCTGCAATACCTGCACTACTGAGCAATTCAATACCAGCCCATTCTCTCTATCTTGATATCTTTATTCTTTTTATTTACGTTTACTTCATTATTTTCGTGACAAATATCTTAATCTATTCTTTTCCCCTTGTGCAGATAGCGAAGGAAAGGGTTAGCCCAGTCCCTATGGAGACGATATCCGATACTCTAGTATCACTTTATTACTTGCGACGTGTACACTTGCACTCAATTGCGGTAGACACTTTTACACGCAACAAGTTTTTGGCGCCGTTGCCGGGGACTGGCAACACACTCTTACCCTAGCTTCTACACTTTTCTTTTATTTTTATTTTTTTTATTTTTTTTATTTTTAACAAAAAAAAAAACTCAGGTGAAAATACAGGTTCAAGGGCATCAACATGCCAGGAAAAACCATTCGAGAGTTGATGTGGGAAAGTTCTTGCAATTACCGTAAAGATATGCTTCCAGGGCAGCAGCCGTGGCAGCAACAGGGGCAGCAAATGCCGATGCCGCAACAGCAAAATTTTTTATGGTACGATCAAAACCCACAAAATTTTTTTTACCATGACAGTTTTGCTACAGAACCCGACCTGCCCTGGCAACGTCATCATCCACAAGAGCAGTCAAAATCCTTAGAAGACACACTGCAAGCCTTCTTGGCAATCGCTGAAAAAGTGTCAGCTTCTACGAAAGCAAGTATCGCCAAGATGGATGAACTCTTGAGCAGACCCGTCCTCATTCATGCCACAGATGAACCTGAAATCATGAGGCAATGTGACGAGGATGCCCATGTGAAGGAATACCAAACATATGATGAGTCTGAGCAACAACTTGCCATGCCAATGATCGAGGAGCCGGAACAGAGCAACACCGCGACAACGCTGAGTGAAATTCAAGAGAATGTCACGGCAGCAACCACTTCTGAGGCAGAAACTCCAGCCTCGGCAGAAACTGCCGCCTCGACAAAAACTGCCGCCTCGACAGCAACTGCCGCCTCGGCAGAAACTGCTGCCTCGATAGAACCTGCCGCCTTGACAGCAACTGCCGCCTCGGCAGCAACTGATGCCGAAGCAGCAACCACATCAGAGGCAGATTCTCAACCCACTACCTCGATTATGCCCGACCAAGATTGCACACATCCATCTCTGTCATGGCACTCGCACAAGCACCTAGAAGAGCTACCCAATGACAGTTCTTCACAAATGGAATACGAGCAGGTAATAAACGAACCTTTTGAATCCTTTGAAAACTCACCGATTCCATTGCAGATATTAGAGGAACCAACACCGATGGACTCAGAATTATCAAAGTCTCTACTGATGGAGATTTACGAGTGGTCAACAGAATTTGATATAGAGAGTGATGGCACCTACCAATGTCCCATTAACCTGCAAAGTAACCTGATAAAAAACTGTCAAAATAACTGTCTGCCGCAACAGCAGACACGACAGCAAGGGATACATTCAACCACAACAACATTCAACGAAAACAAGGTAAGTTTGTGGCCGAATGTCAATTTGATTATTTCTAATCATATATTCATGCCCTCAGAAACATTACCAAGAAGGGAGGACTTCATGGACTACAAAGGGAAGAGAAAGAAAGGAGCCCCCAACATGAGAATAATCACCAGATGGAGGGTACGGATGGACTTCAAGAAGTACCGGAAACGATGCCTCAAGCATTATCAGGGGACTGAAGCCCTAGGAATTCAGGAAGTGGTTACTTTAGGAGATGCCCCATAAGGCACCCCTAATTTAACCTAAGTTTTATTTTTATTTTCTTATTATTATTATTTATTACGAATTAGGTTTATTTTATTTGAATAATGTTTTGTTTTTCTAATTTCAGTTTTTAGGAAATAAAGGAGTCAAGAAGGAAAGGAGAAGTGGCCCAAGCCCACCACCCATCCATCAGCCCAACAAAGCCCATTTATGGTAACCTGTCGTTTCGGCTGCCGCCGCAGACGGATATGACAGGCTGTCAACAGACTGACACGACAGACACAGAAACGTGTGACAGACGCGTGACAGACGCGGAAACGTTCGTCAGACGCATCAGACACACTAAAGCTCGACAGCCGCCCCGTTATTCACGCCTGTCGTTACAGTTTCAACGGGCATAAATTCTTTTTCTATAAAACTCCGTTTCATTTTCATTTTCACTCACTTCTGCTTTTCTTACTTGCTCTCCATATTTAGTTTTCATTTGCTTTCAATTACTTTTCACAACCCTTGCACTAACATGTCTTCCAAAAAAAAACCCGCCGCAATGCTGCCTCTACTTCCTCGGCGGCAGCAACTCCCCCAAAGTCCTTTGCAGCCAGAGATCTGTGGGAAGAACGAGGCCTCATTTATACTCCAAAGGCAAAGAATTTGGGCCTCAAGCCTTTCATCACCTGCCGCCTTCATACCATCTGCCGCCTCCATACCATCACCTGCCCCGACGGCAGCCGGCAGCACCCATGCCGAAACATCTGCTCGAGGAACAAAACGACCAGTGCCCTCAGATGACCTTGCTGCCTTTGTTGCTGGATTCTTTTCCTCCTCCGTCTGGGCAGATAGTGACGTTGAACCCTCTATTCAGAGGAACCTGTCGAAGGAATTTACACCGGTAAAGAGGCAGAAAAGAATGGCAGATAAGAAAACTCTGCCAAGGGCAAGCAGCAGCAGCGGCAACAGCTCTGATATTCAGGTTTTACAGCAACCTCCCCAACCTGCCTCGCGAACCAGAACCTGCCGCCAGATCCGCCTCAGCAGCAGCAGTGAAGACAGTGATTAAAATTTAAGTTTCTTATCTTCTTATTGCTGCCTGCCATATATATTTTGTAATGTACTGCCTTCATATGTTTTCATTTTTAGTTTTTGTCATTTGCATTGAGGGCAATGCAACTCTCGAGTTTGGGGGTGGCAACCCTCCATATTCATGGAGTACATCTTAGTTAAATTTTGTGTCTTTTAACTTAGTACTTTTAAAAAAAAATCTTGAAAATTTTGGCTTAAAATTGTGAATTGAACTTGCCTGTCATGACAGCCCTGTCGTGGCAGCATCTTTAGGATAGTTTAAGGAGAAGTTTAGAGCCTTTCTATAGTTCTGAAAACTTAAACACCATTGTGACTGTTATACTGCTTAGATTTCTTTTAGCCAAACTAGAATAGGAAGCTTAGCACTTGAATAGCCCCTAGAGGTGCCTAACACTGGCTCTAGGAAAGAAGTTTAGTAAAAGAGACTCAAAAACCTAGAGGTGCCCGAAACCGGCTCTAGGAAGCAAACTAGAGGTGCCTAAAACTGGCTCTAGTAAAACTTTAGAAATCGAGTCAAAACAAAGAAATCAAAGAAGCATGAAAATGTGCCTTCAAAAAAAAAAAAAAAAAAGATAAACTTTGGCATAAAAATTCGAGTTAAGAGTTGAATATTCTAGTGAAACTAAGAGAGTCTTGGCATATAACTGTTCACAAAGCATGCACACACTGCACGAGGACTATAGGGAGATTCCGGACAGATCCTAAATTATCCGACAGGTTGCTGCCGCCACAGGGAACGAACGACGGGTAAGGGAAAACTCACTGTTTGAAAGCCAAAACAAAAATTTCTTTTTCTTTTAGTTCATAGTTGCTTGAGGGCAAGCAAAAACTTGAGTTTGGGGGTGTGTTGAGTGTGTAAAAGTTCTATTATTTACACCCTTTTAACCCATATTTCTGCTGCATTCAAGCACCATTTCATTGCATTTAGGCCAGTTTACAGCAAAACATCACAAATATATAAAAGGCACAGATTCTACTAAAAATGGCTGTTTTTGGCAGGTTTCCGCCGTCGTGAACGAAGAAGGCAGGCGCAGGGCAGATAAGCAGAAGAGCTGAACCGGACAAGCAGACGAAGAGGACAATGCTGCCATGGAACTGCTGTGACAACAGAGGACAACAGCAAGTTGCTGTCATAGTAGACGAAGAAGGCAGGCGCAGGGCAGATAAGCAGGAAAGCTGAACTGGACAAGCAGACGAAGAAGACGAACCTGTCATGGACCTGTCGTGACAGCAAGGCGACAGCAACTTCATGAAGAGGAAAAGTAAAGTGGACCTCGATAGATAGAGAAAAATCTGCTCGTCTGTCGTGTGAAAGCCAAATATTTTTCCAAGCCCCGGATCAAAAGATATGTCAAGCCAAAGCTCAAGGAGAAGAATTTCCATGAAACAAGGAGGCGGCTGAAAAGTAGGAATCCTTAGAGATTTAGCATTTATTAGAATCTTACTTTTCATTAAAGTTGTAATCCTTGTTAACTTAGAATACTTGAGCCCAAAGCTTATATAAGGGCATAGATTTAACCTAGAGAGATCATCCCTCATTCTACCCCAAAACCGACATCTAAAACCCCTCCGCCGTTTACCCGTCGTTTACCTGTCACCGACATGTTCTAAAACCCCCTAGGGCCACGGGTTGATTTGTAAAGTAGTTGCAAGGGTTGTTTTGTTTTAGGAATTTTCAGTTCAATAAAATAAACTTCAAGTTCTCTTATTTTGGTTATTAATATCTTGCAAGAGCATCGGGAGAGCATTGTGAGGTTATCCATTTACTTAGCATCGGGAGAGTTAAGTATACGAAAGAAATAAGAGCAAGTTCTCTAGCTTATAGTTGAACTATCTCGTGCCTAGGGATAGGGCGAGGTTAAGTGGCTAAAGAAGAATTCATACACATCGGTGTTCATCCTTCGATTCACGCCGGGAGGTATCATCAAAGACGTGATCATCGACAGACTTGTGCCTAGGGATAGGGCAAGGCAGATCTGGGATTCTTGCCAAGCTTGAAGTACGGAGTTGGTGTGTCTGCTGCCGCGACAGCCAACGGACAGCTGCCGCGACAGGTGCTGTCGGCGACAGGCGCGACGACAGGACTGGATTTCCTAAACTCTGCAATACCTGCACTACTGAGCAATTCAATACCAGCCCATTCTCTCTATCTTGATATCTTTATTCTTTTTATTTACGTTTACTTCATTATTTTCGTGACAAATATCTTAATCTATTCTTTTCCCCTTGTGCAGATAGCGAAGGAAAGGGTTAGCCCAGTCCCTGTGGAGACGATATCCGATACTCTAGTATCACTTTATTACTTGCGACGTGTACACTTGCACTCAATTGCGATAGACACTTTTACACGCAACAGTTTCACCAAAAGAACTAGTGACACGAACGCCAACATCCAAAGACTCAACAGGCAAACCAAGCAATTCAGCATGCTCACGCAAAATGTATGAATGCGTAGATCCAGAATCAATCAAAGAAAGCAATGACAAGGATTGCAAAGTAAAGGTACCTGCAATCACATCTGCATCATTCCTTCCCTCACGCTGAGCATACACCCTCGCTTGGCCTCCACCCTCAGGCTGAATAGCCACAACATGGGCTACTCCACGACCACCTTCCTCACGCCTCTGGAAATTACCACGACCGCGCCCACGACCTCTCTGCGGTGCAGCAACAACAGGAGCACGCACTTGGCCACCAGCCAACATAGGACAATCTCGCCTCAGATGGTCTGCGGATCCACAATTCCAGCATCCGTTACCAGCAGCCGCAACAGGAGCTTGCACCTCCCTCACAGCACGAGGACAGTCACGCTTCATGTGACCACGTGAACCACAGATCCAGCAAGCACTAGTGTCAACTCTAGCATTGCCACCCCTAGCAGGTGCACCACCACCTCTCTTAGCTGAGGACTGATACCTCTGATCACGTCCCCTCTTGTTCCGTCCACCACCGGAACTATACTCAGCAGCTCTCTTACCAGAACTTGCTCCAGCACCTTTCGCAGCCAAACCCAAATTCATCTCTATGTCCTTAGCTCGGCTCACCAACACATCAAAATCATCATACTCGGTGGCCAGCACATACATCTTCACTTCCGTTACAAGACCATAACGAAACCTTTCGCACCTCTCCCGTTCATCAGGAATAAGCTCAGGTGCATACTGACTGAGTCGCACAAACTGCACCTCATACTCAGCCACTGCCATACTCCCCTGGGTAAGAGTCATGAACTCACGTTTCTTCTCATCAAGATATCTCACACCAAGATATCTCCGCTTGAACACATTCTGAAAGAATGTCCAAGTCACATCAGCTTCAGCCATCCCAGAGATTGTGGTCGTCCACCACGTATAAGCATCGTCCTGAAGCAAGGATACCACACAGCCCAACTTTTGCACATCAGTGCAACTCATCTGACCCAAGATTCGCTTGGTACTCTCTAGCCAAGCCTCAGAACTCTCAGCAGACATACCCCTGAATTCAGTCCCACCAAGACTGCGCAGACGCTCCAAGGGCAGTCTAACTCCAGCATCTCCCTGATGCCCAGCTCCTTGAGCTACAGCTACTGCTGCTCGAAATGCACCCGCAATAGCTTGTACCAACACAGACATATCAGGCATAGCTTGCCCCTGACCAACCTCTGGTCCAGCAGCTCCAGCACCAGCTGCTGCAACTCCAGCTCTTTCTCTCTCCGCACCACCACCACCAGGTGGAGGAGGAGGTAACACAGCACTACCCGCATTCTCTTCGTTCTCATTCCCATCCGGGGTCGTAGCTCTCACGCTACTTCTTAACTCTCTACGTGGTGCCATACTTTTACCATGCAATAACAATACAAGTAAAACAAAGTCAGGCCCAGCAAGGTAAGCAATCCAAGTATTCAAGCTCAATTTCATTCAAAAACATCATCATTTCATTAGCTTTGATTTGGCAATGGGTACCCACAACATGCTACAACACAGCATACATCTCAATTGCATCCAAATCACAAGCCACTGAACATGCTTTCAAACAACAAGCATACAAGGCATACATACTTCAATCATGCATACAAACATTCCCAATTACTTGAGAACTCAGCTCTGATACCACCAAATGTAACCCCCTTAACCCGGCCTAGACGGTTGACCTGAATTAAGAAAGTCACATGGGGAAAACCAAAGTCAACCCGAAAGTCAACCTTGATTAACGACCCTTTTTTTTCTTTTTAATCTTGTCTAGATGCACATTAGCCCTAATTGTGATCACACAAACATCATACTCAAAGATCACAAACATCAGAGATCAAAACAGGGACCCAAATGAACAAATTACAACTTTAGGGACCAAATTGTAATTTCTGATAAATATGAGGACTTAACCAAATTTAAAGTTACCAACTTGTAATTAGTCAGGTTTCATGCTTCACTGTGAAAATTCAGCTCAAAAGGACTTCCCAAACTCATACAATTGCACAAACAAGATTCAGGACCAAAACGCAAACAATTCAAAACATATAACTGCCAATGTCAGCCCCTAACGGTCACCCGTTCCGGAACACGCAGAACCCGTTTCGAAACACGGGCCGTTCCGCAACGCGTACCGCAACACGGGCTGGCAGTAGCCAAACCGTTTCGGAACGGTCCCTCCCGTTTCGGACGCCTGGGTTTGTTTAAGGCACATGTTCTGAAACGGGTGGCTCTGTTCCGAAACGCCCTGCACAGATTTGCCCAAATTGCATTCTTAAACATGCAATTAAACGTCCAAACATGCTCCAAATGCCACCAAACTTTACCAGCATGCAATTCAACATATATAAGACATACTTGCATCAACACTTCATCAAAACAACATCACATATGGAAAGCCCCAAATCTATAGGCATGCTTCCTAAACAAGTAAGCCATTCAAGCATAAACTTCCAATTCAAGCATGTATAGGCCAACACAAAAACCAGCATTCTCAACAACATTCAACATACTTAGGGAGTTCCAAACATCTCCCAAAACATATCCATTGGTCCCCCATTGCCAAATTACCAAAAGCTAAATGAACTTAGGAAAACCTTCCATAGTTTGAGCTTAATCACCACTTAATTGCTTGCCTTCCTTGCTGCCCTCAAATCCTCTTAATGTTCTGCATTATTGATTTAGAAAACGAAAGAGAGCGTAAGCAAAAGCTTAGTGAGGAATGCTCAATAAAACCATTAAATAATGCATTTATAAAACATTTATAAATCATGCTTCAATCATCAATTGCACATGCTCAAAAGCATACTTAAAACAAGCATCTTATGCTTCATACAATACATGTCATATTGGCCACAAGTTATAAGTTCCATTTCGATAAAAAAAAACAAGTTCATCAACTTTCACCCAAGGACTTTTAAACACCTTGGCCCCAAGGACTTTTAAACACCTTGGCCATGGACTTTTAAACACCATGAAAGAGGACCACACAAGGACTTTTAACCACCTTTGTGTCCATATCAAGTTTCACCCCAAGGACTTTTAAACACCTTGGCCCCAAGGACTTTTAAACACCTTGGCCCCATGGACTTTTAAACACCATGGAAAGGATCACACAAGGACTTTTAACCACCTTTGTGTCCATACAAGAACCATCCAAGGACTTTTAACCACCTTGATGTTCTTAAGTAAACAAGGCTCACTCAAGGACTTTTAACCACCTTAGTGACCTTAACCTTTTCAAAACATCACTTGCCAATATACATCATTATCATTAATTTATCCACTGTTTTAAAGCATTAAACCAAGCCATATTCATCATGCATTTAAAAGCATCAAACCACATTTATTCAATGTACAAAAACAAGGAACTCTTACCTTGAGCTTCCTTCAACATATGGCTTACAAAAACAGCAATTACCATGCTAAATCATGCTTTCAAATCAGTATTTAAACCATGCAATAAACCACATTGCATCACAACAAAATCATGGCCACCACTAGAGAGTACTTTCCGAAAACTTACACTTGAGCTTAGCAAAGTTGTTTAGACTTAAACTAAGCTCCCAAGACATTGGTTTCAAAGCCGAAACCCAATTTCACTCACCGATTCCACTTCGCCTCTTGCCGAAGCACCAATTCAAGCTTCCGGATCAACAATTCTTGGATCCAAAGATGCCTCCCCTGTTTTAACACATCAAAGCAGAGGATTAATGCATCATCATGCATTAATTGCTTCAATGAAAGCACCTAAACACGCTGCTCTCATCCACACTCCATTTTCGGCTACCAAACAACCGAAAATGCATCCAAACCTCTTCTCAACAAAGCCCAGCCATAAACCATCAACACTAAACATCTTTCAACATCATATAACATCTAAAAACAACCTATTAACATCCTTATACCTCCAGCAACAACAGATCCACAAGATCACCTCAAAAACAACCAAGAAACACAAGCTAAACTTAGGAAACTCAACCTATCCGGGATTGCATTGATCAAAACTCAATTCCTTATCAATTTAGTGTTCATTTAACATCAAAAACACATCTCAAATCACAGATTAATCAGATCAAACGAAAATCATCAAAAATTACAAAATCTTGCATTATAAGCCAAGATCCAATTCACAACTCAAAAGCCTTTAATAAAACATCAATTAAGGATTGAAAACTTAGGAATTTCAGTAAAGAACTGATAGTTTAGAGGAGAAGGACGTTCTTACCTCCAAACTTGAGTTTCTCCTCTTTTTGGAATCAAAAACCTTGATGAATCAAGTAGCAAATGATGAGGTTTTGTAGATATGATGATTAGGAACCAAAAGAGAGTTGAAAGGAGGAATTTAGGTGAGAAAATCAGATCAAATTCCCTGGAGAGAAAGTGTTTGGGTTGAGAGAAAATGAGAGAAAGAAAATGGAAAAGTTAGTTATCCAAAATAGCCAAAATGGCTTTCCCTCCACTTTTAATATGTTTTAAAATCAGAATAATTCTCAAAATATCTTAGAAAAATCTGGAGAAACTACTTTTGGAAAAATAGCTCCTTAAAGATTCAAAGTTTCAACCCTTTCTAAAACAGTCACCAAACTTTCGAAAATTACATTTTGGTCACTAGCCAAAATGTCACCCTTCCAAAACTCATTTTCCAAAATTTATTTCACAGTTCACTTAATTATATTAAAAGATGATTTTAGAACATTTTTCCATATTTTTAATGCAACCCGAACTAGGCTTTCCTAATTTCACCTCTTTAGATTCGAACAGCACTTGACCGAACCGGTCAACGCCCAAGACTTCTGAGCCCAAAAACGGGGCGTTACAGGATCGCTAAACCACATTCATCAATGCATTTAACATAATTTGTAAAACCACCACTTTTATCACATGCTCTTTCATAAACTATGTCTTCTCAAGACAACAATGAATTTAATAAACATATACTCATATGCATCCCTTAAAACAGTAATTAAACCATTGATCATGCTTTACCAAGTGTAACACCCCCTTCCCAGCCTAGTAGAGAACCCAGGTCGGAGAGCGTTACCGGAAACGATGCTGAAATCTTTTAATCCTTTTTCTTCAAAAACTTTCTTATTAAGACTTTATGAACTTGCTGAGCTTATAATCTGAATTTTTAACAATCTTTATTCTTGCAGTGTTTACCGAGTTTACATATTAATCCATTTAACTTTATAGAAGCCAAAAAGAAGCTGCCCGTATCGAAACGTCCTAAGCCGTTTCGGTACGACTTGACCACTGTCAATATTTTGACTTTTCCTTCTTGACCGTATCGATACGGCTTGACCCGTATCGGTACGGGTTGACCGACCTTGACATGACTTAGACCCGTTTCGAAACTCGTTTCGAAACAAGGGTCTCCAGTAGCAAAAATGTATTGAAACGGGCCTCAACCGTTTCGGTACACCATGCTTCCCAGACTTGGATTATACTTACTCCTATCGAAACGTCATTACCCATTTCGGTACGGTGGTCCTGAAATGACAGATTATAGCTGGTTTTTGATCCCACAACTTGCTTATCCTGAAATGGATGCATGAAATGCATTAGGCACACTTGCCTAGTGAGGTAGTCACATAACAAAGAATAACATATATCATGCCTTATGCATGCTTTAATGAATCACAATATAATCATGCAATGTCATAGCATATTTCACAACCATAACATAACATAAATCATCATCATGGCCTCATGGCACATCACTATCTTGATTTCATAGTTTTCCTTGGATCGATTCCTTGTATACGGGTACACGAATTCCACCACTACATCATTCATAATCAACATGGTCCATACCCTCCACTACACCGATTTTGACCATCACACAACACATCCCTCCACTACACCAAGTCATTCTTCTTCCATAGAGCTCATGAATTCATTGGCATGCCAATCGTATCCGATACCTCGAATCCAAGGTTCATGACAACATTTTATAGATCATATCCACATCATATTATGAACATGTATAAACATCACATGACAATAATAACATAGCATTAATCATAGAATTGTTGCAACCTTACCATGCACTTACCAACATACAATCGTTGACGTAAAACTACTAACTCAATGTTAGTATTAACAAAGGTAACAACATAATCGAGTAGGCCCGTGCCTAACTCGAGACGCTACTACACTCACCTTGATCGGCTAAGACTCCTAAGGTCCATAATACCTCGATCGATGCTTGAGTCCTTTCTCCTATGATGGCACGGACAAAATGAGCTTCTCAAACAAGGGAGACCAAAGCTTTGGTGAATCTATGATGGAGGTGCTTGCTTAAGCTTAAGGTAGAAGACAACAATGGTGGTGCTAGCTTACTTAGGAAACAAAGGAGAGATTTTGCTTCGTAGAAAACCAAAAACAAAGCTCTTACCATCCTTTCTCTATTTATATTCTCACCTCCCTCAACAGCCAATTAGAGGCTTTCCCTTGCCTAAGGGTTTGTTAAACCCCATACACCTCCCTAGCATCCAATCACAAACTTTCTTCACCTTTAAGAATTCCAAATTAATTATTCTCTATCCACTTACATTAAAATAGCTGATACCCAGCTATTTGTTCAGCTAAAGACGTGAGGAAACAAGCCAGCTCAGTTGGTGAGTCGCCTAAGGGCCGTAATCTTTGACTTTGGGGCACTTGCCCTGTTTTCTGCAGGGTCCCGTTTCGAAACGGTCGAGGCCGTTTTGATACGGTCTTGCAATATGCCAAAAAGGTAGTTATTATCGTTGGACCGTATCGGAACGCCTGAAATTCGTTTCGGTACGCCTTAGCTAGGCCGTTTCGGTACGGGTTTTAGGCGTATCGAAACGCTTGGCCCAGAAACGTTAACTTGAGCACATAAACCAAACTTAACTTGAGTTTTAGGTTTCATTAAATTTTAGGACATAAACTAATCAAAATTTAAGATCTTACCACCAAAAGTTCAATCATCGGAACCTATTTCCGACCAGACTAGTTTTCGAGGTGTTACAACTCTCACCCTTAAAAAGAATTCGTCCTCGAATTCTTACCTGAAGCTTCGATTTGTTCATCCGTGCATTCTTCGGGATCAGAATCTTCTGGAGATGAGGAATTAACCTTTCCTAAACCTTTTGGCCATGTTCGCTTCGCACTTACGTACCGACGCTTCTTAAGAAATTTCTTAGGACAATCTCGAGTGAGATGATCCATCTTGCCACAACCGACACAATCTTCAATTTCCTTTGAACACAGTCCGATCGTATGATTTCCCTGGAACGAGCTACAGAGAAATCTATCCTGTTTTGATTCACTTGACTTCTCGATTGAATTTGACATTACTTAGGAACGTAGGTACTTTCCAAGGAAAATATTTATCTCAAACTCTAGGAACAGAGGTGGGTTTTGGTTTACTTTTGCTGGAATTAGCTATCATATATAGAATGCAAAATTTGTCTTTTTCCCACCTTTCTAAGAACCAATCACAACTTCTCTTAAGGCTTTGCAAAGCTTATCCTTTCACCTCTTCGTATTCACCTGACACTTGTACTAACATTCAATAACTTAGATGTCCAACACATAGGTTGAGTCATCATCCTAAAATTCATGCCATTCTTCTTACAGTTTCTATTAAAAAACTTGAATTCTCGTACCGATACACTCATGTCCGTATCGATATGCCCAGACCAAATTCATATTTATAATCTACAGAGAAGCTATAGCTAAGCTTATTTAGGCAAGGATTTTCTTAATCTATATTTAGACATAAAGAATAAATATATTACCTGAAATGTGATCATCCATTTGTTCCTTGCCTTTTATGTGGCACATCTGTGCAGGGGTTTTCATTTCAGGCCTGTATGATGCTTTGGATGAAACTCCTGACTTTCTGAAGGACTCTTGTCTTGTTCCCTTACCTCGAAAGGGTTGAAAAGGGGTCGAATTAGCAAACTTGTTTTTGGGACAGTCTCGCCTAAGATGCCCCATTTCTCCACAAAAGAAGCAAGCTCCGGATTTCTTGCGACGTTGCCCCTCCGGGTGTTTGTGTCGGCAATAGCTACAGACTTGAAACTTGATTCCTTGTCCTAAACTATCAGCACTTTCAACAGTTCTATCAACGTGCTCAAACTGAGAAGGTTGTGAGTACACCTTTTGATCTGAATTGTAATGCTTCCACTTCTTAGAAGACCTCAAGAAATGAGATTCATTCCGATTTCTCTTTTCGGATTTACTGAACCCATTAACTGACTGAACTCTTTTCGCTCCTTCTGTAGCTTTAACTCTGTTTACAAGATCTTGGAAATTTGAGATACCAAGGCGGTAAATATGGGACGTAACTCATCGTTAAGTCCTACAATAAACATCCGACACTTCTCTTCTTCTTTCTTGATAAAGTCTGCACCATATCTACAATATTTGCAAAAGTCATGAATATACTGTTCGATTGGCCGTTCTCCTTGCTGAAGATGAAGGAAAATGCTTCGCCTCTCGGCAATGTAGAATTCCCTTATATACTTTTTACGGAACTCTCTCAGAAAGAATTCCTAATTCACTGTTTCCTCAGAAACGGTAAGAAAAGTAGTATCCCACCACTGTAAAGCTTCATCAGCAAGCAACGCGAGAGTGCATTCAAGCTTATGTTCATCCGAACATCTTAACTGCTTATCCAAAATCCTTATGGTATTATCCAACCAATACTCGGCTATTTCAGGATCATCATCGTCTCGACCAGTAAAGGTGTAAACTCTATATTGAGATAACTTATTGATTGGGGCTCGAAAAGGTTGAGCAACAGGCAGCGTAGGTTGCACTACTTGGCTAGCCTTCATCATATTCAAAAATTGCTGAAACATATCAGCCATGTTCTGATAGCATGCTGCCTGAGCGGCAGGTGCTTCAGACTCTACATTCTGAACAGGTGGGTTCCTTGGATTCGGAGGATTTCCTTCTTGCACTTCCTCGCCACCATTCAAGGAATTAGCAGCAGACACATTGTTACATGCTTCGTTAGTACGAGACATATCTATATATATATATATATATAAGAGATCGGATCAGTTGACAAGTCACAATTCTTAACAGAACAACTCCTAGGTGGCAAAAGTAACATAACATACAATACAAACATACTTAAGTTTAGTCCAGAACCGACTAAACTCTAGCTCTGATACCACAAATGTAACACCCCCTTCCCGGCCTAGTATAGAACCCGGGTCGGAGAGCGTTACCGGAAACGATGCGGAAATCTTTTAATCCCTTTTCTTCAAAAACTTTCTTATTAAGACTTTATGAACTTGCTGAGCTTATAATCTGAATTTTTAACAATCTTTTATTCTTGCGGTGTTTACCGAGTTTACATATTAATCCATTTAACTTTATAGAAGCCAAAAAGAAGCTGCCCGTATCGAAACGTCCTAAGCCGTTTCGGTACGGCTTGACCACGGTCAATATTTTGACTTTTCCTTCTTGACCGTATCGATACGGCTTGACCCGTATCGGTACGGGTTGACCGACCTTGACTTGATTTAGACCCATTTCGAAACCCGTTTCGAAACAAGGGTCTCCAGTAGCAAAAATGTATCGAAACGGACCTCAACCGTTTCGGTACACCATGCTTCCCACACTTGGATTATACTTACCCGTATCGAAACGTCATTACCCGTTTCGGTACGGTGGTCCTGAAATGACAGTTTATAGCTGGTTTTTGATCAATTTAGCTTAGCAAACTTAGTCCAATTTCAATGAAACTTTATCCACATCAATCTAAGGTTATGAACTACTGACATGCCAAGTTTTAAGGTCATTTAAATCAGATTACACGGTTTTATCAACTTAGTGCCAAAACATAAACTTTAAGGCTTTACCCTTAAACAACAAAACTCATTACATATTATTTATACCAAAAGCACTTGCACATCACATAGACATATTAACTATCATAGAAAATTTAATACATAGACTTTGCCACCATACTAGGAATTCGAAAGACAAAATACATTACTTGGACTTGGATGTGACTTGTGCAATGCTCCAACTTCTCCGATCTCGATCCCCACAACTTGCTTATCCTGAAATGGATGCATGAAATGCATTAGGCACACTTGCCTAGTGAGGTAGTCACATAACAAAAAATAACATATATCATGCCTTATGCATGCTTTAATGAATCACAATATAATCATGCAATGTCATAGCATATTTCACAACCATAACATAACATAAATCATCATCATGGCCTCATGGCACAATATAATCATGTGATGTTTATACATGTTCATAATATGGTGTGGATATGATCTATAAAATGTTGTCATGAATCTTGGATTTGAGGTATCGGATACGATTGGCATGCCAATGAATTCATGAGCTTTATGGAAGAAGAATGACTTGGTGTAGTGGAGGGATGTGTTGTGTGATGGTCAAAATAGGTGTAGTGGAGGGTATGGACCATGTCGATTATGAATGGTGTAGTGGTGGAATTCGTGTATCCGTATACAAGGAATCGATCCAAGGAAAACTATGAAATCAAGATAGTGATGTGCCATGAGGCCATGATGATGTTTTATGTTATGTTATGGTTGTGAAATATGCTATGACATTGCCTGATTATATTGTGATTCATTAAAGCATGCATAAGGCATGATATGTGTTATTCTTTGTTATGTGACTACCTCACTAGGCAAGTGTGCCTAATGCATTTCATGCATCCATTTCAGGATAAGCAAGTTGTGGGGATCAAGATCGGAGAAGTTGGAGCGTTGCACAAGTCACATCCAAGTCCAAGTAATGTATTTTGTCTTTCGAACTCCTAGTATGGTGGCAAAGTCTATGTATTAAGTTTTCTATGATAGTTAATATGTCTATGTGATGTGCAAGTGCTTTTGGTATAAATAATATGTAATGACTTTTGTTGTTTAAGGGTAAAGCCTTAAAGTTTATGTTTTGGCACTAAGTTGGTAAAACCGTGTAATCGGATTTAAATGACCTTAAAACTTGGCATGTCAGTAGTTCGTAACCATAGATTGATGTGGATAAAGTTTCATTGAAATTGGACTAAGTTTGCTAAGCTAAATTGATCAAAAACCAACTATAATTTGTCATTTCAAGACCACCGTACCGAAACGGGTAATGACGTTTCGATACGGGTAAGTATAATCCAAGTCTGGGAAGCATGGTGTACCGAAACGGTTGAGGCCCGTTTCGATACGGTCTTGCAATATGCCAAAAAGGTAGTTATTATCGTTGGACCGTATCGGAACACCTGAAATCCATTTTGCTACGCCTTAGCTAGGCCGTTTCGATACGGGTTTTAGGCGTATCGAAACGCTTGGCCCAGAAACGTTAACTTGAGCACATAAACCAAACTTAACTTGAGTTTTAGGTTTCATTAAATTTTAGGACATAAACTAATCAAAATTTAAGATCTTACCACCAAAAATTCAATCATCGAAACTTATTTCCGACCAGACCGGTTTTTGGGGTGTTACAACCAAGCATCTCATGCATTCTTGCATCATTTACAAGCATCTTATGCTTCACATTATTCATTTACATTATATTGGCTCACAAGTGATAATCCATAAACCATTTCAACACAAGACACAATCGGATACACGGATTAAAAGCGTTGTCCCACACTATTCATACACACTACCGGACTACACAAGGCTCACACACGAGAGCAACCCTCCATTGTTGTGACACCCGTGGTGGAGTATAACGGTACAATCACAACCCCTCAACACCACTCATCGGTAGTTGTATAGTTCCACTAACGAGAGCACGAGACACATAATACAAGATCCACACATGGAATTAACACCCACCATTGTGATCTTAACCTCAATCGTTAGGGTACTTGGATGGAGTATACGGTACAATCACAACCCCTCGACATCCAAGGCGACTTTATTCACGGTGCACCCAATCCTATAGCCGGCTAACTATATCCGATTAAAGTAACCAAAAACCATTTTCATCACTTGCCAATATAATCATTTAACCATATTAATCCACTATTTTACAAGAATAACCACAATTCCATTTCCACAAGCATCACATGCTTAATATCATATGCATTAAACACATGCAAACCAAGGATCACTTACCTAGTGCATCCTTAACATAATGGCATTAAAATCCAACGTTAAACCATGCTTAAACATGCTAAAAACAGTAAACAAATCCACACTTACTTCAAGTGCAATTTCATGAAACATAGCACATTTCCAAGAGAGGGATTTTCGAATCACTTACTCATGAGTTTAGCTAAGTGTATCAAACTTACACTAAGCTCCCAAGACCACGCTCAAAGCGTTACAAAGCAGAAAATTGCATTTCCACTCACCGATACGCGAAGCCTTGTTTGCCGACACGGAAATTACCCCTCTGGAGCCTCCAAAATCACCTTGTTTGCTTCCGGATCAAGATCTCAAGTTTTCACATCATCAAAAATAGAGATCTAAATGCATTAAAATTCATTCTAACACCATCAACAATTCACAAACTTGTTGCTCACCCAAACTACGCCAAGTTACCCTTCCAAAACAACCGAAAACTCAATCGATTGCTTTCTAAACCAAGCCCAGCCATCATACATCACTTCCAAACAATTATCAACATCAAAACACATCTAATAAACATCCTAACTTATCCTTATACCTCCAACAATCAAGATTCCACCATTTCACCCCAAAATCTCACTTAAAACTATCAAGAACTTCAAGGATCTCAAGGATTTCGGGATCTATGTTATCAACACCTCATTTTAACATATAAATCAACTTAAAACTCAATTAAAATCAACACAAAACAGGGCCTAACTTAACAAGTTCGAAAATTAAGATTTCAACCATAATTTCACAAGATTTCTATCTCCAATCAAAACTAGTATTTAGAAGCCAAATATCTTGGGAATTTCAATAAATAACTTAGATTAGAGGTTGAGAACGGGATTTACCTCCAATCCTTGCTTCTCTCAATGAATGACAAGTTTTCCTTAGCAAAATCTTGAAGAATTAGAAAAGATCTCTTGAAAATGATTTAGAAAATGTTGAGAGAGTTTTTGGAAGAAAGAATTCTGAGAAAAAAAATGAGAGAATTAGTGTTTGGCTGAAAATGAGAAAGAGTTGGTAGTTACGTCAAATGAAATATCACTTTAACTAACTTTATTAATTAATTAATATAAACCCAATTAAACCCATTTAATTAAAAACCTTTTAAAACACATGTCATATTGAGAAAAGGTCAAATTGACTTAAAGTCCCCTAAAGATTCTAAGATTTTGGCTTCCACATTAAAAATCACATTTTCCCCAGTTTTGAAACTTTACAATTTGGTCACTACTAAAAATGTGCCATTTCCAAAATCCATTTTGTAAAACTGACTTGACCAACCTCTTAAACATATTTTTAGAGGATTTTAGCAATTTTTATCACAATTTTATCCTATCATGATCCTTGATTTCCTTAAATCACCTTACGCAATTCGAACCGTTCTCGACCAGTCCAATCCAATGTCTAAAACATCTAGGCCCAAAACCAGGGCATTACAACTCTCCCCCACTTAGGAAATTTCGTCCTCGAAATTCTTACCTGATGGAAAGAGATGCAGAAACTACCTCAGCATGTCCGCCTTGCTTTCCCACGTGGCCTCCTCAACTCCTCGATGTCGCCACAACACCTTCACAAGTTCTATCGTCTTGCCACGAAGAACTTTGCTACTCACATCCAGAACCTTCGTCGGTTCCTCATCATATGACAGATCTGGATTCAACTCTATCTCCACAACATGCATCACATGCGAAGGATCCGATAAGTAATTCTGTAACATGGAGACATGAAACACATCATGTATCTTCTCCAACTCTGCATGCAAACTCAACCGATATGCCACAGGACCAATACGCTCCACAATCTCGTAAGGTCCAATGAACCTTGGGCTAAGCTTACCCTTACGCCCAAATATCATCACCTTCTTCCAAGGCGATACTTTCAAGAACACACGTTCGCCAACCACGAACTCAATGTCCTTACGCTTCAAGTCTGCGTAAGACTTTTGCCTGCCCGATGCCGACTTTAAACGCTCACAAATGAGCTTCACCTTCTCGGTGGTTCCCTTTAGCATAGCTGGCATCGAAATCAAATTTTGCTCAACTTCTGCCCAACAGAGAGGGGTTCTACATCTTCTCCCATGCAAAGCCTCGTATGGAGCCATTTGAATACTTGTCTGGTAACTGTTATTATATGCAAACTCAACCAACGACAAGTGTTTCTCCCAAGAACCCTGAAAATCTATCACACAACATCTCAACATGTCATCAAGCACTTGGATTACACGTTCTGACTGTCCATCCGTCTGAGGATGATAAGAAGTACTAAAATTCAACCGTGTACCCAAAGCTTGATGCAAACATTCCCAAAATCTTGTTGTAAACCTCTGATATCTATTTGACACAATGGACTTTGGCACACCGTGCAACCGCACAATCTCAACTATGTATAGCTCAGCCAACTTATCCAAAGTGTATGTAGTATGCACAGGCAGAAAATGTGCACACTTGGTAAGCCGATCAACGATCACCCAAACTGAATTCTTCTTTGTCGGTGACAAAGGCAAACCAGACACAAAATCCATGGTGATTCTCACCCACTTCCATTCTGGGATTCTCGAAGGATGCAACGACCCAGAAGGAACCTGATGCTCAGCCATCACTCACTGACACACCATGCACTTACTAACAAACTCAGCCACATCCTTTTTCAACCCCATCCAGTAGTACTTATCTTTCAGGTCACAATACACCTTTGTACTGCCAGCGTGCATAGCAAAAGGACTACTATGAGCTTCAGTCAAAAAGGTGTGCCTTAACTCAGCATCATCTGGCACCACTATTCGACTCCCAAAGCACAGAACACCATCACCACCAAAGCTGAAATTCGAAGGTCTACTTTCAGCAATGTCCTAAACATGTGAAACAAGAGAATCATCAAGCAACTGCTTATCTTTGATCAAATGTATCAGGGATGGCTTCACCTGCAATTCCGCAATAAGACCACCATCACGCGATATGCTCAAACGAGCAAACATCGCTCTCAACTCCGCAGCTATTTTCCTGCTCAAAGCATCGACTACAATATTAGCCTTACCCGGGTGATAATCAATCGTCAGATCATAATCTTTAAGCAACTCTACCCAGCGACGTTGCCTAAGATTCAACTCCTTTTGAGACATTAGATATTTCAAACTTTTATGGTCTGTAAACACAACACACTTCTAACCGTACAGGTAATGCCTCCAAATTTTAAAGGCAAACACCACAGCCACAAGCTCAAGATCATGAGTAGGGTAGTTGCGCTCATGCACCTTCAACTGGCTAGATGCATAGGCCACTACCTTACCCTCTTACATCAACATGCAGCCCAAACCAACGATGGACGTATCACTATAGACCACAAACTCCTTACCAGATTCAGGTTGAATCAGGACAGAAGCTTGCGTCAAAGCTTCTTTCAGCTTCTGAAAAGCTTGTTGTCTCGCATCCGTCCACTCAAAAGCGAACATTCTTTTGCAACAACTTGGTCAAAGGCGCTGCTATCTTCGAGAAACCCTCGACAAACCTACGATAGTACCCAGCCAATCCAAGGAAACTTCGTACCTCTGTCACTGACTTAGGCACTTTCCAACTCATCACAACTTCTACCTTGAGCGGATCAACGCAAAAACCCTCAGCCGACACAACATGTCCAAGGAAGACCACTTCCCTAAGCCAAAACTCACACTTACTCAGCTTGGCATACAACTGATTTTCAAGCAACGCTTGCAAAACAATTCTCAAGTGCCTAACATGATCCTCCTCGGTACGTGAATACACAAGGATATCATCGATGAACACCACCACAAATTGATCCAAGAATTAATGGAATACATGATTCATCATGTCCATGAAAGTAGCAGGCGCGTTGGTTAAACCAAACAGCATCACCAAGAATTCATAATGTCCATACCTCTTGCGAAAAATTGTCTTAGGTACGTCCACATCCTTCACCTTCAGTTGATAATACCCTGATCTCAAGTCTATCTTAGAAAACAATGAGGCTCCCTAAAACTGATCAAAGAGATCATCAATTCTAGGCAAGGGATACTTGTTCTTGATCTTCAACTTGTTTAGCTGCCGATAATCTATGCACATCTACATTGTCCCATCTTTCTTCTTTACAAACAAGACCGGTGCACCCCAAGGTGACACACTCGGCTGGATGAAACCTCGATCCAACAACTCCTTTAATTGTGTTTTCAACTCTTTTAACTCTTTAGGTGCCATGTGATAAGAAGCAATGGACACCGGAGTTGTATTCTCGTACAACTCTATACCAAACTCAACTTCCCTGCTTTGTGGCAATCCAGGCAATTCTTTCGGAAAGACACCCGGAAAATTGCAAACAGTTCGGATGTCCTGCACACGCACATCCTTGGTGCCAGGATTCATCACATAGGCAAGGTAAGTGATCAGTGCATAAAAGTTCTATATTTTACCCATCATTTATCCTTATTTTTGCTGCACTCAAGCATGTTTAACTGCATTTTAGGTTAAGTTTTGCATCAACATCACATTTAGATAAAACTGCGCAGATACTGCTAAATTTGGTTACTTTTACAGGTATCTGCTGTGGCAGCATCCAGGGCAGCAGTCGTGGCAGCAGCCAGGGCAGCAGTTGTGGCAGCATCCAGGGCAGTAGAGGAACAAAAGAGCTGGAGTGAAGAAAACTACCTCATACATCACTGTCGTGACAGATGCCGTGGCAGATGCCGTGACAGATGTCGTGGCAAATGCTGTGACAGATGTCGTGGCAGATGCCATGACAGTGATGCTGTGACAGCGATGCCGTGCCAAATGTCGTGACAACTGTCGTGACAGAGGTGGCTACAGTGAAGAAGAAGAGATGGAAAATGCGAAGTGGAGTTCGACTGATAGAGGATTTCAAGCCTAATTTTTAGAGACCACTTGCATAATTTTTGGAGCCCAGAAGCACAGGAAAGGCCTTGCCCAAAGTTTGAGAAGAAAGTCAAAGCAAGAAGATAGGGCGAACTAAAGGACGTTTATTCAGAGATTTAATCTTTAATGAATTGTACTTTAATTCGAACTAGTATTCTTGGCCATTAAGAAAACTTGTACCCAAGGCCTATATATATGCTTGTAATTCGACCTAGAGTAACATCATCACATCCCATACCTCTCATCTCAAAACCCTAGTCGTTTCTCTTCCTTCACCATGTTCTAAACCTCCCCTAGGGCAAAGGGTTGATATTGTAAAGTAGTTGTAAGGGTTGTTCTGTTCTTAGGATTTTTCTGTTTAATGAAATAAAACTTCAAGTTTGCTTATTCTGGTTTTCAACATCTTGCAAGAGTATCGGGAGAGCATTGTGAGATTATTCATTTACTTAATATCGGGAGAGTTAAGTATACGAAAGGAATAAGTACGGGTTCTCCAGCTTATGGTTGAACTATCTCGGACCTAGGGATAAGACGAGGTTAAGCGGCTAAGGAAGAATTCACAAACATCGGTGTTCATACTTCGATTCACGCCGGGAGGTATCATCCAAGACATGTTCATCGACAGAACTTGGACCTAGGGATAGGACGAGTCACAACAAGGATTCTTGCCGAACTTGAAGAAACTGAGTTGCTTATCGTTGCTGCGACAGCAACAGACCACTGCCACGACAGGTGCTGTCGTGACAGGAGCCAGACACAGAACAGATGTCCTTGAACAGTGCAATACCTGCACTACTGAGCAATTCAATTCCTGCCTATTTTATTATCCTGATTCTCCTCTTTTACTTGATTATTTTCGTGACAACTTAATCAATCTATTAAATCTTCTCTTTTCCCCTTGTGCAGATAGCGAAGGAAAGGGTTAGCCCAGTCCCTGTGGAGACGATATCTAATACTCTAGTATCACTTTATTACTTGCGACGTGTACACTTGCACTCAATTGCGATAGACTATTTTACACGCAACAAGTTTTTGGCGCCGTTGTCGGGGACTGGCAACACACTCTTACCCTAGCTTTTGCACTTTTCTTTTCTTTTTCTTTTTATTTTTTATTTTTATTTTTCTTTTTCTATTTTTATTAAAAACTCAGGTGAAATACAGGTCTAAGGAGCTTCAACATGCCAGGAAAAACCATTCGAGAGCTGATGTGGGAAAGTTCTTGCAATTACCGTAAAGGTAATCATGCATCAGAAAGTTGTCCCCATTTTTTCGGTGAATATATGGACAACCAACAATGGAACCAGCAAGAACAATATATGCCACCACAACAGCAACATGGACAACGGATGCCGATGCCGCAGCAGTAAAAAAATTTATGGTACGATCAAAACCCGCAAAATTTTGTATACCATAACAGTTTTTCTGCAGAACCCGACATTCCCTGGCAATGTCATCATCCTCAAGAGCAGACAAAATCCTTAGAAGACACACTACAAGCCTTCTTGGCACTCACTCAAGAATTTTCGGCTTCTATGTACAAAAGTATCTGCAAGATGGATGAAATCTTGAGCAGACCGGTCCTCATTCATGCCACGGATGAACCTGAAATCCTGAGGCAAGATGACAAGGATGCCCATGTGAAGGAATATCCAACACATGATGAGTCTGAGCAACAACTTGTCATGGCAATGATCGAGGAGCCGGAATGGAGCAACACCGCAATAGCGCTGAGTGAAATTACAGAGAATGTCACTGCAGCAACCATATCCGAGGTATTAAAGGAACCAACGTCGGTGGACGTAGAATCATCAAAGTCTCTACTGATGGAGATCTACGAGTGGTCAACAGAATTTGATATAGAGAGTGATGGCACTTACCAAAGTCCCATTGACCTGCAAAGTAACCTGATAAAGGACTGTCAAAATAACTGGCTGCCGCAGCAGCAGGCACGACAACAAGGGCTACATTCAACCACAACAACATTCAACGAAAACAAGGTAAGTTTGTGGTCGAATGTCAATTTGATTTTTTCTAATCATATATTCATGCCCTCAGAAACATTACCAAGAAGGGAGGACTTCATGGACTACAAAGGGAAGAGAAAGAAGGAGCCCCCACCATGAGAATAATCAGCAGATGGAGGGTACAGATGGACTTTAAGAAGTACCGGAAACGACCCCTCAAGCATCAATAGAACATGGAGCAGTTACTTTAGGAGATGCCCCTCAAGACACTTCTAATTTAACTTAATTTATTTTATTGTATTTTATTTTTATCTTATTTTATCTTTATTGTTTTAGGAATTAGAAATTTGATATTAGTTTTTAGTTTGTTTGTGTTATTAGGTAAATAGAGAGAACCCTTGCAATGACGATACAAGCAACCCGAAGAAGCTCTACCTACACCCTTGCCGCGACAGCACTCATACTCCTTGACATGAATTCCAAAGTGACTGCCGCCAACAGCAGTGAAGATAGTGACGCAAGGAAGTTAGCAGCCTCCGCGTCTCTAACTCCCAGGGCAGCACCCACAGCTCCTCCAACAAAGTTCAAGGAGACTGCCCGCCGACAGCTCCTCATCCAAAGCTCCAGCAGCAGCGACGACAACCGCACAACTTAAGTTTTCTTTTTCCTTTTCTCTGTCGCCTGCTGTATATATTATCTTTTTGTGATGTTTCACTTTTCTGTCATTTTTATTTTCTGTTTTTCATTTTTTATGTCTTGTGTCATGCATTGAGGACAATGCAACCCTTGAGTTTGGGGGTAGACAATCCTCCTAATTATTAATATAATATTACATTTAGTTTTAATTGTGTCGCATTTATTTTATGCAAAAAAAACTAAAAAAAAGTAAAAAAAAACAAAAAATGTCTTAATTTATTGAACTTTTATTATCTGCCGCTGCCATCTCTGTCGTGACAGCCCCTTAAAATATTTTAGGAAGTAAGTAGAGCCTTAGTATAGTTCTGAAAAAACTGAAACACTTTGTGACTTACTTGATAACAGACTTTCTCTAGCATACTTAGAATAGAAAACTTAGAACTTAGAGTAGAAAGAGACTAGAAACTCAGGAAACCTAGAGGTGTCTATCACTAGCTCTAGGAAAATAACCAAAGAAAAACTTCTAGAGGTGCCTATCACCGGCTCTAGATAGTTAACTAGAGGTACCTGAAATACTGGCTCTAGTAGAAAAGAAAAAAATTTAGAAAAAGAAGGAAAACAACTAGAGGTGCCCGATGCTGGCTATAGTAATAAAAAAAGAATTAAGTCTCGAAGGAAAACTCTAAACAAGCTAAGTATGATATTCTAGTTGCTAGGGAAGTCTATATCCATATATGTTCACAATAAATGCACACACATGCACGACAACTATACTTTTGCTCTAAGTAGATCCTTAAATATTTGAACATGAGCTAAACATGATAGGGATGGTGTTGTGGGTAAGGATTGTTCACTGACTTAAGCCAAGAAAAAAATAATATATATATATATATATGCATGGATGTTAGTTAGGTTGCATTTGCTTGAGGACAAGCAAAGATTCGAGTTTGGGGGTGTGATCAGTGCATAAAAGTTCTATATTTTACCCATCATTTATCCTTATTTTTGCTGCACTCAAGCATGTTTAACTGCATTTTAGGTTAAGTTTTGCATCAACATCACATCTAGATAAAACTGCGCAGATACTGCTAAATTTTGTTACTTTTGCAGGTATATGCTGTGGCAGCATCCAGGGCAGCAGTCGTGGCAGCATCCAGGGCAGCAGTCGTGGCAGCATCCAGGGCAGCAGTCGTGGCAGCATCCAGGGCAGCAGTCGTGGCAGCATCCAGGGCAGCAGAGGAACAGAAAAGCTGGAGTGAAGAAAACTGCCTCATACATCACTGTCGTGACAGATGCCGTGGCAGATGCCGTGACAGATGCCGTGGCAGATGCCGTGGCAGATGCCGTGACAGATGCCGTGGCAGATGTCATGACAGATGTCGTGGTAGATGCCGTGACAGTCTTGCTGTGACAAATGTCGTGGCAGATGCCGTGACAGTGATGCTGTGACAGCGATGCCGTGACAGATCCCGTGATAGCTGTCGTGACAGAGGTGGCGACAGTGAAGAAGAAGAGATGGAAAATTCGAAGTGGAGTTCTACTAATAGAGGATTTCAAGCCTAATTTTTAGAGACCACTTGCATAATTTTTGGAGCCCAAAAGCACAAGAAAGGCCTTGCCCAAAGTTTGAGGAAAAAGTCAAAGCAAGAAGATAGGGAGAACTAAAGGACGTTTATTCAGAGATTTAATCTGTAATGAATTGTACTTTAATCCGAACTAGTATTCTTGGCCATTAAGAAAACTTGTACCCAAGGCCTATATATATGCTTGTAATTTGACCTAGAGAAACATCATCACATCCCATACCTCTCATCTCAAAACCCTAGTCGTTTCTCTTCCTTCACCATGTTCTAAACCTCCCCTAGGGAAAAGGGTTGATATTGTAAAGTAGTTGTAAGGGTTGTTCTGTTCTTAGGATTTTTCTGTTCAATGAAATAAAACTTCAAGTTTGCTTATTCTGGTTTTCAACATCTTGCAAGAGTATCGGGAGAGCATCGTGAGATTATTCATTTACTTAATATCGGGAGAGTTAAGTATACGAAAGGAATAAGTACGGGTTCTCCAGCTTATGGTTGAACTATCTCGGACCTAGGGATAGGATGAGGTTAAGCGGCTAAGGAAGAATTCACAAACATCGGTGTTCATACTTCGATTCACGCCGGGAGGTATCATCCAAGACATGTTCATCGACAGAACTTGGACCTAGGGATAGGACGAGTCACAACAGGGATTCTTGCCAAACTTGAAGGAATTGAGTTTCTTATCGCTACCGCGACAGCAACAGACCACTGCCACGACAGGTGCTGCCGTGACAGGAGCCAGACACAGAACAGAAGTCCTTGAATAGTGCAATACCTGCACTACTGAGCAATTCAATTCTTACATATTTTATTATCCTGATTCTCCTCTTTTACTTTATTATTTTCGTGACAACTTAATCAATCTATTAAATCTTCTCTTTTCCCCTTGTGCAAATAGCGAAGGAAAGGGTTAGCCCAGTCCCTGTGGAGACGATATCTGATACTCTAGTATCACTTTATTACTTGCGACGTGTACACTTGCACTCAATTGCGATAGACTATTTTACACACAACAGTAAGCATCGCAACCCAACCTCATCATACGGTTTGCTTCCAAAGCCGAAATCACATTCAACAAGAATTTCACATTCTCGCCTACTACTAGAAGCTCATAATCATCGGCCAACTTTAAGGTGACTCGCTTGACCTCAAAGTCAACCACCGTTCTATGCTCCGACAACCAATCCATGCCAAGGATTACATCAAATCTGTAGAAAGCTAACTCCATCAGATCCACAAGAAAAACATGACCTTGCATAGACAAAGGGCATCTCCTATACAACTTCCTAGTGACTACAGTCTCACCAAAAGAACTAGTCACTTGCATTCCTACCTCAAGCATCTCAACAGGTATATCAAGCAAATGTGCATGCTCACTCATGATATAAGAATGCGTGGATCCAGAATCAATCAAAGCCAACAAAGATAAAGACTGGAGAGCAAACGTACCTGCAATAACATCGATATCATTGCGCTCCTCGCGCTGAGCATATACCCTCGCTGGTCCACCTCCCTTAGGTTGAACAGCTACAACATGAGAAATACGTCGCTACTCCTCATCTCTTCTCTGAAAGTTCTTACGGCCGCGCCCACGGCCTTTCTGAGGTGTAGCTACAACAAGAGCGCGTCCTTGGGCACCACCGGCCAACAAAGGATACTCCCTCCTCATGTGATCTGCCGAACCATAATTTCAATAAGAGTTCCATGTCACCACAACATGAGCCTAAACCTCTCTAGCCGCTCGAGGACAATCTCACCTTAAATGACCACGAGAACCACATGTCCAGCACGTATTCTGTTCAGCCCTCA
This sequence comes from Hibiscus tridactylites, assembly GCA_958450335.1. NCBI lineage: Eukaryota > Viridiplantae > Streptophyta > Magnoliopsida > Malvales > Malvaceae > Hibiscus > Hibiscus tridactylites. The sequence goes on from OY288276.1 coordinate 30,829,079, forward strand.
TTCTATCTCCCTGAGCAGGTGCACCTTGTCCACCATTACCCCGCCTAGTAGCAGACTGGTACCTCCTATCTCGTCCCCTTTTGTTTCGTCCACCTCCGAAACTAGACTCGGCTGCTCTCTTCCCAGAGCTAGAACCAACACCTCGAGAGGACAAACCCAAATCATGCTCGATGTCCTTTGCCCAACAAACAAGCACATCAAAATCAGTATAGTCTACATCCAGCATATATGTCTTCACTTCATGTACCAACCCGTACCGGAAGCGATCACATCGATGCCTCTCACTAGGTACCAGCTCAGGAGCATACTGGCTCAAGAGTAAGAACTGGACCTCGTACTCAGCCATAGATAGATTGCCCCGAACAAGCGACACAAACTCTCGTTTCTTCTCATCCAAGTATCTCACCCCTAGATACTTCCTCCTGAAGGCACCTCTGAAAAACTCCAAATAAACCTCTTTAGGTTCCATACCAGTCGTGGTAGTCGTTCGCCAGCTGTGGGCGTCGCCTTGCAGCAAAGATACTGCACATCCTAGCTTGCGCACATCATTACAGCCATCTGATCCATGATATGGATCGTACTCGCTAACCAGTCCTCAGACGCCTCAGGAGACATACCAAAGAACTCTACAGCTCCTAAGCTCCTCAATCTTTCTAACGGTAAGCCCACCTGACCAACTGCAGGGGCTTGCACATGCGCTCCGACAACAGCAGCCGGAAATGCTCCGGTGATCGCCTGAACCAGTGGCGCCAAATCACCCAAACTAGTGGCGCCAAATCACCCAAACCATGACCAACAGGCCCTAGCTGCACCTGCTCCCCACCTCCAGGTGGTGGCGGAGGAGGTAGATTTCAACCAGGAGGGACATCAGCCCCTTGCGCACCCTGCTTAGCCGCAAGTATTGGACCTCAACTCACTTCAAGGTCCCATTGTGCTATTTTAAACAAAACACAACAACAAAAGAAATCAAATCAGTTAGGCCAGCTTCAAGCAAGGATCCAAGTTTACAAAAACATTTGATTAGTGTAATAAGGCAATGGGCACCCCGACCTCCCCTAACATGGCATAGCATGCAATGACACACCAAGCTTTTCATCAATCAATTCAGCATATAACAACATTACATCATCATCACGCACTCATATCCATTCCACATGCAATTCACATACATCAAGCATGGCATAAGCTTCAGAATTCAACAAATCGCATGCTTTTCAAACAACATACAATGATACATATCAATTTCACATATCAACATTCCCAATTCTTTTGTAACCTTACTCTGATACCAACAAATGTAACCCCCTTAGCCCGGTCTAGACGTTTAACCCGAACTACGAAGATTACACAGGGAAAACCAAAGTCAACCCAAAAGTCAACATTGATTTACGACCTTTTTTTCCTTTTTATCTTCTCTATATGCATATTATTAACCTATAAGTTCAGCAAAGCGATTAGGTGATAACGACACAGCGATCGGAGTTCGATTAGGGGTTCAATTGCATACATTTGACTTTTAGGGACTAAACTATAAATACCATAAAATACAGGGACTTTCATGATTTTAAAGTTACCAATCCTCAATTAGTCATGTAACATGCCAACATGTCAAAGTTCAGCTCAAACGGATCATCCAAACACATTCAATTGCACACACATTAAACAGGGACCAAATGCAACATTTCCAAACTTTAAAAGATACTTTTAACTGAAATTTCACTACCCATATCGATACACATGGCCCTGTATCGATACGCGGGAAGACAGTAGCTGAAGAAGGTTTAAGCGTATCGAAACGCTTCCTCGCGTATCGATACGACCTTGAAACTTGGCCTAGGCGTATCGATACGCGGGCAATCCGTTTCGATACCCCTTTACAGAAATGCCTATTTTTGCCTTAGTGTATCGATACGCTTCACCGAGTATCGATATGCATACCATATTGGATTCAACCAACTTCATTTAAACATATCAAATCACATTCAAACAAGCTCAAATCATGCATATAAGTTATACTCTATCTAATAGACTTTTAAACACCATCAAACAACAATTCATACTCATCAACCACTTCATACCAAGATGGCATTTAGCTATTCCAGCATGCTTTAGATAACAAGCTATTAAAAGGGCAAAACACCACAAACAAGCCATAGAACCATATAAAGGCCAAATACAAATCCTCAATCAGAAAGTAAACATGCTTGTAACAACAAACATCTCCAACCAAAATCAGAAAGTAGAAGTCCCACCCATTGCCACTTATTACACTAAGGGTGACACACATACATCTCTTTACAAAGCCTTGGATTCCTCTTGCTTTTGGGCTGCCTTGAAATGTTCAATTCTCTACATTGATGAAACAAATGAGCGTAAGCAAACAGCTTAGTGAGGATCGCTAAACCACATTCATCAATGCATTTAACATAATTTGTAAAACCGCCACTTTTATCACATGCTCTTTCATAAACTAAGTCTTCACAAGACAACAATGCATTTAATAAACATATACTCATATGCATCCGTTAAAAATAGCAATTAAACCATTGCTCATGCTTTACCAAGCATCTCATGCATTCTTGCATCATTTACAAGCATCTCATGCTTCGCATTATTCATTTACATTATATTGGCTCACAAATGATAATCCATAAACCATTTTAACACAAGACACAATCGGATACGCGGATTACAAGCATTGTCCCACACGCTTCACACGCACTACCGGACTACACAAGGCTCACACACGAGAGCAACCCTCCATCATTGTGACACCCGTGGTGGAGTATAACGGTATAATCTCAACCTCTCAATAGCACTCATCGGTAGTTGTATAGTTCCACTAACGAGAGCACGGGACACGTAATACAAGATCCACACATGGAATTAACAACCACCGTTCTGATCTTAACCTCAATCGTTAGGGTACTTGGATGGAGTATACGGTACATTCACAACCCCTCAACATCCAAGGCGACTTTATTCACGGTGCACCCAATCTTATAGCCGGCTAACTATATCCGAGTAAAGTAACCAAAAACCATTTTCATCACTTGCCAATATAATCATTTAACCATATTAATCCACTGTTTTACAAGCATAACCACAATGCCATTTCCACAAGCATCACATGCTTAATATCATATGCATTCAATACATGCAAACCAAGGATCACTTACCTAGTGCATCCTTAACATAATGGCATTAAAATCCATCATTAAACCATGCTTAAACATGCTCAAAAACAGTAAACAAATCCAAACTTACTTCAAGTGCAATTTCATCAAACATAGCACATTTCCAAGAGAGGGATTTTCGAATCACTTACTCTTGAGCTTAGCTAAGTGTATCAAACTTACACTAAGCTCCCAAGACCATGCTCAAAGCGTTACAAAGCAAGAAATTGCATTTCCACTCACTGATACGCGAAGCCTTGTTTGCCGACACAGAAATTACCCCTCAAGAGCCTCCAAAATCACCTTGTTTGCTTCCAGATCAAGATCCCCAGTTATCACATCATCAAAACAGAGATCTAAATGCATTAAAATTCATTCTAACACCAGCAACAATTCACAAACTCGTTGCTCACCCAAACTACGCCAAGTACCCTTCCAAAACAACCGAAAACTCAATCGATTGCTTCCTAAACCAAGCCCAGTCATCATACATCACTTCCAAACAATTATCAATATCAAAAAAGCATCTAATAAACATCCTAACTTATCCTTATACCTCCATCAAGCAAGATTCCACCATTTCACCCTTAAAATCTCACTTAAAACTATCACGAACTTCAAGGATCTCAAGGATTTCGGGATCTATGTTATCAACACTTCATTTTAACATATAAATCAACTTAAAACTCAATTAAAATCAACATAAAATAGAGCCTAACTCAACAAGTCCGAAAATTAAGATTTCAACCATAATTTCACAAGATTTTGATCTCCAATCAAAACTATTATAAAAACTCAACCAAAAATAGTATTTATAAGCCAAATATCTTGGGAATTTCAATAAATAACTTAGATTAGAGGTTGAGAACGGGATTTACCTCCAATCCTTGCTTTTCTCAACGAATGACAAGTTTTCCTTAGCAAAATCTTGAAGAATTAGAAAATATCTCTTGAAAATGATTTAGAAAATGTTGAGAGAGTTTTTAGAAGAAAGAATTCTGAGAGAAAATGAGAGAATTAGTGTTTGGCTGAAAATGAGAAAGAGTTGGTAGTTACGTCAAATGAAATCTCACTTTAACTAACTTTATTAATTAATTAATATAAACCCAATTAAATCTATTTCATTAGAAACCTTTTAAAACACATGTCATATTGAGAAAATTTCAAATTGACTTAAAGCCCCCTTAAGATTCTAAGATTTTGGCTTCCACATTAAAAATCACATTTTCCCCAGTTTTGAAACTTTACAATTTGGTCACTTATCAAAATGTCCCTTTTTTGAAATCCATTTTGTAAAATTGACTTGACCAACCTCTTAATCATATTTTTAGAAGATTTTATCAATTTTTATCACAATTTTATCCCATCCCGATCCTTGATTTCCTTAAATCACATTACACGATTCGAAGTTTTTTCGACCGGTCCGATCCAATGTCTAAAACATCTAGGCCCAAAACCAGGGCGTTACATGATGGAGGTATAAGGATGGTTTTAGGTTGTTTTTTGGATGTTTGTTTAATGCTTAGATTGTGTTGGATGAGTTGGGTAATGGTTGGGGTGAAGTTTAAGGTCAATCGATTGAGTTTTCGGTTGATTCAGATGGGTGTTTTGATGCTTTAAAGCAGAGCTGCATGATTTCTTATGTGTGCTGGAGTTTTGGATGCGTTATAATGCATTGAACCTCTGCTTTGATGGGCTGAAAACATGGGACATTAATCCGGAAGCAAACGAGGTGTTTTTGGAGGCTTCGGAAGGTCGTTAGTTGCATCAGCAAGCGTGGTTTCACGAGTCAGTGAGTGGAATTTGGTTTTCCGGTGTGAAAAAGTTTTAAAAGGGTTTTGGGAACTTAATAAGAGCTTGAAATGCTTTATTAAGTTCGGAAGTAAGTAAACTGAAATCTCTCCCTCGATTGTGCTAGTGAAGAACCTTTGGTTGCACTTTATTTTTAAATGCATTACCTACTGTTTTAAAGCATGTTTTTGAGGATTTGAATTGTGTATGATGATGCCATGTGGTTTAAGGATGCACTAGGTAAGTGGTCCTTGTATGCATGTGTTGATGCATGAAGTTTTAAGCATGGTTTAATGCTTGTTGATGTCTTATCATGAGTGCTTTGTAAAAACGGTGAGTTATGCATGTGTTATGGACTATATTTGCAAGTGATTTGGTTTAAAGAGTTTTATAAATGAAATCGGATATAGTTAGCTAGCTATAAGATTGAGTGCACTATAAACAAGTCGCCTTGGATGTTGAGGGGTTGTGATTGTACCGAATACTCCATCCAAGTACCCTAACGATTGAAGATTGTTTAAGGTTACAATGGTTGAGGGTAGCTCCTGGGTGCAAACCTTGTGTTTTGACCTGTCTCTCGTTAGTGGATTATACACCTAGCGATGAGTGGTGTTAAGGGGTTGTGATTGTACCGAATACTCCACCACAGGTGTCACAACGATGGAGGGTCACTCTCGTGTGTGAACCTTGAGATGTCGGTAAGGGGTATGAAGGGTGTGGGACAATCCTTGGTAATTCGTGTATCCGATACTTTGTTTTTGAGATTGTTGTTATCACCTGTGAGCCAATATAATGGAATTGAATAATGTGGAAAATGTTCCAGATGCATGTTTTGGTTTAAGCTTAGCATAATGGTGTTTATGCTTGGAAAGCTTGGAAAATGCGTAGCAATGGTTTAATTTCTGGTTTTGATTTGGATCATGTTGCATGATGTTTAAATTAGTTAGTTTGATGAAAAAGTGCATGGTTTATCAAGAAAGGCATGTTGGTTTTGTAAAGAGTAAAAAATCGTTTTGTGCATTGATAATGTTTGTGGTTTTGAGCAACCCTCACTAAGTTTGCATGCTTATGCTCTCTTTTTTTCATCAATGCAGATAATTAGACTCTTGGAGGCAGCGTCTTCGAGGAATCACACCAGGACATTTTTCTAAACGTATGTTGCGCTTTTGAACTAGTGTAATAAGGGCAATGGGGGTGTCTAAAGCTTTAAATGTTGTTGATATGGTATTTCCTTATTTTGAGCAAGTTTATTATGCATTTATGATTTTGTATATGGCCATTGAGTTGTGTTTATGCATGTATTTTGTTTTTATCCTTTTGGTGTTTTTGACAACTAGGAAGCATGCTTTTAGTTCCATGGCTTTTGTGAATGATGCTATGATGTAGCTTGTGCTTCGTGTTGGTGGTCATTGATGTGTATTCATGATGTATGTATGTTGGGGCATGTGTCGGGATGGTTCCGGAGGTTAAAACTTGATTTAAACCATCATTTCGGAAAGTTGCAGGCCTAGGCATTTTGGAACGCCCTTATTTGTTTCGAAATGGTGGCCTATAATGGCCATGGTGTATCGAAACAGTGAGGCTTGTTCCGAAACAATTTGCCTCTGTGAACCAACATACTGAAACATGTCTCTTGGGGGTTTTGAAATGCACCCGCATATCGAAACAGTCAACCTTGTTTCGAAATGGTCGTTCCGATACAAGGTCCTCAGTTCCGAAACACTTGACTGTTGAGTCTAAATTTGAATTATCATGTGTTCTGTTTTCTTGCATTTTGGTCCCTATTTTCGCACATGCAATTGGTTGAGTTGTAAATGTCTTTTTGAGCTGAAATTCCAACAATAGGCATGTAATGAATATAATTTAAGATTGGTAACTTCAATTTGGTTAAAGGCCTTAAAGTTTATCAAAATTACAAAATGGTCCCTAAACCTTTTTTGGCCTTAATTGGAAGACGATTGTGTTGATTGGGTATTCGTTGTTTGTGTACGTACACATAGAAACCTAAATTGCATCTAGACATGATGAAAGAAAAAAATGTCATTTATTGAGGTAAACTTTCCCGGGTTTCCTTCAATATTCCCCGCGTGATTCGTTCGGTTTGGTCTATCGGCCAGCCCGGGTCGAGTGGGTTACACAATAACTATAACAATGACAATGTCGATGTTTGGCAACAATATCAATAGCAATGTTCGATGCTCAATAACTCTATATTTCAATGCTTCGGTATGGTCGATGACAATAGTGATGATTCCATGATTAATATTTCAATAAAACAACTTACCCGAACTTACCAATATAATCTCCTAAGAGATTCGATGCAAAAACCTTAATCACAAATTTAGCTAGACAAAAATCAATATTAATGAAATTGGGAAAGGCACCTAGCTCATTCCCGAGACTTTGACTATAGTCACCTTGATTTTTGAAGCTCTTACGACTCTCAGACGACTACTCCCTTGTTCCTAGGTTTCGATGGAGATAATAGATTTTCTTTCACCAATTCTTGAGCTAGAGAAAAACAGAAGGAAAATATTATAATCAATACAATGATTTTGAAATCAATACCTAAAATTGAAATAGCTATTAGCCATTAAACCTCCATGGAAATGATTAATTGTTTGAGGGTTTAAGCTTACCCTACTGGTGACAATACGAAGGGGTCGAGAAATCAATAAAATCACAAGCTTCGAGTTGTTATCAATGGAGGTGCTTGCTTAGCTTTTAAAGGAGGAAGATGATGACTAAGGTAGCTTGTTTGAAATTTTCTAACCGATAAGCTCTCGGTCCTTTTTCCAAACCAATGATTAAGGCTTAAGAGATTTCCTTAAGATGAAGGAAATTCGTTTTCATCATCCACGTAAGTGATGACTAACTTAGTGTAACACTCCGAGTTTAGTGTCTAGAAGTTAACCAGATTTGAATGAAAGTTCGTTCGAGTTAGATTTACCGATTTAGACTAGTTTCAAGATTTATTTCAAATAAAAGATTTTTGAAGGATTTGAATTATGGAAAAGTAGTTTTAAATCATTATATATATATGTTTTGTGGTGGAAAAATTTTTGAAAATTATTTTTAGAAAGTAGACATTTTAGTCTAGTGACGAAAAATGCAAAGTTTCAAAACTGTTTTGGTGACTAGTTTGTAAAGTAATCAAAACGTTGAATCATTAAGGAGCTATTTAGCCAAGTCTAATTTCAGATTTTCCACCGATATATTTTGGTCTTTAAAATGTTTTAAAAAATGAATTTTAAATTTAATAAAAGATATTTCAAAAATGTTATCCTCTTTGTGTTATTTGACGTCATATTTTTCTCTCAACATTTCTCTCAAGAACTATAATCCAAACATCCATTTTCTCTCAAGATTTCAAAGGTAAGTCTTTGTTTACATTGAGTTTTCATCATCAAACTTGTTTTCAATGTTTCCTCTCTAAAATCCAATCAATTTCTTTAAGTTTTCTCAAGGCTTTTCATTGCAAAAAGGTGGAAAATCCATCATTAGGGGTGAGCTATGTTTTTCTCCTCTAATATAAGTTCTTTATTTAAATTCTCGCGTTATTTAATCTTTTATAATGTTTATTTGAGGATTGTATATTGGGTTTGCTGGAAAAATGCTTAATCAAGCTTGTTAAAGGTGGTTTTGTGAGATTTTCGTATGGGTTTTGTTTTGCTAGATTTTTTTATGCTAATAAATGTGTTTTTGATGTTAGATAATTTTGAAATGATGATTTGATAATATAAAACCTGAAACTAGTTTAGTTGGTAGTGTTTAAGGTTGAAGTTCTTGAGTTTTTGGCTTGGTTTTGTGGAGAATCAGTGGCTGATGATTTCATGCCTTTGGGTTGATGTTTTTAGTTGTTAATATATGTGATTTTTTTATAATCTTGTTGGGTTTTAGTTGGAGTTTGTTGGGAGTTAGTTATTTTATGTTTTCGGTTGATTTCGGCTATGAATTGATGGGCAAATGTTGCTAGATGTTGGATATCTGAGTTGCTGCATGTTTGTGGGTTGGAATTAGCTCTAATGCTCTATTTTGAATTGTTTAGAATTAGGGGATTTTAGTTTGGAAACTTCGGACGCGATATCGGACAATCCGAGAGCTTAATTTGGGTATTCGGCTAGCATTTGTATAGAGTTGGTGAGTGGAACAGTTTTTTTAAAAGCCTTAACGTGGTTAAGGGCAAGTTTTTGGGGGTTTAGATTGAGCTTGAAAGGCCAATCCAAACTCAAGAGTAATTTTGGTTGTTTTCGCCTTTGATATCGGCTTGTTTTACCTTGTTTTTGTAAACCATGTTCATGTTATGTGCTTATCTCGTATACCACTGTTTTCATGCGTTTTGAGATATGTACTTGTTGTATATATGATCCCCCTTGTTAAATGATAGTTGTTCATGAGATATATGTGTTTGAGTACATGCTATGCATGGAAACGTGATATGAAATAGAATGTTACATAATGTGTTGTGGCCATGAGAAACAGTGGGTGAGTGTTGGCCTTGATGGGTATATTGACATTCGATGAGATCTTATTTACAGGATATAATTGGTCGACCAATAGGATGAGAGTGCACTATAATGGTAAAATTCGTGCGTGGCCTTAGTGATGTCAGATTCCACTAAGGAGGAGTACGGTGATGTGAGATTCCACCGGAAGCCTATTGTTGTCTTGAGTACGGTGATGTGAGATTCCACCGGAAGCCTTGTTGTTGTTATGAGTACGGTGTTGTAAGATTCCACCGGAAGCTATCCTCATATCCGAGTAAAATTGTTAAAGATGTCAATATACTCATGTGTGTTAAAGTTGATCTTTATGCTATGTTTGCATGAATGATATTGTGAAGCTTTGAGCTTGTCATGTTTCGTGTTGAGAATTTATGATGTTATGCCTTGAATTATAGTTCAAGCATGGAATGCATATGAGAATGTCGCTGGAAAGTTTTCTTGTGAAATTATTTGAAGAATGGTTTTGGTTTTCAAATGTATTAAATGATTCTAAAACTGCATTGTTGTTGTTATGGTTTTGAGCACCGCTCACTAAGCATTCTTTCTTACGCTCTCTTTTCCAACAATGTAGATCTGTAGACCATTCGTGGCAGCAAGGAAGCAAGGAAGTGTCCAAGAGTTTACTCTTTTGCTCAAGTATGGTTTTGGCATCCAATAATAGTATGTTAGAAATGGGATAGGACCTTTATGCTTGGGAGGATTTGTTTTGAGATTCCCTATGTTGAGACATGTTTATGATAACTTTTTAGACTTGTAAAGTACCTTTATATGTTGAAGCATGGTTTGGTTTGAAGTTTGACCCTTTTGTGAATTGTTTATGCTTAGGTTGCTTTCATCTAGAATCTTGCTATGCCGTTCTTTCTATGTTGATGTCGTTGCCATGCTTGTTGAGGATTTGTGGTATGTTTGAGTTGTATGCATGTTTATGTCATGTTTGGAAGGTCTTTAAGGGGCTAAGGTTGCAATAAACCAGCAAATTGAGGCATTTTAGGTCGAGCATATCGATACGGTCGTGATTGTATTTGTACGGGGTACCTAAAATGGCCTAAGTGTATCGTTACGTTGAGGTCCGTTCCGGTACATTTTGCTACTGGAAACCTCAGTTCCGAAACGCCCTGTAACCCCCTTAGCCCGGCCTAGACGGTTGACCCGAACTACGAAGATTACACGGGGAAAATCAAAGTCAACCCGAAAGTCAACCTTGATTCACAACCCTTTTTTTAATCTTGTCTAGATGCACATTAGCCCTAAGTGAGTTCCCATAAAACTTATTTGAGAAAGGCACAGCGATCGGATAACAAACAGGGACTCAATTGCACTTATTACAAGAATAGGGACCAAAATGTAAATTAGAGGGTCTTTACTAATTTTTATGTTACCAATATGAAATTAGTCATGTTACATGCCTTCCTGCCAAATTTCACCTTAATTGAACATCTCAAACTCATACAATTGCAAACTCAACTTTCGAGACTAAAATGTAAAGCTTGCAAACTTCGGCACCATTCAAATCAGTGTCCAACGGTCACCTGTTTCGAAACACTCACAATCCGTATCGAAACGCGGGGCATCACACTTCCGTTTCGGTACTTGTTCCGAAACACAGCTCTCCAGTGACAAAAACGTATCGGTACGGCCCCAATCATTTCGAAACACGAAGGCCATTACATGCCCCGTTTCAAAACGCCAGAGGGTGTTTTGATACGGTTTGCCCAGAAACTGCAGCAAAATCTGGTTTTTCATGCATAAATCCATTTAAACACCATCTAATGACTCCCTAATCATGTCAACAAGTCATCATACATAAATGGTACATGTTTAGGACACCCTAACACATTCATATCATCAAACATGAAATTTCACAAGACTAGAGGCATGCTTCCTATTATCAAAACCAAAAGGGCAAACAAACTTCAAATCAAGCATTTAAAGGCCATTTACAAGTCAAACCAACAAAGGCAAACATGCCACAACCTTAGGGAGTTTAACACATCTCCCAAAACAAATCTTAGGTTCCCATTGCCAATTTATCAAAACTAATAGTGTATGAAAACTGCACCATACGTGAGCTTGGATTTCCTTGGATGAACTTAGCTTCCTTGATGCCCAAAGTACCTCAATTATGTGCATTATTGGTAAAAGAGAGCGTAAGCACAAATGCTTAGTGAGGCATGCTCTAAACAAAACCAATACAACAATGCATTTTTAGAAAACACTTTCATCAAAGCTTTTAAACCACATGCACATCTCTTTCTCATGCTACCTTGCATCCTTTTCAAGCATCTCATGCTTCATTACATTCAAATACATTATATTTTGGCTTTCAAGTGATAGTTCATAACCATTTCAACACAAAACACAATCGGATATGCGGATTACAAGCTTTGTCCCACACGCTTCATACACACTACCGGACTACACAAGGTTCACACTCAAGAGCAAACCCTCCATTGATGTGACACCCGTGGTGGAGTATAACGGTAAAATCTCAACCCTCAACACCACTCATTGGTAGTTGTATAATTCCACTAACGAGAGTAAGGGACACATAACACAAGATCCACACACGGAATTTACAACCACCGTTGTGATCTTACCTCAATCGTTAGGGTACTTGGATGGAGTTTATGGTACAATCTCAACCCCTCAACATCCAAGGCGACTTTACTTACGGTGCACCCAATCCTATAGCTGGCTAACTATATCCGATTCAAGTACTTTAAAACCATTTCATCACTTGCCAATATACATCAAATACCATCATCAATTCAATATTTTAAAGCATTAATCAAAGCCACTTATCATCATGCGTTTCCATGCATCATAACCTTATTAACAACATGTCAAACCAAGGATCTCTTACCTTGAGCATCTTTCAATACATGGCTTTCAAAACCAGCATTAATCATGATAAAATATGCTTTCAAAACAGTAATTAAGCATGCATTTCATAACCAATGCATCAAACCATAACATAGCACATCCGAAGGAGTTTTTCCGAAAACTTACTCTTGAGCTTAGCTAAGTTGTTTAGACTTAAACTAAGCTCCCAAAACCTCCAAATAATCGTTTCAAAGCTGGAAAACCATCTCCACTCACCAATTTCGTTTCGCTTGCTTGCCGAAACGCCAATTAAGCTTCCGGATCAACTCCAAAAGTGTCCGAAGATTCTCCCCTATTTTAGACACATCAAAGCAGAGGATTAATGCATCATCATGTATTGAAATCTTCAGCCAACACTCTAAAACTCGATGCTCTACCTAAACCCAATATTCTGGCTACCAAACACAACTGAAATTACCTCCAAACTCTTCCAAAACATAACCCAGCCAAGATCCATCACTTCTAACCATTTCTAAACATTAATCAACATCAAAAACAACCCTAACCTCAACCTTATACCTCCAGCTATAGCAAAACACCAAAATCACCCCAAAAAACCACCATTTTCATAAGCAAAAACTTAGGAAATACAACCTATTCGGGATTGGATTGATAAAACCTCATTCCTAACATCATTTAACATCCAAAATACATTAGAGAACTATCTCAAAACAGAGCCCAATCAATTACAACGAAATTCTTCAAGATCTCTTCCAAAATCGTGAGTTTTAAGCCAAAATCTTGTTTCTAATATTAAAATCATTTATAAAACTTTAATATAGGATTGACAACTTGGGAATTTCAGTAAAGAAATGAGTATCTAGAGGAGAAGAACATTCTTACCTCTAAATGATGATTTCTCCTTGATTTGGTCCAATTTCCATGAAAATCCAATGTGGAAAACAAAAGGATTTGATGCAAGATTGATTAGGAACCAATAGATGATGAAAATCTCATCAATTGAAGTGAAGATCAATGTGAATTTTGTTGGAGAAAATGTGTTTGGATGATGGGATTTTGAGAGAAAATTAGGAAAAGGTAGTTATGAAAATCCAAAAAGTAGTTTTCCTTTTCTTTTATTTAATTAAAACATTAATTAAGTCAACCAAATTAAGGAAAAATCTGGAGAAAACATTTTGGGTAAATTAGCTCCTTAAAGATTCAAAGTTTCAATCCTTTACAAAATGGTCACTACTAAACTTTGCAAAAATCGCATTTTGGTCACTACACCGAAATGTAGTATTTTCAAACCTAATTTTGTAAAATTGATTTCACCATTCTCTTATAGATATTGTAAAACCCCCTTCCCGGCCTGGTACAGAACCGGGTCGGAGAGCGTTACCGAAAATAATGCGATAAAATCTTTTAACTTCATACTTAAAAACTTTCCCCAAAACTTAACTCTTGCACTTATTATTTAAGCCTTCAACAATATTTTATTCGAACAGGACGTTACCAAAATTACGTAAAATCCATTTTATTCCTATTAAAGCCTTAGGAAGATCAACCCCGTATCGAAACGCCCTGAGCTGTTTCGGTACGGCTTGACTAAGGTCAACTTATTGACTGTCCCTTTATAACTGTATCGATACGGTTTGACCCGTATCGGTACGGGTTGACTAACCTTGACTCGTCTTTGACCCGTTTCGAAACCAGTATCGAAACAGTGGTCTTCAGTAGCCAAAACGTTCCGAAATGGAACTGCCCCGTTTCGGTACGCCCTGCTTTCCGATGTTCAAATTATGCTTACCCGTATCGAAATACCATCACCTGTTCCGGTACGGGTAGGCCTACAATGACAACTTCTAACTGATTTTAATCCTTTTTAACCTAGCAGTCATAATCCAATTGCAACGAGACTTTTCCCACAACATTTTAAGGGTATAAGCTATCGTCATGCCAAGTTTTAAAGCCATTCATATTCGTTTACATTGTTTTACCATTTTAGCGTAAAACATGAACTATAGGTCATGACATGTTACACGAAAAGCATTATCCAACCATTTACTTCTTAAACACTTAGACATAACATAGACATACTAAAATAGACATATCAAACTTATACATAGACCTTGCCACCATACTAGGAGTTCGAAGGATAAATTACCTTACTTGGACTTGGTTGTGACTTGTGCAACGTACCAACTTCTCCGATCTCGATCCCAATACTTGCTTATCCTGAAATGGATGCATGAAATGCATTAAGCATACTTTGCCTAGTGAGGTAGTCACATAACTATAAATATGCATATCATGACTTATAACATGCTTTCTAAGAATCATAACATTAATCATGCAATATCATGGCATATTTCATATTCATAACAAAGCATATAACAATATCATGGTTCATGGCAATCATTATCTTGAGTTCATAATTTCCTTGGATCGATTCATGGTATATGGATACACGAATTCCACCGCCTCGCCAAAACACATAAATGGTCATCCCGCCAACATCGCCAAAGACCAAACACAATACATCCCTCCGCCTCGCCAAATCATATAGGCCGTAGCCCTAGGACCGTAGTCCACCCGTACACTGAGCTCATGAATTCTATGGCATGCCAATTGTATCCAATACTTCGTATCCAAGGTTCATATTTCATAATTCGTAACAATAACAATTTCAATTATGCATATCATACTTATCACATGTAAATGCTTGCAATGAATTTCATAACAACAATTAACATGCTTAAAAATCATGGAATCAAGGAAATGCTTACCATACACTTACCAACATATGGTCAATGATGAAAACCCCTAATTCAAGGGTTAGTAATAACAAAAATAACAACATGTTCGGGTAGGCCCTTGCCTAACCCGAGACGCTACTACACTCACCTCGATATTAAGGTTCTCGAATAATGACGTATTTTCCCTTGGTTGGCGGTTGTTCTTTCACGACTTCTTGAACTAGATTAAATAGGAATCGGTTAGGACCGACAGGACAATATCGAATAAATATAAAAATATAATCAGACTCGATACTGAAACTTAAACCAACCAAGGATTTGGGCTTACCCCGACGTCGGCAGTGATTCGATATTACTATATCGAATTTATCGGATCACCAATCGAACATGGGACCACCTAAGTATTTTTCTATCTTTCCTGCACTAAAATTTAATCGAATTTGCTCCTCCCTTTTTGCTATTTCTTTCCGCACATTTTCTTACTTTGTTGCGCACATCCTCCCCCTTTTTATACCAAATTATGCCGACCTTCAATGGCTTCCACATGCTCCACGTTGCTTGGAGATGTGGCAAATTTTGGGGCTTAAATTTGGCCACCCATGGCCACGTGGTGGGGAGCAAAAAGGTGGCCTTATGGCCTTGTGCCACGTCACTAGCAGAGGTGGGGGATGCACAGCTATTTCCTTCAATTTGAAGGAAATGTCGTGGGTCTTAATATATATACACACACAATGACCGGCTTTGGCTCCCTTAAATCATCTCTAATCTCCACGTAGAAGTGGAGTTTCATAATCATCTTTCAATGGCCATGTATATTGGTGATTGCCACCCTTTGTTCTCATTTGGCCGAGTGGCCATTTAACGTGGAGTTTCCTTAGGAAATTCCTTCATTTTGAAGGAATTGCCCACGGTAATTACTCTTTTTAATAATAATAATAATAATAATAATAATAATAATAATAATAATAATAATAATAAACCATAAATTAACTCGAATAATCTAAATAAGATCGAATAAATTATTTTATCGATACAAAATATTCGGTCATCAGAATCTGATTCTGACTAGACCGGTTTTCGGGGTGTTACATATATATTAAATGAGGATTTTTAAATATTTTCCTATATTTTTAAAGCATCCCGAACTAGGCTTTCCCTAAAACCTCCTTTTATATTCGAACTGCTTATCAGACCGGTCCGGTTCAGACCCTAAACTTCTAAGCCCAAAATTGGGGTGTTACAACTCCCCCCTCTTAAGAAATTTCGTCCTCGAAATTTACCTGGAGGAAAAAGGTAAGGAAACTACTTCTTCATGTCATCTTTTCTTTCCTAAGTGGCTTCCTCAACACCACGATGCCTCCACAACACCTTAACCAACTCAATGGTCTTACCTCGAAGAACTTTACTGTCCGAATCCAGAATCTCAACCGGCTCCTCGTCATAGGTCAAATCTGGATTCAACTCTACTTCTTCCACAGGAATAACATGCGAAGGATCCGATCTATACCTCCGAAGCATAGAGACATGAAACCCATCATGTATCTTTTCCAACTCTTGCGGTAACCTCAGCTTATACGCAATAGGACCCACACGTTCAATCACCTCGTATGGTCCAATATACCTAGGGCTCAACTTACCCTTCCGGCCAAACCTCATCACCTTCTTCCAAGGTGAAACCTTCAAGAACACATGATCACCCACTGCAAACTCAATCTCCTTACGCTTTAAATCCGCGTAAGACTTCTGTCGATCAGAAGCTGCCTTCAATCGCTCACAAATGAGCTTCACCTTCTCGGTGGTTCCTTTCAACAAAGCCGGCATTGAAACCAACTTCTGACCTATTTCAGCCCAGCAAAGAGGAGTTCTGCACTTCCTCCCATACAAGGCTTCATAAGGTGCCCTTTGAATACTTGCCTGGTAGCTATTATTATAAACAAACTCCACCAAAGGCAAATGCTTCTCCCAAGAGCCTTGAAAACTCAATCACACAGCACCTCAACATATCCTCAAGCACTTGGATAACACGCTCAGACTGTCCATCCGACTGTGGATGATAAGAAGTACTGAAATTCAGCCGCGTACCCAAAGCTTGATGCAAACACTCCTAAAAACGCGATGTGAACCTCGGATCTCTATCCGACACTATAGACTTTGGCACACCATGCAGTCGCACAATCTCAGCAATGTACAGCTCTGCAAGCTTATCCAAAGTATACATAGTATGCACAGGTAAGAAGTGTGCACACTTCGTAAGGCGATCCACAATCACCCGCACCGAATTTTTCTTCGATGGCGACAAAGGTAAACCAGACACAAAGTCCATGGTGATTCTTTCCCACTTCCATTCAGGAATCCTCAACGGTTGCAACAACCCTGAAGGAAACTAATGCTCAGCCTTAACCCGCTCACAAACCATACACTTACTCACATACTCCGCAACATCTTTCTTCAATCCCACCCAATAGTACTCATCCTTTAAATCACGATACATCTTTGTGCTACCAGGGTGCATAGCAAAAGGACTACTATGAGCTTCAGTCAGAATAGTACGCCTCAACTCCGCATCATTTGGTCCTACTATCCGCCTTCCAAAACACAAAACTCCATCATCATTAAAATAGAAATTTGATGGTCTATCCTCAGCAATATCCTGAACATGTGGCACCAAAGAATCATCCAACAACTGCTTATCTTTTATCAACAGAACCAAAGATAGTCTCACTTGCAATTCAGCCACAAGACCTCCATCTTGCGAAATGCTCAAGCTAGCAAACATAGCCCTTAGCTCTACCGCCACCTTCCTACTCAAGGCATCTGCTACAACATTAGCTTTTCTCGGATGATACTCGATCGTCAGATCGTAATCTTTAAGCAACTCCACCCAACGTCGTTGCCTAAGATTTAACTCCTTCTGAGACATCAGATACTTCAAACTTTTATGATCCGTGTACACAGTACACTTCTCACCATACAGATAATGTCTCCAAATCTTCAAAGCAATAACCACTGCAGCTAACTGGGAGGAGGGCGCGCGTCCGTACAAGGAAATTTCTCTCTGAAATTTTCCTTAGGATTTTCCGTTTGAGGTTCCGGTGAGGGTACTTTTTTCGCGTCTAGAGTACGGCGCTCGCTTGGTGGTGGTCCGATCCCTGTTCTGACCTGCGTACGATGAGTCTAGTGTGGCCTGATGGTGGCCTTAGGTTTCCCCGTCGCCTCAGCAGTCAGGTTTGGGACAAAGAAGGTAAGTCCGGCGCTAATGGCCGGTGTTGCTCTTTTGCTTCACTGTTTTTTCTTTTGCAGGAGTGGCAAAGAAGGTGTTTTACCATGGAATGCAATGGAATGGAGGTGAGTCTGGGTCTGTTATGGCTAAGGTTTTTAAGGACAAGGTTTTCCGATGAGGGTTTTATATATGGAGCAGTCTCCAATGATGGTTTGGAGCTGTTGGGTTTGTCCGCTGAGGAAGGTTTTCTTCAGGTTTAGAGGTTTCTCATAAGGTTTGAAGACAGAAGGGAAGTGTTCAGAGGTAGTATGCAGGTTTTTGATCTTCGCCGGAAAGTTTCTGGGTTCTCAGATCGGTGGAGTTATAAAGTTTGGATGATGTTTTTGAGGTGGTACTGGGTGGTTATGTGTTTGGATTACGACTTGGTCTGAGTTTGGAGCAGATCGGAAGAAGGAAAAGTCCGCCAGAGTTTTTCTGGTAATATAGTCTGGGAGGTGTTTGATTTTTTGTATATTCTGCTGATGAGGAAGACGATGTACGTTTTTCACGTGCATGGGTGGTCTCGTGAGTGCCCGACAGAATGGGACGTAGGAGATCGGGTGCATCAGGCTTTGCGACGCCAAACATCGAGGGACACGGAATTTGGTGCGCGCAGAAGGAATGTTGGGGGACATGCCTGTATTATCATAGTGTTGGGGCCCGGCTCTATAACGGCTATTATAAAGCACGTGAATTGTTTGATAATTTGCATGCATCTGAAACGCACCGTTTCATTAAAGGTGTGTTTTGTCAATCCCGCCCTTATTCGAATATTGCCTGCTTCTTTAGAGTTGAGGCTATTATGGGGTTTTCCTGCTTTTTGTCCCGAGTTCGA
Organism: Hibiscus tridactylites; assembly: GCA_958450335.1. NCBI lineage: Eukaryota > Viridiplantae > Streptophyta > Magnoliopsida > Malvales > Malvaceae > Hibiscus > Hibiscus tridactylites. The sequence continues at coordinate 30,848,227 of OY288276.1, forward strand.
TCCCAGGGTTTTGCATTTTTCTTTAAGTTTGCCTTACAGAGGGGAAGCAGAGCTTGTAGAGCCGTTTTTCTGGTATAGTGAGGGTTTCATTGAAAGAGAAATTAGAGAATTGAGAGCGGGTATTGGTTCACTGAAACAAATGGCAACTTCCATGGAAGATGAGGTAGCAAGACTGATGAGCGATTTGAAGTTCACTAAGGAAGAATTACAAGATATGGAGGATTTAGAAATGCTGTTGAAGAATGAGGTTCCTGGTTCTGATAAATGGCTTGTTGGTCGACTGGTTTCACCTACGATTGTGGATGGGGGAATGTTAACTAGGGTGTTCATGGTTGTCTGGAAGAGTCAACCCCTGGAGGATGCCTCGGAGCTGGGTCCAAATCAATTCCTTTTCAAATTTCAGAAGCTGGAGGATAGGAACTTTGTCCTAGAGCGTGTTCCATGGACTTTTAATGGTGATCTATTAGCCCTCCAACCCTTTGATGGTAGGCTAAGTCCTTCTGAGTATAATTTTTCTGTGTTGCCCATATGGATTCGAATTTATGTCCTCCCTTTAGTGGGGATGACTGCTGAGATTGGGAAAGTGCTGGGCAGCAAATTTGGTGATTGCTTGATGGCAGATTTTAGAAAAGGGGAAGGAAGACTGGGGCAGTACATGCGTGTACGTGTGGAGATTGATATCACTAAGCCTTTACGCAGATTTGTGATTTTTGGGAAAAAGCAAGATGGTTCACCAAGGGTGTGATGGGCCAAATATGAAAGATTGCCAAACTTTTGTCATTGGTGTGGTACCATTGGGCTTGTCCTTGATCTTTGCCCAACCTTACCTGGGAACTGGAAGAATGAAAAGCTCCAATATGGTGATTGGTTGCGTGTGATGTTTAAACCAAGGAGTGTTTCACAGGGAGGTCCAAAGCCAGGTTTAATCCATTTTTCGAGTGGTGGCTCAAACACTGGTCGTTATAAGAAGGTGAATGAAGTTGTTGAGGAAAATGTCATTGCTGTAAGCAACACTTCTGGAAGAGGGAATAATATTTCAGTGTCAGCAACAAAGAATAGATGTCCTAAGAGAGTCTTGCAAGGGAAATTTGAAGTCAGTAACCCTGTAGGACCAAAGAAAACAAGGTCTATGTCTGCTACAGTCTCAAACACAGTGGAGGTCGGTGTTGAGGCTCTTTCACCCCTGAAGACCCCTGAACCAACGGTGGAGGCTGATGCTCAGCCCCGCCGAGAGCCATGAAAATCTTAATATGGAACTGCCAAGGGCTTGGGAACCCTGGGATAGTTCAATACCTGAAGCAAATTGTGGCTTTAAAGTGCCCCAGTGTGGTGTTTCTGTGTGATACGAGATTGGACAAAAGAAAAGCTTAGGATGTTAGAAGGAGAGTGAATATGGCTGGTAATTTAGTTGTCGAAAGGAATGATGAAGGGCTTGGCCTGATGCTCTTGTGGACTGAGGATACCAATGTGTCTCTTTTATCTTTTTCAAAAGCTCATATAGATGTGGAAGTTTCAAGGGATGATGTGCAGTTTAGGTTCACAGGTATGTATGGGACGTGCCATAGATCGAATAAACGAGAAGATTGGGACTTGCTTGATGTGTTAAAAACTAAGTCTGACCTACCATGGCTCGTAGGGGGAGATTTAAATGACATCCTCGATCTCTCGGAGAAGGAAGGTGGCAGGAGGAAACCTAGGATCGAGATGGAAGAGTTTAAAGATGCCTTGTTGAGAAATGGTCTTTGGGACCTCAAGCCCGATTATGGTTGGTTCACATGGCATAGTGGGACCAATGTTGCTACCCTAGTAAAGGAAAGACTAGATAGATTTGTGGCTAGCATTGCATGGATTCAAAGATATGGCAGGGGTCAGGTGCATTCTATACATTCCCCTTGGTCGGACCATCACTACCTGATCTTAGATACTGAGCCAAGTACTGGGAGAGGAAGAAGACACATGGATCAATTTAGGTTCGAGAATTGCTGGGCAGATGATGAGGAGTGCCTGGAAACAGTGAAGAGTTGCTGGAGTAACTCGAGTTCTTCGACCTTGCTTAAGCTAAAAGACATAGGTGACAAACTTCATGGGTGGCAGAAACATAAAAGGAACCATGCGTTGAAGAGGAAAAATTTTCTCCTTGATAAAATAGAGAGGCTGCTGAAGAACAACATCACTGAGGAAACTGTCAGGGATTTGAATGCTTCAAAGAGAGAATTAAAAATGCTCATGGACAGAGAGGAAACCTTTTGGAAGCAAAGATCGAGGGTCCAATGGCTGAAAGAAGGTGATAGGAATACGGGCTTTTTCCATGCTAGAGCACGTGGTAGGAAGAAGAAGAATTGGATCAAGGGCCTTGAAGATGAGCAGGGAGTCTTCCAAGCTGATGAAGGGAAGGTCTTTGAGTTGGCCAAGAATTTCTTTGTTGATCTATTCCATTCCAATGGTGAAGCTCCTTCTGAACCAGTCCTCAATTGCGTGGAGAAATGCGTAACACCTACCATGAATGCTGGCTTATGTTCGGAGTTCACTGCTGAGGAAGTTCGAGTGGCTTTCCTTTCTATCCACCCCTCCAAAGCCCCAGGTATTGATGGCTTCCCCTCCTCTTTCTTTCGCAAATTTTGGAATGTTGTTGGTTCTGAGTTTATTCAATTATGCTTGGACTTATTAAATGGGAATGCCAACTTATCTGAATTTAATAGAACTGTGTTAGTTCTTATCCCCAAAGTAGATAACCCCTCTAAAATTAAACAGTTTCGACCCATATCCCTATGCACTGTGGTGTACAAGACTGTCTCCAAAGTCTTGGTTAATAGGCTCAAGTCAGTGATTCCCCACTGTATTTCTGAAAATCAAAGTGCCTTTGTCAAAGACAGGTTGATCACAGATAATGTCTTCATTGCTCACGAGATGTTACACTTCCTTAAAGGTGCTAGATCAGGGCCAAATAAAGGTGCAGCTGTTAAGTTAGATATGGAGAAAGCATATGATCGAATTGAATGGAAATTTCTCCATGATGTAATGCTTAAGATGGGGTTCGAAGGAAGATGGGTCAATTTGATCATGGAGTGTGTGACTTCTGTTAGGTTTAGCCTAAGGATTAATGGAAAACTTTCAGATGAATTCATTCCAGGTAGGGGACTAAGGCAAGGGGACCCCTTGTCCCCTTATTTATTTTTGCTTGCTGCTCAAGGTTTGTCTGCCTTGCTCTTGAAGGAACAAGTGATGGGAAGAATTAAGGGTTTGCGTATCAGTGTTCATGGCCCTCGTGTCAACCATTTGTTGTATGTAGACGATTTCCTTCTTTTCTTAAGGAACTCGAAAGATGAAGCCACTCGAGTAAGGGAGATCTTGGGGTTGTACGAACAAGCATCTAGGCAGAAGGTCAACTTGGATAAATCCTATGTATACTTCAACAATGGAATGAGAGAAGATCATAAAGATGCTTTGAAAGAAATCCTGGAAATGAGGGAAGAAACAGAAATGAGAGTGTACCTAGGCTTACCTCTTATTGTGGGCAAGAATAAGACCGATGCTTTGTATTTCCTCTTTCAGAATGTTGAGAAAAGAGTTGGAGGTTGGACCAAGAACCTTCTTTCCTTTGGTGGAAGAGAGGTTTTGCTGAAGTCGGTTGCCCAGGCCCTTCCAACGTATGCTATGGGATGCTTCTTGTTACCAGATTGCATTGTTGACCCTATTATTGCATCAATGAGGAACTTTTGGTGGTCTGGGAAGGCTGGCAGTAGAGGATGGACCCACGTTGCATGGGAAAAATTATGTCGTCCTAAGAGGTATGGTGGCATTGGGTTCAAAGATCTTCGATTGTTCAACTTGGCCCTGCTAGGCAAACAGATTTGGAGGTTGATGGTAAACAAGAACTCCTTATGCTACAAGGTGTTATCAGCTAAATACTTCCCCGATGGAGATGTTCTCAATGCTAAGGTCCATGATAAACCTTCATTTATGTGGCGTTGCGTGTTCAAAGCAAAAGAGGTTCTAAAAGACCAATTTCATAGAAGGGTGGGGATTGATAGTCACTGCCCGATATTCCAAAGCCGATGGGGTAGTGACAAAGCTGTGTCTCTCCATGGAACCTATTTAGATGGAAATGTTCAGCCTGTGGTCTGTGGAGAATTCATGATCCCTGGTGAGCCCATGTGGGATGAGAGAAAGGTCAAGAGTGTCTTCTCGAGTGCTGATGCTGATCTTATTTTGAAATGCCCCATATCCCCAGTGGTTGAAGATGCTTCGCAGTGGGACCACCATTCCTCAGGTTGTTACACGACTCGGTCAGCTTATGATTGGATTCTAAGAAACAAGAATGTGGAAAGGGACCTGTCTCCCTTATGGAAAACTCTTAAGAAGATGAACATGCTCCCAAAGATCAAGATCTTGATATGGAGGTTATGATATAATGCTCTCCCCTCGGGTGTGAAGTTAGCAGCTGCTCGTATAGGCCCTGGAGTGTGTCCCCATTGTGGTTCAGCTGGTGAAACTCTCACGCATGCATGCATTGAATGCCCTGCTGTACGTGAAGTGTTTGATCAATGTGACTTGACTAGGAAGTTGCCTGCTGCCCAAGGGTTAGATTGCAAGCAGTGGTTGGAGTTATGCTTAAAGAATTTGTGCCCTGATTTGTTCTTATTCCTCTGCGTTCTGTTATGGAACATTTGGAACAGGAGAAATACTCTTGTTCACAAAGGAACCCTCATACCTGCTAGGGCTATTGTGGACTATGTACAACTGCTTATTTCTAATTTTCATTCTTCTTGGGAGTCACCTGGAATTGGATATATTTGTAACAGGTCCGAGAGATGGAAATGCCCCCCTGATGGTGTGTACAAGATCAACGTGGATGGTGCTTTCTTTGAGGATTCAGGGAAAGCTTCCATTGGCGTTATAGCACGAGACCACCACGGATTGATGATCGATGGCCATGCATGTACGCTTCATGGGACCTTTACTGCTGAGCTGGTGGAAGCCGTGGCCCTTGTAGAGGGTTTGAAGATGGCATCTCTCAATGGATGGTCGAATGTGATGATCGAGTGTGACTCGATAGGGGTCCTGAATCGTCTTGATCCACAAGCTGAAGATAGGTCAGTGGCAGGCTTCACTCTTTTGGAAGCAAGGCAGCTTCTCGACGCTAATCCGGGCTTCATGATCCAGCACGTTAACCGGGTAGCAAACTGAGCCGCGCATTCCTTGGCCCATTGGGTCCTAGATAGTAGTTCTCCTTTTTATTTTATTTCGGATGTTCCTAGTTGTATCGAAAATGATGTATTAGACGATGCCATTTTTGGTGCTTAGTTATACATATGGTGGTTTTCTTGCAAAAAAAAAATAACCACCGCATCTAACTCAATATCATGCGTAGGATAATTGCGCTCATGCACCTTCAACTGTCGCGATGCATAAGCCACCACCTTACCCTCCTACATTAGCACACACCCCAAACCAACATAGGATGTGTCGCTATACACCACGAACTCTTTTCCTGATTCAGGCTGAACCAAGATAAGAGCTTGCGTCAATGCTGCCTTAAGCTTCTCAAAAGCTTGTTGTCTCGCTTCCGTCCACTCATATTTAACATCCTTTTGCAACAACTTTGTCAGAGGGGCAACAATCTTTGAGAATCCATCCACAAACCTCCGGTAATATCCTGCCAACCCAAGGAAACTACGGACTTCATCAACGGACTTAGAAGGCTTCCAATTCATCACCGCCTCAACCTTCTGACGATCAACACGAATCCCCTCAGAAGAAACAACATGACCAAGGAAAACAACTTCCTTAAGCCAGAATTCGCACTTGCTCAACTTAGCATAAAGCTGATTCTCCAGAAGCGCTTGCAAGACAACCCTCAAATGACCTTCATGCTCCTCCTCTGTAACACCCCAATTTTGGGCTTGGAAGTTTAGGGTCTGAACCGGATCGGTCTAATTTTTGGTTCGAATATAAAAGGTGGTTTTAGGGAAAGCCTAGTTCGGGTTGCATTAAAAATATGGGAAAATATCTAAAAATCCTCTTTTAATATATATAAGAGAGTGCTGAAATTAATTTTGCAAAATAAGGTTTGGAAGAGTGACATTTCGAAATAGTGACTAAAATGTAATTTTTGAAAAGTTCAGTGGTGACTATTTTGTAAGGATTGAAACTTTGAATCTTTAAGGAGCTAATTTACCCAAGATTGATTTCTCCAGATTTTTCTTAGTTTTTAATGATTCATTTAATGTTTAATTAATTAAAGGAAACGTGGAAAAATGATATTTTAGCTTTTCATAACTAACTTTCTTGAAAACTTTCTCATCTCATTTTCTCTCAAAATTCCCTCAGCCAAACACATTTCTACAGCAACATTTCTCTTGATTTTCACACTAAATGATGAGGTTTCAATCATCATTTGATTTCTAAACCTTTCTACATCAAATCCTCTTCATTTGCTTATTGAATTTTCAAGGATTTTGGCTCTAATCAAGGAGAAATCTACATTTAGAGGTAAGGATGTTCTTCTCCTCTAAATACTCAGTTCTTTACTGAAATTCCCAAGTTCTCAATCCTTAAATTAAGTTTTATTAAAGGTTTTAATGTTGTGATCTTGATTTTGGCTTAAAACTGAAGATTTGGATTAAATCTTAAAGAAATTCGTGGTGATTATTTGGGCTCTGTTTTGAGATTGCTTTTTAATGTATTTTGGATGTTTAATGGTGTGTAATTGAGGTTTAATCAATGCAATCCCAAATAGGTTATTTTCCTAAGTTTTTGCTTGTGAAAATGGTGGTTTTTGGGTTGATCTTGGTGTTCTGTTATAGCTGGAGGTATAAGGAGGGGTTTAAGTTCTTTTTGGATGTTAATTGATGTTTAGGAATGTTTAGAAGTGATGGATCTTGGATGGGTAATGTTGAGGAAGAGTTTGGAGGTGATTTCGGTTGTGTTTGGTAGCCAAAATGTTAGATTTGGTGAGAGCAGCGAGTTTAGGTGTAGTGGCTGAAGATTTTAATGCATGATGATGCATTAATCCTCTGCTTTGATGTGTTTAAAACATGGGAGACAACTTCGGATTCTTGTGGTGTTGATCCGGATGCTTGAACGGCGTTTCAGCAAGCTTGCGAAACGGAATTGGTGAGTGGAGTTGGATTTCCAGCTTTGTATCAAATATTTGAAGGTTTGGGAGCTTAGTTTAAGTCTAATCAACTTAACTAAGCTCAAGAGTAAGTTTTCGGAAAAACTCTCTTGGAAGAGCCATGGATTGGTTCGATGCATTTGTTGATAATTGCATGTTTAAATTCTGTTTTTGAAAGCATGTTTAGCATGGTTAATGCTGGTTATGTAAGCCATTTGTTGAAGGATGCTCAAGGTAAGAGATCCTTGGTTTGATTTGATAAAAATGTGGATTGATGCATAGTGATGCATGTTGTAAATGGCTTTGTTTAGATGCTTAAAAAACAGTGGATTATTGATGATAATTGATGTATATTGGCAAGTGATATAATGGTTTTAAAGTACTTGAATCGGATATAGTTAGCCGGCTATAGGATTGGGTGCATCGTGAATAAAGTCGCCTTGGATGTTGAGGGGTTGTAATTGTACCGTAAACTCCATCCAAGTACACTAACGAGATGTTTAAGATCACAATGGTGGTTAAAAGTCCATGTGTGGATCTTGTGTTGTGTGTCCCGTGTTCTCGTTAGTGATGTTATACAACTACCGATGAGTGATGTGGAGGGGTTGTGATTGTACCGCTAAACTCCATCACGGGTGTTGAGGGGTTGTGATTGTACCGGTAAACTCCACCTTGTGTGCTCGGTAGTGTGTATGAAGCGTATGGGAAAACGCTTGTAATCCGCGTATCCGATTGTGTTTTATGTTGTAAAAGGTTATGGTATCACTTGGAAGCCAATATGACATATTGAGGTCAATGAAGCATGAGATTCTTGATGTGTATGCATTGTTGCATGAGAAATGATGTTATGTGTTAAAAAGTCCTTGCGAAAGGTGTTTTACAAAATGCATTATTGTGTTGTTTCTTTAGAGCATGCCTCACTAAGCATTTGTGCTTACGCTCTCTCTCTTGAACCGATAATGCAGATAATTGAGGTGTTTGAGGGCAGCAAGGAGGCTAAGAATCCAAGGGAAAGCTAAGCTCATGTATGGTGACTATTTTACAACATTGTTAGTTTTTTATATTTGGCAATGTGAACCTGGGATGTGTTTTTGGGAGATGTTTTGGACTCCTTAGCTGTGACGTGATGCCTTAAATGTTATGGATTTGTAAATGGCCATTTTGAAGCTTGCTTTGGTGACTTGATGATTGGTTGGTTTGGAATATTAGGATGCATGCATATAGACTTGTGGATTTTCCTAATTGATGTCATGAATGTGTTTTGATGATGCAAATAGGTACCTTATATGTATGATGACTTGTTGGCATGATTAGTAGGTCATTAGAATGTGTTTGAGTGGTTAAATGTGTGTTAAACCAGCAAATTCTGCATTTTCTGGGCAGTCCGAATCGGAACGGGCACTAACGTTTCGAAACAGGGGCCTGTAATGGCCTTCGTGTTTCGAAACGGGTAGAGGTCGTTCCGAAACGTTTTTGCCACTGCCAAGCCCTGTTCTGATACAGGTCTCGAAACGAACCCACGTTTCGGAACGGTCAACCCTGTTCCGAAACAGGTGACCGTTGGGCACTGATTTGAATGTTTTGAGGTTTGAAAGCTTTACGATTTAGTCCTGAACTTTGTATATGCAATTGCTTGAGTTCGAGATGTCCGTTTAAGTTGAAATCTGACAGGGAAGCATGTAATATGATTAATTTGATATTGGTAATCTTAAAATCAGTTAATTCCTCCATCTTTCCAGAATTTACAATTTGGTCCCTAACTTTGTATGTTGTGCAATTGAGTCCCCTACTGCTTTTTGATCGTTTTGATTTTCAAGTATGTTATTCTCAAGAGTACGCTTAGGTATAATGAGCATCTATATAAGATTAAAAAGAAAAAAAGGGTCGTAAATCAAGGTTGGCTTTCGGGTTGACTTTGGTTTTCCCCGTGTAATCTCCGTAATTCGGGTCAACCGTCTAGGTCGGGCTAAGGGGGTTACATTTGGTGGTATCAGAGCTGAGTTCTCGTGTAATTGGGAATGGTTATGTGGGTGATGTATGTGTGATTGCTTGATATGCCTTTTTAAATGAAAGCTTGATGTGTGAATTGTAAGTATGTTGCAATTGTGATGTTATGCTGTGTTGAAGCATGTTAGAGGGACCCATTGCCATATCAAAACTAATGAAATGAATTGTTTTTGAAAAATGAGCTTGAGTGCTTGGATTTCTTACCTTGCTGAGCCTGATTATGTTTGTTGCATTTGTGTTAGTGCATTGTTTTAGTGAATGGGACCTCGTAGAGAGACGAGAATTAATACGCGAGGTATGGCTTAGAACTAGAATGAGAACAATGTTGATAATGTTGTGGATATACCTCCTCCTCCTGGTGGTGGATCGCTCGGTGGTGGTGGTGCTGGAGGTGATGGAGCTGGTGTTGGTGCTGGTGCTGGGGTCGCTGGACCTGAAGTTGGGCAGGGGCAAGTTGCTCCTGATATGACAGTTTTTATTCAGGCTATTGCTGGAGCCTTTCAGGCAGCAGTAGCTGGAGCTCATGGAGCTGGGCATCAGGGTGATGCTAATGCGAGATTACCTTTGGAACATTTGCGCAGTCTGGGAGGGACTGAGTTCAGAGGTTTGTCTGCTGAGGGTTTTGAATCTTGGTTGGAAAGTACCAAGAGGATATTGGTACAAATGAACTGCAATGATATGCAGAAGTTGGGTTGCATGGTATCGTTGTTGCATGATGATGCGTATACCTGGTGGACGACCACTGTCTCCGGAATGGAGGATGCTGATGTAACTTGGACGTTCTTTCTGAACGCGTTCAAGCGGAAGTATTTGGGTGTGTGATACCTGGATGAAAAGAAAAGAGAGTTCATGTCTCTTACTCAAGGGAGAATGACGGTGGTTGAGTACGAGATCCAGTTTGTCCGTCTAAGTCAATACGCACCTGAGCTTATTCCTGATGAGCGGGAAAGGTGTGAACGTTTCCGGTATGGTTTGGTGACGGATGTAAAGACCTTTATGCTTGCCACGGAGTACACTGATTTTGATGTGCTGGTTAGTAGGGCAAAGGACATAGAGCAGAATCTGGGTTTATCTTCTAGAGGTGTTGGTTCTAGCTCGGGCAAGAGAGCTGCTGAGTATAGTTCCGATGGTGGACAGAACAAAAGAGGACGAGATAGGAGGTATCAGTCTTCTGCTAGACGTGGTGGTGGAGGGCATGGTGCGCCTGTTCAGGGGGACAGGGCGAGAGCTGATCAGAACACATGCTGGGCGTGTGGATCGCGTGGTCATTTGAGGCGTGATTGTCCTCGGGCAGTGAGAGAGGTGCAGGCTCCTGTTGCAGTGACTGGTAATTCGTGCTGGAATTGTGGTTCGGCAGACCACATGAGGAGGGAGTGTCCTTTGTTGGCCGGTGGTGGTCAGGGATGTGCTCCTGGTGTTGCTGCACCACAGAGAGGTCGTGGGCGCGGCCGTGGTAACTTCCAGCGCAGAGATGATGGTGGAAGGAATGTGGCACATGTGGTGGCTGTCCAACCTGAGGGTGGAGGCCAGGCTCGAGTGTATGCTCAGCGAGAGGGGAGGAATGACACGGATGTGATCGCAGGTACCTTCACTTTGCAATCCTTGTCATTACTTTCCTTGATTGATTCTGGATCTACACACTCATACATATTGCGTGAACATGCTCATTTGCTTGGTTTACCTGTTGAGTCTTTGGATGTTGGTATGCGTGTAACTAGCTATTTTGGTGAGACCGTTGTGACACGGAAGTTGTACAGAAGATATCCCTTGGTTGTGCAAAACCATATTTTTCATGTTGATCTCATGGAATTGCCTTTCTATGGTTTTGATGTAATCCTTGGTATGGATTGGCTTGTTGAACATCGAGCTGTGGTGAATTTTGAGAACAAGCGAGTTTCGTTGAAGCTTGCGGATGATTATGAGGTAGTGGTGGTTTGTGAGAATGTGAAGTTTCTTGCCAATGTGGTGTCTTCTTTGGAGGCAAGCCGAATGCTGAGGCAAGGTTGTGAGGCCTACCTAGCCTTTGTGATGAATCCTAGCTCTAAGGAGTTGCAAGTTCAAGATATTAGGATTGTGCGAGAGTTTCCTGGTGTATTTCTGGAGGAGTTACCCGGATTGCCTCCTAATCGTGAAGTGGAGTTTGGGATTGAGTTGTATGAAAACACAACTCCAGTATCCATTACTCCTTATCGAATGGCATCTAAGGAGTTGAAGGAGCTGAAGACGCAACTTCAGGAGTTGCTTGATCGTGGTTTCATTCGGCCGAGTGTGTCACCTTGGGGTGCACCGGTCTTGTTTGTGAAGAAAAAGGATGGCACTATGAGAATGTGCATCGATTACCGTCAGCTTAACAAGTTGACTATCAAGAATCGGTATCCATTGCCGTGGATTGATAATCTTTTTGATCAATTTCAGGGAGTGGCTTTGTTCTCTAAAATTGACTTAAAGTTAGGGTATTACCAGTTGAAGGTGAAGGATGTGGATGTGCCTAAGACAGCCTTCAGAACGAGATATGGGCATTATGAGTTCCTTGTGATGTCGTTTGGTTTGACGAATGCTCCTGCAGCTTTTATGGATATGATGAATAGAGTGTTCCATGAATACTTGGACAAATTTGTTGTGGTGTTTATTGATGATATCCTCGTGTACTCTCGTACTGAGGAGGAGCATGAGGGGCATTTGAGGATTGTGTTGCAGGCTTTGTTGGAGAATCAGCTTTATGCCAAGCTGAGTAAGTGTGAATTCTGGCTTAGAGAAGTGGTGTTCCTTGGTCATGTGGTTTCTGCTGAGGGGATTCGTGTTGATCCTCAGAAAATTGAGGCAGTGATGAATTAGAAGCCTCCCAAGTCTGTTCATGAAGTTCGTAGTTTCCTTGGTTTGGTGGGATACTATCGGAGGTTCGTGGATGGATTTTCGAAGATTGTTGCACCTTTGACGAAGTTGTTGCAGAAGGATGTTAAGTATGAGTGGACGGAAGCGAGACAACAGGCTTTTGAGAAGCTGAAGGTAGCTTTGACGCAAGCTCCTATCTTGGTTCATCCTGAATCAGGGAAAGAGTTTGTGGTGTACAGTGACGCATCCTACGTTGGTTTGGGGTATGTGTTGATGCAAGAGGGTAAGGTGGTGGCTTATGCATCACGTCAGTTGAAGGTGCATGAGCGCAATTATCCTACACATGATATTGAGTTAGCTGCGGTGGTTTTTGCTTTGAAAATTTGGAGACAATACCTGTACGGTGAGAAGTGTAGGGTGTACACGGATCACAAAAGTTTGAAGTATCTGATGTCTCAGAAAGAGTTGAATCTTAGGCAAAGACGTTGGGTGGAGCTGCTTAAAGATTACGATCTGACGATCGAGTACCATCCGGGAAAAGCTAATGTTGTAGCGGATGCCTTGAGTAGGAAGGTGGCAGTGGAGTTGAGGGCTATGTTTGCCAGCTTGAGCATTTCGCGAGATGGCGGTCTTGTGGCTGAATTGCAAGTGAAGCCATCCTTGGTTCAGTTGATAAAGGATAAGCAGCTGTTGGATGATTCCTTGGTTCCACATGTTCAGGATATTGCTGAGGATAGGCCATCGGATTTTTGCTTTAATGATGAAGGAGTTTTATGTTTTGGGAGTCGGATAGTAGTGCCCAATGATGCTGAGTTGAGGCGTGCTATTCTGACTGAAGCTCATAGTAGTCCTTTTGCTATGCACCCTGGTAGTACAAAGATGTATCGTGATCTTCGAGATGAGTACTACTGGGTGGGTTTGAAGAAAGATGTTGTTGAGTATGTGAGCAAGTTCATGGTATGTCAGCGAGTTAAGGCTGAGCATCAGTTTCCTTCTGGGTTGTTCCAACCGTTGAGGATTCTTGAGTGGAAGTGGGAAAGGATTACCATGGACTTTGTGTCTGGTTTGCCTTTGTCGCCATCGAAGAAGAATTCGGTGTGGGTGAATGTGGATCTCCTTACGAAGTGTGCGCATTTCTTACCTGTGCATACTACGTTTACATTGGACAAGCTTGCGGAACTGTACATTGCTGAGATTGTGCGGTTGCATGGTGTGCCAAAGTCTATAGTGTCGGATCGAGATCCGAGGTTTAAATCGCGTTTCTGGGAATTTTTGCATCAGGCTTTGGGTACACGACTGAATTTCTGTACTTCTTATCATCCACAGTCGGATGGACAGTCTGAGCGTGTTATCCAAGTGCTGGAGGATATGTTGAGGTGCTGTGTGATTGAGTTTCAAGGCTCTTGGGAGAAGCAGTTGCCTTTGGAGAAGTTTGCTTATAACAATAGCTACCAGGCAAGTATTCAAATGGCACCTTATGAAGCCTTGTACGGGAGGAAATGCATAACTCCTCTTTGTTGGGCTGAAACAGGTCAAAAGTTGGTTTCAATGCCCGCTTTGTTGAAAGGAACCACCGAGAAGGTGAAGCTCATTTGTGAGCGATTGAAGGCAGCTTCTGATCGACAGAAATCTTAAGCAGATTTGAAGCGTAAGGAGATTGAGTATGCGGTTGGTGACCGTGTGTTTTTGAAAGTTTCGCCTTGGAAAAAGGTGATGAGGTTTGGCCGAAAGGGTAAGTTGAGCCCTAGGTAAATTGGATCATATGAGGTGATTGAGCGTGTGGGTCCTGTTGCGTACAAGCTGAGATTGCCAGAAGAGTTGGAAAGGATTCATGATGTGTTTCATGTTTCTATGCTTCGGAGGTATAGATCGGATCCTTCGCATGTTATGCATGTGGAGGAAATGGAGTTGAATCCAAACTTGACCTATGATGAGGAGCCGATGGAAATTCTAGATTCAGACAGTAAAGTTCTTCGAGGCAAGACCATTGAGTTGGTAAAGGTGTTGTGGAAGCATCGTGGTGTTGAGGAAGCCACGTGGGAACGAAAGGATGACATGAGGAAGCAGTTTCCGTATCTCTTTCCTCCAGGTAAATTTCGAGGACGAAATTTCTTAAGGGGGGAGAGTTGTAACACGTTAGTTTTGGGCTTGGAAGTTTAGGGTCTGAATCGGACCGGTCTAATTTTCGGTTTGAATATAAAAGGTGGTTTTAGGGAAAGCCTAGTTCAGGTTGCATTAAAAATATGGAAAAATATCTAAAAATCCTCTTTTAATATATATAAGAGAGTGGTGAAATAAATTTTGCAAAATAAGGTTTGGAAGCGTGACATTTCGAATTAGTGACTAAAATGTAATTTTTGAAAAGCTCAATGGTGACTTTTTTGTAAGGATTGAAACTTTGAATCTTTAAGGAGCTAATTTACCCAAGATTGATTTCTCCAGATTTTTCTTAGTTTTTAATGATTCATTTAATGTTTAATTAATTAAAGGAAAAGTGGAAAAATGATATTTTAGCTTTTCATAACTAACTTTCTTGAAAACTTTCTCATCTCATTTTCTCTCAAAATTAATTGAGGTTTAATCAATGCAATCCCGAATAGGTTGATTTTCCAAAGTTTTTGCTTGTGAAAATGGTGGTTTTTGGGGTGATCTTAGTGTTCTGTTATAGCTGGAGGTTTAAGGACGAGTTTAAGTTCTTTTTGGATGTTAATTGATGTTTAGGAATGTTTAGAAGTGATGGATCTTGGCTGGGTAATGTTGAGGAAGAGTTTGGAGGTGATTTCGGTTGTGTTTGGTAGCCGAAATGTTAGATTTGGTGAGAGCAGCGAGTTTAGGTATAGTGGCTGAAGATTTTAATGCATGATGATGCATTAATCCTCTGCTTTGATGTGTTTAAAATAGGGGAGACAACTTCAGATTCTTGTGGTGTTGATCCGGAGGCTTGAACGGCGTTTCAGCAAGCTTACGAAACGGAATTGGTGAGTGGAGTTGGATTTCCAGCTTTGTATCGAATATTTGAAGGTTTGGGAGCTTAGTTTAAGTCTAATCAACTTAACTAAGCTCAAGAGTAAATTTTCGGAAAATCTCTCTTGGAAGAGCCATGGATTGGTTCGATGCATTTGTTGATAATTGCATGTTTAAATTCTGTTTTTGAAAGCATATTTAGCATGGTTAATGCTGGTTATGTAAGCCATTTGTTGAAGGATGCTCAAGGTAAGAGATCCTTGGTTTGATTTGATAAAAATGTGGATTGATGCATAGTGATGCATGTTGTAAAATGGCTTTGTTTAGATGCTTAAAAACAGTGGATTATTGACGATAATTGATGTATATTGGCAAGTGATGTAATGGTTTTAAAGTACTTGAATCGGATATAGTTAGCCGGCTATAGGATTGGGTGCACCGTGAATAAAGTCGCCTTGGATGTTGAGGGGTTGTAATTGTACCGTAAACTCCATCCAAGTACACTAACGAGATGTTTAAGATCACAATGGTGGTTAAAAGTCCATGTGTGGATCTTGTGTTGTGTGTCCCGTGTTCTCGCTAGTGATGTTATACAACTACCGATGAGTGATGTGGGGGGGGGGGGTTGTGATTGTACCGCTAAACTCCATCACGGGTGTTGAGGGGTTGTGATTGTACCGGTAAACTCCACCTTGTGTGTTCGGTAGTGTGTATGAAGCGTATGGGACAACGCTTGTTATCCGCGTATCCGATTGTGTTTTATGTTGTAAAAGGTTATGGTATCACTTGGAAGCCAATATGACATGTTGAGGTTAATGAAGCATGAGATGCTTGATGTGTATGCATTGTTGCATGAGAAATGATGTTATGTGTTAGAAAGTCCTTGTGAAAGGTGTTTTACAAAATGCATTATTGTGTTGTTTCTTTAGAGCATGCCTCACTAAGCATTTGTGCTTACGCTCTCTCTCTTGAACCGATAATGCAGATAATTGAGGTGTTTGAGGGCAGCAAGGAGGCTAAGAATCCAAGGGAAAGCTAAGCTCATGTATGGTGACTATTTTACAACATTGTTAGTTTTTGATATTTGGCAATGGGAACCTAGGATGTGTTTTTGGGAGATGTTTTGGACTCCCTAGTTGTGGCGTGATGCCTTAAATGTTATGGATTTGTAAATGGCCATTTTGATGCTTGCTTTGGTGATTTTATGATTGGTTGGTTCGGAATATTAGGATGCATGCCTATAGACTTGTGGATTTTCCTAATTGATGCCATGAATGTGTTTTGATGATGCAAATAGGTACCTTATATGTATGATGACTTGTTGGCATGATTAGTAGGTCATTAGAATGTGTTTGAGTGGTTAAATGTGTGTTAAACCAGCAAATTCTGCATTTTCTGGGCAGTCCGTATCGGAACGGGCACTAACGTTTCGAAACGGGGGGCTATAATGGCCTTCGTGTTTCAAAACGGGTAGAGGCCGTTCTGAAACGTTTTTGCCACTATCAAACCCTGTTTCGATACAAGTCTCAAAACGAACCCGCATTTCGGAACGGTTAACCATGTTCCGAAACAGGTGACCGTTGGGCACTGATTTGAATGGTTTTGAGGTTTGCAAGCTTTACGATTTAGTCCCGAACTTTGTATATGCAATTGCTTGAGTTCGAGATGTCTGTTTAAGTTGAAATTTGACAGGGAAGCATGTAATGTGATTAATTTGATATTGGTAATCTTAAAATCAGTTAAGTCCTCCATCTTTCTAGAATTTACAATTTGGTCCCTAACTTTGTATGTTGTGCAATTTAGTCCCTTACTGCTTTCTGATCATTGTAATTTTCAAGTATACTATTCTCAAGAGTACGCTTAGGGTTAATGAGCATCTAGATAAGATTAAAATGAAAAAAAGGGTCGTAAATCAAGGTTGACTTTTGGGTTGACTTTGGTTTTCCCCGTGTAATCTCCGTAGTTCGGGTCAACCGTCTAGGCCGGGCTAAGGGGGTTACATCCTCAGTACGAGAGTACACAAGGATATCGTCAATGAACACTACAACAAACTTATCCAAGTATTCATGGAACACTCAATTCATCATGTCCATAAAAGCTGCAGGAGCATTCGTCAGGCCAAACGGCATTACAAGAAACTCATAATGCCCATACCTCGTTCTAAAGGCTGTTTTGGCACATCCACATCCTTCACCTTTAGCTGATAGTACCCTGGCCTTAAGTCAATCTTGGAGAACACAGCCACTCCCCGAAATTGATCAAAAGGATCATCAATCCTTGGCAAAGGATACCGATTTTTTATAGTCAACTTGTTTAGCTGACGATAATCAATGCACATTCTCATAGTTCCATCCTTCTTCTTCACAAATAAGACCGATGCACCCCAAGGTGACACACTTGGCCGGATGAAGCCACGGTCAAGCAACTCCGGAAGCTGCGTCTTCAATTCCTTCAACACCTTAGGTGCCATGCGAAAAGGAGCAATGGACACTGGAGTTGTGTTTTCATACAGCTCAATTCCAAACTCCACCTCTCGACTAGGCGGCAATCCAGGTAACTCCTCCGGAAACACTCCAGGAAACTCTCGCACAGTTCTAATATCGTGAACGCGCAACTCCTTTGAACTAGGATTCATCACAAAGCTAGGTAAGCCTCGCAACCCTGCCTCAACATCTGACTTGCTTCCAACGTAGACACCACATTGGCAAGAAACTTCACATTCTCACCAACCACCACTACTTCGTAATCATCCGTAAGTTTCAACGAAACTCGCTTACTTTCAAAATCCACCACCGCTCTATGATCCACTAGCCAATCCATACCAAGGATTACATCAAAGCCATAAAATGGCAACTCCATGAGATCAACAAGAAAAACATGGTTTTTCACTTTCAAGGGACATCTCCTATACAACTTTCGTGTTACAACTGTCTCACCAAAGGAACTTGTAACCCCCTTAACCCAGGCCAGACGGTTGACCCGAATTAAGAAAGTCACACGGGGAAAACCAAAGTCAACCCGAAAGTCAACCTTGATTAACGACCCTTTTTTTCTTTTTAATCTTGCCTAGATGCACATTAGCCCTAATTGTGATCACACAAACATCATACTCAAAGATCACAAACATCAGAGATCAAACAGGGACCCAACTGAACAAATTACAACTTTAGGGACGAAATTGTAATTTCTGAAAACTTTAAGGACTTAACCAGATTTTAAGTTACCAACTTAAAATTAATCATGTTTCATGCTTCTCTGCCAAATTTCAGCTCAAACAGACATCCCAAACTCATACAATTGCACAAACAAGTTTCAGGACCAAAATGCAAACATTCTGAAACATTTAACCGCCCATGTCAGCCCCCAACGGTCACCCGTTCCGAAACAGGCAGAGCCCGTTTCGAAACACGGGGCCGTTCCGCAACGCGTACCGCAACGGGGGTCTGGCAGTAGCCAAACTGTTTCGGAACGGTGGCACCCGTTTCGGACGCCTGGGTTTATGCAGGGCACCCGTTCCGAAACGGTGTCAACTGTTCCGAAACGCCCTGCCCAGATTGCAGCATTTTGCTCACTCAAACACACAATTAACCATCCAATCATGCTCTAAAAGCCACCAAACTTTACCAACATACAATTCAACATAAATGAGACATTCTTGCATCAACAATTCATCAAAACAACATCATATACAAAAAGCCCCAAATCTATAGGCATGCTTCCTACACAAGCAACCATTAAAGCACAACCATTCCAAATCAATCTCATTAAAACCAAAACATGTTCCAACAACATCATCAACATAAAAACATCTTCGTCCATACATAAACGAACACATACACATTAACCCGAGAGATTCTACCCCCATTGCCTTTATTAACTATAGCTATTCATCGAGACATACATCTCAATTGGAGTCCACTTTAAATCCCTTGCTCCTTGCTGTCCAAACTTCAAGAATCTGCATTGATGGAAAAAAAGGAGCGTAAGCACATAATGCTTAGTGAGGAATGCTCAAAACCAAAACACCATCAATGCAGCGGGTCATAAAACACTTTTAAAACAAACCCGAATTGTTTACCAAGCAAGCTTGAAAACCCTTTTCAACATCATGCTTAAAACCATGCATTGCACATACATGAAAACCAACCCTTAGCTTAGCAAGCTAAGAAAACCTTTTCAAAGCACAATCATGCAAAATCATCCATTTAGCCATTCCATGCATAAACACCATATGCAAAGCTAAATTCAAAACTTTGGAAAACACTTCCATTTCGCAACATACCTTTCTTATACTTGAAAACCATTCAAGCAAGAAACCTTTTAAAACCATTATTCAATCAATCCAACACATGCATTAAACCAAGGCAATAAATAAACCACAACGTCATCATCACAAGCCTTTTAAAACAAGTCTTAACAAGACTCCAATGCATTTAAGGGATTCCATGCACACATGCATCATTTACCAAATGATAATCAACACTTGTTCAACTTAACAAGCAACCATGCATTCACAAGCATTATACACTTTCCATGCAACCATGCATCTTTTCAAGCATCTCATGCTTCTTTATAATCAAGAACATTACATTGGCCTCCAAGTGATCATCCACATCCACTTTTCAACTCAACACCCGATCGGATACGCGGATCACAAGCGTTGTCCCCCACGCTTCATACACACTACCAATCCAAGGTCTCCAAATGGACTTTTAAACACCATTTGACCTCAACATCCTAAGGTTCCCATGTATGGACTTTTAAACACCATACAACCTTAGCTTTTCCCGAGGTTCCCATGTATGGACTTTCAAACACCATACAACCTCAACTTTTCCCGAGGTTCCCATGTATGGACTTTCAAACACCATACAACCTCAACTTTTCCCGAGGTTCCCATGTATGGACTTTTAAACACCATACAACCTTGACTTTTCCCAAGGTTCCCATGTATGGACTTTTAAACACCATACAACCTTGACATGCACAAGGTTCCCTTGTATGGACTTTCAAACACCATACAACCTTTGCATCACCGATTGGTAGTTGTATAACATCACTAACGAGATCCGGGACACCCTACACAAGATCCACACATGGGCATTACACCTCCATTGTGATCTCAACAAGCACAAGGTTCCCACATATGGACTTTTAAACACCATATAACCTTTGCTCAACCAAGGTCCTCGAATAGGCATCCACCTCCATTATGACCTTAACCATCTCGTTAGGATACTTGAAGGGAGTTTACCGGTCCACTCTTGACCACTCCACCTCCAAGGCGACTTAATTCACGGTGCACCCAATCCTATAGCCGGCTAACTATATCCGATCAAAGAAACCAAGAACCACTTACATCACTTGCCAATATAACCAACTTACCATCATTAGTCCAATGATTCACATGCATAACCACAATGCATAAACCATCATTAACTCACTGTTTTTAAGCATTACACAAAGCCATTGAACATCATGCAACATCATGCATCAAAACCACAATTTCCATGTACAAAACCAAGGATCTCTTACCTTGAGCATCCTTTACATATGGCTTTCAAAACCAGCATTAAACCATGCTAAAAATTATGCTTTCAAACAGAATATAAACCATGCAAAACACATGCATATCAATCATCAACCACAATTGCTTTAAAAGCCATTTCATAATCACAAACCAAGAAAGAAATCCATTTACTTACTCTTGAGCTTAGCAAAGTTGTTTAGACTTAAACTAAGCTCCCAAAACCTTCAAACCTTGGTTTTAAAGCTGAAAACCCAACTTCACTCACCGATACACAAAACAAGGCTAGCCAACAAGCCTTCCAAGCATCCGAAACCTTCCGCAACACCTCTAAAGCTCACGAATCAAACTCCCCTGTTTCAAACACACAAAAACAGAGCATTAATGCATCTTTATGCATTAAAAACACCAGCAACAACAACACAACTCGCTGCTCATCACAAATCCAACATTACGGCTACCAAACACAACCGAAATCACCTCCAAACACTTCCAAAACATAGCCCAGCCAAGATCCATCACTTCTAACCATTTTTAAACATCAATTAACATCCAAAATGATCACAAACACATCCTTATACCTCCAGGTATAACAGATCACCAAAAACACTCCAAAAACAACCAAAAACTCAAGCCAAACTTAGGAAATTCAACCTATCCGGGATTGCATTAATTAAACCTCAACTTCTAATCAATTTAGCATTCACTTAACATCAATTTGACACCTCAAAACCCTGCTTAAACAGATCACACAAAAATTTCACCAAAATCACCAAATCTTGCATTTTAAGCCAAAAATCAAGATCTCAATTGAAAAGCCTTTAACAAATCACAAATCAAGGATTGAGAACTTAGGAATTTCAGTAAAGAACTGATAGTTTAGAGGAGAAGGACGTTCTTACCTCCAAACCTTGAGTTTCTCCTTTTTAGAGCCAAAAAGCTAAACAACTTGCAAATTGAGAGGTTTTGTTGATGAGATGATTAGGAATCAAAAGAGAGTTGAAATGAGTGATTTAGATGACAAAATCAGAGAAGAAAATCTAGAGAATTGTGTTTGGGTTGAGAGAAAATGAGAGAAAAGGAAAATTGAGAGAAAATTGAAAAGTTAGTTACGAAATGGTAAAATGATTTCCCTCCACATTTCATAAACTTTAAAATCAGAATAAAGCCTTAAAATATCTTAGAAAAATCTGGAGAAACTCCCTTTGGGTAAATAGCTCCTTAAAGATTCAAAGTTTCAATCCTTTATAAAACAGTCACCAAACTTTCAAAAATTACATTTTGGTCACTAGCCAAAATGTCAACCTTCCAAACCTCATTTTCCAAAATTGATTTCACAGTTCACTTAAATATATTAAAAGATGATTTTAGAACATTTTTCCATATTTTTAATGCAACCCGAACTAGGCTTTCCCAATTTCACCTTTATATATTCGATCAGCACTTTGACCGAACCGGTCAACACCCAAAACTTCTTAGCCCAAAACCGAGGCGTTACAGAACTAGTCACACGCATACCAACATCCAAAGACTCAACAGGTAAACCAAGCATTTGAGCATGTTCATGCAATATGTATGAGTGTGTAGATCCAGAATCAATCAAAGAACGTAATGATAAGGATTGCAAAGTAAAGGTACTTGCGATCACATCCGCATCATTCCTTCCCTCGCGCTGAACATACACTTGAGCCTGGCCACCACCCTCATGTTGAACGGCCACAACATGCGCTACATTCCTCCCACCATCATCTCTGCGCTGAAAGTTACCACGGCCGCGCCCACGGCCTCTCTGAGCTGCAACTACCCCAGGAGCACGTCCCTGACCACCATTGGCCAACAAAGGACACTCTCGCCTCATGTGGTCTGCCGAACCACAATTCCAACATGAGTTACATGTCGCTGCAACAGGAGCCTGAACCTCCCTCGCTGCTCGTGGACAATCTCGCCTCAAATGGCCACGAGATCCACACGTCCGGCACGTGTTCTGATCAGCCCTCATCCTATCTCCCTGAACAGTCGTACCATGTCCTTCACTACCACGCCTAGCAGTAGACTGATACCTTCTATCTCGTCCTCTCTTGTTCCGTCCACCACTAGAACTATGATCAGCGACTCTTTTTCCCGAGCCAGAACTAACGCCTCTTGAAGACAAACCCAAGTTCTGCTCGATATCCTTCGCCCGACACACAAGCACATCAAAATCAGTATAATCAGCCGCAAGCATATATGTCTTCACGTCCGTCACCAATCCATAACGGAAACGTTCACACCTCTCCCGCTCATCAGGGATTAGCTCAGGCGCATACTGACTAAGGCGAACAAACTAGATCTCATACTCAGCTATCGTCATGATGCCTTGCATAGGAGACATAAATTCTCTTTTCTTCTCATCTAGGTATCGCACACCCAGATACTTCCGCTTGAACGCATTCAGGAAAAACGTCCAAGTTACATCATTGTTCTCCATTCCAAAGATAGTGGTCGTCCACCACGTATAAGCATCACCATGCAACAGTGACACCACACAACCCAACTTCTGCACATTATTGCAGTTCATTTGCCCCAAAATCCTCTTGGTGCTTTCCAACCAAGACTCAGATCCCTCTAGAGACAAACTGTTGAACTCAGTCCCTCCCAGGCTGTGAAGACGTTCTAGTGGAAATCTCACATTAGCATCCTCCTGATGCGCAGCTCCATGAGCTCCAGCTATCGCTGCCTAAAAGGCTCCAGCAATAGCCTGAATCAACACAGTCATGTCAGGAGCAGCTTGCCCCTGCACACCTTCAGGTCCAGCCACCCCAGCACCAGCTCCAGCATTACCAGCTCTAGCACCACCATCACCACCAGGTGGTCCACCACCAGGAGGAGGAGGTAAATCCACAACATTCTCAGCATTCTCCTCATTCTCATTCTGAGCCATAGCTCTTGTATTAATCCTCGTTTCTCTACGTGGCCCCATTTACAAAGAAAACAATGCACTGACACAAATGCAATAAACACAATTAGGCTCAACAAGGTAAGTAATCCAAGTACTCAAGCTCATTTTCCAAAAACAATTCCTATCATTAGTTTTGATATGGCAATGGGTTCCCCTAACACGCTTCAACATAGCATAACATCACAATTGCAACCATGCATCACGATTCATAAAACATTCTTTCACCTAAAAGGCTCATCATGCAAAGACACATACATCACCCACATAACAATTCCCAATTACACGAGAACCAAGCTCTGATACCACCAAATGTAACCCCCTTAGCTCGGCCTAGACGGTTGACCCGAACTACGAAGATTACACGGGGAAAACCAAAGTCAACCCGAAAGTCAACCTTGATTCACAACCCTTTTTTTAATCTTGTATAGATGCACATTAACCCTAAGTGAGTTCCCATAAAACTTATTTGAGAAAGGCACAGTGATCGGATAACAAAGATGGACTCAATTGCACTTATTACAAGAATAGGGACCAAAATGTAAATTCTGTAAATTAGAGGGTCTTTACTGATTTTTATGTTACCAATATGAAATTAGTCATGTTACATGATTTCCTACCAAATTTCACCTTAATTGAACATATCAAACTCATACAATTGCAAACTCAACTTTCGGGACTAAAATGTAAATCTTGCAAACTTCGACACCATTCAAATCAGTGCCCAACGGTCACCTGCTTCGAAACACTCACAATCCGTATCGAAACGAGGGGCATCACACTTTCGTTTCGATATTTGTTCTGAAACACGGCTATCCAGTGACCAAAACGTATCGGTACGGCCCCAATCGTTTCGAAACACGAAGGTCATTGCAGGCCCCCGTTTCGAAACACCAGAGGGTGTTTCGATACGGTTTGCCCAGAAACTGCAGCAAAATCTGGTTTTTCATGCATAAACCCATTTAAACACCATATAATGACTCCCTAATCATGTCAACAAGTCATCATACATAAATGGTACATGTTTAGGACACCCTAACACATTCATATCATCAAACATGAAATTTCACAAGACTAGAGGCATGCTTCCTATTATCAAAACCAAAAGGGCAAACAAACTTCAAATTAAGCATTTAAAGGTCATTTACAAGTCAAACCAACAAAGAAAAACATGCCACAACCTTAGGGAGTTCAACACATCTCCCAAAACAAATCTTAGGTTCCCATTGCCAATTTATCAAAACTAATAGTGTATGAAAACTTCACCATACGTGAGCTTGGATTTCCTTGGATGAACTTAGCTTCCTTGATGCCCAAAGTACCTCAATTATCTGCATTATTGGTAAAAGAGAGCGTAAGGACAAATGCTTAGTAAGGCATGCTCTAAACAAAACCAATACAACAATGCATTTTTAGAAAACACTTTCATCAAAGCTTTTAAACCACATGCACATCTCTTTCTCATGCTACCTTGCATCCTTTTCAAGCATCTCATGCTTCATTACATTCAAATACATTATATTGGCTTTCAAGTGATAGTTCATAACCATTTCAACACAAAACACAATCGGATACGCGGATTACAAGCGTTGTCCCACACGCTTCATACATACTACTGGACTACACAAGGTTCACACTCAAGAGCAAACCCTCCATTGATGTGACACTCGTGGTGGAGTATAACGGTACAATCTCAACCCCTCAACACCACTCATCGGTAGTTGTATAATTCCACTAACGAGAGTAAGGGACACATAACACAAGATCCACACACGGAATTTACAACCACCGTTGTGATCTTACCTCAATCGTTAGGGTACTTTGATGGAGTTTACGGTACAATCACAACCCCTCAACATCCAAGGCGACTTTACTTACGGTGCACCCAATCCTATATCCGGCTAACTATATCCGATTCAAGTACTTTAAAACCATTTCATCACTTGCCAATATACATCAAATACCATCATCAATTCACTGTTTTAAAGCGTTAATCAAAGCCACTTATCATCATGCGTTTCCATGCATCATAACCTTATTAACAACATGTTAAACCAAGGATCTCTTACCTTGAGCATCTTTCAATACATGGCTTTCAAAACCAGCATTAATCATGATAAAATATGTTTTCAAAACAGTAATTAAACATGCATTTCATAACCAATGCATCAAACCATAACATAACACATCCAAAGGAGTTTTTCTGAAAACTTACTCTTGGCTTAGCTAAGTTGTTTAGACTTAAACTAAGCTCTCAAAACCTCCAAATAATTGTTTCAAAGCTGTAAAACCATCTCCACTCACAAATTTCGTTTCGCTTGCTTGCCGAAACGCCAATTAAGCTTCCGGATCAACTCCAAAAGTGTCCGAAGATGTCTCCCCTGTTTTTGACACATCAAAGTAGAGGATTAATGCATCATCATGCATTGAAATCTTCAGCCAACACTCTAAAACTCGCTGCTCTACCTAAACCCAACATTTCGGCTACCAAACACAACCGAAATCACCTCCAAACTCTTCCAAAACATAACCCAGCCAAGATCCATCACTTCTAACCATTTCTGAACATCAATCAACATCAAAAACAACCCTAACCTCAACCTTATACCTCCAGCTATAGCAGAACAACAAAATCACCCCAAAAACCACCATTTTCATAAGCAAAAACTTAGGAAATACAACCAATTATAGATTGGATTGATAAAACCCCATTCCTAACATCATTTAACATCCAAAATACATTAGAGAACTATCTCAAAACAGAGCCCAATCAATTACAACGAAATTCTTCAAGATCTCTTCCAAAATCTTGAGTTTTAAGCCAAAATCTTGTTTCTAATATTAAAACCATTTATAAAACTTTAATAAATGATTGACAACTTGGGAATTTTAGTAAAGAACTGAGTATTTAGAGGAGAAGAACATTCTTACCTCTAAATGATGATTTCTCCTTGATTTGGTCCAAATTCCATGAAAATCCAATGTGGAAAACAAAAGGATTTGATGCAAGATTGATTAGGAACCAATAGATGATGGAAATCTCATCAATTGAAGTGAAGATCAATGTGAATTTTTTTTGGAGAAAATGTGTTTGGATGATGGGATTTTGAGAGAAAAAGGAATGAGAGAAAATTAGGAAAAGGTAGTTATGAAAATCCAAAAAGTAGTTTTCCTTTTCTTTTATTTAATTAAAACATTAATTAAATCACCCAAATTAAGGAAAAATCTGGAGAAAACATTTTGGATAAATTAGCTCCTTAAAGATTCAAAGTTTCAATCCTTTACAAAACAATCACTACTAAAATTTGCAAAAATCGCATTTTGGTCACTACACCGAAATGTTGTATTTCCAAACCTAATTTTGTACAATTGATTTCACCATTCTCTTATATATATATATATATATATATATATATATATTAAATGAGGATTTTTAAATATTTTTCTATATTTTTAAAGCATATCGAACTTGGCTTTCCCTAAAACCTCCTTTTATATTCGAACTGCTTATCAGACCGGTCCGATTCAGACCCTAAACTTCTAAGCCCAAAATTGGGGTGTTACACGCCCCGAGGGTGTTTCAATACAGGATAGTCTTCCGAGCCCTTCAAACCTGTTTCAATACCCCGTATCAGTACAGGGCAACCTGTACCGAAACGGCCGACAATTTTGTTAGTTAGTGGAATCTCTAAAGTTCTGTTTTCTTACATTTTAGTCCTTGTTTATTATGCGATCGTTTAAATGAGTTTGGATGGTAGTTTTAAGTTGCATTTTAGAATGTAACCATGAAACCTGACTAATTTAAGATTGGTAACCTTAATTCCATGATAGATCCCTGTAGTATGCTAGATTTGCATTTTGGTCCCTTGGTGCTTGAATCACTTAATTGATGTCGTTCTCGTTTTCTTCTGCTGCGAGTTAATATCACATAGGATGTCATTGGCATTTAGAAAAGAAAAAATAGGGTTGCTAATCGGAGGGAATCCTTTCAGGTTTTCTTCGGTTTTCCCCGTGTAATCTGTTTGGTTCGGTCTGGTGGCTAGACCGGGCTAAGGGGTACATTTGTTGGTATCAGAGCCAGGTTATCGAGAAATCGAAAAGGTAAGTGAGGTAAGTTTTATGTGTTTGATTGTTTCTTGCGATGCACGATGTTTGTGAGCATGACTGTTGGTTTTGTCGTTGGTTGTTTTGTATGTAATGCCCTGGTTTTGGGCCTAGATGTTTTAGACATCGAAGCGAACCGGTCAGGAACGGTTCGACAACGATAATTCTCACACCCATCACTCTATGTTCATCTTGGGACAATCCATAAAGTAACTTGTAAGAAAACGGAAGCTCATTCAATTAATATGTGAATCATTTCCTAAGACTATGCACGCATATTAATAATCGCTTCAGTTTGGCCATCAATATAACTTAATAGAGCTCTGTGGGGAGTTACTAATTAAACCGGTCTTGAGTGTATAACCATTAACAAAATGAGTCCAACATTTTATAGGATACTTGGATCAACCTTGTGGCAACCCAAATGACTTATATATGTTTTTGTTAGCCCTTAAATAGGGAAATCCCACCTAGTACACCGATGGTGGTAGACGCCTAGCTTAGGGTGTGATCGGCTTTATCTGACTCGAGACGCTATTGTGCTTACACATAGGGATCTTTAATGGAGGTCGTAGGTCTTTTTTAGGGACCTTATCCCACTCAATATTTTAAAAACATATTAAGGTTTTTACGCTAGTATCCATGCATAATCAAATCTCGATAAATCTGAGTGGCACCTACCCTTAGTTTAAATGACATGCTTTCATATATGACATGTTTTTTTATATTTAATCATTCATCCATCATAAAGAACATGAATAATAAAATAAAATACCCAGCCAAGATTTTCATGGTTCCATCCTTAAAAATAGAAATAAAAATTGCAAATAGATTACAAAGTTAATCCAAAGCATACTTTAGGTCTTGAACCTTCTTGGATATGCATCAGACCGCCATGAATCATCACGAACTTCACACAAACATTGTCTTAATCCTTTTGGACTTATTTTAAGTCATATTCTACGATGTTCAGAACACTAGTTTTGTGAGAAGTTCAAATTTTCTAGAAAAGGCCTTAATTAGCTAGACTTAGCTTAAATCTAAAAATTTCAAATCTCATTCGTTTGAGCTTATTTTCGAAATTTATCTTTTCCATGATGTTCAAAACACTAGTTCTATGAGGAATCTAGAGTTTCACATCAAACAGAGTTCCTATAAGCATCTAAACCAATAATAAAAAAATTGCCCTAAAACCCTTGGGTCTTTGTCGATTTACATTATGGTCTTCTTATTGATTTCGCTTTTGAAATCCGACTTCAACATGATGTTTAGAATAGTAAATTATTAGAATTCCATAAATTCACATCAAACAGAATTAAATTGGTCAATCAAATCAAGAAAACCGTAAATCTAGGGTCATCTTAGGGTTCTTGTCAAATTTCTCAAAATCTATTTATATAACTTCGTTTTCGAAATCTGATTTCACCATGATGTTCATAGTGCTGAATTTATTAAAATTTCAAATATTCACATCAAATAGATGTCGATTGCTTGGTCAAAATATGATTTGAAAAAAGTCATCTAGTTCCCTATGAGCCTATCGAAAATCACTTGCTTATGCCTTGATCTTCTTGCTTCAATTATTTACAAAATTTTTAGTCTATTTTCAGCTCACGTAGTTTTCTAAATTGAAAATCCTACGTGGAGATGATAGTCAACGATCTAATTACACATCCAAAATAATTTAAATACAATTTGTCTAATTCGAGGAACCACAACCTCATTTAAAAAAAATAAAATTCATGCATACATGCTTTCATACAATCATATAAACATATCATAAACCCTAAGATGCAACTCTCTATTAATTTGAATCCATACATAAAATAGAGAGAAAAGATTAGGAAGATTTATATTAAATTAATAACGACATGAGCTCTGAGGCCAATTGTTGGACCCAATTTAGAAAAAACTAGAAAAAATAAAATTCATGCATACTTGCTTATGCCTTGATCTTCTTGCTTCAATTATTTAAAAAAATTCTTTAAAACAAATCAAATGTGATATCTAATACAATAAATACAATCCATAATCAAGTACATGTTTATTTGAGATTCCGATGACACGGCGATTAATATGCTTGACACAAATTTCATGGTAAGTCTCCAGATTATTTTCAACGATCCAAACTTCTACTATATTTACACTTCCGACGAAAAGAACTTCTTCGCTATTCTCACACTCGCGTATGCTAGGTGTGTGGGCACCACTCAATTTATGTACACAGAAAAAAAAACACCAAAACTTCTAAATAACCTTTATGGTTATTTTCCAAGAATTTTTCTTGTTCAAAATTCTAAATAATTCTGAGAATTATTTTTCAAGAATTTTCCTCTCTTTATTCTAGTATATGGGTAAGGTTTTGTGGGAATTCTTTGTATCTTAAATAATGAAGACAAACAATCTAATTTAAAAAGAGAGAGAGGAACACTTTCGAATTAACTAGA
Organism: Hibiscus tridactylites; assembly: GCA_958450335.1. Classification (NCBI taxonomy): domain Eukaryota; kingdom Viridiplantae; phylum Streptophyta; class Magnoliopsida; order Malvales; family Malvaceae; genus Hibiscus; species Hibiscus tridactylites. The sequence continues at coordinate 30,878,160 of OY288276.1, forward strand.
ATTACCAATCCAATTAAAATACAAATATAATAACCTAAAGAATTAAGTACACCATATATTTATATTTAATTGGTTGAATTTTGTTGCATGAAAACTATACTGCCGAATAACATAGAAAATAATTTGAATTGAACAATTGTTTAGCAATTGTATTTCGTGGGCAGAAATGGCTTCTACCATTTTTTTAATTTGTTTTCATTAGTTTTATTTATTAATTGTTTATTTGATTTAGTCTCTATTTAATTAATAGTATTAATTAAATATTCAAGTCTAAAATCCAAATACCCAATTAATGGTATCTGACTTGGTGGCTACTCCAAAGTTCAAGGCCCCTGACTTTAAAAAGTATAATGGAACTACATGCCCATTGGCGCATTTGACCATGTATTGCCGGAAAATGTCACCATATTTAGAAAATGAGAAGTTCTTAATCCACTGTTTCCAAGATAGTCTATCTGGGTCTGCTATCCGATGGTATGCTCAACTGAGTCGGGTCAACATACGCACTTGAAGAGATCTGTCGAAAGCTTTCTTCAAACAATACGAGTGCGTGACAGATATGGCCCCAAGTAGGATCACACAACAGAATATGGAAGAAAAGCCCAATGAGAGTTTCCGCTAGTATGCCCAGAGATGGCGAGATGTGGCAGCCCAAGTACAACCTCCACTATTGGAAAGTGAGGTTACTCCAATGTTTGTGGAGACTCTAAATGGTCATTTCTATGACTACATGTTAAATCACACCACCGAAGGTTTTGCAGACATGGTCTTGAACAGGGAGTTAATATTGGCAGCTATCAAAAGTGGAAGACTCAAGGGAGAAGATGGCGAACGCGTTTAGAGTTTCGTCACAAAGTTGATGGAGGCAAGATTGGCTGGAATTCATGCTTTCCTAGAATAATGCATAATTTTCTCTAGACGGTTAGGATCATGCTTAGAATCAACCCTTTTGCTTTTGCCCGCGAGCATTATGGATCTTTTGTAAGGGCTTCTATGTCAATTTATTTGCTTAAAAATGCATTTTTTTCATGTGGCAAACATTTCTCATTTTTGTTTCATCCTTTTCCCTTCTTTTCATTCTTCATCCATTTCTTTTCAAGCATACATCTTCTTTGCAGAGTCTCTAATATTG